>CM053597.1:100547297-100607419 GCA_028646575.1 Pseudocheirus occidentalis | reverse complement strand
AGGAGCTCCCTACCCTGCTGGAAAGCTAGAGAGGTGTTGGAGGAGGGCATAAAAGGGAACAGATTGTGGGAGGGGTCTTACAGTGTGATCAATGTTCTGGGCTGGGGGGTAGGGACAAAAAGGGGAGAAAATTTGTAACTCAAAACCTTGTGGAAATGAAAGATGTAACCAAGAAAATAAATTAAAATTAAAAAAAAAACATAGTATAATTGAAAAAAAATGATTGCACATGAAACTACAAATTTATTATGTACAACTTGCCATTCCTTTTAAATATATAATAAAATTATCATGTAATGTTTTTCTTTTTTCTTCCCTGCCCCTGCTCTAGAGAGGACTATCATTAGACACAACTATATACATACATATATGTGTATGTATATATATGCATATCTATACACATATATACACATACCCATACATATACACATGTATGTAAAGTCATTCTATAGATACTTCTATCAGTTCTTTCTCTAGGTGCAGATAGTACCTTCCTTCAGATGGCCTTTGTAGTTAATTTAGGTATTTATAATGGTCAAAATGACTTATTCTCTCAAAGTTGTTCTTAAAACAATATTGCTGAATACATTAATTTCAAGAAAAGGAAAGAGAACCGGCAACCGGAAGGAATCAGGAAAGCAATCAAGTGAGGAGGTGACTTCTGAGTTGTGTTTTGGAGGAAACCAGGCATTCCATAAGGTAGGAGTGAATGGGGAATGTGTTCCAAATATAGTATACCAGAAGTAAGAAATAGCTTGCTTATTAAGAACAGTTAGCAGGTCAATTTGATTGGAATGGAGAATGGGTAAAGAAAAGTACTATGAAATAAAACTCTTTTTTTATGCATGGAGGTTATATTTTAGAGGATTTTTCTTTTTTTAGAAATGTGGACATGTTTATAAGCAATGAGGAGGAAGCCAGGAGATAAGGAAAGAATGAAAAATAAAGGAAGAGAGGGAATGGTTGAGGGAACAGGCTCCTGAAGGAAGCAGGAGGAAATGAGATAGCTTGACCTTAGCATAGAAATAGGGTTCTTTTTCATCAGAGAAGAGGAGCAAAGAAATAAAGGATATGCAAAGATGCAAAAGGATTTTGAGGGTTGAAGTAGGGAAGATGGAGAAGCTCATAATGGATGACCACAGTTTTCTCAAGAAAGTAGGAGATAAGATTATCTGGTAAAAGAGAGGAAGACAGGGATGTTGTTAGAGTCATGAAGAGAAAGAAGGTTGGGAACAGCTGCTGCGGTGGTTGGGGAGCTGATGATATAAAGCTCAGCAAAGAAAAAGAAAAGAATTGCAGCAACTGAGGAAGAAAAAGAGCATGAACTTGCAGCAGATCCATTAGCAAGGTTTCGTGAGTTTCTTCAGTTGTGTTCAGCAGTATGGGATTAGATGATAGGTGTAATACAGCATTGAAAAATGACAGGGTACAAATGATGGTAAAACCAAGAGAGTTCGTGAATCAAGAGTAGAAAATAGTGTGTGTGTGTGTGTGTGTGTGTGTGTGTGTGTGTGTTTGTAGTTGTTAACCATGTGAATAAGCTTGGGAAGTGAAGAAAATTAGGTAAGAGTAGAGATACATTGGTAAAAGAAAGAGCAATAGGGAGGTACTAGAAAGACAAAGTAGAGGTCTGGGAGGCAGCTGGTCATGGAGTCACAGAGATTATGACCAAAAGAGAAATTTCAGAATTCAAGGTCATGAAGTTGATTCAGTCATGGGAGAGTTCTGAGAGTTAATATATTACTCCCCCTCACTGCCAGCTACAGACAGTTGAGGTGATAATATACAGGTAATGTGAGTTGAGATGTTTAATAAACTAGAAGCCAGTCTTCAAGGGGACATAAATATATGTATGTATGTATGTATGTATGTATGTATGTATACATATACACACATATAAACACACAAATATATACAGAAATATACACATGTATATATGTGTCTGCATGTAGATAGTAGGCAGATATTTGTACACACATACACATATATTTTATATATATGTATATATACATACACATACATACACATACATATATAAATGTGTGCATTTAATTCCCAAAGCATTAAGGTAAGAGCATGAATGGAGAAGACTGTGAGCCAAGTACTGAATTCTTTGAGAAAGGAGGTAAAGTGACCCAGAAATCAATTGATTAAGGTAACAAAGATCTGAACAGAGAGATAGATAGAAGGAGTGAACCTCAAAGAGAGATTGAAGAGCAGTTGCAGGAGAGATAAGGTCTAGAATTGAAAGCAATAAAACTGAACCACATATTAGTGGCTAACACTAATGAAGTGAATAATGACAGTGATTTCAAAAGTTGTGATTTTTTTAATATTCAAAAGTTTTATTACTGACTCATTATCTATAAGGTAGATACTTTCTACTGGTCTTTCAGTGGTAAATCTGATTTGTCCTAAATCAAAACCAGTGACTGGCATTTGTAAACCAGCTGTTTGCAGATAGTATTACTGTCTGTGACCATGGAAAAGCATGGACCTAACTGCCCTGTTGTGGTGTTGAACTTGTGTCAGAAACATCATTGGCACCTGGCTTTTACCAACTACTAAGCTAACCACCACAGCTGTTTAGCAGATGCTCAAGAATCCTTCTCACTTCCACATTCCTAGAGATGGATCGGATTGTTGGTTGTTGTTGTTGTTATTGTTTTTAAGTAAACTCTGTTTCTAGCCCAAAAGCAATTGCTTGTAAACTATATAGAAAATTATTCTGCAGTAATTTTCTTTGGCCTTCCCTAGGCCCTTTCTCTATTCTTTGAAGTTTCTGCCCATACCAACCACAGCTATAGCCATGCCCAAACTCATCCTGGTTCCCATTTCCTGTCACTTCTCTCGTCCTCTGTTTTCATTCTGGCTTCTCTCTTGGAATATGATGGTCAGCCTCAGGACTTCAAAAGAAAAAACAATAGTATTGGTCTGCTTTCTCTGAGACCTGCTAGGGGAGAAAATAGCCTGACCTACCAACAGTGTTGAAAGAAAATATAGAATCAGCAAAAATGTTTATGCTTTAGTTATCATGCTATAAAGCTTTACAATTTTACTTTTTTTAATCTTTTAGATTTTTCTAGCCTTATTTTTATGTGGATTTAATGACTGTGAGAAACGTGACTCTTGTAGGCCAGGCCATCCACTTCATTGGCACAACAGGCTTGGACTTTCTTCAGGACTTTGACCACAGAGTACTTATCATCCATCTGCTTTATTGAGCTAGAAGAATCAAAATTCTGGAAAGCAGATGACGGCCCCCCTAATCTTGAGCTTTTTGCTAAGAATTCACTTTTTGTAAGATACAATTAGGACATAATGATTGGGAAGAAGGGCAGGGCAGTCGCCCTGGGTGAATCCAAATTGGGAATGCCTAGGGTCATAACTAGGATGAGATACCTAAATTTTCATGCATGAAAATCCATCAGTCAACATTTATTAAGCACCTAATATGTGCTAGGCACTGTGCTAAGCACTGGGATAGAAAAAAAGAAGAAAAAAATCATCCTTTCCCCCAAAAAACTTATAATCTAATGGGGGAGAAAACGTAGATAAGTAGATAGATATAGACATAGATACAGATATATAGATATGTGTGTATGTCTATGTACACAGAGAGAGAGAAACCCCACCACCACCTTTCCAGTCTTCTTTAACCTCACTTCCAACTGTCTGCTCTTTGAGCCTGTGACACTGGCCTCCTGGATGTTACACAAACAAAACATTCCTTGCCTCAAATCTGAGCATTTTCTCTGGCTGTGGTTGGGGCATGATAGGTGGAATCATCAATATAAACATGGTAATTAAATCCAAGGGAGCTGATGAGATGACCAAGTAAAATAGTGTACAGGAAGTAGAGAAGAGAGCCCAAGATAAAACTCTATGGGGCACCTGTATTTGAAAGAGAATCCAGCAAAGGGGACAGAGAAGTAGCAGTTAGATAGGAGGAAAACCAGGAAAGAGTGGTGTCCAGAAAACCTAGAGAAAAAAAGAGTCTCAAGGAGGAAAGAGCGATCAACAGTGTCAAAGGCTGCAGAGAGGTCAAGGAGAATGAGGCCTGAGAAAAGGCCAGTGGATTTGGCAGCTAAGGTTGCTGAAAACATTCCTTCATCGGGATAAGGGGGGGAAAACCCTATTTTAGCAAAAATAATTACCTAAATTGGAAGTTACCAGATAACATTCTGGCAGCTGCAAGTGAAACAGCAGCTTCTCCACCATTTTCTTGATGTCTCTGCCCTTACCTCAACTGAATTTTTCTTTAAAAGTTGATTTGAGGGTGTGCTTCATGTGGATTGCCCTGGCAGCATTTTGTAAAGCTTGCCCTATACACCCAAATTGCTAGTTATGAGTGGAGATGCCACTTATCTTCTCCTCATTACTCCCCTCCCCACAACTCACACAGAAAGACATCCCATAATGGGAAATACTTCACAGTAAGAAGATCTGTACATAGAGGCTATCACTCTAAAAAGAAAAACACCACTTTGAACCTCTTGTCTCTGTTTGAGGCAGCCTTTTATGCAAATAGCCCTGGCAGGATTGTCACTAATAATCAAAGCTAAAAAACCTTGGATAGATGAGGTTTTAGTCCAGTAGTTTCATTCTTTATTTAGAGATAAAAGGTTTAAAATGCAAATAGAGAGAATATGAACGAATTTCAGTCAAAATGTAAATGATGATATCAGATCCTTTCCTGTTTTGACCACTGAGAGAAGCTTAAAAAACAGGGAAGGCACTTGCAAGGAAGGTCCTGGAAGCAAGAACACCTGAAGCTGGAGCATTGATTGGGGAAAGAAGTAGCTAAAGAAGCTAGGAATCCCATGATCCTTGTGTTTAAAGCTGAAAGGGACCTCGGGGATGATCCTTTTTTGTTTCATAGATCCATTTGGAAGTCTGGTAAAACCTCCAGATTGCTTCTCAGAGTGTTTTTAAATGTGTAAAATAAATTACATAGGGTTACAAAGGATAACAATTACACTGAAACATAGTTATCAAAATATTTTTTTAAGTTCCCAGACCCCAAGTTAAGAACAACTGAATCCAGTCTCACAGTTCTACTGATGAGGACAGATCAGGAGTCAGGTGACACCCCCCCACACACACACACAGGTAATAAGTAACAAAAGGGTACTCATACTTAGCTCCTGCCCACTCCAGGCCCAGGGCCCTTTCTGCTGCTATAAGACTGACTTTGCCGACACCACCTTTTGTCCAGGACCAGCCTCACTGATCTTCATCTTGATGAAGGCAAATCAGAACTGGCAGAGGTTTGTCAAGTCCTTTCTGAACAACATGCTGTTGGGGCCCAGGGAGATCCTGATTTCTAATCTCGGGACTCTTTCCAACATACCAAGTATAATGAGGTGACTTTTCTCATGGTCTCTGAATCAAGTCAGGCTTTCACTGCTGGTCTCTCTATGGAAGCTAGATAGCTGTTGCAGCGGGTAACAGCCCTGGACTTGGAGCCAAGCAGACCTGAGTTCAAATCTCACTTCAGATTTTAGTAGCTATGTTACTGGGCAAGTCATTTAATTTAATCTGGAAGTCTGTTTTCTCCCCTGTGTGTTGTATTGTTTTTCAGCTCTGTCCAGCTCTTTATGACTCCACTTGGGGTTTTCTTGGCAAAGATACAAGAAAGGTTTGCCATTTCTTTCTCTAGATCATTTTACAGGTGAGGAAACTGAGGCATAGAGGGTTAAATGACATGCCCAGAGTCATATAGCTAGTAAGTGTCTGAGGCTACATTTGAACTCAGGGAGATGAGTCTTTGACTCCACTCCGACTACTCTGTGCACTATGGCGCCGCCTAGCTGCCCATCTTCTCCTCTGTACAACAGGGGTAATGATAGCAGTATCTTCCAAGGTTGTTGGGCAGATCAAATGACCTAACATATGGGCAGCAATTTGCAAGCCTTAAATCGCTATGTAAATGTTGACTGCTATTAGTAGTGGTAGTAGGCTGGTTAGGAGTTGAGATGGTCCCAAAAGGAGAGTAGCATTATCTCATCTTTCCCAGATAAAATAACATTTAAAACTGGAAAGAAATATAAACAAAAAGTTACCGCTTCATTAAACCCATGATGCAGGTCAAATTTCCTGGCAACCAACACTTCTCCTGACTTGTGCTAGACATGGAGTCATTTACAGTCAGAAATAACACTTGATGATATAGTCCTTCCTTTGTAACATGTATTGAAGCTTTATGTAACCATTAATACCTCTTTCTTTTAGAAAGGAGTCAGATAAATGTCAATACAGACAGACAATTACCTAATCTTGTCCATTCAAATGGGGCTGGGCCACCTTTCTCTAGCTTTTCCTTTCTCTAAAGAAACTTCCTTTCTTCATTGAAGAAAAGACCAGTCACTATCAAAGGCAAGATTTATGTTCAAGTAATGATTTCATGATTCTTTCAAATTCTAATGGTACAGCCTAATATGGGATGTATTTATAATTGTAGAAGGGGCTTTACTCAGAATGTTTCATTTTCTCTGTGATAATTCAAAATGATACTATTAATATAATGTAAAAGTCATCCTGCTCTGGAAGTATCTGCACATTGCCTCAAGATCCCATTCTGATTTACAAACCAGTAATACAGACTGTGTGTGTGTGTGTGTGTGTAATTTGTTTATTCCTATTGCTTTCAATTTGGACATGATAAATATGGTATTTGTATAATAAACATTTTTATTAGAATGGAAGGACTGTGGCAGAGTGGCTAGAGCTCTGAATCTGGGAACCAATGGAGAAGACTTGAGTTCAAATCCTTTTTCAGAGATTTTGTAGTTGTTTGACCCTAGACAAGTCACTTTACAGAACCTTGATCTCTTCGTCTGTAAAATGGGATTAAAAAAACACATCTCAGAGAGTAGTGAGGATCAGATGAAATAATGAGATATAAAGCCCCTTGCCCAATTTAAAGAACTATATACATGTAATCTTTTTTTTGTAAGCTAAGTATGTCATCTTTTATGAATTCTCCTTTCTAGAAGTTTGTACTTTGCCAAATACCTGTAATTAATTCTTCTGACCTACACCTTACTTGGCATTTAGGAAAGCTTTACATCTAATTCCATTTGGGTGGTCACCTCTCCCTTTACACTTCCAGATGTTTCTCTGACAGCCAAGACCCACTTAAATCTAAGATAATTGACCTCTTTGACAGCTCTGAAGAGGGGAGTAGCATAAGATATGGCTTCAAACAAAGAAATAAAAATTAGGTCTTTAAGCCAAGGTAGACCTTCAATATCTTGGGCTTTCTCAAGTGTCTTTCTCTAAAGCATTTACATATGGTTACTAAATTTAAGATGATACCTTATACACCTTACATGCTATAAGGAAACCACAGCCTATTTTTGTTTTGAAACTGAAACTTCTGGTTTTAGTAATAGTGATTTTAAAATATTCAGAAGACAAAAAGGAAAAGCCCCTTTCAAAGGAGATTCATAGTAAGCTTGAAGCTGGTTTGTACGCAATCCTACAATATCCTATGCAAACAAACTACAAAGAGCAAAGTTTTCACCTTGAGCAGAAGCAATGGAGGTTGGGGGGTGGGGAGGGGGACTACACACAGAATAGCAGTGGCAATTTAGAGCACGGTCTAAGATGGGAAGGACAGCAGAGGACAATCCCACCACAACTGAAATTTTGCCAGAAGATAAGCCAACCTGTCCTATAAAGATCCTGGTTCTTGTTCCTGTGGAAATTCAAAGAGGAAGCAGCCACTATCAACAGAGAATCCAGGAGAAAAGTAATTAGGGAATGGCGATGGCAGGTTGTGCAGACGAATGGGAAGTGTGTCTTCCTGGTTTTTGATGCTCAAGAACAAATTGCTTTGTGTTCTGAATGCTAAGAAATTTTTCCACCAATTTAAGCTTCAAAGACCAGTAAGGGAGGTGGGAATTAGTAGTATAAATGCCATTTGACAGAAATTCTCATTGACTAGGTATATGATTTTAAGCAGAATTAAGGAATAATAATTTCCTACTTTCCTTTAAACATATGTGGTGGTTCTGTACATGCAGCATAGAAGAGCACAAGGAGCAAGAAACTAACCCTCTCTCCAAAAAATAGGGGAGAAGAGAACATGTGTAGAGAGCATGGTATTCTGGGAATTAGATGAGCATTCTCCAAAGAAAAATTAAACCACCAATAAATTGCATAGTAGTTAAAAAGAGTTAGAGCCAACAGGTTTAAGTGGAGAGTCTATAACTTTGTAATTAAAAGAAAATCAAAGGTTTGCTTTAAGGAATTGGGTAAATGTAGGGGTTGCACAAAATGGAAATGGTGAAATGAAACTGTAGAGCCAGAAGATAAACATAGAGATAATCTGGTCCAACCCCTTCAATTGCAAGTCAAGAAACTGAGACCTAGAGACATTAAATGATGTGTTAAAATTAATCATATTTGAAGCTGAGCAAATGCCAAGAGCACCACCATGATTCTAGAAAGGCAGGTTCACAATCTAGTGTCACCCTGAACTCTTCAGTCTCCCCCATATCACATATCCAAACAAACTGCCAAGTCTTTTAAGTTCCACCGTCACAGCATCTCTCAAAACCCATCCTCCCACTCTACTGCTAAAGTAATATTCTGGGTCTGACCAGATTATTCTTTTGATTATCAGACTCTGGTGGTTCCTTATGAGCTCCAGAAGCACACAGAAATTCCTCTGTTCAGTATTTAAGGCCCTTTACAACCTAACTACAAACTGCTTTCCCATACCTAGAATGAACTCCTTTTCGTTTCTATCTGTCAAAGTCCCTCATTTCCTATTGGACTCAACCAAAGTGTTCCATTAAGTTTTCCCTAATACCATCATTACCAATCATCTTGAGTTTGTCTTTCCACTGGACTATGATGACTCTGGAGGAGAGAGTGAGGCTAATGACTTTATATAGCTCTGCCTCACTTAAATTCAATTCTTACTCAGGTCAAGACATCACCTTCAGGAAGTCATTTGCCATTTTCAAGAATGAAGGACAAACAAGAACAAGAACAACAAAAACCTTATTATACATTACTTCTCTGCCTTCTAGGAATTGAAGCACTCATCTTAGTAAACCAAACCCCCTCATTTTATAACTGATAAAACTATGGCTTTGAGGTTAAATGACTTTCCAAGGTCACACAACTACAAAGAAATGGAGCCAAGATTCAAACTTCAGTCTTTTGGCTTCAGTCCAATATAATTTCCACTACAGCCCAATGTAAGGCTCTTTGAGATTACAAGTTTCACATGAATTTAACATAATTTTATTTCCAAATTTGAATTTGCAGAAAACTTTTAAGTAAGATAGTTTAACCTGAAGCATAGAAAAATTGTTTGAGCTATGGAATATGATAGTTGTCATCTAATATTTCAAGGGCTGTCAAGTGAAAGAGTGATTAAAGGTGTTCTGTTTAGCCCCAGAGGGCAGGACCAGCAAGCTAGAGTTGCACAGAAGACAAATTAGGATAAGACCAGGCAAAACTTCTTAACAATTAGACCTGTCTAAAAGTGAAATGAACCGGAAATGTGATGAGTTTCCCTTCCTTGGAGGTTTTCAAGTGGAGGCTGGGAAATTTTTTGTCTGGTATGGAATAGCGAGGATTCCTTGGGTGTATAGGTTGGACCAGATGGCTGCTGAGGTCCTTTCCAAATTTCAAATTCTATGATTCATGATAGCCGTTGTATAAACCAAGATGATGCTGTTCAGTTATTTCAGTCGTGTCTGAGTCTTCATGACCCCGTTTGGGATTTTCTTGGTAAATATACTAGAGGGATTTGCCATTTTCCTTCTCTAAACCAAGATATAACTTTGTATTCATTCATGTTTATCTACCTCTACCAGATGGTCAAAACCTTTTAGCACTCAGTAGATTAAGCCTAGCATGTTTGTTGAGTTATTGTACAGTCATTAAGTGTCAGAGGTCGATTCAAAAGCAGGCTTTCCTCTGCTAAGTTCAGAAAAATATTCATTATGCTACCTCTCGATTCTTACATATTAGTTTGTTGGAGACCAAGCCTCCATATTTTGCCCAGACTAGAAGTAGAGCAGTCATTTGGGGATCAATCCCACTACTGATTGTGTTTCCTGCTCTGTTTCCAACTTAAGTCCATTGACCCCTACTTAGACTGGTAGGCCTAACCACTGGTGGCATGGGGATATCGTATCAGTGCCAGACAGTGCAATTATATGATTGACTTAGCCTCCTGTAGCTTAGAACTTCAGAGCTCAAGGAATCTACCACCATCAGACCCCGCCCCACAATAAAAAGGTTTATATGTATACACACAATATCTTCAATGATTGTAAATTGCACTGAAAAATATTAATCAGCTCAGTTTCTAGGTCTATAAACATTAATTTATATAAAAAGCCTCCATAGACTTATGCAAAACTGAAAGGATAACAGAGACTCTTTTCCTTGAAAGATTTAATATGGAGCATACAAGAAGTATGCTAATTGCTTAGTATTGGTGGAAAATATTAGATTACAAACAAAAGTAACACCAAATAAATGACAAATTATAGCCTACTTCTCTGTTTACCTTTAAAAACAAAAACAAAAGCCCAACCAACATTGTTGAATCCCAGAGCATTAAGACATCACTATTATGCTGGGACATATCCCTTAAGAATAAATGACCCACTTTACCTCAAGTTCTGAGAAGTAACACAATTCTGGCAAATACCAGCCCCACCCATCCCTTCCCCATTTTCCATTTCATTCCTGAAGATTGATGAATTAGATTATTTTTCTTTTTGTAAATGAACACAAAGGATGATTGCTCCACCTCCCCCTAAAACACGGTCACATTCCAACTCCCAATTAACTGTCTTTAAACAACCAAACAAGCACAGGAGAGAAATCTATGTGGTTCTGCCTAAGATGTTAAAATAGATCTTTGTACTATGTACTATGGTTTTCAAAATTTTTTGAATGCTGTTTTTGTGAATGTTCTACATGACCCCATTTGGGGTAACTGACACAAATGGGGTTAAGTGACTTGCCCAAGGTGACATAGCTAGTAAGTGTCTGAGGCTGGATTTGAACTCAGGTTCTCTTGACACCAGGTCCAATGCTCTATTCACTGTGTTTGTCTACCTACCTCTGAGATTAAATGATTTGACATGGTAAATATGTCTTATAGAAAGAATTTGAATCCAGATCTTCCTGGTTCAAAGGCCAATGAATGAACCATGCTGTCTCCCCATTGCACATTTTAAAAAGCTATTTGAAAGGAATTCTTTAACCTTTTGTACTCCATTATCAGAGACTATTTATCTGAACTTAGGCTATTCTTAAGGGCAAGGTACAATGCATAGAGCACCCAGCCTAGAGTCAATAAGACTCATCTTCCTGAGTTCAAATCTGGTCTCTGACTCTTACTAGCTGTGTGAATCTGGGCAAGTCATTCAAGCCTCTTTGCCTCAGTTTCCTCATCCAAAAAATAAACTAGAGAAGGAAATGGCAAACCAGATCAGTATCTCTGCCAAGAAAACCCCAAAGAGTCACTCACAAATTACAGAGTCAGACAAAGCTGAAAAATGACTGAACAACAAAAGTTTATTCTTGAATAAAGATCACATTCACTAAAAGAAAAACCCCTTTAAAAAGAAATGTGATATATATATATACATATATATTTGATGTACATATATATTTGATGTACATACTGATTATAAGATTAATTTGGACTTTATATGAATATGCCAGATGTTGTAGGGGAGGATAAGGAAGTCCGGCCTATAGCGGGTGCACTCTAGTAAAATGTTTACATAGATTTTTTTAAGTTTATTATAGGAATTCCATTTTCATAGGTTCTTCTTTCTAAGTCTTAATTAGCCTTTGATTCAGTCTCTAATGTTCTTTGGCAAATATGTTATGGCAAAGAATTTCCCACCATCTGTTTCTCCTATTTAGTGGCATCTTATTTTCTTATATTTCATTTATATTACTCCCAAATTAGTGCTAAAAATGTGACAGAAAAATATTTTGGCCATTAAGTACACTTTGAAACTATAAATTATACTTTTTATTACAAACAGAAGAGACGTGCATATAAACTTTTATCTGTTTGTGTCATAAATTAAAAAATGAGTTTTTCCTATAGGATGTAGTTTTTTAGTAAATGTCCCTAAAATTTTCTTGAAATTCATGAACCTATACACAGGGAACTAAAATGACATCAGTTTCTTAAATTTGATTGATCTATGATCCCAATTCAGTTGTTTTGTCCTGTTCCTTATTCTTCAAAGCCCAACTCAACCATTCTTAGAATCTTCCCTAGAATCCCCAAGTAAAAAAATGATCCTTCATTTCTTGAATTCCTCCAGTCATTCTTTTTTATCTATAATGATGTACTAATTAACTGGAACAAATTAATTAAATGTATTGACATACAATAAACTTTATAACTTGTACTTTTTAAAAATGTATTACATAATATGCTTTTTATACCATAAATATGCATTTTCCAGGATTTGGCATTGAACTTGCAGGATTTTGACAGTATTCTTTTATTTAACATCATGAAGTTACACTTTTATTCTGCTCTATATTAACTATACCTTTAGCAACTGGACTGTTTTTCCAAGTATAGTCTTAATTGTGACCTATAGGTTTTCAATGAAGGTTCAATTTGGTAAATTCACAGGGTACTGAAGTATGTCTGTCTCCACCTATAAAGCCAATCATGAGCAACTCTCCTGAGGACTGCTGCTGTAGATAACTTTAAGGATCTAATCATATATTATAGTGAACTCTCTGTTTATTCAGCAATAAACTAAAGTATAATATTCAAGAAACTAAAGCACAACATTCACAACAGCATAACATAACAATTTATTCCTAAGGTGTAACATAGTCTTAAATATAGTCCCAAACAAAATTGTGTTTATATTCTTATACATAGTCTTAAACAAAACATATCATTCAGTAAGCCACAATCTCCTCAATTAATACAGAGTATCTAAGTAAAATAGTCTTTCATCTTAATTTGAGGCTGGCATCCAAATCCCAAGGCTCCTCTTCCATGGGCTGACTGCTCCCAACTCTTGCCTGAATTCACCTGACTTTTGCCTGGATTCACATGTAGGCAGCTCTCTGCTCCTGTTCCATATTTCAGCTCACAGGGACTACTCTACTACAAGCCTTTGCAGTTTCTGTTTCTAGGACAACAAAGCTTAACAGAGCTACAACAATATTCTTACACATTACTAGCACTATCATCTCAATGCATTTTCTACCTCAGAATCAACATAAATCAATAGACAGAATGCTTTGTCTGACAAATACTAACACAGATCAACAGAGTGCTTCTGTCTGATAAAGTAACACAGATTAACAGACAGAACAACAGAGTGCTGACATCACAAACATTCTCTCCCTTAGCCCTGCCTGCTCCCAGCTCTGCTTGAGCTTGTCTCTGCTCTATTTCTCCCTATTCCACCCTTCCTATTCTGCTCTTTCAGTAAGCTCCTCCCGCTGTGGGCTCCATGTTATTATGTTAGGCCTACAAAGGGCAGGAAGGTGTTCAAATTCCCTTAGACCTATTAGAGGCAACACAATATACACTTTTTCTAACAAAGACTCTTGATACAATCAAAGGTGAGGTTCAAAAGCTCTTGAATAGTTGAAACAAGCAGCAAAGTACTACTTTGTTCACCATTATACCATCTCATGGGCAAATTTCATAACCTTTCATGATGTATGGTATGGTGCAATGTCACATTACAGCATTTCTTCTTCAATTGGGAATTTCTGTAATTTCAGAACCATTCTGTTTCTCAGTATAGCAATATAATTACAAAGGTTCATCACTCACTCAATGGGGACAAGATTTCCAGAACAACTAAAATTTTTAAATCTCCAAAACACTTTGGAGGAATAATTTTTACAGTCTGATAATAATGATGACTTTTACAGGCTTACCAATATTTCTAATAATTTCAGTATAATGTTGAATGAAAAAATTCATTCCACAAGTAAAAAAAAATTACCTTTTTCTAGTCTTTAGTTCTGCAGTCTTTGTTTTATTTTGCCCATAACAAGCACATTTTCCTTCAAAGCACAGGTTAGTAGCCTTTTTTCCAACTGGTCTTCTCATAGTTTTTCCTTATTTAGGAAGCTTCACTGTAGAAAAATCAATATTAACCACTCTAGCTGACAGTTCCCTGTCAAGAACTGACATGTTCTTTGCTTGTCTTATTATGATTAATTCTGCTATTTTTCCAGTAGTAGTTTGTCAGTTCTGTGTTATTTTTCCTTTTCAAACAAACCTTCATTTGCTTTGTGATACATCTGATTCTGTCTCATTGTAGGCTCAAAAGATCCTTGACACTCTTGTTATCCTCACATCAATTCATTGCAACAACTGTAACAGCCACTGAAGTGTGCTAAAACTTTTGCATATTCTCAAAAAAACATAACATTAAAAACCCAGCAAAGGAGAGCAACAATACACATGTATGAAATGAAATCCAATACTCAATTGGCAGAGAAGCCAATTCTATCTACTTTCATCTTCTTAGGTTAAATGTTATAAGCTATTCTATTTTCAATTGAAGTATACACGCATGACCACAGCTATAATAAAATGAAACTGCTGTGTTTAAACTCATCTTTCTGAGTTCAAATCTAGCCTCTGACACTTGCTATCTGTGTCACCCCGGGCAAGTCACTTAACCCTTTTTCCTTCAGTTCCTCATCTATAAAATGAGCTGGAGAAGGAAATGGCAAACCACTCAAGTATCTTTGCCATGAATACCCCAAATAGGGTCATAGTGTGCAGAACATGACTGAAAAACAACTTAGCAATACCAGAATCATTCTTTATATAGGACGTACTCTCCTGTCTAGAAAAGTCCCCAAAATGAGAAACAAATTTAGTAGTAATGTTTTAGTCTTGAGTAATAATCTGTGCAATGATGCACAGGAAAAAAAATAAGATAAACAGAAATAGAAAAGGGTGTGTTCTTAGAACAAATAATTGAAAGTCAATTGTATAACTTAAGACACTGAAAAATGGAAAGTTCAAACTAATTCATTTAAGAAGCTGTTTGTCCCAGGAAAGATTTCTTAGTTATGACAAACAGATGTCTATCATCACAGATTTTCTTTTGTATCTAATTTAAAATATAAAACCCAAATGAATGTTTCCATTCACTCTTTATTTTCTTTTGTTTTGATCCTTGCTGCTATGTTTGAGTGGTTGTTTTTTTTAATTCATGTGATTTCATCATAGTATGAATGATCCCATAAGATTTCTTAATCCAATCATCTTCACTTATTATAGTCATATGAAATGTAGACCTGTGTCTAACTTAAGCCTCCTTATGATAGGCCCCATGGCAGGTGGCAGATAAATTTCTGTCAATAATAGCCTTCTCATTATTCCTTCTAGAACATTAAGGCTCTGTGACTTCACTAAATTATCAACAATACAATCCACAAAGAACTACTTCCAAATTTTAGTAGATGTTTCCTTGTACCAAAATTTGATATACTATTAAAATGCAATTGAAATTTGAATATGAAATTTAGTGCTTAATTGATCCATATAGTCTCTTGATCACTGCAAAATACTCATTTGTATTCCTGATTTATCATCTTATATACAAGAGACTTCACATCTGCTGTTGAAATCAAGGGTATATGATGCTAAAGTGACAGTGCTGCCAGACAATTGTTATTAATTAATACCACGTCTGCCTTTTTATTTTACCATCTGTTATACTGTGAGGTCACCTCCTCCAGATGCCTTCCCTGATCCACCCCACCCCCAGCTAAAAATGATCATTTCCTTCTTGATGCTGAAGGTACACTATTTATCTTTGCTTTGTACTTCATCATTTTCTAATCTGCATTATAATGAATCTATAAGTATTTGTTAAGCCCCCACTATGTGAAAAGTGTGGTGTTAGGTGCTAGAGGTATGAAGACAAAAGGGAAATAGGCTCTAGCTTCCAAGTGCTCATATTTGATCAACTATACAGCTTTTCCTGTAACTATATCACCAGATACATGTATAACGTTATTTGAGAGGGATGAAGGAATGAAACTTAAAACTTAAAAATCAGCAGAGGCCTGGGTTCGAATCTTTCCTACTTCATTTATTAGCTATGTAGCCATAGGTGGGGCACTTAATCCCTCAGCCTCATTTTTCTCATTCATTGGATTGTTCTGATGATCAAATGACTTCCTCTCTGAAAAGTTGAAAGTACTTTCTAAATGTCTCAGAGAAAAAGAAGTTGGAGGGCTAGGGAGAAAGAAAGGGAGAGGGGGAGAGAAGTCACATTTTTATTATCAAAATGTCCAATCAGTTGTGTACCTATAGAGCTGACTGCCTCGAAACATAGTAGGTCCCCTATTACTGGAGGTTTTCAAGAAGCTCTATGACCACTTGTCAGGAATATTGTTGGGGGAGGGGATCCTATTCAGGTAACATGTGGATAGGTATTCTCTGAGGTCACTTACAACAAAATCTATGATTGCATTCTGCATTAAAAGAAGACCCAGTGAATAGAGAAATAAAATCCTCGCCAACATGGAATAACCCATCACCAGAACAAAGTCAATTATTTGACACTAATCTGATGTTTGCTGTAACAATAATAGTATAGCCTAAGAACCATTGAATAGTGAATGAAGATTCCCTGAGTGAAACAAGAGAAGAAATGACACACACTGATATATTCTGGAATTCTACTTTAAGAGGGAAAGCATAGTTACAGATTATTAAGAATCAGTGGAAACACGGTTAATATGGAAATGTGTTTTGCATGACTTCACATGTATAATGGTTATAATATTATTTGCTTTCTAAAGGGTTAAAGTAGGAGTTGGGGGAAAGGAAGAATTTAGAACTCAAAATGTTAAAATAAATCTTAAGAAAAAAAGAAAAAGAATCAATGCAAGTAAATAGAGCAACCCAGTACACAGCAAAGAGAGTCAAGTTTGGTGAATTTAGTTTATGGACAGAGACAAACCAAAACATGTCTAAAGGCAGGTTATTAGGCAGACTCCATCCCCTGTTTACTTGGAGAGGAGTGACCTATAAAGACACAACAGGCTTGACGTTATATGAAAAAAAACCACATCATTCAGTACAGTTAAATGTGGGCCCTGTTGAAGAGCAATGGTTCAATTACAACAGCATTGTTCTCCTTGAGGAAAAAAAATGACCTAATTAGAAACTCATGGGCCACTTGCAGCAGCCAAATGTCTACAATGTTTTCTTCCATGGTGTTTCTCTGGAACACCTTCTCTCATAACAGGGCTTGTGGACCCTTAAGTTCCCTCTTAAAATATGATCAAAATCTCAAATTTAGATCCCATGTGAAGGAACGTAAAACATTACCTTACCATAAAATAGCATCTACTCATTGGAATGACTTTATAATCAATCAACTTTTGCTCCTGAAGCCTAATGTTTCTTCCTCGGGTTTCTTCCCTTTCTGTCTAGCTCTGAGGTTGGCATATTGTACATTATAAATGCTTAATAAATCGAGCACTTAATAAATTGAGGTCACTGCTGCATATTTTTATACCTTACACTATATGCTTTACACAATCTCTAAATATGACTATACAAAATCAATTTCTAATTAATTCCGGATTTTCATAAGTATGTTATAGCTCCAGATTAAATAGCAGGCAAATAGTCATAGCCAAGAAGAAAAATGTACAAATGTACAAGACAGAGTTTTGTTTATTCTTCATTTGTGAAGGAAAATCCTTTGTTAGTTCAAATGTTATCTTCTTATTATAGTCCTAAACTTGTCAGAATAATAAAGAGCTGACTCTGATTTTTTAAAATTATTCTTTCATGCTTACAGATGTTAACTACAGGGCATTAGTTTCCAGTTTTAAAAAATATTCTTTGGAATCAATGCTCCATGAATTAAAATAATACTATTGATCCAGCAACAGTAAGAAAGGTACTTTGTGTCTGGCTTAGTACCATCTACCTGTTCTTGCCTGGTCCCATTTTCAGCAGATATATATTAAACAGTTGTTTGTAGTTAGATTAGTAGGCATAAGAAAGGGTCTATCTCTGTGTAGAGCTAAGTGGACTATAAAGGTTTTCAGTAGCACAACCTTGGTCTTTTTTGTGCCATATTCTCTAACCTTTTGACACAGGCATGACTCAACAGAAGAATGGGACTCCATACAAGGTTTGTTAGTCATTGGATCAAGTTATACTAGCAACACTGTCTACCTTATATTGAGGTGTATTCTAGCAATCGGATCTAAATTACATTAAGGAAAATTCTTCTTCCGTGTCCCCTTATCAGGAAGAAAACCTTTGTAAAATAACAACTAAGGCTAGGGTGCATTCATAGCTACCAACAAGTAGCATTATCCACACCAAGTTGCCCTAGCAATGCTCTCTGAATATGTGAGGTAAACTGAGTGGAGAGCTTCTGGGATCTTTATAAGGACCAAAAGATCATAGATTTAGAACTGGAAGAAACTATAGTCATCTAGTTTAGTTCTCTTATTTTGCAGATAAGGAAACTGAGGCCCAGAGAGTTTAAAAGACTTACTCACAGAGATAAGCTATATAGATGTAACTATGAAGATTTATAAAAATAAAATGCAAAAATATATTGGCAACCTAGAAAAGAAATTGAGAATATATTTAGAAAGTCTTACACTGGTAGATACCTAATTATCACTTAGAAAGGACTGACTTTCCTTTAAACATGGAGTCATATTTTTAAATGAGTACTGGTTTTTAAGTATCCTCTCTTCATTTTTTTCACTCAGTCTTAGTTTCATCATCATTTGCTTTTTTAATAGTTGGAATTTGGGTACATTTATCATGTTTTGTGGTTAAATCAAGTTTACTAGATAGTAATATTCAAATATTTGTTCAGTGGTAACAGAAATTACTTTAAAATTAGAGGAAGAAAATGGAATTTCCAAGTCAAATACATATTATGGGATAATTCTCCTGAAACTTAATATAGCTTGAATACTCTTGTCAGCTTGTTGTAGTTATTTAACTGTGAGTAAGGAGGATATTTCCTTATAGAGATTCCAGGGGGCACTGAAAGGTTAGGTTATAGGAGAGTTGCCAATCTCCATTGGGGAGGGAGTTTCCATACTAGGACATTTCCATGCCATTGAACTCTCAGTCCCAGACAAACAAAAAAATATATCCATGTCATTCTACAGGTCAAATGCAAATTTTCTAGTCCTTTCTGGGGTATCCTCCACTTGCATTCTAGGGCTCCATTTTCCAAAATAGGTTGGTTACAATGTGGTCTAAGCGTTTTGATTTGTCTTGTAACTTCAAATTCTAATTGTAACTCAAGAAACCATCTCCTGAACCCAAGCCAGTATTATTTAAAGAAGTGGATTTTTGCTTTTTCCTTTTATCCGCTGCACTTACCATATTACCTGGAATATAGTGAATACTTTAAAAATGCTTCTTCATTAGTTGATAGAAACAGCAAACTAATTCATAAATTTATGCCTTTATTTCTCCTAGATATGGGCAATAGTTTTTTTGTCATTGGTCAAGGCACATAAAAGTGATAAGGAGATTCCATTTTTAAAATCATTTCCCATTATCTTCTACAACACTGATGTAAGAGTATCATTTAGCCATTCAATCAGACTAAAATGCTAAATTTTCTCTATTCGTCTGATTAAACCCACTAGGAACTCTGAATTTTTTTTTGTCTGTCCTTTTCTGAGATCTGTCTGAAATTCACTGGGACCTTTGAGACAAACCACTCTTAGCAGAAGACTAAGTAGTTAAGTTATTATATTCTTCTAGTGAGAGACATCTTGGAAAAGTGGATGAGGACTACCCATAGAGTGTACAAGACCTGGGTTCCAGTGCTACCTCTGACAGATACCACTGGGCTCTTCCGGGAAAGTCCTTTAGTCCTTTATTGCCTCCATTAACTTCTAAGTTATAGACACATTGCTGACCTGTATTGGTTGAGTGGTTTTCCATACCAGGAGTCCCCCATGTTGATGAAATCACAGATCTAAGGGGAGGAGGGAAGTCATCATCTGCTGTCCCCATCAATTAATACAGGGACTCCCAAGTGAGTTTCTCATTGTGTCAGCTTTGCACTTCATTAGCTATCTACAATGATTTGCACCAGATGAAAGAGTAGGGAGAAGGAATAAATGAACGGTTGGTGGCTCTGTCTTGACTGTGACTAATTACAAAGTAATAGTTTGTCTGTAATCATTTCTGGGGAGGAGAGAGGGAGCGGATGTTACAAAGCCTGAGTGGCTTAGAAAGTGTCTACATGGTACCCCAAACTAGTTTGATTTGATACATAGTGAATCATTCTGATATCTTTGTGCTACATAACCCCAGACATGGACTCAGTTGCATTTCTACAACTTAAAGGCTTTGAAGTCAAACTTTTGAGATGGTTGAACAGAAGAAAGAGATTAAAAGTTAACACTGTGCTGCCCACCCCCTAAAAGACAGGTGATGGATTCAGAATAAAGAATGAGGCAATTATTTTTTTAATGTGGCCAATGAGAGGATTTGTTTTTCTTGATTATGCATATTTGTTACAGGGGTTTTGTTTTTCTTTTTCTCTTTTTATTTTCCAATGAGGGGCAAGGAGTGGGAGGTAGAGAAAATAGATTTTTGCTCATTGGAAAAAATACTAAAGCCCAAAGTTAATGCTGAAACATAAAATTTACTATGTCACCTTTAGTGGTGTTAAAGTATATTTGATAAAGTGCTAAACTTAGACCTGGGTTCGATTTATGCCTTGGAGATTTACTCAGTGTATGATCCTGAGCAAGTCACTTAATCTTGCTGAGCCTGTTTCCTAATCTATAAACTGGGAGTAATAATACATACAGTTTTGAGAGGCTCAAATGAATGCCTTTCAAGCTTTAAAGTGATATTATAGATAGATAGATAGATAGATAGATAGATAGATAGATAGATAGATACATACATACATACATACATACATATATACATACATACATACATACAGATAGATACATACATAGATACATAGATACAGAGACAGATATAGAGAGATGATAGATAAATAGATAGATAGATAGATAAAATATATAACATATATACATATAAATTTTTTGTATCAGCAGCTATTTGATTATTTTGTTTATATGTTTAGAATATGGTAAATATTCCACATTCTGGGTCCTGGTTTTGAATGTGAATTTCAACTAAAAATGTGCATTTCTTATCAATTCAAAACATTTCTTGGCACTCTAATTTTTGTTTCAGCCTACAAATAAAAGGTATGATCCTTTCTTTAGCTTCTTAAATATCATGTTTTTCAAATGAGTCCAGATACTCCACAGATTGAGTGAACCCATTGAGACATTTAATTCCACCCCAACGTTCTTTGTTCCCCACTCAAATGGAATTGAGCTGAGCTTTTTCAGATGACCAAAAATGTAAATTCATACTTTCTTTTCATTTGCATTTGCATCCGCCCTTCTGGGTTCCATCTGGAACCAGAAACAGAAGTGGTGAAAGACCACAAGAAAGGCTGCCTTCCTTGGGATTTCTGGCTCACCGGAAGTGGAGAGCACAAGACGTTTCCCAGGACCCTTTTCACAAGATTTTCCAACCCCAATTCTGTACAGCACAGAGGTTCACATGCACTTCTAAAGGGTACATTAGGGGTATTTTTACAAATAAACTGGAGAGTCTTGATAACTAAGGACCCATCCTATCTAATTTGCTAACTAATTATCTGTGCTGAGGGGGAACTGGAAATCTTCAATTTCATTTTAGTAACTTTGAAAACAGACAGCATAAAGAAGCTACTCCATTATTGCTGTCATTGTACTACATGTAAAGCAGTAAAACTATTCCATCTACCCATCATTAGTTTACATGCAGCCAGATATAATATCCCTTTTTCAAAACCCTGTTGTTAACTAATTGGATTATATTACTCTTATAATATGATTCTTTTAGTACTTTTTAATCTCTCCATCTGTTAATTTTTTTAAGATCAGGTCTCTCTCTCCAAAGAGGGGTGTCTCATTGACATTAGTATTTGACCAGTGCTAATGATCCCATTACTGATCAGCTAAAGAGCTTTGACTTTCTGGTTCTCCCCTGCTTAAGAAGCCTTGCACCCATCAGCATCATCCATTCCTCAGAGTTCACCATATTAATGCCAAAAAATGGTGCAGACACCTAATTGACATAGTTCATTGCAGCTCAGAGTTCCTCAACATCAGGGATTAGAGGCATGGACAACCATTTCTGGCCCCATTTATTTAGCAAAAGAAATGGTGTAAAATCCCACTGGACCTTGAATAATTCTTTACTTAAGAGGTGAAGATTTTTTTCTAAAAATCGCATCCCCCCACACACACCTCAAAAATGTCATATAATGAAAGCGTTCTAAAACTTAGTCAAAAATAGGTGCTAATCTTGTCCTCTTCACTTCCATTTTAGTAAAAGGTGCTAATAAAGTGAAAAATTAGAAACTTGAAATGGTTTTATGAAACACTCATTTGACTAGGACCAGAGTCAGTTAAGAGGAATTAGGAAGTCTACAAAGGGTATCTCTAAAAGGTAACACTTACTTCAAAGAATACAAACATATAAAGTAGAATGATTTGGGTTGTTGCCTGTTCTTTTTCCTAAAATTCAAATTGAGCCAAATTAAATAAGCCAACTATGTCAACTGCAAATGTTTTACTAGCACAAATATAAATATACAAAGCCAGGATAGCTTATGTTCCTAAATGGGAGTGTTTGATTTTTGTTCCATTCTCAGCAGGTCAGTTAAACTCCAGGGAATCTGGGGACAACACCTTCCCGGGCCAGCGGCCTCTGTCCTAGTCATATGTTTATTTTTCATGACCTTTCAGAGTTTGTGATTGAGTTCTTATTCACTTTGTTTCCAACTATTGGTAATTTCCCTTTTGGAGTACAAATATGTACAAATGTGTCTTTTATTACTCTGTGATCTGGTCTTCTCCACTTGAAACTGTCAGTTTTTAGATTTAAGTTGTTTTATGAAGAAGGAGCTCTGATGGACTTTGCTCTGGCAATTTTGCCTAGTTAGAATGGATTTGATTCATTCATTCACGTATCATTCATTCATTCATTCATGTATACATCAGATACTTTGTTCTAACTCATAGGCTCACAGATTTAGACCTAACAGTTCCTCCAGTCAAATCTATTCATTTTATCCATGAGGAAACTAAGGCCCAGAGGTCATATAAGTAAATAAAGTGAAAGAAACAGGATTCAAACTCAGTTTCTCTAACTACAGATGTTACCCTCATTTGACTGTACCCTACTTCTCTACACAGTAGGCCCTTTTTTTGCCTGATTCATTACCATACAAAGAGAGTAGTTTTTAAATTTAGGGAAAATGCAGAAGATAGGATGTCATTTCTTCCTTCTGTAATAGAGGTCTTTTGTTTTGTCTGGCACAAACCCCATCAGCTTTCTTGTCTAATGGAACCTCTCCATGGGATGATACTAAGGAGGTGGCTTGCAAAAGATTTTGACATTGCGTAAAGGAAGTTCCTTGGAGAAACACTGGAGCAGGAATAAACATTCTATGACTGGTTCCTGTTGGCCAGTCATGTGGTTAAGAGGAAGCTTGTTTTGATTGTTTGAGTAGTGATTTGTATGCCTTGAGAGAAAATTTCACCAAATATTCTTTTTCATCAATCCTCTATTTCATTAAAGATTCATATTCTCCCTTGTAAAATTATACTTAGCTTTGCTAATTAAGTGATTCTTGGCATTAATCCATTCTTTTTTGTCTCCTGGAATATCATATCCCAAGCTCTATTCTCCATTATACTAGTATCTACCAGGTCTTAAGTGGTCCTGAATTTGTTACCTTGTCTTTTTCTTATTGTTTGCAGGATTTTTTTCCTTTGAACTGAAATCTCTCTATTATCAATATGATGTTCCTGGGGAATTCTGAGGCCATCTAGACCAATCCCCTCACTTTACATATGAGGAAGTTGAAAGACAGAGAACTTAAGGGATTTGACTTAGGTCATACAAATAGGAAGTGTCAGAGCTAAGATTGAACCCATGTCTTCTGACTACAAAGGGTGCTTTTTACTCATGATGGCGAGAGATGCCTACATTCAGAGAAAGAACTAGAAAGAACAGAGTTTGCACACTGAAGCAAACTACCTGCTCTCTTTCTTTTTCTTGTTTGGTTTTGTTTCCTCTTTCCTATTGTCTATTCCATCCATTACAATCTTTCTTTATTACTTAACTAATATCTAATGTGAAAGTTAGACATTAGTCAAGACAGAAAGTTTGCAGATCCTATACTTGATTTCGTGCCACCATGGTGGGGGGGGGGGAGGAGAGGGATTGGAAGAAAATTTGAAACTCAAGGGACTGTGGAACTGAATCTTGTAAACTAAAAGTAAACAAATTAATAAAGATAAAAAAGAATAAAGATTGAAAGCATTCTCTAGTAAAAAAAAAAAAAGAGGGTGCTTTTTGTTCATCCATCATGCCATCACACTGTCTCTCATTTCCCCTCTTTGCCTCACAGTCTCTTCATCTTTAACCTGGGAGAGGAGATAGGGAGGATTAAGTGAGATGAGCTCAGAGACACTTTTCCCATATGTAGCAACATCCTATGATTTTATGAATACTATCAAAGAAACAGATCTATTGGGTAAGTATGGTGCACCTTTACTATAATTAAAATTAAATTAAAATTAAAATAAAAGAATTATGGATTCTTTAGAAAAGGTATCCAGGAAAAAAATTTCACCAACTAATCAAGGTAATTAATTATGAGGCCCTATGGCCCTATTTCTCAGTAGATGCCCTAGTGCTTCTTCCCCTAGAGGACACCTAATCAATCCATAGATCCTTTTTAACAAGTCCCATAATGATATTCCTTATACTGAAACAAATATATTTTCTCTGACCTTAAGTAGGCGCTGGTATGTTGTTAAGGAAGTAGGTGTTTCTGAGAAAGCAAAAATGAAAAATCAGACTTGCGGGTGTACACTGATTCTTACTTTCACCACCTATGATACTCTGTCTTGTTTGGTTTTTTTCTAGAAGATGGCTAAGTAAATTTTCATTTCTTTCCTTTCTGTTTTAAGTATTAAAAATATTTCTTCTTGCATAATGAACATTTTCAATTTACTTCAATTCAGAATGTATTTTTTAACTATCCACTGTAAGTAGAGCACTGTAGTAGGTTCAAGGGATGATAGGAAATTTAGGTTAAACACAGTCTCTACTTCATAGAGCTGATATTCTAGCAGAGAAATATGAAAATATTATGAAAATATGAAAAACATAAAAACTGAAGTATACAGTTTTGAGAAGCAGTAGCTAACATTTAGACAGTTCTTTCAGTTTTATAAAACATTTTACCCAAGTTATCTCATTTAATTCTTAGAAAAACTCTTTAAGATAGTTCCTATTACTACCCTGATTTTACAAATGAGGGAACTGAGTCTGTGAGCAATTCAATAACTTGTCCAGGATCACACAACTAATAAGTGTCTGATGCAGGTTTTGAATTCAGTTCTCCTTGACTGCAAGCTCAATGCTTAATCCATACACTAGGACACCTAGCTGCCTCATAATTATTTAATGGAGTATTGGTGAAGGCACTCTGGAAGAGGTAGCAATTGAATGATAAACAGTTCAACAGGAGGAAACTTGTGGAGGTGAAGTGGAAATATAAGGAGACAGAAGAAATGCATATCTGCCTAGAAAGGTAGGTGGAAAACCAGATGAGATCTGGAATGAACAGACTGAGAGCATTTAGAAGAAAAGGATGTCAAGTGTTAAGTATAAAAGAGAATAAGGGCTGGGAGGTCATGGGATTTGGTAATTGGATGACTTAGTAACTTTTGGGAGCTAGATTATAAGGGTCGACACAAAATGGGTGATGAGGAAGAAAAGATTGGAAAGTGGGGAGAAGGATAGATCATTTATTCAAGAAGTTTGGTGTGAAGGGGAGGAAGAAAGTAGAGGAGAATCTTTCAGAGTTGAGGAGACGTGTTTGTAGCCAGATGAGAAAGTCTGTGCCCACATCCAAAGAAAGAATTACAGAGTCTGAATGCAGATTAAAGCATACTATTTGCTCTCTCTTTTGTTTTATTTTGTTTCTTATTTCTCATGGTTCATTTCATTGATTATGATTCTTCTTTAGAACATGACTAAGGTGAAAATATGTTTAATATGATTGTACATGTGGAGCTTATATTAGACTGCACACTATCTCGGGGAGGGGAGAGGAGAGTAAGGGAAAGAAAATTTAAAACTCTAAAGCTTGTGGAACTGAATGTTGTAAACTAAAAATAAAAAAATAAATATTTTTTAAAGGAAAAAAGAAAAGTCTATGGAAGGAGTATTTAAAGATGAAAGGTTGAATGGGGATTTTCAGATGACTGAAAAAGAAAATAATTGCAGGAACAGGAGAATTATTAATAAAGATCCTTGAGATAAAACGCATAGATAAAGGGATTAGGTTTAGTGAGGATTAGATATACCATGTCTTCAAGGAAAGAAAGGAAATGGGGGTCCTTGATCAATGAGGAACTGAGTAGGATTGCTAGTGAAAAGGATGCAAGAAATAGAAAAACCTTGAAATGAATATTTTGTAATTGTCATGATTAATTTTGCCTTCACATAAATTGTGTGCCCATGCATGTGTATACCTATAGTGTGTCTTACGTTAAGTAAGGAAAACTTGTCATGTATTGGTGATGGCAAAGTAATTGCTACTATAGGTCATCAGATTGTAGTAAAAGTCTAAAGAAAACATGGTAAAAATTAAAAAAAAACTAAAAACCAAATCCCCACAGTTTAACATATACCCTATGTTTAAGTTTTAACAAAAATCATCATTCAGTTATCTTGTTGATGTTCAGATAAATAGCAAACTACATGGAAATTTGGTTTCTTCCTTGTGAAGTGTCTTACAAATTGTTGTGCTCCAGAACAGGAGCTTTAGATGTTTGAGTCAATCCAAGTAATATAGATAAATATCCTTACAATTCAATCAAACTTTGAGGTCCCTGTTGAACAAAATTCATTAAAACTAGAAAATGTCATTCTTCTATATGCCTAAACCTGACTCAACTTTAATTACAACCAGAAAAAAAGAGAGAATCTAGAGAATTAGATGCTTTTACTTACCTTAAGTTTTAAGATCTAAAATAGTCTTGGAAAGCATGTGGTTTGCAAAAGTTTTAATTTTTTTTTTTTGGAGGGCAATTGGGGTTAAGTGACTTGCCGAGGTCACATGGCTAGTTTTTGGGTAGAGTGTCTAAACTGGATTTGAACTCAGGTCCTTCTGACTCCAAGGCCAGTGCCCTATTGACTGCGCCACCTAGCTGCCCCCTGCAAAAGTTTTATTTCACAAAATCACTGATTGTTTTTTTCTAGAAGGGGCCTTAAAAACCATTCACTCCAACCCCTTCATTTTACAAATGAGTAGAGTTAGATCCCTCAAGGTTAAATGTCTTGCCTTAAGTCATATAGCTGTTATGTGTGAAAGCTATTCCTAGTCTTCAGTCCTCTTTCCTCCCCTTACTTTTTCATCTCTTATGATTCTTCTAATCAATTAACTAACCATGGACAATCCCTAGCCTCTGAAGATCAAACTTATTCTGTGTGGTATTATAAAAAGAGCAATGGATTTGGAATCCTTGGGCCCTAACTCAGATTCCATTTGCTACCTGCATTACCTCTGGCAAGTTATAAATCTCTGGACTTCAGTTTCCTCATCAATAAAATGAAAATACTGGACTAGATGACCTCTAAGGCCTCCAAATAGAAATATATAATCCTCATATAGCATGTTATTCTCATGATGGGCTCCCTTCCAAGGGATGAATGAAAGCTTTAGAATACCATTATTAACATCCAAAATGTTAATTTTCATAGGATTATAGATCTAGCAACAGTTAGAATTTTGGTTTCTATCTCTCTCTTTTTTCCTTCCCTCTTTCTGCCATTGTTACTGTTCCTTAATATATACAGAGCTACAGCACAAAATTTAAAATCAATCTTTCTGATATGTTTCTTTTTCTCTGTATTCTTTTTTTTCTTTATAAAAACTCTCATTAGTCATTTGGTCACCTATTACCTTGATTTCTATAATATGTCCCCTGTTTGATCTCTCAGTTTTTTCCTTTATCAGCAGGAAGTCTGTGCCTAGTTTTCAAAAAAGAAAACTCCAAATACTATGAATGGATATGGTCTAGCCTCCTCTACAATAGAACTTTGTCATTCATTTATTAGGTTCTTTAATTATTTCTCTTTCAATATTCCTTTGATCACTTTTGCCTCTAAGGTCCTCTCAATAGGTGTTTAAAGTACTTCGCTCATTTCCTCATACTTTTCATCACAGTCTTTTCATATTCTGTGTTTTCCCTCAGCTTTTTTTTGCATTTTTCACTTTGGTGTTTATGACTTAGTCTCTACCTGTCTTTATAGCCAATGAACAAATAAAAATTTTGCTTTTAAAGTCTGTCTCAACTCAAAGTTTTAAAAGCAAATGTTAAAAAATTGTTCTTACGTGCAACTGTGAAATAAAATATGGGGTATAGAATATGGGCAATGGGGTATAGAAATCCATCTTACCCTACAAGAAAGTAAGGATATAAAATAGGGATATAAGATAGATATAAGAGAGGACAGACTGGGGAAGGGGTATTCAGTATGCTTGCCATCTTGGGGTAGGCAAAGGGGAGAGATGGGGAGAAAATTTGTAACTCAAAATCTTGTGGAAATGAATGTTGAAAACTAAAAATAAATAAATTCAAACAAAAAAAATTTAAGTCTGCCCCAATGATTAACATGCCCAATTAAGCCTTATTTTCCTTTATCCTATTATAATTACCTTTAGTGTAGGATCTCCTAGAGCAAAACATTCAATATTAATCACAGACAATAGCTAGATTTCCCAAATGGGTGTATACCAGCCATTGTCAAGTAAAATGGAGAATTAGGGCATTTAGTTTGTTTAGTGGATACCTCCCCAGACCCAGAATTCTGAAGAACTTAGTTCAGATCTGGCCTAAGATACTTACTATATGATTCTAGTCAAGCTCTGCCTCAGTTTCCCCATCTGTAAAATTGGGATAATAATAGCACCTTCTTCCCTGAGTCATCATAAAGGTCAAATGAGACAATAATTATAAAGCTCTTAGCACAGGGCCTATTACATAGTAAATGCAATCTAAATGTTAGTTATCATTATCATTATTTTTTAGAGAATTTATACATGAGCATACTTTTGTCCTTATCATCTAGAAATTTCAATCAAAAGTAATTACTTGGTGTTCGACTTATCCAAATAATGTCTCAGTACTCCACTTAAATTTGCTGGTATAGAGTTGACTTTTGCCACTTTTCCTATCTCAATTCCTGAATCAACCTAGTGCTTATTAAGTACCAAGTCTGTACTTGGTGCTGTGCTGAGTTGAAGACACAAAGATAAAAATTAAACCATACCTTCCCTCATAGAGCTTGCAACCTATTAAGGAAAACAACAAGCACACATATGGGTAGGTATATAGAAATAACACAGTTCTGACCAGTGGGGTCCTAGTCCTTAGAAGATGTGTGATATTCTCTGCCTGTTGGCAGTCCAAATGAAGACTTGGGAAGCCAGCTTCTTGAGATGTATGATGGGGAATAATGGAGAGCCTGCCCTTCTATTCAGGGCATATTAAGGTGTTCATATTCCAGTGACTGGGTCCCTATTGGCCAGTAACCTGGTACATAGATTTCACAATAGTTAAAAGGTACTGAAGGATATGATAGTAGAAGGTAGGATGATCAGGAAAGGCGTCATGTAATAAAAAGTGGTGCTTGAACTAAGTATTGAAGGAAAATAGAAATTCTTAGGTGCAAGGATTAAAAGGAAATGCTTTGCAGGCATGGAGGACAGTCCACACAAAGTGCAAGATGAGAAGTGGAATACTGTGTGTGAAGAAAAGAGAGAAGGTCAGTATGGCTGGACCATAATTTGTGTGAAAGGGAGTTTTGTGTAATAAGGTTGGAAACATAAATTGGGGCCAGGTTGTAAAGGGTTTTAAATGCCAAATAGAAGAGTTTATATTTGCTAATAGAGCAGAGCTCATGGAGGTGATAGGGAGTCATTGAAGTTTCATGAACAAGGGAATGGTGATATGGTCAGTCCTATCCTTTAGAAAAAATCATTTTGGAAGCTATGTGAAAGATCAATTAGATTAGATTGTGAGTTGAGCAATGGAAATTTGGAGGCTTTTACTATAGTCCATGTGAGAAATCTGAAATAGAGTAGTAGCCATATAAGTAGAGAAAGGATGTATTGTGAAGGTATTGATGACAAGGTTTGACAGCTGATTGGCTAAGTGGGGTTAGTGGAAGTGAGTAAATAAAGATGACACTGATGTCGTGGCTCCACTAAAACAAGAAAATTCAAAGGAAGGGAGAGTTTGGAGGGGAAAGATGAGTTCTGTTTTAAATAAGCTGAACTTAAGAGGCCCACATCTATCCAGTACAAAATGCCCAATGAGCAGCTAGTTATGGGGAGCTAGAGCTCAGGAGAGATTGGAAACATAGGTCAGGAAGTCATCTGCAAAGGGATGGTGATTAAACCTATGTGAGATGATGGTGATGATGGTGATGATGGTGATGAAGATGACGATGAGATTTCCATTGCCATTACATGGTGATAATGATGATGGTGATGGTGATGGTGATGGTGATGATAGCTTGTATTTCTTTAGTGCTTTAAAGTATGTGAAGCATTTTACATGTTATATATTTGGTCCTCACAACAGTTCTCTGAGATAACTATTATTAGTGGTGCTTGAACTAAGTCTTGAAGGAAATTTCCCAAATGTGTGTATACCATCCATTGTAAAGTAAAATGGAGAATAAAAATAGAGATATCTCTATTTTCTCTGTATTTTGACACAGGATTTACACTCACCTGAGTGACCTCAAATTCAGTGCTCTACCCACTGCACCACCTAGCTGCCTAGCAGTCACCAAGTAGAAGAGTGCTGAGAGTGAAAAAAGCCCAAAACAGAGCTATAGATTACATACACAGTTAGCAAGCAAGTGGCTATTGATGCAGCAAAAGAAACTGAAACCAAGTGATCAGGCAGGTAGGAGAACCACCAAGATAAAGCATTGTCACAAAAACACGTCTGTCTTATTTAAATGATAGGCTCATTTGTTGGGGCTTGTGGTGCCTTGATAATCTAAGCAGTGCCTACCTAGTACTTAAAAAGCTTGACTATTTTAGTAACATAAGAAAATGAATAATTTGAGTGGAAAAGTAAATTGTCAAGTAGATCGCCTGCTAAAGAAGTCAGTAATCCAAAATGAACAGTGAAGACTACAAACTAAGACCACATAACTGCAATTTTCAAATTCACATGTACATTTTAGATGTGAGACACAAAAGAACTGAAATATTTTTCATTTTCTTTCTTTTTTAAAAATTAAATTTATTGAGGTCTTTTGTTTTTTATCAGTTACTTCCAAATCTAAGCTCTCTCCCAAAATCAAACTCTTTCTTTTCCCTTATAACAAAAAAAGTTAAACAAAAGCAACCAAAACCTGTGCCTGACAGCTTATGTAACATGCTGCTCCTGTAGTCCCCCACCTCTCTGTGTAGTATATGTTGTAATCAATTTTCTAGGACCAAAATTAGCCATTACACTTAAAGCATTTGACTTCTGTTTAGTGTTCTTCTCATTCATACTATTATAGTTATTGTATGCATGGTTTTTACTTATTTTTCTTAAAGGACATACAAATGTATTTTTGAACAATGAAATTCCACACTACCTTTCCTTTTCTTGGAGGTGTGGGACAGTAGAAGCTGGTTGTTTAAACAGAATTGTTCATTCAAATTTAAACTGGAATGTTTCAATCAACATTAAATTGCATACTATATGTGGTGGTTTTCCTATGTGATGTGATTCCATACTATATGTGATGTAATTTCCTATTCTAGGCAAGAGGAAATAAAAAGGCAAAGAAGAGATCGTCCTTGTTCCTTAAGAGTTTATACTCTAACTTGAAGTTTGACCAAAAGTCAGTCTAGTTTGTTACATATTAATATGGTTGACTTCAACCTAGCATGCTACTACATATCTTGGAAAACAGTCCAATACCTCACTTCTCCCAGTATACCTTCTTAACCTACACATCAGAGAATATCACAGCCAAGAGAAGCACACTAAGCCAAGTCCATAAATGATGTCATCCACTCATCCAAGAAAATTCCTCGTGATTGTTCATCCAAGACTTGTGATGCCAGCTTTCTTGCTTTATCTACTAGGGACTATAGTATGATCAGAACCTAGAAGAAAAGGTAAAGAGAGCCTTGTGCTGGGATAAGTCAATGAAGTTGTTGAGCAGATTGACAAATTGAACTTGAGATGCAAATGGAGAAAATACTATGATGGGTTATTGAAAGCCTGCTCTAAGATTTCCAGGTGAGAGTGTTATCATCCAGAGAAAGATGGCAAAGTTTAGTGAAAACAAAACAAAGCAAAAAGAAACAAACCCCTGAGTGAGGAGATCTACCTCGATTTGAGTTCTGGTTTTGCCACTTTATTGGCTGTGTGACCCTCAGAAATCTTATTTAACATCTCTGAGGTTCATTCTCCTTAACTGTAATATGGGGGTGTTAATCCCAGCCAGCCTACCTCACATCATTGCTATGGGGGAATCATTTTGTATATTCTTAAGGTAAGGGGATAAGATCCAGACCTGTGATTTCCTTGATGGAGTGAGTGCCAAGAGGAGAATCTCCTCTAACAGTGAAGATCAATAACTTCTCTATAATTTAAAGTTTAGAAAATTGCCTAGGTCACTGAGTAGTTGGTGGCTTAACCAGAGTCACATAGCCAGTATGTGTCAAAGGTAGAAATTGATCCTAGGTTTACCTGGCTCTCTGGACACTAGGTCATGCTGCTTCTCTAAACTTTACAATGTTTTATGTGAGCTATTATTAATGCACTGAGAGGCAAAGCCCATGTGCTGTCTTCCTGTAGTGTTTATCCTAGACAAATTGGATAGCTTGCCAAGACTCATCAAACTACTGATCACTACCTACTTCTGCCTGTTCATATGAGAAAGAATGATACAGTCAGAAGAAACCTGGAATGCATCTTTGAAGGCTTTGAAGTCCTGGTTAGGAAACTGAAGAACTTGAGGGAACAGCTGGTGTTTTCATCTCTTCTGTTTGAAGGTCGTGGCTTCGTGAAAGAAAGGAGGATATGGGAAGTGAACAGCTGGCTATATAGATGGTATTGAAGAGCTGGCTTTGGTTTCCTGGAGAATGGCTTACAATAACCAGAATGAAAAGCTCTTGGCAAGGGATAGAATGCCTCTCAAAAAGACTGGAAGCAATGCATTTGGCAAGAGACTTGTTAACCTTAATATGAGAGCTTTGAAAAAAATTTTGAGGGCAGAAAGAAAGAAATTGCCCAGATAAAACAACCAGAGCAGGATTTTAAGTTTAAAAAATAGTAAAATCTGTAAAAAGGCAACATTTGTCCCTAGAAATTGTCAGGTGAAGAGAATAGAAACAAATTAGCAATAAAATTAATAACCCCAGATATGCTATTGCACCAATTATATTTCAAGAAACAAAATGAAATTTAGGTAAGTTTAAGTAGAAATAAAAACAAATTCTATATCTTTAAAAGTAGTATACTATATACCACCAAGCTAAACAGGGGATGTTGATGATATTTTTGTAATAAAGTTTAAAATATGACACAAAGATAAAATAGAGTAATAGAATGATTTGAGTATTTAGATGTCTACTAGATATCTTACTCTGCTTAAAAGCAAAATGACTGCAAAAAATTTTTATCCATCAAATGACAGTTTAATCTTCCAGAAATTAGGGGAAGTAATGCTACTCTGGGCTTAATTCTGGCCAATAAAGAAGAATTAGTTGGTAAAAGGAAGCTATAAGAAATGTGGTGCAATAGATAGATAAGTAGGTAGGCAGATGTGGTGTGTGTGTGTGTGTGTGTGTGTGTTGTACCATGTCAACCTAAAATTCATAATAGTCAAAGCTGGCCACAGTCAGATATGTGTATATAACTGAGACTTTTAGGAAAGCATAAAAAACAATTCTAATAGAGATTAGCTAAAACAAATCCTTCTAGTGGTTTCTTTGATTCTATTCCCTCTTGCATCCTCCAGGGCTTTATTCTAACAGATTTCTCCTCCCTCTCAAGTACCTTCAGTTTCCCCTCTCCACTGGATCCTTCTCATATGTATACAAACAAGATCATATGCCATCAATCCAGCAAAACTCCCTTGACCCAACAACCCCTTTAATTTGCTGTTTCATCTGCCCTTCCCCTTCACAAACAAAATTCTTAAAACATCAGTCTATACCTGACATTACTGCTTTTATGGAAACTGTTCTTTCAAACATCACTGACATAATCACCAAATCTATAGTCTTTCATCAACCTTTATCCTCTTTGACATCTCTACATCATTTGACACTGTTATTATCATCTCCTGTACTTTCCAAGACTGTCCTTCTCTCCCTCTCCCTCCCTTCATTCTCTCTGTCTCTGTCTCTCTGTCTCTGTGTGTGTGTCTCTGTCTCTGTCTCTCTCTGTCTCTGTCTCTCTCTGTTTCTCTCTCTCTCTGTTTTTCTCTCTCTCTCTCTCTTTTTCTCTCTCTCTCTCACTCTCTTTTTCCTTCCCTCCCTCTTCAACTCATGAAAGTCAGCTTCGTCTTATTGCTTTTATGGACTTGACTCCCAGTCTGTATTCCCAACCCTGATGTCTCCCTCTTGAACTTCATTGTCTTGTCTATAAATGCAAGGTAATTTGAGGCCTGAGGCATAAGCAACTGACTTGGAACAGACTGTGGAAAAGGAATGGGTGAAAAGAAAAGAAAAGAAAAGAAAAGAGAAAAGAAAAGAGAAAAGAAAAGAAAAGAGAAAAGAAAAGAGAAGAGAAAAGAGAAGAGAAGAGAAAAGAAAAGAAAAGAAAAGAAAAGAAAAGAAAAGAAAAGAAAAGAAAAGAAAAGAAAAGAAAAGAAAAGAAAAGAAAAGAAAAGAAAAGAAAAGAAAAGAAAAGAAAAGAAAGAGTCCCATTCAGGATGTGTCCCTTGGGCTAAGATTTGTAGGTAACTAAGATTTAAAGAGGCCAAATTGGAAGGAGGGCATTGTAGGAACAGATGATCATATCTTAATCCTAGAGCTAGAAGTGATTTCAGAGACCATCTAGTCCAATCTCCTCATTGTATAGATGAGGAAACTGAGGTACAGAGAAGCTAAAAGAATGTTCAAAGTCATACAGGTAGTAATAATCAGAAATTTAACTGGAGCTCAGATTTTCTGTTATTCTCCCCTTTAGTCATGCTGTTATATAAAGGAACAAAGAGAAGAAATGGGATTTTACTTGTGAGGAACAGCCAGAGATTCATTTTGGTGATCAAATAGTAAACAAAAGATAGAAATGCATAACAAAATAGAAAGGTCGATTAGGATCAGGTTGTTAAGACTTCTAATTCCAAACAAAAAATTTTGTGTTTGGTTCTAGAGGTGATAAGGAGCTGCTGAAGTTTATTGAGCAAGGACATGCTCAGACCTGTGCTTTAGGAAGATCTTTTTGGCAGCTGTGTGGAGGATGTGTTGGAAAAGAGAAAGAATTGTGGCAGAGAGACAAATAAGTAGACTATTTCAATAGTCCAGGCAAAAGGTCTTTGTATCCTTCTTGATTCATATAGAACCTAGAACATAGCATATGCTTAATAAATGATTGATGATTGATTGGGCCATGTTGGTAGCCCTGTAACTAAAGAGAAGGGGGACAGATTGAAGAAATGTTTCAGAGGTAAAATAAGCAAGACAGCAACTGATGATGAGAAGTGAGGAAGAGTGAAAAGAAAGTTGACTCCAGGGTTGAAAATTTGACAGACTGAAAAGATTATGGGACCCTTGATAGAAATAAGAAAGCTGGAGTGAGTTGTTTTATGTGAAGATCGTGGCTTCTGTTTTTGAAATACTGGATGTAAGATATCTATAGGATGTCCACATTTTGAAATGTCTAATAGGTAGTTGGTGATATAGAAATGGAGGTAAAAGAAAAGAGTAGATCTGGGAGTCATCTGCATAGAGATGATAAATAAATCCATGTGAACTGATGAAGTCACTGAGAGAGTGTGGAGAAAGAGGAGTGCCCAGGAAAATGACACCCACAGTGCTTGGCATATATTAAGTTCTGAATAATTGGTTTTTATTCATTTAGGAAGTAGAGTGTGGAGGATCATCAACCAAAGGGACTTGGAAGGAGGGGCATACAGGCAGGAGAACCAAGAAACAGTGCTGCTACAAAAACCCATAAAGAAAAACTGGGGCGGGGGTGGAGGGGGACTGTTGAATTTGGCAATTAAAGGATAACAGAGTAGGAGTTGAATATTTGTTGAATTTAAGTGAATAGAGCTCAAGAGAATAAGAGATCCCAGAAAAAAAAAATACTCTCTGTATGGATGGTTATGTGCTGAGCTTTACCACTAAACCACTAAAAAATTGAAAGAAGAGCCCAATCTGTACTTTATGTATCTAAGTGGAATTTACTGGAGGATATAGCACAGCTGGTCAGCTCCTGAGATGATGGAAGGTACTGGAATTTACCTGCCTCTGATGTTCCTCTTGAGCTTGTGGGACAGGTCTTCATGTTGAATCAGCTTCCACATCTGCAGAGGACAGGAAGCAGTGAATCTTCTGCAGAAGGCCTCATTTGCAATAGCACTCCTCAGCAGCAATATAACTCGATGCTGAATTGTTCTGGCTTGTATAACAAAATGATCTTGTTTCCGACATGGTCATCAGAAGAGTCTGGTTTTTTTTATCTTAGAATGGCCATTAATAATCTTTGGAGATAGAAAATAGCAAAGGTATCAGAAGTTATTCTAAAAATCATAGCTGCATGTTCTTTCAATCAGTTGAAGGTATAATTCATCTGAGCATATGGATCTGCTCCCAATTTCTAAAAGGGAAAGAAATTCAACTCCAAAACAAGGGAAAAGTCAGTTAGACAATGATTCCCAGGAAAAAAAAATCTAGAATGAACTAAATAGGCATTCTGCAAGGATCTAGCATGGATTCTCTATGAGCATATCATAATAAACTGATTTAATTTCCTTTTTTGATAAGAGTACTAGATTGATAAAGAAAATGTCATATATAGTCATCTTAATTTCAGTAAGATTTCTAATGGATTTTCAGATAATGCAGAGTAAAGTAGACTGTTGAATGGGGTGGATTTAACCAAACAATCATGCCATAAAAGTGTTGATTCATGGACTGATATTAACTTGGAGGAACATTTCTAGTAAAATACTATGACTCTGTACTCATTAAAATTTTTTTATCAGTAATTTGAATGAATACATAAAAGTCATCCTTATTGAATTTGCAAATGACACAAAGGTAATAGAGTTGGCTAATAATGATTACAGACTCTCGATTTAAAATTATCTCAAGCTGAAATTCTGGGCTGAAACCCACAAGATGAAATTTAATAGGAATAAGTTTTAAAGTTCAAAAACTCAGTTATACCAGTCCAGAATGTGGAGACTTGGTTGGCTTGACAGCCATTCATGTGAAAAAGACCTGGGGTTTTAATCGATTATAAGCATAATATGAGCCAACAGTGTGATCTAGAAAAAAAAAGGCTAATGCATTAATAGAAATGCACTTTTCAGATCCCAGAGGTAATATAACCACTGTACTCTGTATTTGTCTGACCACATCTGAAGTATTGTGTTAAATTCTGGGCACCACATTTACTTAGGAGAGACTTTGATCAACTATAGTATAACCAAAAGACAACCAGGATAGTAAAGAATCTGGAAACTATGTCTCAAGAGGAAAGGCTAAAGGAACTGAGGTATGTTCAAAATTTAAAAAATAAAAAGCCATGGAGGACTTGATTGCAGTCTTCCTATTTGATGGGCTCTGATGTAACTAGATAGAATGATAACTGCAAAGACCTCCAGTGTTCCAGGATGCTCCAGAGCTCAGAAGAAAAACAATGTGAAAAGTCACAAAGAAACAAATTGAAGACAGGAAGAACTTTCCAACTATTTAGAGATAGTCTATCAGATCAATGTAGTGGAAGTAAAAGGGCTTTGAATATCACAAATATTCAAATGCAGAGTCAAAAGAAAATTTAAAAGATTCATGGCTGGATGTGGATTTAAACTAGATGAACATCTAAAGCCCCTTCCAATTCTGAGATCTTATGTTACTGTGATTTTAAAACATTGAATATACACACTTTGCAAAAATGGAACTAGAGTAATTTGTTTTTCTTTTAACTTTACCAAATTACTCTTATAGTCAATTGGATTATGACTCACTTTTAGAAAGTGGTCCATTTGTGGGTATGTGCACAGCCAAATGGAAAGAAACTCTTTCCATGCAAACCCATTAGATTAGTTGGTTAAGACTTCAAATGACAAGACAAACAAAAAGGAACCATTTCTGGTGTTTTCTTTTGCCTTCCTAATACATCAAAACCAAAATTTCAAAACATGAACATCATCTGTAAAAAGATTTGATTGATGGATTTATTGCACATCTCAGCTATTTCTACTTGACTCAGGATGCTAAGGTGCCGTGATTGTCCCATTTGAGTCAGTCATTGTGTTAAGAGATCACATAACAGGAAGTAGTCCTGGGGTGGGGGAAGGAGAAGGGATGTTAATTTTTTAAAAAATTTAAGCATTGTGCTAATCAGTAATGTAAGCTTCTTGAGGGCATTAACTATTTGGAATTGAAATGAAGGAGAGAATGTTTTTGTCTTTGAATCCCCATCTACTCTGCCAAGCTGCCTCTTGCATATACATATATCATAGATCATATACATATTCTTATACGTATACTTGGATGTAGGGGAAATTTTCTTATAATTGTGATGTTTCCAATTGCTTGGCTAAAGTATAATTTTATCTTAGTAAAGATTATTACAACTCTCCCTACCATTTAGCAGAAATCAGAGATGAAACTATGCTAAACTTGTGTATAGCAGGAATCCAATAGAAAATGGTGGAAAGTACATATGCCACTTCCACCTCTTTCTTCTTGTTATTTCCTGGATCTTTTTGTATTGAGTTTGGAAATATCATTAGTGGTTGGGGAGTGGCAAAGGGTGGATTCAGTTAAATGATAAAATTGTTTACTGATGGAAGAATAATAGAGTTGTGTTGAAGTTAACTCATGTTCAAATACTATGCGTTATAGAGAATGGCTTTTTGTATGAACAGAGATTCAAAGGAAGGACTTGGTGTGACCAGTTACTTAGCATAGAAAATTTATGGTAACCAGATCAACATGGTGTAGTTACTGTGGACCATATGCCAGAATATGGAAACAGCTGTGTTATACAGAACTTTCTTTGTAATGGGATTTTGCCTTTATCTTTAAACTTGGTGATAACTGGGCTTACTTTTGCCAGTTGTATGCAGAATATGCTTCAAGGTAAATTATGTGCATTTGATTCTACTCATCTTCCAAATTATATCCTCCCTAAATCTCTCCCATCTCACATTAACTAACAAAGATATGTGTATATATGGTATATATGTATACATGTACATATACACATATACACATGCATACATACATACATAGAGATATATGTGCATACATACACACATATATAATATGTGCATAAGTTGAGGGTAGCTGCCAGACCTCAAACCCATCGGTGAGTTAGGGGAATGTCTACCCCAAGCATGTGAAAACTTCCCCAGCCCAATGGACAGATGATGACAATTTATCCCAACATCCATGAATGCAGCTTAAGCAGGCTCTTTGGAATGCTTAGAGCTTGGTCAGGAATCAAAGACACCAAGGTCTTCCACTGCATCTTGGGCCATCACCAGTTGTCCTGACTTTTGACTTGCCAATGGATTTCAATGACTGTGGAAGAGAGAGTTAGACTAGACAGGTGACTGTCTGCAACTTTACCTCACTTAAATCCAATTCATGCTCAAGTAAAGATATCACCTGCGTTATAAAAAAAACTCCTAAAGAAAAAGTAGCATTCATCCCTTTACAGATATCATTTTGTTATAGAGTGATAAGCATAAGAAATATCCATTTGGAGACAGAAATTACTTTATTGTTAAGATCAATATTTAACCCCTAATGATTGCTGCAAATTAAGCCAAATCAGCCATCTGACTGCCTTAGTTGTTCAATCAGTACTAATAGGGGTAGGGGAAGAAATTGTTATCATTAATGATTAAATAAAAGTAATAACTCGCTTCAACTATAAAGTTTATATGCCTATATTAATTATCCACTTTGCAACAGATTATGCTGATTATAATGACTTATAATTCAAATTATTTTCACGTAGGATTGTGGTTTGAAGATTCACCCAGAAGAAAGCTGTGGATTACAGCCTCTGCCATCTGACTACATTGCAACCATCTCCCAGCCTGAACTAAAGATTTGTAAGTCTGGGGACGCCAAAGGTGAGTCTTACCCTGTATGCCACTCCTATTGAGAGAGAATATTTATATAAATCAGTATATAATTATCTTAGTTATCCAAGGCCATAAATCAAGTAAATGTTCTTGCTTTTAGAAATCTCCAGGTTGAACTGTTATTCATTCAAGGTTTTATTTTTGTTTTAATAACATTAAAGCAATACAAAGGCAATTATGTACTTATTGTAAATAAGCATTTTCATATCTTGTAGTACATATTTTAAAGTCCTTTCATTAATAATTAAATTAAGTATACATTCTTAAAATTTTGAGATATTTTTGAGTCACCAAAGATCTCTCTACAATTCAAGACCAGTTCCAAAAAACTGGTTATGTGGACATTTTTAAAAAGGCTTACTTATAATTGCAGGAACTTTGTGAATAACCAGCAGTGAAAGGATGTATGCTTTCCTGTCCCAAAAAAATGGTTACACATTGAAAACTATAATCAAAGTTCTCCTTTAAAAGGCAGGAAAATTGTTGAGCCACTTTCAAGCTGCAGGGTCAGACACATGCATGAGGTGGTAGCCAATTCTAAGTTAAATACTACTGATACAGTTTGTCTCCACTTTCATTGTCTCCCTGGCCCCAAACACCTACTAAGGGTACACACACACACACACACACACACACACACACACACACACACACACACCATATCACACCACAGCACACACTTTCTTGGCCTAGCATAAAGAATGAAGAACTATCAGGAAAGAATCATGGAGATTGTGGGAAGGATTAGATCCATAGTTACTGCCCTGCCCTCCTGAACTCCTCATACATCTTCTCTCATCTGAAAGATCTGAGAAAAGGCTCAGAAGCCAGTCTGGCCTTGGCATGAACTTCACACTACAGCTTGAACTTGAAACAATAAGTTTCTTAAATGGGTAAGGCAAATTGCAATTTCGCATGCACAGTTTATAAATTGAACCGTGCCAGCTACGTGCAGATCACCATTCTCCAACATGTGTTCTAAATAATGAATTACAGTCATGTCAAGGGAGGGAGAGATCGATGGAGTATGCTACATGATTTGTGATTCTCTGATCACCAAGGTGTGCGCAGACACACAGGCATAGGAGACATTGATGTGTCCAGTTAAGTATTTTCATCAGATCATGATTTATGACTGTCACAAAGCTGTATAATTCCACTTTGGCTACTAAATCAAGGCAATAGCTCCTCAACTAAGATAGCCCAAGTCACATTACTGGCATTTCTCTACTACCAGCTGGACCTCCTGTCTATTTAAGTGATAGTAGGTTTACATCAAATACCCGCAAAATTGTCTTAGTATCTGCACCTTATGCAGAAGTCCTGTTGGTTCTTCCATCACTAAACCCTTGTGAGAGCATGGACTCCAGGATAGACCTGGTTTATCCTGAATTCCACCTCATGGCAGATGGTGTTATAGTGACACACTAGTTTAGAAATTATTTCAACAAACATTTATTGAGTACTTACTGTGTGCAGAGCACTGAGTTAGCCCCTGGGGAGATAAAGTTTAGATACCAGAAAACACAAAAGCTAAGAGAAAAGGCAAGTAAGAGTTGGGCTCTGTTTACCCAGAATATTGTTACTTTTACTGTCAGAAAGGCTTCCCTGATACTAGAATTCCCTCTTGCCAAAGGGAGGGGAGGTCATGGTAAGTGGCATTAGGAGGAAGCTTTTCCTGCTGCTAACCACACAGTTGATTCCAGAACCCTGGTGGAACTGTTGGCCGGTTCAGATTTTCTGGGGAGACATTGTTTTTCTATTACATTACAAAGCCATTTGGCCAGATTGGAATCCATTACCTCACTTTGCCAAAGGTTCAGTTGCCAAAATGTCATTTCACTTACCACCAGCTAAACACGCTTTTGGGATAATTGGTGTTTTTCTCATACTTAGTTCCTGACTGACCTTCAAAATACAATGTAATTACTTTTGCAACATATGACTGAAATGTGTTCCTTGATTAATTAATGAAGATAAATACACAAAGATTCGGACAAAGGAAGGAGCATTTAAAGAATAATCATAGAATGAGAATTCTCCATAATGTAAGCAATTTTGATTATAGCTATACAGTAGACAAATATTTGGAAACATTTTATGTAAAATGATTTTTAACAGGGAAAGGAAGTAAATTTACAGTGTCTTCATTATAGAATGCAACACATTTTCCTCAGTGGAAATTAAATTGTATTTTATAAGTTTTATACAATCAAAGTCAGCAATGTATCTTCTACCATTTTACATTTCACAGTGATTGAGTGGTAAATTCCTCTTATACCTTTTCCTGCTTGCATTGCCTTAAGATGATGTATCTAAACAGCTGAAAAATAACATGTTCCAAATATAACATAATCATTACAAATACCAGCACATGTCCCCAAATACAGTGGTCATTTGAATTCTTCACAATGTCATTTCCTAAAACACATGTCGCCTTTTATTTTGGGAATTGCAGCTTTGTTTTAAGCAACGTTCAGATATTTAACATAGAATTTATATTTCTATTCTTTGACATACTCTTAAGAGCTGGTATGATTTATAATGTCAAGGAACCCAGATCCCGCAGATGTTATTCAGATGATGATTTCAAGCAGCATTACTAATTCACAATAATAAAAAGCATTATTACCAAATACAAAAATGCAAGGAGATTGAGCAATTTAAAAATATATGCTAGCATGAACCATTTGGGGCAAATTTTCAAAGAGATTCAACGAGGCCTCCTTCTTTCAGTGTGCATGCAATTTTATGCCCACAGACTAATTGCACCCATATTTGATTAATTGTGCATGCAACTGGCTGCTTGTTTCTTCAGCCTGAGGGAGCAAGTGGTCAGTGAGACCCTCTGTTTGCATGCACAATGTGCTGCTGCCTACAGGGTTTACGTGTATGTTGTATGTGTATGAGTGTGTATGTGTGTTTAAGCCTAAGGCAAGAGACCACCTAATAGAAATTTGGTCCTTAGTTCCTTGAGAAATATCATCCTGGTGCACAAAACACTATCTCATTAACAGGGACGCATTTGTGCCCCATTATAGAACAATCTTGTAAAAAAAAAAAGTAGGAAAGAATGAAAATTATTGACCATCCTCATAATCAGGTTGCGTCAACATGTAAATTAAACTGACCAAATTCAGTGGGGGTTTTTAGGTCGAAGTCATTAGAATAACTTTTGTCTCATTTGTATGCTACTAAAGTAACCTATTGGTCCACTTTTCACTTTTTAACTGGCAATCTTGGCATTGTTTTGACATTTAACATAGTCCCTAGAGCACTGAGGGAAATTTTAATGAAAATGTGAAAAGGGAAGACAGACTTTTGCAAGCAATTTATCATAACATATTCCATCTCTATAGCCACACCACTGAAGGAAAGAGACAGAGAATACAGGATTCCTCTTCTGTTTATTGTTTGTTGGTTTGGTTTGGGACTAGAGCTGTGATTTTCTTACTGTAAACTCCCTGGTAAGGAATTTCCCTCTGTCAATATAGATTAGTAACTACTGTGTAACTCATAGTCTTAGAATTATCTAGGGAAGCGACAGGTTAAGTGACATGCCCAGGTCATGGGTTTTGTGACCTGTGTATGAGAAATAGAATAAGAGAAATTATTTAGGAAATACCTAATCAGAAAAGGTTAATCACATGGCAAGATCAAGAGATAAAGGATGGACAGTGTGAGTGTTGCCCTGGTACTGATGAAAGAGGAAGGGACACATCGAGTCAGTTTCTCTCAATAATCTATAATATTCACATAGGAAAAGAAGGCAATGATCCATTGTAATCTACACTCCTTTTTCCCTCCTTCCTTTTCTGACTCTTTTTCATCTTCCATGTTTTCTATTCCTAATGTCACACTTTCTCCTTTTTTCTTTGTAGTACTAATTTAACATGAATCTTTTCTACTTAATTAACCATAACCTTTTGTTTTACCTCTCAAGGAACCATTCCTTAAGCTACTCCTAAAGTAGGCCCCCGATGAACATTCAAAGGGAACATAACTTTGACCCCCAACTACAAAATTCACAGATTGTATCTTTTTCATGAATACTTAAAACCTAGTCACTTTTATAATGGAATCTCTGCCTACTTTCTGGTATCTGAAGGATTTTCCAACTGAAATATGAAATAACAAAACAAAGCAAAATGCATTAAATTTGTAATCATCAGTGTACTAGTCAGTCTGGGACATTGGTCTAGGTCATAACAGTCTCAAAGGTCAAGGATAGAATTGGTAAAAAAAAATGTTCTATGGGTTGTCATTTCTAGTTCAAAAAATAGAGTTTAATTAATTAAATAATTGGGGGAAAGAAGAAAAGGACAGTAATTACAAATGAAAGACTATTACAAAACCATGGTTATTCTGTGAGGAGGTAGCAGGGCAAAATGAATGCAGGGCCTACTACAGAATTAAGAAATCATTAGTTCAAAGCCTACCTCTATTCATTGAATCTCTCACCACCCAAGGAAACTCTCTAGTAGATGCAGTTTCCAATCTGCAAAGGTAGAGGGAATTTTCATACTAAGCATTCCCCAAACAGATGAAAAATCAGCATCAGACCAGGGTAGGAGAGGGGATATCCTCAGTTTAAAAATAAATAGCCATTCAGTAAATATTTTCATTTCATTCACTCGGCTTCTGACAGTAAAAACAGAAAAGAACAGCATTTTAAAATTTTTCTAAATTTTCTAGTGAACCATTTTATTCATCCTCAAAGATCGTAGATGTTCATTTACAGTTTATCTACATCATCTGCATAAATAAGGGCATTCTTGCAGGATGTTACTAGAATATATTTGTACATGTACAATCAATGGACAGGACTTTCTATATCATCCACATTAAAAAGTGTTGAATAAATTGATGAATAAGTTAGAAATAAATTTTAAAGTAAAGCAAAAATTTCATTAGGAGAAAAGAAATTTAAAAGAACTTTAACTTTTATCCCCTCAGGACAGTGGATTGTACCATGCCTTAGCTGTTCAGACAATAGAACTTGTGACTGGAGAGAAATAACATGGCAGCCTCAAAACTGCCAGTACAGTGTCCTGTCAAAGACTCAACTACAACACTGTCTGGGAGGAAGAAAGGTAGGTATCAGTGCCAGTGTAAGAAACCCATTTATTTGTGCTATCTACAATACAAACATATCCACTAACAAATATTCACTTTCATAGCAAAGCACTTTGCCAGCTTTAAAACACTAGAAAAATGTGAATTACCATCTTCATTATGACCAAAAGCCACACCACTGTATTTGCTCTTATATGTATGACTTTGTTTTTCAATGGGTGCCAATAAAATATATTGAGTGTATGTTTTTGACGTATATATTATCATGAGATATCCTTAAAAATTCCTGACCTGTTTTTTTTTCAATAATTTGGAATTTAAGCTTTCATTGCCAGACACGGGCTGATATTGAAACTGCACCCCACCTCCCAACTGCTCTATTTCCACAACTGCCATTTTAGCATGAAATCAATTGTGAGAGCTTGCCACGTTGACTAGCAGTTGGCAGCATGGAGCAACTGAGTTTATCAACTGCAGCTACAGGAGACGCTGCTATTAAAACTGACATCTGTAGTTGAGCATAAGAAACCACATGGTTCCACTTGCAAGTCTCATTTCTCCTATGATATACTGAATGCATGGCCCTGCTCTTACATACTAACCTTACTGATCTTCTTTCACATTCCTGGGCAGGTCTCGCATGGACCTCACTAAGCTGAATTTTCCTTTAGTGAGACTTCTAAGCTGGTTTCTTGGAAATACACTCTTCTTGATAGGCATGCTTTGACTGTGTAGCATTTGACAGACATCTCTAATTAGTGAATCGGGCACACAGACTGAGATGCATATTAACCTAAAGTAAGTAATCCATCCTTCTCCACGCTTGCAGTTTTTTTTAATGAGATGAACATGTTATTTTCAGTTGTTTCTAAGATCTCCCTTACTTAGAAAATTGGAAGCACAATTAACACTCAGAATCCCTTTTGATACATGAAGAGACAAGAGATGGGAACTGCAAACCTATCCTCATCATTGATAGCAAATGGCTTGAAAAAAGATACATAAAAAAGTGATTTCTGGCCCACCATTACTATTGCATTTTCTGTAGACCTCAATCCAAAGACCCCAAATTTCAGCCAATAGACCAAAACATAGGGTGACCTCATTGTTGCTGGTAGCAGAGACAAGAGTAGCAGCTATTTACTCAGTCACCCACAATTGTCCACACAGAAACAACAACCACCAAATTCTAGAAATGTAGCACTGAGAGCTCTGGAAATGACCATGGTCTATGTAAGCAGAACTAAGAGAACATTGTATATAGTAACAGTAGTATTGTTCAAAGAATAATTATGAATGACTAAACTATTCTGAATATTATAAATATTCAGATCACATACAATGGTCCTATGAAGGAAGATGTGATCCATCTCTAGGGAAAGAACTGATAAATAGAAGTATGCATAATATGGTTTTACAATTCAGTGGTTCTCAACCTTCCTAATGCCACGATCCTTGAATACAGTTCCTCATGTTGTGGTAACACCCAAACATAAAATTATTTTTGTTGCTACTTCATGACTGTAACTTTGCTACTGTTATGAATTATAATGTAAATATCTGATATGCAGGATGTATTTTCATTGTTACAAATTGAACATAGCCCACAGGTTGAGAACTGCTGTTTTACGTATATATGTCTGTATGAGTATATCTATATGTACATATACATGTTTTACATACATAATATATGCTTTATATATGTATCCATAAGTACATATACATACAGATACATATATATGTGGCCTTCTCTAGTGCAGGGTAGAGAAGAAGGGAGACAGTTCAGAAATTAAAGTGTGACAAAAAATTTAATTTCATTTGTTAAATGTATAGGAAAAAAAGAAAAGGCCATGGTTATCACATTTAATATTTTCCCAAAGTTTTAACAAAAACTTAAGAAAGACCTTGAGTTATAGCATTATTAAGCAAATTCCATACAAACAACATATTTGAGAGCAATTAGATTTAGCATTCGGACCACCAGTGTCCTGTGCAATTGTGAAAAGATCACTTCAAAAATTGACAAGGCCCAATTTATTTATCTATAAAAATGAGAAAAAAAAATAACATCTGGCTTCACATAATACTTCAGGTATGTTTTAAAGAAAAATTCAATAGAGTATAGTCAGTTTTATAATTTGACTTTTTTGCTTTTGCCATTGAAATGGTTAAATAGTGCTTGAATTATATTCTTTTCATTCTACCTCTTTTCTCCTAACTCTTGAAAAATCTGCCACTTGTTATGAGGAGGGAAGGGCAGAGGGAGAGAGGGGGAGAGGGAGAGGGAGAGGGAGGATGGGAGAGGGAGAAAGAGAGATGTAGAGACAGATAGACAGAGATGGAGAGACAGAGAGAAAGACAGAGACAGAGAGGGAGGGAGGGAGAGAGAGAGTGAGAGAGAGGGGAGAGAGGAAAGGAGAGGGAGAGAGGGAGGGAGGGAGAGGGAGAGAGAGATGGAGAGATAGACAGATGGAGAGAGAGGGAGAGGGAGAAAGAGAGAGAGAGAGAGAAGGAGGGAGGGAGGGAGGGAGGGAAGGAAAGAGGTAGAGAGAAAAAGAGGGAGAAGAAGAGGGAGAGAGATGGAGAAAGAGAGAGACAGAGACAGAGAGAGACAGAGGGAGAGAGAGGGAGAAAAAGGCAATCAGTTTTTCCATTTGTTTGTTATGAAAACCAAATGAGATAATATGTGTAAAGCATTTTGTAGCCCTTGCAACCCTATACAGATGTTAGCTGTTGCTGTTGCTATTGTTGTTTTCACTTGTTAGCAGCCCCTGACATGAGACAGTCTCAGATCTGTCACAAATGAGCGACTTTGAATAATAAACTAGTTAAAACTTCTCAGGTCCTCAGTTTCTTCATCTGTAAAATGAAGAGATTGGACAAAAGGACCAGTGACTGACAAACTATGACTACATTGAGGAGTGCATTTGAAGCCCAATTTGGCCTAAAAAATCAAAGTTTGCTGACCCCTGATGAAAAATGATTTCTGTCTCTAGTATTATGAGTCTAGTATCCATAAATTGAAGTTCTTGACTAAAATAAATCTTTGGGGATTATTTATAATATTTGGTTTATTGGTATTATAAGATGGTAATTTGGTGTCCTAAGTGAAAAAGAATTAGCTTTTTTGAGTACTTTGAGCACAGAAAGATTTACAGAAATCCAACATCTGAACATCCAAAACGTACTTTAATCTTACCTACTGTATAACTAATGCCTGTCCCTTACAAGTGAGATTAGATTAAGCAAAAATTTGAGAGAGTAGTTTTTTTAGATATGATCATGATGGTGAATAGAGAAGAAGCTAGGATAACTTTCTCTTTGACTTTCATCTCCAGATGGAGAGAGCCCTCTTCATTTAAAATGGGAAACATATAATAGATGTAGTATTAATATTATATATTGTGATTGGGGAAGTTATGAAAATCATAGCAGTGACTATGCTTTGAAAGATATGAAATTTCCTACCTTTAGAAACTGAGTATGTTGCTCAAAAATGTTCATGGAATCATAGATCTAGACCTGGAAGGGACCTTAGGTATGTGTTATCTACAGATGAGAAAACTGAACATTGGGGCAGTCCTTCTCTACCAAACAAGAGAGCCTCATCTCATCTAAGGAGGACTTCCCCAAAGTCTCCAAGGAAGCAAGCTGAAAATCAAGGACATAGTGAAGTGCCAGATCCTCTACCTTCTCCTGCTTTGTAAATTTTTTCTCTATTTCTACTGGTCTCTCCCTTAAAAAGGTCTAGAACCACATGTATCTCTCTTAAAGAAGAAATAAAGAATATATTCCCAAATGTCTTGAACCACATTTAACTCCTCACATAATCATTCAAGGTTGCCTCTTTACTGATCCAGGAATATTCCTAAACAGAAGCACACAAAACAGTGAAAGCTTAAAACCTGGGTTACAAAGTAAATATAAGGGAATTTCAAGGAGATAGGGCACTAGCATTGATTGGAAGTCAAGAAAGTCTTCAGGTAGAAAAGAGTGATATGTGGCACCACAGAGCACTGGGGTTGGAGTCAGAAATTCCTGAGTTCAAATCCAGCCTCATATATTTAGTAGCTAGCTGTGTGACCCTGGGCAAGTCACTTAATCTCATTTACCTCATTTTCCTCATCTGTCAAATGAGCTGGAGAAGGAAATGGTAAACCACTCTAGTATCTTTGCCAAGAAAATCCCAAATGGAGTGATGCAGTCAGACAGAGATGAAACAACTGAACAACAACAGAACATGGTGCTTGAGCTAAGCTTTGTAGGAAGCTGGGTATCCTAAAAGGTAGAGGTAAAGAAGGAATACATTCTAGTCACAAGGGAAAGCCTGTGAAAAAGCAGGTAAGATAACATATAGGAGGGACAGCAAGTGGGCTAGTTTGATTGGCCCTTAGTGTGAGTGAAAGGAAGTAATGGTAATATAGCACACATTAGGAAGATGGATCTTGCTCCAGGAGGTCAACATGATTGTTGACCACACATAGGGAAATAAGTTGATTGCCAAAGCCTTTCCAGTAGCAGTGGTAATTTGATTTGATTACTGCTCTCTAAGCAAGGAGCAGAGTAATGTAGGACATAGAAAGGTAACTCCAAAGCCAGTAAGACCTGTATTCAAATCCCACCTCTGACACATGCTAGCTATGTGACTGTAGACAAGTGACTTAACTTTACATAACCCTCTAAGGCTTGGTAGAAAGAGTTTGCACACTCACCAGGGGTTTCATTAATATAAAGTCTCATTCCCTATACCAGATGTAAAAAATGGAGAAGGGATAGAGGAAAGGGAAGTAGTAACAGCAGCAGGACTGTAAGTAAGATGCCCACATCAGCTAGGCTCTGATACCCTGATTAGATGGCTGGATAAGAGGAAGCATTGATCTTGTCTTCTGAAACCAGCTGGATATAGTAGTCTGATGGGAGACCCAATCACCTCTGTCACATAGAAGTATGAAAGGTGAAAATGTACATGACAACATGGGAAAATAAAATAGTCATTCAGTCCAGCTATCTCCACTCCAGTGTGAGTCACAAAAAATTAAGTCATTGTGGGGGGAATGGGCAGCATTTTCAGAGGTCCTTGCCTGAAGTCTTGCTGTGCCTGGTACAGGCATACATTCAAGATGTTGGGAGTTTGGCTCAGTCCAACACAACAAAGCAAATATTGCAATAAAATAAGTCATATGATGGTTTTTGGTTTCCCAGTGCATGTAAAAGCTATGTTTACACTACACTGTAGTCTATTAAGTGTGCAGTAGTATTATGTATAAAAATACTTTATTACAAAAATACTAACCATCATCTGAGCCCTAAGCAAATCATAATCTTTTTGTTGGTGGAAGGTCTTGCTTCAGTGCTGACAGCTGCTGACTGATCAGGGTAGTGGTTTGCTGAAGGTTGAGATGGCTGTGGCAGTTTCCTAAAGTAAGACAACAATGAAGTTTGCCACATCAGTTGACTTCCTTTCACAAGATTTCTCAGCACCATGTGATGCTGTTTGGTAGCATTTTAACCACAATAGAACTTCTAAATTTGGAGTCAATCCTCTCAAACCCTGCTACTGCTTTATCAACTAAATTTATGCAATATTCTTCAATAGTGTTTTGTCTCAGGGAATAGGGAGGCCCAAGGAAAGAAAGAGAGAAGAGAGAAAGGTAGGGGAACAGCCAGTTACTGGGACTGTCAGAACATACAAAACCTTTATTAAGTTCTCCACATTTTATAGACATGGTTCATGGAGCCCTGAAACAATTACAATCATAAAATTAAATATCACTGATCACCAATCACTATAACATATAATAATAATAATGAAAAAGTTTGAAATATTGCAAGAATTGCCAAAAGGTGACACAAAAATATGATGTGAGTGCATGCTGTTTGAAAAATGGTGCCAATAGATTTACTACATGACAAGCCTTCTATTTATTTTTTAAATGCAATTTCTGCAAAACATAATAAATTGAAGCACAATAGAACAAGATGTGCCTGTTGCAGGGCAAATGGCAAGATGTTCACTCTCGCTAGGTCCTGCTTACTAGTGTGGAGCAAGGGTGATAAGAAGAACCCCCTGCCCAATGTGATGGACCTCTCCTCATCATTTGCTGAGATTACTTTGTCTGAATGACATCTCTCATGGAATGAGCTCTGGCCCTAGCTGGGCTGCACTGAATGACTAGCGACTGAAAGTCAGGGAAGTAGGGTCTTATTGGAGAAATCTCTGACCATATTTGACACAGCACCAATCACTGGAGAATAACCAGCAGCTCATTCTGTCTTTTTTAGCTAGGGACTGGAATGCATATCTAGTTGTCTTGGAAGTACCGTCTTCTCCAAAAGTCCATGCCTTGTAATCTCATCAAATGTATTAGGAGACTCATAAAGTTGATCAAAGGTTCTCCTGGTCACTCCTACCACACATGAGTATGAGTGGTGAATAGACTGATCATGATGAATGTGAATAAAATAGCCATTCATATAGAGTAAATAAAAGTACTACATAAATTGGATTTATGATACACACTTGAAATCACCAAGTACTGGAAATACTCAAATGTTAAGTACTATACATATTAATTAGTCTGCCTGAAGTAAGAAAAACAAGAGAGATATGCCCTTTACCCAAATGCCAAAAAATTTCAATAAAGTAAATGATACTGAAAAAGCTGACTATTACATATAGGACATGTGGTGGCTAGACCACTATATTAGATTCCAAGACATCTGAGTTCTTATTTCGATTCCTTCCTTCATTTGCTATGAGGTTTTGCCAAGCTTAACCTCTGTTCCTAAATATCCTCATCTTCAAAATACAAATAACAACTGGCTCTGCTTATCTCTAAGGAATGTTGTAAAAATTGTTGTTCAGTCATTTCAGTCATGTCTGACTCTTCATGGCCCCATCTGGGGTTTTTTTGGCAAAGATGCTAGAATGGCTTGCCATTTCTTTCTACAGTTTATTTTATAGATGAGGAAACTAAGTGCCCAAGGTCTCACAGCTAGTAGGTGTCTGAGGTCAGATTTGAATTCAGGAAGATGAGTCTTCCTGATTCTAGGCTCATCACTCTATCCACTGTGCCACCTAACTTCCCTGTTGTAAAAATTGTTGTTGTGTTAAAACTTCTCTTTGTCTACCAAGGACACTATTCCTTCATTAATATCTTGAAACTCTCTTCTCTTATGGCCAAAGTCTCCTGAATTCAGAAGGAATGAAACTTAGTCATACTGAGTCAAACACTCTCAGGAATCACCTTCTAATCCAAGGGGGAAATTAACACAAAAATCATAAGCATTAGTATTTTATTTTTAAAGCATCTTATTAAGTAACATACTTTTATTAGAGTTATCTCTTTAACCATAAGCGCTTTGTGAGAAGAGAGCTTGTCCTTTGAGGAACATTCAGCTATATGGCATGCTTCCCGACATGTGCCAAGGACACATAACTGTTTTGTTAGTGATGATGCTTTCATCATTATGGAATGGTGATGGTACTTTGTGTCTGAGTTTTCCCTACAGCTTTCAGGAAAATGATCAATCTGGTTCATCTTTGCATCATAAAGAACAGTTATACCCATAGCCATATAGGAAAACCAGATTAATTTGTTTAACTAAGATTATAGTCAAAATCATTATCAAAATGGTTCTATTGCCATATGTGTAGACAGAGACTACATATGGGGTTCCACTGCAACACAGACTATACATGGGGGAAACACATATATAAATGTTTAATGTTTAAAAACACATATATAAATGTTTAATGTTTAAAAAAGGAGTATGAAATGAAACTTCTGATTCATGAAACAAATGAGTGAAGGCACAATTATTTACTTTCTGAAAGTATTAACCAAGAAGCTTCCATTAATGAGTAATTCCATAGTAGAACATTTAAAAGATGATTCAGTATAAATTCACATTGTTTGAGAATGTATCTGCTGTGTTAAAGAAAGATATTCTTGCATTTTTAATTGCTAACATTATCTCTTTTTTGAGGCAACCTGATTCATCTGATGTCCTAAGAAATATACAAAAGTCATATCTGTGACAGTGAAACAATGACAAAATCAGTACCTCCTAACCATTAGATTTCACCAAAAAAAAAAAAAAAAGATTCCCTCGAAGAAGAGATGAATTCTCTTGTGCTGTCCCTGCCCTCAAAGGTCTTTTTTCTACTGGAAGTTTTCATTCTACTATGGATTCTGTGATAACTGCCAAAAATACCACAAAAGATGTTAGACTAAGGCAGTCATTCACTTTTAAATTGTAGTCTAAATCAAAGCATAAGCTATGAGTGTTTTGAAATGTTTTGTTTTTTTCTCTGCCAAGAGAAAATCCTCTTCCAAGAATATGCTTTGATATGGTAATAGTGTGACATAGTGTAAAGTGAGTAAGACAGTTCAGTGGAGCCCTGGGCCCTGGAGTCAGGAACACCTGAGTTCAAATCTGGCCTCAGACACTTACTAGCTATGTGACCCTGGGAAAGTCATTTAACCCTGCTTGCTTTAATCCACTGGCAAAGGAAAATGGCAAGTGAACTTCAGTATCTTTGCCAAGAAAACTCCCATGGACAGTATGATCCATGAGGTCAAGAAGAATTGGACAAAACTGAACAACCACAAGGCAGGGCAAAGCAGAGCAGAGTAATGAATATTCCAATGAACTCATAGGTCCACTTGCCATCCCCATCACACTTTTCTCCAAGGAGTTTAAAGATATGAGAGAAGGGAAGGCAGTTTTCTTTTTCTTAAACTTCTCATTAGCTATAAGCTAAGAAAACATTCTCCAACTTGTTGGAAGGCTAAATTACAAATTCTTTTCTTTAAACGAAGTATTGGTTCTTTCTAAATGAATTTCCTTTCTCTTCTTCATTCTTTTTTTTCATGTTTTTGTTTTGTTTTGTTTTTTACTACTGTATTTATTTTGGTGAGTGGGAAATTTGTTTGATCTGTGCCTTGAGATTTTTAGGACCACCAGTGGTGAAAGAATTAGATACAAATTAGTTGACTCTTGGAAAAGGATATGAATTCGCTAGAGCACGTACAAGAAACCATATTTTCATGTTACGGTGTGTTAGCATGGTTAATCAGTATACGACTATATTTCAAGCATCAGGAACAAGACATTGACCCGGGATGAAAAGATTGGGGAAAATTTCTGGTTAGAGTATTTTCAGTTAGTAGTTTTCAAATATGCTCTGTGTCATTTCATTTAAAATTTACTTTAAAAAAAACAAAAGTGATGCATTATATTTGAAGTTTCTTTAATAAACATCTGAAAATTAATTATATCAAACAGTAATAAATATTTTGAAAACTTTATAATCTGACACATCTGTTTGCATAGAATCCCCATGAGTTCCGAATTAGATATTTATGAGAATTTGTCAAATATAACATTGTTACACAGTATGAGACCCTGCAAGGAAAGTAGTTTAGAAACATGGTAACTAAGCTTACCATTGGAAACACTTACGAGCCTGACATAAGTGATTTTTCAACAAACGTTTATTTTGTTTGTCAGTTGAAAATACAGCTCAAAGTTTAGACCTGTAATAAAATATCTAGGAGAAGAGTGTAATTAAGCACGGGAAATATGAAAAGGCAATATTTGTTGAAGGACTTACAACTCAGCTGTTAAAACAGGAACTGTAACTTAAATTTTCTAAGTAATGTTTTCAGGTGAAGCCGTGTCTTGGCCTTAAAGATGTTTAATTTTTTGAAGCATGGTTAAATTATAATGTTCTTTGACTACTAAGGGAATTCTGTGACTATGTAAGTTATTATTGCTTGTCAATTCTAATATTTGAATGTTATTAGGATTCTTTTTGTTTGGGTTTTACACTAGCCTTTTACCAAAAAAAGAGTGAGTTATACATGATATTACTTTATTTTAAAACATATACACATACATATAAGCACACACATGTGTTGTGTATAAGCACATGTGTGTTGTATGTATGTCTATATGCATGTGTGTTTAGTGCGCTTCATATATACATGTGTGAATTTATATTTATAGATAGCATGGAGTAATAGATAAAGTGTTGCCCTTGGTGACCGGAAGACCTGGCTTGAAGTTTGGCCCCTAAAAGATGTTGGTCACATGACCACTAATACAATTAATCTCAGTATTTCCAGGCAATTCTCAAAGACTAGAATGTATAGATGAACTGATTATCTGCATTGGTGCAGGAAATTTCTCCACCTATAGTTTCCTGAAATCACAGGTAAGAACTCCTTGCAATTTCTCTCACCAAAATAAAGGCAGTAGGACATAGTGAAAACAGAACTGTTTTTGGAGTCAGGAGAGATATAGGTTGAACTCCCTGTTTTGACATTTATACTGTATAATCATAGTCAAATTACTTAATTTCTTTGAGCCTAGTTCCTCTTCTGTAAAATCTGGACAAAAATATTTACATCACCTACCTCACTGGGCTCTTGTGATAAGGTTTGTAAGCCTTAACATCACATCAATACATTTATCAATTAAATGTGCAGCCAAATTGGATAGACTGGTAAGATGTAAGAGCATGTTTGTACTAAGCAGCAAAATAATTACATGCAATTAATGTTGCATGTTTGTTTTCTTTAAGCAAATGTCATATGTGTTTGTAGAAGAGTAGGGGAGATATTTGGATGAACATCATTCAGTTCTTCATTGACTTTTCTCAAAATATTTGTTAAGCTTTGACCCAAGCTGCATATTAAAATGTATAATTGGGAAATGGATTTTGCATATAAGATGTATTATATTAAAAAGTGAAAGTGCTCTGCTATATTATGTTTATAACTACAATAACTACCCACTTATAAAGGAAAAGTTTATTTCTCACTAGACTTCCATCATGCTTTCTATGCTTTTTTAAAAAATCTCAGGAGTGGGGGGGGGGGGGGTGAGGGAGCCAAGAAGGTGGCATAGAAACAGGGAAATTCCATGAGCTCCCCCCACAACCACATCAGATACCTATGAAATATGACTCCAAACAAATTTTAGAGCTACAGAACCCACAAAATGACAGAGAAAAACAAATCTCCCACTGAAGGCAGCCCAGCAGAACTATTGGAAGGGTCCATCACAGCTGGGAGCCTAGCACAGCCCCATGTGAGCCACAATTTTAGCCTCAGAGTGGCCCTGACCATCAGTGGCCAGAGCAGACTTCAGGAGACTGAATCATGAGCAGTTGTGGTGGTTTCCAGACTTATCAACCCATAAATACCAAAAATAAAGTAAAAGATCAGTGTAAAACTCTGTTGGAACAGGAGGGGACACAAGAGCATGGTCCAGCCCCTGCCCCCGGGGGTGAGAAGCACCTGAGGTGTGGCTGCTTCCACAGCTCTTAGCCTACAGATCATGGGGGACAAAGCATACATAAAGAGGGTAATCACTCTTGCTTTAACCTGCTTGGATCTGGATCTCTCTCTGTCTTGGGTGGAGGTCCTGGCGTGTTTGGCCAGTGGGCCAGAGGTTGTGGGAGTTTGAGAAAGGGCACCCAACTAATAGCTCTGGCAGCTGCAAAAACCCAAATGATTTGGGACAAAGCTCTCCTCTCAGGAAGCAGAGTTCTACTGTGGCAAAGAGCTCAAAAGTCAAATAATTTACTGGCAACATGAGCAAGCAGAGGAAGCAAAACAAGCACAGCAACCAAACCTGAGATTCCTTTTTTTGTGGACAAAAATGATGAAAGCATGGAATGGGAGGAAGACAATGAAGTCAGAACTCCTGCATCAAAAGCTTCCAAGAAAAATATGAACTGCTCACAGACCATGGAGAAGCTCAAGAAGGATTTTGAAAATCAAGTAAGAGAAGTAGAGGAAAAATTGGGAAGAGAAATGAGAATGATGCAAGAAAATCATGAAAAGTGAATCAACACCCCGACTGAAGAAAATTACACTTTAAAAAACAGATTAACTCAAATGGCAAAAGAGGCCCAAAAAGCCAATGAGGATTAAAATGTCTTAAAAAGCCAAACTTGTGAGATGGTGAATAGAGCACTGATCCTGCAGTCAGGAGGATCTGAGTTCCAATCTGGCCTCAGACACTTAACACTTATTAGATGTGTGACTTTGGGCAAGTCACTTAACCCCAATTGCCCTGCCTTCCCCACTGCAAAAATAAATTCAATAAATAAATATTTTTAAAAAGCCAAATTTGTCAGATGGAAAAGGAATTTCAAGAGCTCACTGAAGAGGAAAATTCCTTCAGAACTAGATTGGAGAAAATGGAAGCTAATGACTTTATGAGAAATCAAGATACTATTAAACAGATCCAAACAAATGAAAAAATAGAAGGAAATGTGAAATATTTCCTTGAAAAAAACCACTGACCTGGAAAATAGATACAGGAGAGACAATTTAAAAACTATTGGACTGCCTGAAAGCCATGATAAAAAAAAAACCTATAAAGCATCCTTCAAGAAATTCTCAAGGAAAACTGCCCTGATATTTTAGAACCAGAGGGCAAAAATCTTGAAAAAGATCCCAAAAAGAAAACTCCTAGGAATGTTATAGTCAGGTACTGGAGTTCCCAGATCAAGGAGAAAGTATTACAAGCTGCCAAGAAGAAACAATGGGAATACTGTGGAAACACAATCAGGATAACCCAGGATCTCACAGCTTCCACATTAAGGGATCAAAGGGCCTGGAATATGATATTCTGGAGATCAAGGGAGCAAGGATTAAAATCAAGAATCGTCTACCCAGCAAAATTGAGTATAATGTTCCAGGAGAAAATAAGGTCATTCAATGAGGTAGAGGACTTTCAAGCATTCTTGCAAAAGAAAAAAACAGAACTGAAAAAAAAATTTTGACACTCAAATACAAGAAGCATGAGACGGTAAACATGGAAAAGAAATCATAAGGAACTTATCAAAGTTGAACTATTTATATGCCAACATGGAAAAACAATAATTGTAACTTATGAAACTTTTCTCAGTATGAGGATAGGTGAAGGGAATACAAATGTATTACTATGTATAAATACACATATGTCTATATAGGAGGGTATATATATATATATATATATATGAGTATGAATACATATCTGAGTGTGTGTATATATGTGCACATAGAGTTCACAGAATCAATTCAAGGGACAATACTTCAAAAGGCAAAATTCTGAGGTGGGAGAGGAATAGAATGAGAGGAGACAGGGAGAGACAGATTGAGGTTAATCATCTCATATAGAAGAGGCAAGGGATAACTGTCACAAAGAAGGGGAAGAACAGGAAGTCAAAAGGGAATGGGTCAATCTTACTCTCATTGAATTTGGCTTAGGGAAGGAAAGACATAAACTCTAAACTGAGTATCTTGCCACACAGGAGAGTAACGGGGATGGGGATAAGAGGTGGGATGATGGAGGGGAGGGCACAGTGGGGGAGAGGGTTGCTGGAAGCACACACTTCTGGTTTTTTGTTTTTTGGGTTTTGTTTTGTTTTGTTGCTTTTTGGAGGGCAATTGAGGTTAAGTGACTTGCCCAAAGTCACACAGCTAGTAAGTGTGTCAAGTGAGAACAAACTTCTGTAAAGGGACAGGGACAAGGTGGAGAATAGAATAAGTGGGGGGCAGGGTAGAAAGGAGGGAAATGTAATCAGTCTATCATAATATGTCCATTGTGGAGATGTTCTGCGTAACCACACATGTACAGCCTGTATTGAATTGCTTGTCTTACTAGTGGGGGTGGGTGATGAGGGAGGAAGGGAAAGAATCTAGAATTTAAAATTCTATAATCAAATGTTTAAAATATATATGTATGTATTTATTATTATTATTATTATTTACTACCTGCAACTGGGAATTAAGATATACAGGCACTGGGGTAGGGAGATCCATCTTGCCCTACCAGAAAATCTGAGGGGTGATGGGAAAGAACATAGGAGAGAACAGATTGGGGGAGGGCTTATACAGTGGAATGGTTGTTTTGGGATGGTGGGTGGAAGAAAGATGGGGAAAAAATTTGTAACTCAATTTCATGGAAATTAATGATGTAAACAAGAAAATAAATTAATTAATTTTTTTAAAAAAAATTATTGGACTACCTGAAAGCCATGATCAAGAAAAGAAGCTAGAAATCATCTTTCAAGAAATTCTCAAGGAAAATTGCCTAGGTATTTTAGAACCAGAGGGCAAAATAGAAATTGAAAGACACTTATTGAAAAATATCCCCAAAAGAAAACTCCTAGGAATGTTATAGCCAGGTTCCAGAGTTCCCAGTTCAAAGAGGAAATACTACAAGCAGCCAAGAAGAAATAATTTGAATATTGTGGAAACACAGTCAGGATAACACAAGATCTAGCAGCTTCTACATTAAGGCTTGGAATATGATGTTTTGGAAGTCAAAGGATCTAGGATTAAAACCAGGAATCACCTACCCAGCAAAACTGAGTATAACGTTTCAGGGGAAAATATGGTCATTCAATGAAATAGAGGACTTTCAGGCATTCTTGATGAAAAAAACCAGAGTTGAATAGAAAATTTGACATTCAAATACAAGAAGCAAGAGAAGCATGAGAAGGTAAACAGGAAAAAGAAATCATAAGGAATTTATTAAAGTT
>CM053597.1:100510355-100546797 GCA_028646575.1 Pseudocheirus occidentalis | reverse complement strand
GGAAGGAAGGAAGGAAAGCAGAAAGGAAGGAAGGAAGGAAGGAAGGAAGGAAGGAAGGAAGGAAGGAAGGAAGGAAGGAAGGAAGGAAGGAAGGAAGGAAGGAAGGAAGGAAGGAAAGAAGGAAGGAAGGAAGGAAGGAAAGAAGGAAGGAAGGAAGGAAAGAAGGAAGGAAAGAAGGAAGGAAGGAAGGAAGGAAGGAAGGAAGGAAGGAAGGAACGAGGGAGAGAAGTGGGAGGGAGGGAGAAAAAGAGGGAGAAAGAGAGAGAGAAGAGAAGAGAAAAGAAAATGAAGAAAGAGAGAGAAAAAGAGAAAGAAAGAAAGTAAAAGGAAGAGATGGAGGAAAGAAAGAAGAAAGGAAAGAAGGGGGGAGAAAGGGAGGAAGGAAGGAGAGGAGAGGTGGGATAAAGAAACAGCTCCAAAACATGGAAAATATCCAAACACAAGTGCTCTTTTGGCTTTTTATTAGACACACATTTTTATGAGTTGTGAGAGAACTTAGTAATTTGGAGTTGTTTGCAGAGTGCCACATAAACATTAGATCTGAAATTCATGTTTTTCTGTTTTTAATTTTAAGGTCCTTTTCATTGGAGATTCAACCAACAGAGGAATAATGTATTATCTGATTGAAAGACTCAATGAAACTCTGCAGGAATGGCAGAAAGTGCACAGCATCAAATCGTACTACAATGTCAACAATGGCAGAACATTCATCAGTTACTCCTACTATCCCCAATTCTGGATCAGTGTCTCGCAAAGGCCAACATTTGAAAAAGCTCTCGAACAACTTTTACAAAGGTACAATAAAGCCTTGATATATTGACTTGTTAGTGTCCTCCCCAGTAACGGATATATCTGACTGGCAGCTTTAATTAGTCACTGTTACATACTCTCTGCCAAATGTGCTGAAAAGCTCAGTCTCCCAGTGATGTGACTGAGAAATAGTAGGAAATGACAAGCGGGTCTTCTGATCAGGATGCCAGATATGGTTCAATGAAATGTAGTGCAGTTCTGCTAAAAATGTTTACCATCTGTTTTAAAGCAACATATGTGATTTTCTTTTCTTTCTGGATTGCAGATCACATCCCCTTGAGAACACAGACCAGACTATATTAGTTGTTGGTGGTGTTCAGTGGCTTAATTCCAATCACCTACAAATTATTCACAAGGTTTTGAAGAGGTAATATTCTGAAACAAAATATTTCTATGTTCTCTTCTGTGCAAAAAGGAGTCTTTGAGGTGATTGAGTTTAACCAAAATTTTATTTAAAAAGCAAGATTTAATTTTATGTAGGTGCATGCTTAAGTCAACAAGCATTTATTAGTCACTTAGTGTGTGCTAGACATTGTGCTAAGCCCTAGGGATACAAAGAAAGGGGAAAATAGTCCCCATCCACATGGAGCTCATATTCAAATGGAGAAGACAACATGGAAACAACTACATAGAGAGAGGATATAGTCAATGTAGACGTCAGGAGCATTGAGAGGGACCAAGAGAAGTCTCTTGCAAAAAGTAAAATTCGAGTGAAGACTTGAAGGAAGATGAAGAAGAACATTCCAGGCAACTGAAACAGTCAGGGAAAACCCATGGTGCTGGGATGTGGAGCTTCTTGTGCAAGAGACAGCAGAGGTCAATGTCATAAAATGAAGGGGAGTAAAGTGTAAGAAAAACTGGCAAAGGAATGAGAAGTCAAACAGAAGATTTTATGTTTGATACTGGAGATAATGGGGAGTTATTTGGAGCTTATGTGGCCAGGGATGAGGAGCAACGATGTGGTCACACTCTGGAGGCTGAGCAGAGGAGGACAGACTAGAGCAGGAGACTTGTAACGGAAGGACCAACCAGAAGGCAACTGCAATAGTTCAGCTGTGAAGTGATGAGTTCTTGTACCAGGCTATGTTGGAGGAGAGAAGATTGATAATTTTTTTTAATGTTTAAACACTCTAGAATTCTATTTTTAAAAGTTTATCATGATGCATATTTGAATATATTAGAAATCAAATTATGGACCTAATATGTTCCTTTAGTTGCCTTCAAGGCATGCCCGTAATCCTGGATTCTTTTGTTTGTTTGTTTGTTTGTTGCTTTTTTGGAGGGAGGAAAGTAGGGCAATTGGAGTTAAGTGACTTGCCCAAGGTCACATGGCTAGTTTTTGTTTTTAAGTGTCTGAGGCCAGATTTGAACTCTGATTCTCCTGACTCTGAGACCTGTATTCTCTTCATTGTGCCACCTAGCCACCCATAACCCTGGATTCTTGAAGGCCTTACCAACAAAATTTTGGCAAGTCTTACAGAGCCAGAAAGTATTGGGCCTAGTCAAGAATTCTAAATCTGTTGCCTGAGGAATAGCCTTGCTAGGTTCAAAGAGGCTTATCAACAGTCCAGGTGGATGGATTTTTTTTTTACTGCAGGAGCTCTTGAAGACCATCTGGTAGGTTTTATAGTCTGGTAGAGGGAGAATTCATGCTGATAAAAACAGATGTTTGAAGTATTAAAGTAAATAGAAGCCCACTGTAACAAAGCAGCCAGGTGGCACAAGAGACAAGGTGATAAAGTTAAAGATCTGAATTCAAATCCTGTCTGAGACACTGAGTACCTACATGACCTTGGCAAGTCATTAAACCTTTATTCCTAGGTTTCCTTCTTTATAAAATAGGAATAAAGACAGCAACATGTAAAGCACTTTGTAAATCTAAAAGTGCTATTTAAGTGTTATCTTTTTTTTTAATCATCATGCAAATTCAGGTACACTCTTAGTCCAATCATGAGTCTAACAAAAAGCAAGTATGTTTGGCAATACTCTAATAGTATACAGTTATCCTATTGGAAGTTGACAATGAGGAGCACCAATCCTGTTCTCCCACATCCCACATTTAAAGGGACACCACAATGAACTTTGTTGAACATAAATCTAATCCATGACCTTAACTTTGGAATCCCTTCTATTTCTTCCAGGGAAAACTTATTAAATATTCTAGTGATTATTAAAACTCTGGGAATGGGGTTTCATCTGCCTGTGGATGGAGTGCATTCTTTAACCCAGGTAGGTCAAAGTCGTCTTGTACTTCCATAAGGTATTTGGTATCATTAGTAAGCACTTTGGCTGTTCCTTATCATTCAACAAACATTCACAAAGAGCCTACTAGGTGAAAAGCATTGTTTTGTCAAATTCTAATTGTACTTGCAGTTTTCAGTAAGAACCAAATATATTACAAAGATTCATGTGTTTAAGGGTTATCAGTTCAAATGAATTATGATTACCCCCTGGATTTCCTAGCCTCCTCCAGCCTAACTGAGCTTTGTACTTTTCTTTTTACTTAGTGTCAAGTTTAGGGGGAAAAAAGAGCTGAAAGACAAGATAACTAGTGCCTACTCTCCTGAAATGCCTAGGTACTATCCACAGCAATATATCAATTCTTTTCCAATTCAGCTTCATGCTGAAACTACACAAGCTGACCTTTGTAAGGATTTTTGGTTGAAGATGTGTTTAAAAATTTGTTTTGATGCTGCATGATTATCTTTTTCCTATTATAGCAGTGGGCTGTGTAATCAGTCTCTGAAAAAAAAAATTTAAATAGCAAATGAACCTTAGGAATCATTTACTATTAGACAATTATAAAGAGTTCGTTTTAATGTTATAATTGGGACATGGGATTAGAGGGGAGGGATTTGAGAGAGTACAGAAGGAAAGAAACCAGGATCCTGATAACCACCATGCCTATGAGTTGTTTCAACTCTTCAGGAGATGGGGATAAAAATAATAAGAGCTTACTATCTCAAAAAAGAGATATAACTTCCAAAAAAAAGGGAGAGATAACTTCCTCACCTGTAAAATAAGGGGTTTGTAGTAGATTTTAGGAAAAAAGTCATCACAAAATCTCAGAGTTAGAAAAAAAAACCCTCCAATCTGTCTCCAACCTCCATACCAAGGCAGTGGTCATCCAACTTTCATTTGAAAAATTCCAGTGAGAGGTAAATCTCTACCTCTTCAAGGCAACCCGTACCACTTTAAGGTAGGTCGAATGGTTAGGATTTTTTTTCTGCCCTCTAGTGCCAAACAGAAGAAGGTTATACCTTCTCCCACATGACAACCCTTCAAATACTTGAAGTCAGTAATGATGTTCTTTCAAATCTTCCCTTTTCCAAGTCAAACATTCCCAGTTCCTTTTTTAACTAATGCTCATATGGCATGATCTCCTGACCTCTCACCATCCTCATGAAATTGTAGGGTTATTTTAATGACCCCACACTTTTGAAGCAAAGGCTAATCTTTCTCTCAATATCATTCTTCCAATGTTGCTGTCTGGACTGTGAGACATGGAATGCCACAGTACAAAAATCTGAGACATGATTATCATCCAGAGATATTCTGGTCACAAAGCAAGAAAGAAAGATAAAAAATGGATGGTCTGTATTCTCCAATCACAGTCTTAAAATGGGGAGAAAAAGCTATGAAGGCCCCCAACACATTGGGAAAACCAGTGAGGGGAATCTGGAAGAACATGGGTATGAGTCATATAGGATGGACAGGAATGGATGAATTGTGACCTATACATTTAAAGGAAACATTTACCTTAATGAAATTACAAATCTATTTGAGTATTTGAGCATCAAACTATCAACTCATATTAAATTAGCAGGCAACTAAAACCCACTCATTGCTTTCACATGAATTCTTTTCTAACTATACTTCTCCCTTCCTATATTTATTAAGCTGAGTTACTGAATCCACATGTAGGATTTTACATATTTATTATATTGCATCCTCAGCTTTTTAGATTCTATATCTGTCACCCACAAATTAGCTTTCACTTCCAGATTTATGACATATATAAATTTGTTGGGAATATCATCTATACCTTCATCCAAGTCATTGATAAAAATGGTAAACAGCACTGGTTTTAGGGACAGATCCTTGGGACAGTACAGAATAAACTTTCAAGCTGACATTGAACTACTAACGACAAACATTCACATCCAGTCAATCAACTAGTTCCAAATTCATCCAGCTACGCAATTGATTAGTCCATGTGTCTTCACTTTGTCCATGAGGACAGCATGAGAAACTTTGTTAGATCTTTTTTTTTAACTATTTTATTTATTTGTTTGTTCATTTGTTTGTTGCTTTTTGGAGGGCAATTGGGGTTAAGTGACTTGCCCAAAGTCACACAGTCATATCTGAACTCAGGTCCTCCTGACTCTAGAGCCAGTGTTCTATTCACTGCGCCACCTAGCTGCCCCCTTCTGTCAGATCTTTAGCTGATATTTTTGTCTCCCACTAATACTACATTATCTGGTTATGATTCATGGAATACCACAGTTTACAATGCGCTGATATTGAAGGTGACCTAAAAAGCAATGGAGAGGCTTACAGTGCGTGTAAACAAGATGCAATATATTATAAGCAATAAATTATAAAAGAGTATAAAACATGGTTTAATCACATAAGCAAGAGTGATGAATAAACTAAATGCTCTACAGTCTATACATTCCACTGGTATACTCAGGATGCCAAAAAAAGTGAAGGAGGCTCCATCATGTTGTGTGTGAACCGTGGTGACCTTTTGGGAAGACATAAGCAAGAGTGCCACAGGATGGTCAGTGATAGATTGTGGACAGCAGTCAATCAATAATCATTTATTTAGCACCTGCCATATGTGATGCCAGGCAGTGTGCTAGATATTGAGAATACAGCAACTAATAATGAAACAATCCCCACTCTCAACAAGCTTACATTGTAACAGGGAAACAGGAAGTACATCTGTAAGTACAGTATGCACCAAATAAATATAACAAAGAACAATAGAAGGTAGTTAAATACAAGGTGCTTAGTAAGGGAGGACACTAGCAGTTGGAGGGATCAGGAAGGGCCTTGTGGCGAATATTAGCTTTACATGCATCTTGAAGGAAAATAGGGATGCTATGCTGCTATGCGGCAGCAATGAGGAGAGAGTATATTTCAGAAATGGACGACTGTCAGAACAAAAGACAGCGCTAGGTGTAAGAAATAGAGGGAAGACTAGTTTGGAAGGGATTCTCACATCATTGAAACCACAAATGCATTTTATGATTTGAATGACACATTTCCTAGATTTACCAGCCTAGTGACCCTGTCAGAAAAGGAAATGAAGGTCATCTAGCATGATCAGAAGCTATAATGGCTCTTAATTATTTCTCTTCCTAAAGGTTTAAAAACCATATCTTTAACAATACATTATAGTTTTTTTTCAGGAATTCAAGTTCAGTTCACTAGTTTATTATAATTTGCAGGTCCTTTTCCTCTTCCTTTCATTGAAAATTAGGACATTGTACTTTCTCCAGTCTGGAGGTCTCTCATTTTTCACAGTCTTTCAAAGATGATGGACAATGACTATGTAATCACATATGACAATTCTTTCGGTTTCCAGAAATGAAGTAAATCCAGCCCCTCATGACTTGAATTCATTAAAGGTAGCTAGTATTCACTTACTACATCTTTATTCATGACACAGGTTTCAATTCCTTGTTAGCCACTTTTGTTCTTCCTTTTTCAGCCAAATATTCTTTTTCTTTAGAAGAGAAAACTGAAATGAGTTGATTAATTCTGCTCATTGTTCAGTTTCCCATCCCATGTTATTATCATCATCCCACCCAACCTGAGCAACAATCTACTCCTTTGTTTGATATTACTCTTGTCTCCAACGTGGCCTTAAAAGACATCCGTTTTTTTTTATATTTAGCCTTTCTTGCTATAGTCAACTCATTCTAAGATTTCATTCTCTTGATATTATTTTCATAGGAACAATTCCCAGTGTGGAAGCTCCCTCTTTACCATTGGGTTAGAAGATGCAGATCAACAAATCCTATATATCTTAATGTCTTAGAACCTTTCCTGAGACACTAAGATATTAAGTTATTTGCCCATTGTCACACAGCCAACATGTGTCAGGAAAGACTTGAATTTAAGTCTTTCTAACTTCAAAGCCAGCCTTCTATCTGTTACAACATAGCACATTTTCCTCTGTCCTCTATCCTTAATTCCATCTTCTTTACATGGGTTTTTAAAAATCTGTTTATCACAACCAGCATCTCTGATAAAGGCCTCATTTCTAAAATATAAAGGGAATTGAGTCAAATCTATAAGAAAACAAGTCATTCCCCAATTGATAAATGGTCAAAGGATATAAACAGGCAATTTTCAGAGGTAGAAATTAAAGATATATATAAGTATATAAAAATGCTCTAAATCACTATTGATTCAAGAAATGCAAATCAAAACAACTTTAAGGTACCACATCTCACCAGTCAAATTGGCTAAGATGACAAAACAGGAAAATGACAAATGCTGGAGAGGATGTGGAAAAATTGGAACACTAATCCATTGTTGGTAGAGTTGTGAACTGATTCAACCATTCTAGACAGCAATCTGGAACTATGCCCAAAGGGCTATAAATAATCGCATACCCTTTGACCCAGCAATATTACTTCTGGGGTTGTATCCCAAAGAGATCACAGAAGTGGGAGGAAGACCCATATGTACAGAAATATTTATTGCAGCTCTCTTTGTGGTGGCAAAAAACTGGAAATTAAGGGGAATGGCTAAACAAGTTGTGATATATGGATGTAATGGAATACTATTGTGCTATAAGAAATGAGGAGCAGATGGACTTCATATTTACCTGGAGAAGCTTATACAAATTGGTGCTAAGTGAGAAAAGCAGAACCAGGAAAAATTTGTACACAATCATAGATACATTGTATGTATGACAACCAACTTTGATAAACTGAACTCTTCTCAGCAATGCATGGTTATAAGACAACTCTGAAAGTCTTAGGATAGAAGGAGATGTCTACATTCAGAAAAGATCTAGAAAGAACAGAGTTTAAATGGAGACTGAAGCAAACTACATGCTAGCGTTCTTTTCCGTGTTTGGTTTTGTTTCTTCTTTCCCATCGTTCACTCCATTGGTTACAACCCTTCTATACAACCAGACTAATGTCCAGCTTGAAAGTATTTGCAGATCCTATACTTGATAGCATGCTGCCATGGCAGGGTTGGGGGAGGGGAAGAGGGGAGAAAATTTGAAACTCAAGGGATTGTAGAACTGAATTTTATAAATTAAAATTAAATAAACAAATCAATTATAAAGAAAAAAAAGTCTGTTCATTGACAAATTCCAAGTGCATCTATATTGGTCACTTTAAATCCCCTTTCTTCCTCATCAATATCATTTTTCATTTATGTCTTCAGATCTTAAGATCTTTTCATCCTTCTTGGATTGATTTTTTTTCTTTAGAATAGGCCTATCTTTTTTCATATATATCTTTGAAAAGTGGTCTCCTATAATCTAGTATGTGCATCAGGTGCTTCCCAAATTTCCTTTTTCTCCTCTATCACAGTATAAACTGGAGTAGTCACTTGTCCTTCCTCTCCCAAGGGGACTTTTGTTTCTATTTCACCTCCCTTGTTGGCCAGAATAAATTCTCGTAATCTCTTCCTTCACAGTTAGTAGATTAAATTATTGTTAAAAACAAGTCAAGAATTAACTGCTTTTCACAGAGAAACAGCGAGCTCTAGTAGACATCTGGATAACATAAAGGCTCCATCATTACTTCACTATGATTCCTTTTATTTTTTTAATCTCATTCCCAAATTCCTCCCCTTTCCTCCTTCTGTACAGGTTGTCTATAGTATACACACCTGATAATATTACTATTTCTTTTTTTATTGATCCTACCCTAAATATCTACCACCTTGCTTCTACTCGTTTTTCTGACTTTCTTCAAGTGACTCTATTTCTTAATATGCAACACCATGCCAATGCCATTTTTATCTGCTCTATTCCATTAGAATAAATTCACCATAATTTAGTCATAAACCAGCCCTTTCTAATTCTAAAATTCTTTGTTATTGATGGTAAAAACTCTGTCATTGATTTTTTATGTCACTCAAAGTATCTAGCAACCTATTTTGCACACAGTAAGACACTCAATAAATGTTTGTTAAATAAATGATTTAAAGTAGGGGAGAAAATGAATAAAGAAAAGTATTTCTATATTTAGGTACCTTTGTCATTAAACAATATCTCTGGATGTATTTTTAGATAAGAAATATGTTGTACGATTAATTTTCAAACTCATTTGCTATTTCTTTCCTTTAGAGAAATCAACAATTACATGATTTCTGTCTTTTGGAGATAAGTGTAACCATCCTCTGTCATTGACAATTCTTGTGTTTTTTTTCTCTTGGGAATACAGAATGAAGTACGGAATTTATGGAAAGAAAATTGGATTATACTAGATTCTGCAAAAAGATATGGCTATGAAGTGGTTGATACTTTCAGCATAACCATGGGACGCTACAAGGAATTTCTGCAAGGAAAGTGTGGATGCCATTTCCATGAGGTATACACATGGACAATCTATCTGTTCAATGAGTTATTAACAGAATTTGTTTTTGCTAAAAAATGATTCATTGTATTTTTCTCTTGCATTGTCCTTTCTAATTCACATAAGAAACCTGAGTCATCAAGAGATTAAGTAATCTGTTTAGTATTGCTCAGCAGGTTATAGCATGTAGGAATCACAATATTAAACACTATAAAACAAGGTTTAAAAAATATTTTATCTCCTTAGCATTTCTTTGCTCACTTGGTAATGTTATAAGCCTAAAGCAACCACATGAGTTACCCAACCTATCTCCTGGCCTCCAAGAAAGACTACTTATAAGTCCACACCTGTCTGAAAAATATCTTCAGGAAAGAAGATTAAGCAAACTCCCCCATTAATCCATTCAAGAATCTCTTCCACTTTGATGGCAGAAAGCTTCAGTTTGTCTATTCTCTTCTAACACACATCTTTCTTTTTCTATAAAGGTGGTAAATATGTTCCATTTAGGATCCTTTCAAATATGAGGATCATGTGCCCTATACAAAGAACATTTCACCCACCCTCACACATCTTCCCACGAGTAGAAATGGATTTGTGTTGATCTACCCATAGAGTTGTTGGTCCCCAAACAATGGCTAGCCACAGTTAGGGATGTCATCTTTGACCATGGAAGAATTAGACTCACCTATCATCATTTCATTAGAACCATGTTCTTACCACCTCCTTAGAAATAACCCTTCATGTTAAGTTTTAACTGGATAGTCTACAAACTAAAACCATGGAAAATTCAGGTGAGAAGGGGGACAGTGGGAATAGTCATACTAGGAGGGTGGGAGGTCAGTCACTTAGAAAGTCTAACTGAGCCCCTGTACCCATTTATGATTCCTTATACCTGACTTCTCAACCCCCAGAAAAGACAGTAGGTAGTAGGGCAGAGCATTGGAGGAAGGCAGGCCCCAGGAGGGCTCTCCAGGGACCCTCCAAGGTTGTTGCCTGAGGAGTGGAGTGGGTTGACCTCCCTGTACAAAATCCAAGGAAGGACACAAAACAAGAGAAAAGAGACAGGCAAGATGATTAGTTCCCAAGATGGGGACCTGGAGTGATGTCCTAGGCAGCCTACCCTACATAAAACTCTGGTATTCCATTTCACCCTTGATGGCAACTATCCCCATTTTACAGCCAACTGAACTGGGGACCGAGAGCTAAATTAGTCATAACCACATTAAAGGATGTAACCAGAGTGAAAAGTTGTCTTTTTTTTTTACCTCGTTGCTAGTTGTAATTATTCCATTGCCAACAAACAAGGTAACATATGCCTATTTATATCTTTCCCAAAATGGAAATATCCTTCTCTTAGAGCTCCTCTTTCCTTTGTTTAGGAGGCAGAATTGTGCTTCCAAACACAGCAGTATGTATCACAAAGAAGGGGGAACAGTAAATAAGCAACTGAGCCCACATACAATCAGAATTTGCTACAAAACAAGTCAAAGGCTGCCAAAGTCCCAGAAAATGGGCATTCTGAAAGACAAAATCCAGGATTTTGTTGTCTCTTTTTAAAAATTTTTTACATAACGTGTCTTCAATTAGTTGTTTTGTGGGGGAAGGAAGGGAGAGGGTCTGCTTTTCTTTTGCAGCTTTAGTGCTCTCAGAGGCTAAAAGAGAGACATGCTCGGAAGATTTCTAGCACCGCTCCAATTAAAAACAGAAGATGCCTTTCCACATGATTGCATTACATATATCTCCTCTCACAGTTATCCAGTAGATACTGATAATCATAAAACAGAAGAATTATATACAAAACCCTTCAAACCTTCAAAATATGATGCTTAAGTGATAATTATAGGCAAGGCATCTTACAAAAGTATAAGTGGCCACAGGAAGCAATCAGTGCCTGCAAGGACTACCCTTCCCTCCCTGTTGCTGTCACTTGGGATTTCCTCCTTACGTCTCTCCCTTTCCCCTTTCATAAACTGATAAATTTAAATCTGGAAGGGACCTTAGAAGCTCCCTAGGGTGACCCCCCTACTCCCCTTTTACAAATGAGAAAGGGGATACGTTAACAAAGCAGATACGTTAAGAAGCTTGCCCATTGTTGCATAGGAAGTAAGTGACAGAACTGGTATTTGAACCCAGGTCCTTGGATTTCAAATCCAGGACTCTTCACAACTCCCACAGCAGCTGCTTAGGATAACGTCCTTCTAATGTCTTATCTCAATCCATGCAAGTCAAGAATGTCTAATAATAATAACTAAAATTTATGTGATGCTATAAAACCTTTTCATTGCAATAACCCTCAGATGCAAGTATTATCCATATTATGAAGATGAAGAAATTGAGGATCAAATTGATAGAAATTATTTGGCCAACATAATGGAGCTGGCAAATATTAAGCCAGGGATTCTAACCTATGTCTCCTGACTCTAAGACCAACCTCAACCTGCTAGTTACCTTATTCCCCTAGAAATTCCTAGTGGAAGAAAAATAAGCTTATAGCTACTTCCCCTTACTCTGTCATAGCTACTTTCAAGTTCCCAAGTCCCATTACTATTATCCTTGACAGTGTCCCATGGACCCATCTACTCTTTGCCAGTGAACCCCTAGTCAGCTTCTGTGACAAAATGTTCCACAATGTGAGACTTCTCTCTGAAATACCTATGAATCTCATTTCAATCTGTCCTTAGTGTTTGAATTCTCACCTTTAAAAACTGTGTGCCAATTATCTTTCCTTACTAAAGTCAAGAAAATGAACTGAGAAAGAAAATGAGGGAGAAGTTGATTGGAAATAGCCTTCTCATTTTATTCCAAAATGAACCAGAAAGGAGAGTAGTAAATGGCATCGATGGATAGATAAGAAAGTGACAGGTCTAATTCCCAGACCTGATGAAAGGAAAGAAAGTGAGTGAATAGATCAAGATGCATCCTAAGAGGATTGTGCTAACAGAAAGCATTAGCCATGGATCCTCTATCTTCTCAGTCCCTCATTACTGTCCCCGCAGACAGCCCCTAACCTCAAGCCATTGAACTCATCAGTTATGGCTTGGAGATAAGGGAATCCTTTTTCATATTATACAGCAGAGATGAGAATCAGAGGGGAAAAATTACAAATCCTACTGCACTGAATAGGGAAATATCCCTATCATTCCAACTTAGGGTTATAAATACATTTTCCCATGGAAACATGGTTTAAAATGCTAAGAAGGCCAGATTTGAACTCAGGAAGAGGAGTCTTCCTGACTCCTGGCCCAGTACTCTACCCACTGTGTCACCCAGCTACCCAGGGTAAATATGCCGAGTAGGTTTATACTAGGCAGCTGGGTGGCATAATGGATAGAGCACCAGGTCAGGAGTCCAGAAGATCCTCTCCCTGAGTTTGAATCTGGCTTCTGATACTAGCTAGGTGACTGTGCAATCCTGTTTGCCTCAGTTTCCTTATCTGTAAAATGAGCTAGAGAAGGAAATGGCAAGCCATTTTAGTATCTTTGCCAAAAAAAAATGAAAATTAAAAAAGTCCACAAATGGAGTCACAAAGTCTGACACAACTGAAACAATTGATCAACAACAAGATCATTATGGATTAAATAAGCTACACGTGAGGATATCATCATGCACAACTTTTCAGAAAATACTTGATGAATGACAGCTCCTTAGGGTTTGGAGAAACCTTAGAGATCTAACTCCTTTTACAGATGAGAAGACTTTTAAAGTGAGCTTTTGTAATACTCATTTGAGGACTGTCTGTGTCAGTAACAAAAAATCATTCTTGATTCAAAGTATGTCCTTCCTTTGCTGAGTTTGACACCCTAGTCACACCCTCATCACAGTTTAGTTTCATTTACTCTGAGAGATTCTCATAATGTAGAGAAATCTTATCTCCATGAATGATGTGTATATAGATAAATCTTTTAGCAGACAGCTGTATTATACTCCTACTCAGGGCCACACCTACTTCCCAGGATACCTGCCTTGATTTTTGGTAGCAGCAATATTCATTTGTATCTCTATGATGTTTCAACTAAAATGTGCCTCTGGGAGATTTACCTTTCCAATTACAATATTAACTTGATAATATCTTTCTCATCCACTTCACGCCCTTCTTGAAAAATTTTTTAAAATTGTAACTCATTCCTTGCCTACAAATAGTTTTTCTAGTTTTGGGGCAGAGATAAAGTGCAATGGCAGTCTCAGTGCCAAAATGCGCCATTTTTATCTTTAGAAAATTAGGGTAACAGACATAGTTGATTAATTTACCAAAAGTCAATCACATAATAAAATAGATTGGCATAATGAACAGAGTGCTAGGGGCGGAATCAGGAGGATTTGGGTGCAAATCCTGTCCTACATCTAGAGTCAGGAAGACCTGAATTCAAACCCAACCTCGGATACTTCCAGCTGTGACCCTGATATAAAAATGTACGTTAAGTAACTATGTTACTTAATCCATCAATTCCCTGTCTGTAAAATTGGGATAATAATAGCACCTACTTCACCAAGCTGTTATGAGAATCAAATGAGATGGTATTTGTAAAGCACTTAGATTCTAGAACAATGCCTGTCACGTAGTAAGTTCACAAGAAATGCTTGGGCCCTTCCTCCTCTGGCACTTACAGTGCTAGCTACACAACCATCAGCAAGTCACTTTAATTTGATCTCAACCTCATTTTCCATAATATCTGCTTTACTGAATTGTCGTGCAACTCGATTGATGTCTAGAAAGCGTTTTTGCAAACTCTAAAGCCCTCTATAAATATCTGTCTTTATTATTCTCCAAGTTTAGCTAAAGCTTCTTTTAAAAGATAATTTAATGATAATGAATGTCAGTCAACCCCCCCTCCCGAAAAACCCACCCCAATGAACCATTTTTAAAAAATAAATAAAAACATGTAAGTGATTCTGGCTTAAGAGGGGGAGATGAGGAGTTTCTATCTCTTTATGTTCCTTTTACAAGGTACTCCAGAAACAGAAAAATAGGGGAGTGCCAAACAAGAGGGACAAGTATTACCCCTAGTTATGTTAGTGTGTACATCTATAGATAGAGAGATAGATATAGATATAGATATATACACACATACATACATATATATGTATATGTGTGTATATAGATATATATGTATGTATATATGTGTGTATATATACATATGCATATGTGTTGTGTGTGTGTGTGTGTGTGTGTGTGTGTGTGTATTCTTAGATTTGTAGAATTAGGAATGGCCTTAGAGATCAACTAGTGAATGGCCCTCCTTTAACAGATGAGAAAAAAAGAGGCCCAGAGAGAAGTGATGTAAACCCAGTTTACGTTCAGGCCAGAGATCCAGGAAGGGTCCAGGCTGGGCTCAAACCTATGTTTTCTGGCTTCCTCTTCCCATTGAGCATCTTTCTATTACCACCATACCGCCTTTTGTCATCTGGCCTATTGTCATTCGTCAATAAATCCATTTACCACATTTTTGTTAAATGCCTATTAAGTACAAGACACTACCTTAAATCTCTAATACTTAATAGATGCAGATACCTGCAATGGATTAGTATAATCCTTACGGTAATATCTTTTCGGTAATCTTTGCTTTCTTGTCACAATTTATTATTGAAAATAATAATAATAATAATCCCTTCTATTTGCATAGTGCTTTTCAGTTTTCAAAGAGCTCTCATATTTGCTATTTATTTGTTCAAAAGGAATCTGTTTCATAGGCTCTGATTACTGTTGGTGAGATTAGAGATTTTATTGAGTCTCTTTCATCTGTCTTTCATCCCAGAGAAGGATATGTCTAACCCACAATTATGTAAAAAATTTCCAATTAGTGAACAACAATTTGCCAAAATTGCATATGCAAATTAGTTGAATGAGTGGGGTTTTTTTCCTGCTGCATAAACAGAATATTGTCTTCCTAATATTTAAAAAGGGTAACTAACAAGCAATATCCAGATAAATTGCCCAATATTTTTCTTGAATGATTTCCATAATTTGGCAAACATTTATTGAACAAGATGAAAGACTGGGGAGACTCTAGTACTATCCCCCCTGAATAGTCTAGCGTTAGACCAAAACACAATTTATACTCTATTCATTTAACTCTTTACTTTTGAGCCCAGTGGAGGACTTGGGACCTACCAGAATCTTTGTCTGTATGGGCCTTTTGAAGTATCATAGCATTTGTATATAAAAAAAACACAAATTCTTCTAAATCCTGGTCAACAAATTTATTATCTATTATTATCAATTAATCAAGCAAGCAAGCATTTATTAGTCATTTACTATGCATTAGGCACTGTGCTAAGTTCTGTGGGCACGATAAAAAATTTTTTAAGTCCCTGTACTGATAATACCAGAGCCTGACTCCTGAACTCCCTAATATTTGATGTTTCAGCATGATTCCCATTTTCCTAAGTTTCCACCTCTGCAGACCCCACCTTGATCAGACTTCCTCATAGGGTGTCCTGAGTCCCATTGTGAATGGCTTTTCTCCTTAACATTAGTCCCCTGACTTACTCTTTTGTTGAATGCAGGCCTGATACCCCCATACCTCTTACTCCCTTCTTGGTATGAGATGGTCTCTTGAAAGAACTTGTCTTTGAATTGACACTCAGCAAGCTGTTCATGACTCCATCCCAGCTGGCTATTTGACACATCTTTGCATGCCTCCAATAACCGCTAGTCCTGATTTCACAAATCCAAGAGGTCACAGTAGGGAATGCTTGGGTATTCCCACAGTACAAAATTCCACGCCAGACTGATGACCCTCCTGCTAGGACTTGCCTTTCAATCTCAGCTGGAACCATTCCAATGAGGAGGATAGGAGCTATGTAGCAGTTAGAACAGTCTAACTGGACTCACTGCTTCTGGTCCCTAGAAAAATTTTCTGACCATCATCAGGAGCTTGTGGAACCCAAGTCTGTTTTTATTCTTGTTCCCCTCTTTGTTTTTCAACTGTAAGCATATTGTACCTAAAATGTCACCCTTAAGAATTCCTCAATGACCAAACCAAGTTGTCATCTCTCACTATGGCGGAGAACCCATAAATGACTATTATTATTAATAGAAGAGAGCCCCCTTCTGGAGAATTCTGGAGAATTTTGTCTCAGGGCTAAGGGATATCTTTGAGAATTTGATGAAGGTTGAGATAACTAATAGATCCAGGGGCTTAGAGAGGGCACAAGGCATGGCCATAGAGTACTCCAGTACCTGAACCATGAGTGAGCAGCTTAAAGGGCATGAACCAGCCCTGATGATTTCTCAAGCATTTGACCAAGTGACTAAATAAGCAGATAGTGAAGGAGAAATCAAATTTGATTTCTAGTTCCCCTTATGTAAAGGAAACAGTGCTGAGGTTCAACTTAAGACCTGATTCAGGAGGTCCTGTAGTCAATACGTCCAGATTTCCCAACACTTCTGATTTCCCACCCCCAGCTACCTTGAGAAACATTTACAGCTAAGTTGCCAGGGTCCAGTTCCACTTGGCTCAAGCAGAATGAGCCAGGTGACTTAAGGGAGACTTTAGGGAGAAAAACAATTCCTATGCCATAAGTTAACAAACGTCTCTGGCACTATTTTAAGTGTATTCTTCTTCAAAATGGACAGTGGTCTGGTCAGCTATGATCCATGCTTGTGCATTCTTTTAAAAACAGTCTGCCCCAGAATTGAACTGTAAGGTCTACATGGAGCTAACAGTGATCAATGCATAAAGATATCATCCCTAAGCAGTCCAGTATTCAATTGTTGCCCAGATACTACCTGATGTTTTCAATCTCAAACACCTACTGTCCACCCAAAATTCAATCAAACTCAAATCCAAGGGGTGCTGTTTTTTATCAACTTGATTTCCAGATCCTCTATCTGTTTAAATGTCAGAACTCTCTGAAGCCTTCTTACACAAATCCAAGTTTAAGGGGGCCTGAGGAAGGAGATTTTCCTGTCATTGATATGCTAGTGCCTTTAAAAACAGACATTTCTGTTTTCCTGACAGAGGTAATGTCTATTAACCAAAGGTCTCTCTTCACATTGCTATTTAATCTCTCTTTCTAAATGACATAATAAAAAGATTAGCTGTCTAGAACTTTGTTCATTTTCTGTTGCCTCACAAAAAGTTTTACCCTTCTAGATGCTAATATATTTTACCACATCCAGTGAAACAAGCATTACCTTTTCCCTCTTTAAGTCCTAAATGTTACTGTCAAAACTCTGTAATTAATTGCCAAAAGGAAACTTCAAGTGTAGATGCTTTTGAAATTAAAATAATGATTTCAGAAAGAACAATGTCAAATTTTAATTATCTATGATCTATTTGTATAGAAAATGTTCATATCTAAGTGTTTATTTTAATGGAATATTTAATTTTTACGAGAACATAGAGACACAAAAACTAGAAACCAGACTACTGGATCTATTTTGAAATTCAGTTAGGCAGAAGATTTGATTAATCCTGTCCTAGAACTCTTCCATATTAAAATAAAGGACTGAGTTTTTTATGGACTAGAGTTATGGGATGTGATATTCATATAAGTTGCTTAGATAGTGATGGACAGAGGCCTAATTTAAATGACTGTCAGCACCTATCCAGTCAACCTCTGGAGGTTAATAAAAGACTAATAAGGGTAGGAGTCTAAATAAACATGGGAATGTGACTGGGAATCTATTATTTTAGGGATGAGCCTACAGTGAGTAGCCCATAACATAGTTATGTAACTAGAAATCAATCAAAAGAAGGAACTGAAAGGTTAATGGAGGATTAATATTATTGGCAAAGGTCAAAACTGAGCCTAAGATTACTTTGTGTTATTGTCTGAATGGGATTCCATCAGTGTAGAAAACTCTCAAGGTAGGAACTCCTTCTCCCAATACAGATAGGCAATTCTTCTATAACTTACAGTCTTGAAGAGTTGCCTAGAATACTGAGAAGTTAAATAAATTGTCCATGTCACATAACTAATAGGTTTCAAAAGTTAGACTTTAATTCTAATCTTCCTAAGGCTAACCCTAGCTCTAATATGCCATACTCTTTCTCAAGTTCAATATACAACGTAATCAATATCTAGGTATGAATGAGGCAAGGAGAGAATGAAATGTAATTGTTGGGAATAGCCAACAGGGATTAGAGACCCAGTCAAGGGCAGAGAGGAGGGGCTTCAGAGTTAGAGATAAAAAACACAGATATTAGATAATAAGATGCAAAGCAAGGTACCCAGTAACTGAGGAACTGAGCTATAAGTCAGAGAACCCAGGCACTGGAGTCTGGGGTTTCAGAAAAAGCAGTAAGATTGACTTACTACCAAACTAGTGATTCTACTTGATTTACTGTTCTTTATATTTCTACTGCCTGGGGCAAGGTTATAGGTGTCTGTTGGCAATATAGGCTAATTAAAAGCGATCATATTTTATCTAATTGCTTGCCTTACTCAAGGTAAAAAAAAAAGACAGTATAGTTATGCATTTGCATACTGCCAACAACAGATTATAGCATTCCTTTAGGAGAAGGAAAGGGAATAAACATGTATACAGCACCTACTTGGAAGCACCCAAAACTTCTAAATCCCCAGAAGTATGAAAAAACCTAAATCTTAAAACAGTCCCTACCCCCAGCCCTGGAAACAGAGTCCAATTTTAACATAAAATTCAAAGTCAAGAAATAGAAATAAGCAAACAACAATAAAGAACCTGACCATAAAAAAGCCACTTAAGCGATAGGGAAGCACAAGACTCAAGAACTCAGAAGATGATGTCAAAATAGTTGCAAGCAAAGCCTCAGGGAAAAATATAAATTGGAAACAAGCCCAATAAGAATTCCTGGATAGGCTAGAAAATGATTTTTAAAATCAGATAGAGGAAAAGCTAGGAAAATAAATTAGAGCGATGCAAGAAAATTATGAAAAGACAATATTTTGGTTAAAGATGCACAAAAAATACTGAAGAAACTAGCAAAAAACAGAATTGGTCAAATGGGGGAAAAGGTACAAATTCACTGAAGAAAATAATTCCTTAAAAATTAGAATTGAACAAGGAGAAGTTAATAACTCCATATGACATCAAAAAACAATAAAACAAGTCAAAAGAATAAAAAAATGTGAAATATATCTTCAGAAAAAGAACTAACTTGGAAAATAATTTGAGGAGAGACAACTTAAAAGTACTGGACTACCTGAAAGCCATGATAAAAAGAAAGAGCTTAGAAACCATATTTCAAGAAATAATAAAGGAAAATGAACCTAATAACCTAGAATCAGAGGGTAAAACAGAAATTAAAAGAATCCACCAATCACCTCCTGAATGATATCCCAAAATAAAAACTCTCAGTAACATTATAGTCAAACTCCAGAGTTCCCAGTTCAAGGAGAAAATACTTCCAGTAGTTGGAAAGAATCCATTCAAATATTATGGAATCATAGTCAAGTTCACATAAGTAACTACCACCTTCAAGGAGTGGAGGTCTTGGAATATGATATTCCAAAAGTCAAAGGAGATGGTATTACAACCAAGAATAACCTACCCAGTCAAATTGAGTATATTCCTTTGCAGGGAAGCATTTAATTAAATACAATACTTTCAAAAATTCTTGATGAAAAAACCAGCAATAAATAGAAAATGTGACGAGACTTACAAGAAACATAAAAATGTAAATATGAAAGAAAAATTCAAAGGTACTCAATAAGGATAAACTGTTTACATTCCTAGATGAGAAGATCATACATGTAACTGAAGATCTTTATCATTATTATAGTATTTATGACTACATAGACAGAGGGCACAGAAATGAGTCAGAAATGTTGGAATGATAAAAAAATGAATGGGTGAGAAAGAGGATGAGAGAAGAATGGTAGAAATCATCTCATATAAAAGAGATATGTGAGCAAGAGCTTTTACAGCAGAGGCAAAATGGCAGGATAGGGGGTGGGGGTTGTGGAGTAGGCAGGCAACACTTGAACCTCATTCTCAACTGAATTGGTTAAAAAGAGGGAATAACACTCATCGACAGACAGACAGACAGAGAGACACAGAGACACAGAGACACACCCCACACTCAACTGAGTATAGAAATCTTACCAAAAGGGCAGGGGGGGAAAGATACGTACCAAAGGCTGAAAGTAAGCTCCAGAAAGTTTTCCTAGAACTTCCAATGCTTTGACATGCCTAAATTGTACATTTAAAACTCTGAATCATATTAGTTTAATTCTTGGTCTCAGTAGATGTAGAGCCTTCCTGGTCTCAATTTACCCTTCTTTTCTGGAGTGGATCTATGACTCTTGAAATTTCCTTTTCCAGAAAAAATCTATTACCTTTTTTTCTCTCATTCTAACACACCACTCACTAGATTCCTCAGTTCAATCCTAAACTTCCTGTTCTTACATGCAAAAATTGTTACACTTCAATACAGGTATGGCAACATTTCTTGAAGTTGTAAACCTTATCATAATGCATTTACTTAAGATCGTTGATCTGGTAACCTCAAATTTTCTGGAGCCAGTATCTTTAAATATCAAAAATAAATACTTGCTCTAGTCATTCACTATATGAATGATTTTAGATGAGTTCAAATCCAAACATACAGTAAAGTCATAATAATAATAGTAGTAGAGATTAGAAAGTAATTATTTCAGATTAATTGAAAGATAGTAAAAAGTAAATAAGATTTAATATTGATAGTTAAAATAGGTAGTCTCAGTTTCATTAAGGCCCAAGTACAAAAATCTATCTATATTCAAATAGACAGATTGTCTTCCCATAGTCAAATCAACTGTACTTATTTAAAGAAAATTAAGTGCCATGAAGATTCATTTATTGAGAAAAGCAGAACAAATAGAGCCTATAACAGATTGCGTGCCTTTCAGAACTGAAGAACTGAATGTGTCACAAGTTGTTTCTAAGAGATTTGGGGTTTTTTGTTGTACTTTTGCAAATTCTCTTGGTTTTGAATGACTTTAAATGATTCTCTGGATTTGAGGAGGAGCCTTATCTTCACATAAAGATGTTTTGGCAAGTTAGATGTAGAGATCAAGGGATAGAAACTGAACCTGGAATGTCATTGGTATAGGGAACTATAAGGATAAGGAAAATCCCTCTATCATGCAGATCAGCATTTTCCCTTCTACTTAAAGTCTTAGACTGTAGATAAGGACACCACAACATTAAGTGACTTGCCCAAAATCATATGGCCAGTTTGTGTCAGAGACAGGACTTAAAATCAGGTCTTTCAGGCCTCAAGGCCAGATTTCTGGATACAATGTCAGCTCTGCCTCTCACAGAGGTCAAAAGAAAGACATTATTTACTCTTTCCTTTGTTGTTTAACAAATTTTCTTCTGTCATACATACATTTGTCATATTAAAGTATAACTTCACTTAAGATCATAAAAGAATAAATAAATAGATCACTTTGAAAACACTTAGCCAGCCTGAAGTGATGGCATATCTCTATAATTCAAGCCACTGGGGAGGCTGAGGATGGTAGATCACTTTATCTCTGAGTTCTGAGTTTCAGTAAGACTAAATTCAATCAGGTGTCCACACTGAGTCCAGTGCCTATATTTCAAGTCCCTTGGAGCAAGAGTAGATAAAGAGAGAGGGAGGGAGAGAAAAAGAGAGAGAGAGAGAGAGAGAGAGAGAGAGAGAGAGAGAAAGAGACAGAGACAGAGAAAGAGACAGAGACAGAGAGAGAGAGAGACAGAGAGAGAATTAGGTAGATGTATAGATAAATAAATGAACAAATACAGAAATTGATGAATGAATCAAGTATATAAATAAACAAACAAATGTTTAAGTGAATTTAAAATAATTGGATGAATGAATAAGTAAATATATGAATAAATAAGTAAATTATGATTAAGGAATGAATAAAACTTTTTAAATAAAATAAATACTTAGGTTCTAATTATATAACATTGGTACAACAGACAAAACTTTGTGAACAAACTGGTTATAATAATGACTGTATGAACAGATCATCATGATCCCTTCCTTATGTTAGTAACAAATATTTCAAACGCTCGAAGGAACTATTTATAACACAGAAACTACTTGGTCCCTGACCTTGAGGATCTTCCAACAATGCTTTTGAAGCCATCCAATTCTCATTCTTCCTTCGAGTATCTTAGACTTGTGTCTATATATAACAATGTCCTTGAGTGGGTGTCTGAATTGCTTGGTATTTTGTTGACCATTACTATGCATACATGAAGACACTATTAAGTGACACTGAATTAGGTTTTGAGATGGAAGAGAGCTGCATGCTCAGTAAATAACTTGCTTTATCCTAAGTTTACTAAACAATGCCGTCCTAGAAACATCCTGCTGTTACAGTAATCCCAACACTTCAAAAACCAAGAGGCTACCACTGAGTTGAAAATGTTCCTGGGCTTTATTTAGGACAATGTTATTCCTCTGAAACTTTTTGCAGGGAAGTACAATAGTTTATGAAACCTGATCACCTTCCCTTCACTGGACTCCTTGCATTCCCTGGGTTATGCTCATTTCTCCCAGCCAAATTTCAGAAAGAAGGAGTGATATGTGTTTGAAGTAGTGTTTGAACATGGTTCATTTTTACATACAGAGATAACATAGGCCAAATAAAGTTTCTTGACATGTAACTATAACTAATAAAAAGCTTTCTAGGACAAAAGAATTCGTTTTGCTCCCCCAACATCAGAACCAAAGTAGCATCTCACTCTCTTGAACAATACATCAAAGAAAAGAAGATTCCACAGTCAGTTTCTCATAGTTCATAAAATTTAGCACAATTTCAGACCATCATCATCCTCAAAATGTTTTGTCTCCTCCTATTTGTTTATTATACAAATTATGAGCACCCAACTAAATTGTTCTACTGACACTCCTACAACTAAGTAGCCTAAAACAATGTGAAATGTTTCCCCTTATCTTCTGCGCCCAACCAAACCCATAGTATTGTGCAAGATCTCTAAGATTCTATAAGATCCACCAAGTCTGTAAGATCCTTTGTGTTTTTGATAAGACGTGTTGTTTAAGGTGGCATTACAAAGAACCACTTATAAGACTTTTCTTGCTGATCTGGGGTGCTCTAGGAGAGATAACTTAAGCCAGGGAGCATTTGGGTCATTTAAAAATCATAACACAAACTTTTGGAATTTCTTTTCCTTAATAGTTTTCTGAGGAGAAGAGGAGTGAGTTAACAGATCCTGATGGAGTCTGCACTAATTTCCGTGTGTGTGTGTGTGTGTGCGCGCGCGCGCGTGTGTGTGTGTGTGTGTGTGTGTGTAAAAGACCAATAGAGAAAAAATGTGGAACACATAAGTGATTTTCAAAGTGAACTTTGAAGTAAACAAATTGGGTTGCGATGAATTATAAAGACAATCCTTTTGAAATGACTTGCAGTAGACAGGAATTGTAAGAATCTGTTCCTTGCTATTTAAAAAAAAAAAGATGATGATGATGCCTTGGGCAGAACCAAATAAGCCAATGTTAATAATAGTAGAGTAAACAAATCAACATCCCTGCCATAAATGAATGCCCCAAATGCACCAGAGAACCATTCAGAACAGAATTCTTGTGGTTTTTGACCTTGAAGAACTGTAGACAATGTTTTAGAAGTCACTCAGTTGTTAATGCTTACTTCAAGTATCTTGGGCATATCTAATCAGTCCCATGGATGTTCTTGGTAGTTAAAAAAAAAAAGAGTAAGCAACATTCACCATGATACCTGGAAGCATAGATATTGTCTCAAAATGGGAGTCGTTTTACTTTCAACTACTCTTATACTCACTGAAATTTATTACTGTACTTGGTCCATTAATGAAGCCTATTTAGGTGGCTGTAGCATCTATACTAGCATTACCTAGGATTTTTCATAATGTTACAATAAATTCAGCCTTGAAATCATGGAGAGGATCGAAATCATTTTTAAAGGGCAGAAAAAATTGATTTGAAATACTAGCCTATAAACAGCCATAGACACGTGAAATTGAATTCTTCACTGTACCTCATAAACCTTCTACATCAGGAGACTACTTTTCAAGTTCTGGCATATTTATCATACAGGCTATCCAGACATTTCCAAAGCTCATTCTAAAGAGATCACATAAATAAAATTAACCTTATTTCAGCCTCAGAACATGGCACAATAATTTGCTTCTGTGACAAAACTCTACATGCATGCTTGAGTTTTTCCCTAAATAAGTTTCCTTGAAGAATATTCCCTAAATTGGCTCTCAGTGATTTTTAAGCCTCCTCCCCAAAAGGACAAAGGCTCCAGAAAAACATCAATGAATCTTTCTGGCTAGACTATTATATCTTTAGAGTTACACTATAACTAAACAATGATAAACATAGCTACTCATAATAGAACCGGGCAACCTTTAGACCTAGTATATTAATCAGTGGTTAAATGCAAACTGAGCACAGAATTACCATCATGGGAGATTCCCTTCTACAACTTGCTGATTTGATGTTACCTCAAAGGAGTCATTCGTTCTAAAGGACCTCATTTGGAAAAGTGAACCTGCAGGAAAATAACTCATTTCTCTTAACTTATTTGGATCTAATAAGTCTGAAAACATATTGCTGTTCTAAATTGGAACTTTAGACTCATTGGGAACATGGCCAAAATATCTTCCTTTAAAACTGATTTATTTTTATTTTTATTTTTTTTGCTTTTTGGAGGGCAATTGGGGTTAAGTAACTTGCCCAAAGTCACACAGCTAATTTTTCATGTTTCGTGTCTGAGACCGTGTTTGAACTCAGTTCCTTCTGATTTCAGGGCTAGTGTTCTATTCACCTAGCTGCCCCTAAAACTGATTCTACAAAAAAAAAAACAACTTTAATTATGGAATGGATCATCCCTCCACTGCAACAGGGGTAGTGACAGCCTTGGATTTTTTCTTCACACTGTCCTATAACATCAGAAACTATATTCCTAAAGAAGCTTATTTTTTGTTAATTATCTCTTCTCAAAAAAAAAAAAAGGAGTTGAAACAGTGACTAGAAAGCCAGTCTCAAAACAAAAAGACTTGGGTTCATATCCTACCTCTGACACATAATGGCTGTGTAACCCTAAGCACTTCACAACCTTTCAGTGTTCTGGGAAACCCTCCAAAACCATAAGTTGCAGTAAAGATGTCAAGCCCTGCCCTGGTAGTAGTTTCTTTATTTGGTCATTTCCTGTACCAATGAAATCATGTCTCTACCCTATTTATAACAGCCCTTCCCCCTCCCCCCCAAAAGAAAGAAATAAAAAAGGCAGTCTAAGATTTTGCTTTTAGTAACAAACAGCTAGCTATAAGAGATTGTGTCTCCATAACAGCACATGCTTTTTTAGAAGTAGGAAAGATTATTTGATGCCCATTAAGATGCACAAAATATTTTTAAACCAAACCAAGGTTCTGTATGCTCAAACCGTCTTGACCAATTTTCCAACTGTTTGGCCTACACTCCATGAACTCCATGATTCATACTCAGGACTGATTGACAGGTATGGCAAATTCCTCTAGGAGAGCTTTGTGCAGAAAGAACTGATAGCTTTTAAATGCTTCAATTATCCTTTAGCAACCCAAGGCTGCTCCCTCAGATTCCAAAGATGACTTACTCAGAGCCCACGGAGGTAGGATCACTAACTGGAACAATTTCAACATGTCATAGGATCTGCCCCCCTCCTTTTTTTAATTGCCCTTGAAAATGTTTTTATAATTTTAAAAAATTGCTTACATTTTGGGGGGCTTTAGAGTTATAGAATTCTTTACATATATTATTGCATTTCATACAATGGGACTATATCATGCAATCAAAGTATATACAACTGATATCACTGACACTCACTGGAAAAATTCAAATTGATTACAAGACTTTTGTTGCAATGTTAGTTTCACTGGAATCATAAAAGGGACAGAACTGCAAATTTCACTCCTGATCTTTTTTTAACTTTGTTTTTTCCCCATAACAAACACATATTGTCAAAACAAATTTCTTCATTGGTTATAGCAAACAAAAATTTGTTTCATTCTGCATTCTGAGTGCTTCACCTCTCTATCAGAAAACAAGTAGATGTCTCTTCAGTAGTCTTCCAGAATCTTGGTTGAGCATTACACCGATAAGTATAATAAGTTTAAGTACAGTACAATAGTACTCTATCACATTTGTATACCCAATTGGAACTGTTTTGTTTTTTTCTTTGTAGCTTCAATGCCTGGTGCAGTGGATGACAACTAGAGGATATTTAATCAATGGCTATTGATTAATTGATTGAGTCATTTAAATGTCCTTGACTTCCTGTCCCTCATTTTTATCTCTTTCTTTGCAGGTAGTTAAATCTGAGACTTCCAGGGAATATCATCTTATTAAAATGAAACCATCAAGACAGCATGTTGTGGGGAAATATTTTAGCAATTTGAACAAACAGAAGAGACTGCAAAGCTATGCAGCTAATGTACAATCACCATATCATGTCAGAGGCCCAGTCAATCAAGTCTGTTCTGAAATTCTTCTCAGCAGGATATGTGCACATGAAAGAACAGTGTAGCTTTCCTTTTGGAGAAGTAACTTCGCATTTGGAGACTTCCCACTTCTCTGGTCTGGGAACCATGTCAAATGCATTACATATGTCTATGGACCTCACATGCATGCTTGTGTGCACACACACACACATATACATACATACACACACAAACACACATGCATAGAGAAAAAAAAAGGGACACTCTTCCTGAGGATTTATAATGTGAAGATGTGCCCCTCCACACTGTGGTTTCTAGATGATAGAGATACAAAAAAAATTTTTAATTTTTTTAAAAAAGGAAAAATGTACTTGAAATATAGCCAAATGCTTAAGTAAGCTAAAGGCAGGGTATTGGGTTTTGTGAGAGTAAAGATAAATAATAGGCATTTGAAATATGTAAAGAGACCCTAGAGCTCTTGAGCATCATTTTTTCTTACCTATAGGTACATTCATATTGATGGGGGGGAGCGAGAAGCAATTACATTCCACTTGCAACTAGATACAGTACTTGTACTCTTGGGTAGAAGAAAATGCAGTCTTTTGGATGAGAGTAGTTTTTATAAAACTAATGCTTCTGAAAAGCTTTTCCCTCCATTTGCTTGATTGTTTAGTTTACAATTTAAAGGACGGGGGGCAGGGTAGGAAAGGGGTTTTGGAGTAGTCTCCAAAGGGTCTAGATAGAAGAAATATTGGAGTGAAACTCTCTAAAGCTAGCACTTCAATTGACCCAAGTTTTCTTTACATAGTCTTTACCCCTATATTTTTAAACATATTCACCTTCTGTTCAGTATGCTGAGCTTAAAATAGAATGCTAATGAATGCATTGAGTTAAAGGGAGACACCAATTTTTTTCCATATGCATCATTAGATATTATTTGTAAAGTGCTTTGCCAACCTTAAAAAGTTATATAAATGCTAGCTATTATATTATTTTATGTGCTCTCTTTTGCTTGAGGGAGGAAACTGTAGGACCTGTGATTTCATCTTTGTGGGGAATCCCTGGTGTGGAAAATCCCTTCACTGATGTACAGAAGCAACTGGGCTGTAACAGATTAAGTTTTAGATAGTTTTAATTAGTTGCCTGGAGCACTGATTTGCCCAGGGTCACATATTTGTGTATATCAAAAGTAGGTCTGGAGCCTAGTCCAGACTCTGTGAATGTGCTTCAATCTGCAATCCAGGCTTTCCAGTTCCTAGTATCTTATGTAAATGCAATACGATTGTGAAAAGATTTGTTTTTCCTTAAACTTAATATATACTTTAAGTTAAAATTTTAACATTGTACATTTGTCAAAGAATTGTGTTTCCTTAAATTCCTCGATAGCTTTCTCAGAGGAAAAAAAATCGCATCCATGGACTTACTAGGATCACCACTAATTTGATTATAATTGATTCTGATTTTCAATAGTCATTTGAGCTTTGGGGAAACACTTGAATTGGAAGAGAATTTTAGGTAGCATTAAACATTAGTTGGTTTCATTTTCTGAAAATAGTGGAATAAGAAAGTTCTTGTTCTTGAAAAAAAATCTCCTTAAGATAGGAACTATGTGCCAATCTAACATTCTTATTTTCCTTTTCTGTATTTTAAAGTCCAAATGCTGAATTTTTTCTGCCTTACACAAGTACTGGTATTGCGAACTATTATGTCATAGTTATAATGTGTTTTAAAAGCATTGTTTTTCTTTTTAAAAAAAGTTAAATTGATTCAGTTCATAACTGAAGCTACAAAAGTGCAATACCTCAACTTCACTGTCATATAAAATAGCACTACCTTACGTGATTCACTAGTATGAATAGAGATAGATTCACTAGCAAAAATTTCTGCATCCTTTAAAACCTCTATATTTTTATATTATATATATTTTTATATGAAGTTATTCAAGAAATGGACACATCAATCTATTCAATAAGCTGTTTTGAGTTATATTTCAACACAAAAATAGCAACATATACAAGCAATGCATGTATGCATAACAAATGGATTATAGTTGGTTATTTTTTAAAATATGGTACAGAAATTAATTTTGCAAAGCTCTGATCTTTATAGCACATGCAAATATATGAGACACCTAAAATAGAACACCATTTTTTTAGATTTTTCAGTTATTTTAAAGTATAAAATGCTTTATATTTGTGCCAATGCATTTCTCTTCTCTCTGCCTTAAAAAAAATGATGGTTGATTTTTCCCTTTTTGCTATTTGTCAATATTATGTTTAGTGTAAATACCATGTAGTTTCAGTGTAGTACAATAGTTGAATCATAATTTACTTATTTACTTTATCTTAGTGTTATTCTCTTAGAATTAATACAAATAATAATTGAGCATTATTAATATGAAGCAGCCACTTTCTGTGGCAGCATTTAATATTATTTTTATTGGGAGCACCTAATTTTAGAAAGATAATCATATGTTTAAATAATTGCAACTTGGGGCAGCTAGGTTGCATAGTGAATAGAGCACTGGCCCTGGAGTAAAGGACCTGAGTTCAAATGTGACCTCAGACTCTTAACACAAAAGCTAGCCATTTGACCTTGGGCAAGTCACTTAACCCCAATTGCCCTACCTTCTCCCCTCCAAAAAGCAAAAAAAAAAGCAACTTAAAGTCATAATAGTGCTGTCACCATCTTTCATCCATGGTCATCTCTGCTTTACATTGACCCAGAATAGCTTCTGAACAGAAAGCAGGGTTAACCTATTCCACAATCAAATACTGGGATTGCAAGTAGACATTTTATTTAGTCATTTTACATTAAATAAATTATCTCCCCACAAAAATTGGTGTATTTTTATTTTCTGGACATCATTTTAGTAGGGAAAAAAATTGCCACATGCATATTTATTTGTGAATGAAATTAAAAGTCCGCATTTTCAGTTAGTTTTTGCTTTAGCCTTGGAATAAAGTCCTCCATTTGCCTTAATCTTTGGAATAATTTTCAGTGAAAATCAACACAATGTTGTCATTCAGTTGACAGGTACAAGTTAAGTATATCCTTTGTGTTGCTATACAAAAAAAAAGCTAGAATAGGCAGCGAAAATACTGAAGTCTAAAATATCTCAGTAGAAATTTTAAGACAAAGCTGTAAGCCTTTCCTCCCCCATCCCCAAAGTTCAGTGAACTGTTGGCAGCCATCCAATTTGGTCAACAAGCCCCAGAAGGACCATGTGAGAAATATGGTATCATTGCCCATTAGACTCGTATCTGGTTCATTTAACCTAAGTATAATTTACAAATCTCTGTAGCAGTCTACGCTGCAGGATGGTAATTCCTACCCTCCTCCTCATCTCCACCCCCCTATACACCCTACCACTTCCCATTTGGAAGGTGTTGGTAAAAGTTGCTGATTTTTGAGACTGTGGAAGTAAGTCAGTCTGTGAAGCTTTTCATAGAAGAAAAGATACTGGTTTCTTGTTCTATTTCATTTTAAATAACTAAAAAGAAATGCAAAATGATGCCTAAAGTATTTTTACATAATCAGAGTGGTTTTGTCAGCTTTCATTTTTTACTTTGAAAGAGTATTTTTAATGGACCTAATTCCATAATCCTTCAGTTTTAAGATTCCTCAGCCTACTCTGGCCCCAATTTTAATAAGTTAAGGGAAACGACACCATAGATTTAAAGCTGGAAAGGACTTTAGTGATCATATAATTCTATCATTTACAGATGAGGAAATTGAGGCCCAGATAAGCCATGTGACTTGTTTGATTTCACACAAGTAGTAAATGCACAGGACTAGGTTCTAAGAGAATCTTTATCCAAAAACTGCTCAATCCAAACTCAGCTTGACACAATAGCATTTTTTCCCCTGCATGAATTCTTCTTTTCTGGGTAAAGCCAAGGAAGGATTGATATGTCATCAAAACTAAAGGCAGACCACCTTAAAATTGAAATTAGAAAAACCTGTTATGATCAATCCAGTAGAAAAGTTTCAATGTGAAAGCATTGAAACAGTTTTCCAAGCCACAGATTACAGCTACAAATACAAGAGATGTGACCTTTTTTATTGCTTTAATCAGATGGATAACAGCAAAATAACCAGTTGGTAAATGAACTGTTTTTTCTATTTTCAGTTATTTATTGTGATAGCTTTAGAATAAGGTGTCTTCATTTTTCAAGTGCTATTTCTGAACTGCTTTCAAGCTTCCCTGTAATCTATAAACTATTCAAGATATACATATTGGAGCATTTTTTAAAAAGCATTTAAAGTTCAAACACTTTTTAAAAATCATTTGGAAGAAACTAAGGCAATCTGAAAGGAATACGTTTTAAAGATGATGAACCAGAAATTATTAGGAACCCCATAACACACTAAAGACAATGGGCTTTTACCATGTTCCAGAATTTGATGTGTATTTGGCACAGCTTCCAAGTTTCCATACTGTCAAAGAACATTTTATCATTTTTATTGCTACAATGACTATTATTGTCAGCTTCCATATTTCTTCTTTGATTTACTTGGAATAGGGAGCTTGTAGATTTTGTTCTTGTCTAACTGATGGCGACCATATACTCCTCCTTGATGTGGTGGTCCATTTGTTTTCTTCATATTCAAAAAACATATTTTCTCCATTTTTATGACTCTATTAAATGTCAAACTACATATGTATTACCAATCTCAATGCATAGATTAAATGAAACTCCTGAAAATCTATTAAGAACATCTACATGTAGCCCCACCAATAGCCTACATATAAATAACTATTGAAACTCAACAAGTGGGGGTGGGGATGGACAACAAACATCTGCACCACATAAAATATTGGAAAGCTACCTACATGTAAATCATATGTGAGGAGTTAACAGTTCTGATTTTTATTTAAGTTAATTGAGATTTTCTTTGTCTTTAAGTTTACACATATCTCAATTCCATGTAAATCTTGACAAGGAACAGTTTCCATTTCATCATGTAGAGTCACAACGTTGGTAATTCTTCTTGGCCAATATCTGGATGTGTTGTTGCATTGTTATCCAAACTGTGCTCAAAGGAAGTCTGGTTTTCCCCATGACACACCTGTGGATTCTTAAAGAAAAGTTTGATGTTACTGAAATTTTTCATTCTTAAATAGTAAATATAAGATTATGAATAAAACAAAATATCTATCATTGATGGTAAATTTTTTAGTATAAAAATAGACAATTTATTTTATTTTGCTGCTAAATTTCCCTAATGTCCTTTGATTTTGGGGTGGGTATCCTCTGTGTTTAGAGTAGCATTTTGGGGTCTCACCAAACTGGTTCAAGTCCAAACATGTTCCATAGTAAAATTGTTTGTGAAACATGGCATTTTTAAATTTTAGAGAAGATCATGAGTAAATGTTGAATTTCACCAACAAAGGCTTTTTCTTGGGAATCACATTCAGTATGCAATTTTTATTATACATATAACGTTTAATGTCTGTCTTTCCTATAAAAAATAGATATTTTTGTAACCAACATTAATTGTGATCCTTTTGGTATGCCAAAACTTAAATGTTACATGGTTTTGTTAAAAGAAAAATTAATTAAGTTGATTCACAAAAATTTTGAGTCACTTCTTACCTTATGGTTGATTATCAGAATGAATCCATTTAATTTGGCTTTTCCAGTTATATTAAACTGTGTTATTTTGCACCACATTTGCTGACAATGTATTTCTTCTTTTTAATTATAAAAGTAAAACTTTGTAGGTTGCCATCTCCATATGCGACACAAAGGTTAACACTTTTATTTTTCCTGGCCTGTTTTTCATGCATTCCATAATTTGCTAAATTAAATCATAAAAATATTATATATCTCCTAATACAGAAGAATAATGAAAAGAAATTGGCATATATTTATATATATATAAAACATGTCAATTAAATAGACCTTATGGCCATTCATTGGAGAAAAAAATTTTTAATAGGTTATATCCATAAGTCTTGTTAAGTCTTACTCTCTCTTAAACCTATCTTATGGCACTGAACTTTTATTATGGCGGGAATAGTAATATAAGAAAGTCTCAGATGCAGATGTGGGAACTCTGTAGAATTTAAAAGATTTTTTTTAAGTCTACCTAAAACTCTGTAAAGGGGCAGCTGAGTGGCATAGTGGGTAGAGCATTGGGCTTGGAATCAGGAAGACTCATCTTCATGAATTCCAATCTGTCCTCACTAGCCATGTGACCCTGGGCAAATCACTTAATCCTTTTTGTCTCCGCTCCTCATCTGCAAAAATGAGCCAGAGAAAGAAATGGCAAACCACTCCCTAATGAGGTCACAAAGAATCAGACAAGCCTAAAATGACTCAAGTACAACACAGCAAATTCTCTAAAAATAAGGCCCTCGGTTTGTGAGGGAAATGATACCCAATTCCCTTACACAAGAGATCATACTATTATTATAGAGCAAGGCCTGGAGTCCAAAACCCATCTTGACACTCCTCCTCAGTGTATTATAGATCCATGGAGACAGTACAAGATCCAAGTCCAGAATCTCTTAGGTACTGGTAAGTCTATGAAGATACTGAAAACGATATGAATTTGAAAATGAAGAGGGGGGCTCCTGACTAGAAGTGTTATGTTCAGTTCAATTCCATAAACATTTATTAAACACATATTATGATTCCAAACACCTCCCAAGACACTGAACATACAAAGCCAAAAGGAAACAAGCCATTTAAATTCTCCTTGTTCTGTGTATAGTTGGTGCCTCCTCCAGAGATTCCTCTGTCTTGAGTTCTAACACGCGTTAGAACTAGCCCCATAAGCTTCCGTTGGTGATTTACAGTCATGTTTTCCTAAGTTCCATTCTAAATATCAGTATTGACTAGCCATTTTGGACATTCTCATTTCCTGCAACGAGAGGAAATAATTATGTTAAAATTCATTGGATGTAAAATTAGAATCCAGATAAACCAAGAAGAGTTAACTGATTATAATGATAACTTGAGATAAGCAGATGTCAGGAAAGAGATCATGTTACTTTAATGCTGGCATAAGCTCTGAGGTCCTTGACATTAAAACTTTTTTTCCTCTACCCTTTTTTTTTCTTCTACATTTATCACATATATGCCCTCAGCAGTTCTCTAAGATTAGTTGGCATCAGATTGATAGAGGAAGTTTCCTGCATCTATCAATCAACAAGCATTTACCAAGTGTCCAAGAGGTGCCAGACATCCAGGGTTGGGGACCCTGTAGTCTCAAGGCCGCACTTGAGGACCTAGAGGGTCACATGTAGTCTTGAGGCCACAGCTTCCCCTTTGCTCCTGGGATTCTCCAATAAAAATACAAATTCAAAAATGAGATAAACCTTGTTCTCAGGGAACTTAACATTCTGCTAAAGGAAAGACAACATGTTTACAGAGATACTGGAGATTATATAGTTATGTGTACATACGAATGTGTGTGTATATACATATACATAGTATTGGGGGAGGGAAGACTCCTATCAAGTAGGGGAATCAGTGAAGGATTCTATCAAGAGATGATGCTTGAGATGAAGCTTAAAGGGACTTAAGTATTCCAAAAGGCAGAGGCAAGGAAGGAGAGTACAGTTATTACTTCCACATCACAACTTTCCCCATTGTAGTTTCAATATATCATAGTGGGGGAAGGCAGTGGGTAGGTGGTACAGTGAGTGGAACACTGGCCCTGGAGTCAGGAGGACCTGAGTTCAAATCCAGCCTCACACACTTAATGCTAACTGTGCAACTTTGGGCAAGTCACTTAACCCCAATTGCCCTGCCTTCCCCCCTCCCAAAAGCAAAAAAAAAAAAAAATACATCGCATGTCAGCATAAGAAATTAAATGCAAATTTTTAGGGAGTTTTGTGGAAGCTGCAGATAATACATGAAGCCAGCAGGTGACACAGGGAAAGTTTAGAAATTCAGAAATACATAAAATATATGTACAGTATATTATACTACCAGCCCAGATTTTACAATAAGGTGCTATAAGCACATAAAAGAAAAAGAAAAAATTCAGGTTTCTTTGATACGAAGAGAAAGCTGAAAAAATTGATGTGCATTTTCCAGATCGTGGGGAAGTCCAGCAATGTGGAAGGGATAGTACTTGGAGCAAAAGCAACAGCTTGGGCAAAAAAACCCCAACAAAACACAGCAAAGGACAGAATGAAACATTTTGTATAAAGAGTAGCAAGTGAACTGCATTGGCTAGAGCAAGAGTTTTTATCCTAAGAGTCCATAACCTTGTTTGTTTTTTAAATGTTTTTCTAACAGTACTTCAATACAGTCAGTTTCCTTTATAGTCCTACATATTTTGCATTGGTATCCTTTACAAGCCTATTACCTTATGCTTATGAGAAGGGGTCCATTGCCTTTGACAAACTATGAAAGGGTTCCATGATACAAAAAAAAGGTTAAGAACCTTTGAACTAGGACCTGGGGGCAGTGAAAATAACATGTAATCAGCCTAGAGATATAAGATTCTACCACACAGTAAAAAGTGTTAAATTGCAAATAAAGGAATTTGTAATTTAACCTAAAGGTAGTGGAGAACCAGTAAAATTTCATGAGCAGTGGAGTAACAGTCACAGCCATGCTTTAGGAATATTAATTTAGCAGCTGGATGGAGGATGAATTGGTGAACAGAGAGATTGGAGAGAAACCAATTTGAAAGATGTTTTGATGGTCTACACATAAGAGGCAATGATAGACTGAACTTGGAGTGGAGGTCATATAGAGTGAAAGGGATAAATGTGAAAGACATTCCCCATCCAGTCAAATGATCTTCAGAACTTCCCCCTTCAACTTTATCTAACATAAGATGTTAATACATAATTTACTTAATCAATGCACTTTTTCATTCTTGGTCCTGCAGTTTTCCGACATGATGAAGGAGAAAAAATCAGCAACCAATGGAGAAGTGAAAAATTAATTTAAACACATGTATGTTTGTTCTGTAAAGTGCCAGACATCACAGGTTTGAACACATGTGTAAACTAGAAGGTCCTTTGGGCTATTTAGCTACACAGATAATTAATTTAAATTTTTTCCTTTTTATCTGTAGCTCCTAAACTTACTGCAGAACACGTGTGTGTAGATTAAATCTGACATATAGTACCAGACACGTTAATTAAAACTACATTTCTACTTCCTCAGTTGCTCTACTTGAATGTAACATAAAGCCCCTGTTTTAATGGGTACAGTAACCACGTCTCCAGTTTTATGACATCATAAAAATATTTTATGAGTCCATTTTTTATTTGGATCTATATCATTGGTGGTGCCTGAAATTATATAAAGTTTACCTCTCCATAACTATTCACAAGATAAAAATTTGACTTAATCAAGACTATTATGGTTGAGGGGGAAAAAATGAAACAAAGTCCTTGTAGCTTATAGTTAAACTAGATTTAGTAATAAAAAAGATTCTCATCAGTTTCTGCCACAGTTACATACCCAATGGGGAAAATTGGGTCTCTGTTCACACTTGTCCCTAATGTGCACCCCTTTCAGTATTCACATTAATGATGAAAAGGCAGTGGGGTGTTGCTAAGATGCTGTGGGCCACACCCTTAACACAAGATATTTCTGCCAAAAAATTGGCTTCGTTTACATAGTTTAGAATTCCAGATTCATGTTACTGGTAAACACCCTGGGAAAAAAGAAAAAAAAAGGAAGAACAAGAACAAGGAGGAGGAGGAAGGAAAGGA
>CM053597.1:100459861-100509855 GCA_028646575.1 Pseudocheirus occidentalis | reverse complement strand
CCCGCCTGCTGCGCTGCCTGTAGCTGCCTGTCTTGTGGAGAGTTTTGGAGCTTGAAAATCTGTTTAGCGTCCCATTTTATGAGTTTTTTAGTGTGTTTGTGTGGGAGCTGTGGTCTTTTGCTGCTTCTATACCGCCATCTTGGCTCCGCCCCCCTAGACTAGATTATTTCTAAGGTACTTTCCAACCCTAAAATTCTAAGACTTTAAGGTTATCTTTTATGCTCCTTTTTCTCCTTCCATCCCTTTTCAACTCCACCCTTTGACATACTTAGTTTCCTTCAAGGACCAGTCCTGGTACCACCTCTGTGGAATCCCTTCCTAATCCTCTGTCATTTGTTAGTATACTCTTAAAAGATCTTGTGCTTACTTATTTGTTCACCTATTGTAAACCTCTCCCCCCTACAAGGTAAGTCCTTCGAAGAGGAGGATTTCTTATTTCTTTCTTTAATGTTTAAGGTCTACCATGGTACCTTGTATATAATAAATGAAATGAATGGAAAAGCATTAAGAGATTGCTATGCACAAAGCATTATGCTAAGCATATGGATAAAAAGAGAGGTGGGTTTTTTTATTCTTCTAAGTTTATTTATAAATAAATTCTAAAACATTTACTCTCAGGAAGTTCACACTCTGGGAAAGAAAATATACTTAGGAGAATTTAGCTTCTAGGTTGATGGAAAGTTTCAAAATTTTTACCCTTGCAGTAGTGAATGACTAGTAAGGCCCAAGCACTCTTTTTTTTATTTTTATTTTTTGCTTTTTGAGGGCAATTGGGGTTAAGTGACTTGCCCAAGGTCACATGGCTAGTTTTGGGTTAAGTGTCTGAGGCCCAAGTATTCTTGAAGTCCATTGGCAGGTCAAATGACAGTGCCTAGCAATCTAAAAGGTATAGCTACAAGGCAAATGGTAAAACCTGATGGTCTTCCATCTTACCAGAAAGATTGTAGTTGGTGGTTCTCTGCTCATCCAAGTGGTTTGTGCAGGCCTGATGCCTGAAAAGAGAAGAGAGGTCTTGAGGGTCCAAGTAAAACAAGAAGCCTGGGTTCTCTCAGTTATGAAGGTAGCAGATGGTTTTCAGCTAGGAGGGGGAAAGGAGAAGGGAGAATAGGAAGGAAGTTTGGAAGGAAAAGGTAGCCCATGTCACTTGCTTTATTGATCCTTCTGGTACCTGTTCCCATCAATACCCTAGACAGGATCTGAGCAGCCTGGACTACTGACTAGAATACATTAGAAACTTGACTAAATGTTCATTGAATTGAATTGTGATAGTTTTTCTTCTAGGTACCAACGCCTTAAAATTTTCTGTACTCTAGCTTCTATTAAAACCCGCTGTCGCCAAAGAAGTTGATAAATTCATTGAGGCTGAGGTCTAAGTTATAAAAAGATTTTAAGTGCCCCCTATACACATTCTAGGATATTTTCATTTTAATAGGAGACAAATTAATGAATCTTTAATTACAGAATTTTGGCCAGCATCGGTAAACTCAAAGGGGGTAGGAAAAGGGTATTCCAAGGTTGGCCTTGATGGCAGAAATAGAGGGAAAAAGTAAAGAGTCTTAAATGATGACAGCTATGGCGACTGCAGAGCGCCCACCAGAGGTTATTGTGCCAGGCAAGGAAGATTGCCTACCCAACATGCCACCCTCTGGGCACTGACGTACTCTAAAATTATTTTTGTTAGTTACTGGGTTTTTTCCTTACCACTATCAAATGCAACATTAACACAGCAGCAAAATTTGTTTTTTACATCATGAAACTGCCTTTAATTTTATTTCTAATAAGTGCTTGCAGATGCAAATCATATTTAAATAGAAGAAAGTAAGGGTTAAAAGAACATTAGCCATATTGTAGTAATTTTGTTAACAGCTGTCTTAGGTTAACAGATGTGTATTCCTCAGTCTTGTGTATATTAGATACAAGTTAATGTCAACAGTACATTAACAAGGCAACTGAATTTAATTACAGAATTGGGAGCTCAGTGGGAAGAAGGATTACATTTCTACCAAAATACATAGGTAGTGGAGGCATCTGTTTTAGACAACAGTTCCAAGTAGGTATTTCCATCCTCTCACATTTTATTCATTTTAATGATGGACTATCTGAAAGATTCCTTTTCATCTCTTCTAAAATAAGATGCTGGGAATAGTCTTTGAGAAGGCATCATGAGAGTCATTTGGGAGACGAGCGGTGGTGCCTCTTGGTTTCTAAAATATGGCATCAGGAAACATAAATGTAAGTACAATAGGGAAGAACTGAAGTAATGCCTCTGTTCTATTCAGCACAAGTCAAGCCCCAGGAATACTTGGAGCTGATGTAGAATGAAATGATCAGTCAGTAGAACAATTTGTATAATAATAAAAGAAATCATAAACGAAAAAAAAACTTTCAAAGATTTGAGAACTCTCATCGATGCAGTGACCACCTTCAGTTCCAGAGGACTGATAATTAAGAATGTTACCCACTTCTTGACAGATGATGGACTTGAGATGACAAATGAGACATGCTATTTTGGTTATGGCCAATGTGAGAATTTGTTTTGCATGGCAATGCATATTTTTTGCGAAGATTTTGATTCCTTTTCCCCCTTTTTTTCCAATGGGGGTGGGGTGGGAGCCCCAGGGGCAATAGGGATAGAGAAAGGGGGGGGAGGATCATTAAAGAATCTTTTTTTAATGTAGATAAGAGCACAAAAGGAAGGTCAGTAAGAATACACAAGCATTGCAAAATTGAAAGCTATTTGTTGAAAAAATATATATCATTTTGTTGTTGTTGCTTAGTCAATTAGTCGTGTTCAACTCTTCATGATCCCATCTGGTGTTTTCATGGCAAAGATACCAGAATTGTTTGCCATTTCCTTCTCCAGCCCATTTTACAGATGAGGAACTGAGGCAAACAGGATGAAGTGACTTACCCAGGGTCATACAACTAGTAAGTATTGGAGGCCACATTTGAACTCAGGTCCTCCTGACTCTGACTCCAGGCCTAGCTTTCCATCTGCTGCATAATCTCACTGCCTCAAAGCATATATTATGCATAATACATATTTATATATTAAAAATTACTTATACATAAAAAGAAAAAAGGTATATGTAATAGTTATCTGTTGTTTTGTGCACGGCTTTCTTCTCCAGTTCTGCTATGCATATGGAAGTTTCCACTTTATTTGATGTTTGTTAAGTTCAGAATTGCTCGAGGTAATGACCAACCACAATTACAGAAGATCAATACTTAACCATGCTACTTATCTCCAGACAAAGAGGTGATAGACTTAAGATAAAGAATGAGTAAAAAATGCATGACCAGTACAGGCCTGTGTCTGCTTCATTATTCAAATGTGCTTCAAGGGTGTTGTGTTTTTTTTAATGGGGTTTGGGGAAAGAGGGAGAAAAGAAAATAAATACAATTAATTGGGTGGAAAAATAAGGTAAAGGTTACATTTTTTTTAAATTATTCTTGGAGGCACAAACAAATTTTGAATGCCACAATTCAGAAATCCTAGGCCGAACTGTGGAAGAATCAAATCTGCAAAATTGAGTGCTGAGTTAGTTGAGGTTATAAATGAGTATTATAAACCAACTGTCTTCCTCAAGGCCTGGTAACTAATTCCAAGGGTGAGGATATCACAAATAGCTATACAGATGTGAGAGATATGTAATACCTTATGGCATAGGCTGTGTACAGCTTTATGAAGGAATGCAGCAACACACCCCAGCCTTAAGCACATACTAGAGACCCACTTGGCATTCATTGACTGCAACTGATTCGTGAGGATTTCCAGGATCTCCATTTAGAAATAAAGTTTTTAAAAAGTCTACTTCTACCCCACCCCCACCTCAAGATGCATATTTTTGTGGGTCTATCTGTTTGTAGGCATATAAATTTGGAGTAAATACTGTATATTTTATTAATTTATTTATTTAATTTTAGTTTTCAACTTTTACTTCCATAAGATTTTGAATTCTAAACTTTCTCCTCCTGACTTCTCTACTGCCTCCCCAAGATGGCACATAATCTGATATAGGCTCTACTTATACATTCATATTAAACATATTTTTACATTAGTCATGTTGTAAAGAAACATTAGAACCAATGAAAGGAACCACAAGAAAGAAGAAACAAAAGAAAGAGGGCAAATGGTATGCTTCAATCTGCATTCAGACTCCATAGTTCTTTTTCTGAATGTGGATCGCATTTTCCATCCTGAGTCTTTTGGAGCTGTCTTAGATCCTTGCATTACTGAGAAGAGCTAAGTCTATCAAAGTTAGTCATTGCATAATGTTGCTGTTACTATTTATAATGTTCTCCTGATCCTGCTCATTTCACTCAGCATCGGTTCATGTAAATCCTTCCAGGATTTTTTGAAGTTCACTTGCTCATCATTTCTTATGGAAGAATAGTCCTCCATTACATTCATATACCACAACTTGTTCAGTCATTCCCCAGTTGATGGGCATCCCCTCCATTTCCAATTCTTGGTCACCACAAAAAGAGTTACTATAAATATTTTTGTGCATGTGGGTCCTTTTCTCATTTTTATGATCTCTTTGGAATACAGATCTAGAAGTGGCATCATTAGGTCAAAGAGTATGCGCAGTTTTATAACCCTTTGGGCATAGTTTCAAATTATTCTCCAGAAAGGTTGGATCAGTTCCCAACTCCATCAACAATGCATTGATGTTCCAATTTTCACACATCTCCAACAGTTATCATTTTCCTATTTTGTCATATTAGCCAATCTGATAGGTATGATGTGGTTCCTCAGAGTAGTTTTGATTTGCATTTCTCTAATCAATAGTAATTTAGAGCACTTTTTCAATATAACTATAGATAAATTTAATTTCTTCATCTAAAAACCATTTGTTTATATCTTTTGACCATTTCAGATACTCTACTAAAGAAGATATATAACACTCTGGGAGACAGTGGGTAACAATGAGAGAACAGCATTTCCTTTTCAAGAGGCCTTCACAAAGGGTAGGGTATGGTGGTGAGCAGATTTTGGATTAATTGAGAGGGGTGGATGACTACACACTGTACAGATGGGCCTGAATCAGCTTTCAGAGGAACAAAATAATAATTTCAGATGTGGACTCTTACAGTTAAGTGGACCAGATAGACATGAGTCAGTTTTCTGAGTATAATGAAAGTTGTGAGTATCTCTTGACATCTGATGTCCATTCAAAGTATGTCTGGGAACTGGGTCTAAAAGAAAAATCAGATTATATGCTTTTAAGTCGATGCTTGACTGAGATAGAATGTCTCAAAAGCCACAGAACTGGAGGGTTTTTTTTTTTAACAGCTTTGTCAAGAAACTGTTAGATCTATATAGAATACATCACTGTGTCATTAATGTTAAGGTAAAAAGGCAGGGTCATTGAGTGGTTCAGCCATACAATGGAATAAAAAATGTAGCATTACTTCATGGTATTTATTATTAATATTATTTATTGCAACACATCTCGGTATACAGGTTTGCCTAAGAACTTATTTAGTTACAACCATCCCAACCACTCAGTGATCAACAAGGAAACTATGGTGCAATGGAAAGGATGTTGAATTTAGAGTAAGAGAACATGGATTGAAATTTTGGCTCTGCCACTTTGTGCCAATAGGAATTTTGGCAGGAGTAACCACTCTGGGCACCAGTTACTTCAACTGTAAAATGAAAGCCTGAACTAGGTGCCCCTGAAAGTCCCCTCCAAATATGTGACTCATTGTCACTCCTGCAAATTCCTTAGAAGATGGAAAAATCTGATGAAAATCTCAACAGAAAAATCAACAGCGTCTCATCTCTGCAGAGTGAGAGTGTTCAAGATAAAAGGGAAATGTAAAAGATAGGAGCAGAGTCTCACAAACGAGATATTTACAGAGACAGTTGTGGTGACTGGAGGCAGCAACCTGTTCATGGAGAGAGATTGTCGGTATTTTAGTGCAGAGAAATTACAAAAAGATTAATCTGAGTAAGGGCCACGTTGTAGGAAAAGCCAGAACTTTCATGGGTTTTGGCTTACTATTGGAACAAAATGAGACATTCATAACTCCTCTAACAGTTACCAAAAGGCATTTACTTAATTATGTCAGGAGAAGGCCATTTAATAAATTTCTTTAGTAAACTAAAGATGCCATAATAATTCAGCCAAGGGCATGCTGGTGAATATTTAACAACTAAGGAAAAAATGCCCAAACTTTTAAGTTTAATCTACATTTTTCACATTTTCTCCATCACTTCCTTAAGTTTAAACAATCAACAAAATAAGCGAAACCTTGATTTGCAACATTTGTCAGTTTCCAAGGTCCAAATGTTAGCTTTGAAGATTCAACAATCAGCTATCCACAACCCATTAGAGCTCTCTCCAACCCACCCTAGATTCAGCTGAGCATGACTTCTGGTGTTGGTTCAAAGTCAGAAGCCTTATGAGCTGGAGTTTCTTGTGCTGTTCTGTATGCAAGCAGCCAGGAATCTTGTAAGGATAGCTTCAGTATCTTTTAAATAAAAACAAACCTAACTTGCATGGCGCAGGGCCTCAGGATGTTGTTGCCACCATAAATCCTGTTTACAGAATAGAAAGATTCTGCAGACAAGAGATTAAGGGCAGAGCAAGAATATTCTAGTCAATGGGTAGGAGAGCCTGACAAATTTAAAAGTTGAATGAAGGCATGGAATTTCTAGGACTTCTAGAGTTGGACAGCTTTGGAGAGATATATGATTTTTTTTGCCTATAATACATAGCAATACAAACGACTATTGACCATGTTCTACCCATGAGAAAGTCTGCCCAATACTCTTTTCTTACCATCTTGAAGATAGCGTAGAGCACTTCTGTGCATTGGTTTATTCATCCTTCATTCTTGCCATGTGTCCAATCCATTTTCTTTTTCCATCATACATTTGTTTGATGATATACTTCATATCACTTTTCTCAATTTCTGGTTTGTAATGTGTTACAGCTGGCTTAACCACAGCACATACCCTTCTGCTGCCCTTTGGATAATCCTCAATTCTAGTTCTTCAGAAACCATGTTGTTCCATAAATAAATATGACACTACTAGAAGAATGTTGACTCGGGATCAGGGTAATTAAAAGATCCTTGCAATTTCCCAGAGACAATGTGGTGTTCTCTCCTCCTTTTGCTCAGTTCTGGGGTTAATTCATGTGTTATGTCTGCCCAGCTTTTCCTTTGTGAATCATTGGGCCAAACTCTTTTGTGTGCTCTGGGGCTTAATGCAATCAGCACAATGTCATGGGCAACAGAAGAAAACCTAGGAGATCTTTTCTCATCATCTACAAGAAATCCCTTTCCCCCCTAGAGACCAAGGAGAAGAATCCTGAGTTAAATGAGGGATAGAAGATCACAAAAGACACCATGATGATTTTAGTTACATGAAAGTAAAAAGCTTTTGCTTTGGACATTTGAGGAAACTGAGACAGAAAAGTTAAGCAACTTCCCCAAGGTCACACACATAGTTAGTGCCTGAGGCAGGATTTGAACTCAGGTCTTTCTGACTCTGAGTCAGGTATTCTGTCCACTGCATCACCTACCTATGCCTGGGAAAATTATGCTAATGCTCCAAGTCACCAGTTAATGGTCAAATCACTAATACTAAGAGAAATGCAAATTAAAACAACTTTAAGGTTTTGCCTCACACCCAAAGATGACAAAACATGGAAACTGCAAATGCTGGAGGTGTTGAGGGGAGACAGACACAGTTGGTGGAATTGTTAATTGGTCCCACTGATCTGGAAAGCACTTTGGAGCTCTGCCAGAAAAGTTACTAATCTATTTACTCTTTGACTCAGCAATACTGCTACTACTGGGCATATACTCCAGGGAGGTCAAAGACAAAGACATATATACAAAATTTCTTATGGTAGCCCTTTACATGGCTGAAGATATTGTGGTAAACAAAAGGAGACAGTTTATGTAAAAATGCATTGTAAACCTTCAAACACTGCATCGATGTTAGCTACTACTACTATTGTTATTATAAATTAATATAATGGAATAGTATACCAGGAAGAATAAGGTTCACAGAAGCAGTAAGAAATATATGGACTGAAACAGAGCAAAATAAGTAGATACAACTTCCATAATGGCCACTGTTGTCACATACATAAAGGTCAACATTCAAAGAGACTTTAATCCATACAGTAGCCAGTCGACTTCAAAGGGTGAACGTTTCTTTTCCTCTCTCTAGTGAGATGGCCAAGAATAGGCAGGAAGAAATAAGGTGCTAGACGTGGCCAGGGCATATTGCTTTTGCTCAATTGATCCCCTTTGTTACAAAAGAGAAGAGCTAAGAGTAAGTTATCAGAAAAAAAAGAAAAAGAGGGGAAGGAGAAGGAAGAGAAAAGGAGAAGGATAAAAAGGAAGAGGAAGAGGAGGAGCAAGAGTAACATCAAGAGGAGAAGGAGGAGAAGAGAGAAAAGAGAGAAGAAGAGGAGGAGAAGGAGAAGGAGAAGGAGAAGGAGGAGGAGGAGGAGGAGGAGAGAGAGGACAGAGAAGAAGAGAAGGAGGAGAAGGAGGAGGAAGAGGAGAAGTAAGAGGAGGAGGAGGAGAGAGAGGACAGAGAAGAAGAGAAGGAGGAGGAGGAGAGAGAGGAGAAAGAAGATGAGGAGGAGAAGGAGGAGAAGGAGGAGAGAGAGGAGAGAGAAGAAGAGGAGAAGGAGAAGGAGAAGGAGAAGGAGAAGGAGAAGGAGAAGGAGAAGGAGAAGGAGGAGGAGAAGGAGAAGGAGAAGGAGATGAAGAAGATGCCATTTTATTTCACTGCAAGCTCCTTGAGGGCAGGGGCTGTCTTTTGCCTCATTTTTATCTCCAGAGCTTACCACAGAGCCTGGCACATAACATGCATTTAATAAATGCTTATTGATTAGTTAGTTGATCTGTTAAAAGAGGGTCCTGGTGACTTATACATATTTGAAACTGCCTCCTCAGTGGGAGGGTGAGGAGTGGAGAGAAGGAAGAGAATTTGGAGCTGAAAAAAAAGGAATAACATGATGAAATGTCTCTGTGCTTTAAAAATGAGAGGACAAAAAAGACTATGTGAAGGCCTTGCCTATTTCAGTTCCAAGGCCTAAAACCACACCCACCTCCCAGACCTCATTCACTAGGCCTCAAACCCGCTGGAGGGGACAAAGGCACTGGGGATGGAGTTACAGGGACTGGAGGGACCCCAGAGGAAGGGCAAGATCCATCTTAAGGTGCAAATGCCCTGAGTTTGGGGCAGGAACCAGCTGTTGGACCCCAGTGAAAATGAATCTCCAGCGGTCAGCAGTGACACGTAACTCAGCACCGCCCGTTCTTGTCTCCTATTCTCCGCATTCCTTACACTTCTGCTAGAAGACAGAGCTGGGTCTTCAGGGAGCCCCTGGTGAAAATGACAGCACTCACGGTCCTCCTCATCATTCAGGGGCTGCCGTTTGTGGACTCCCTTCCAGAGAGATCAAGATGCCCAGGAATACCAGGTACCCGGGACAACATAATCCCTGGGCACTTAGAGGTCCACCAGCAGCTCCTTTCTGCTCCCCACCTTCCTGGTCAGATGCATGATGATGTTGCTGGACCATCAGGCCGGGCTGCTTGGCATCAAGCAGGCAGTCCAGAAGTAGGCAGAGAATACCAACAAAGCAGGGGAGTACGGGGAAGAGAATCACAAAATAAGGAAAGAAATTAACAGCTAGGCCGAGCCCAGAACATGCTAGATGACAGAGCTTTGAATGCTGAATTGAAGTGGCTGTAACCAGGAAGACCTGGTGAGGGCAGAACCGAAACTCTGTCCCTTCTTAAGCAGTCAGAGATACTGACCAGAGACCAACTGCTAACAAAGCCTTCCAGGACCCACAGCAGTAGGTGGTTCAGTGTGGAAACCACCTGAGCTGCCAAGGCTTTCTCACCTCTGGCAGTGTGCCCCTCCCCCTCTCCATTTGGCTTCTCTCTTAGCTGTGAGAACCAACTACTTTTCTCTGGGACTTGTTTTGAGGAGGGAATGGTATAAAAAGGAGGTCCCTAGACCACAATCCTGCCCAATACCTTTACTTCAGCTACTTAAATAGATCTCCCCTGCCTTGTGCACCTAACAAGCACCACTCCCACCTCTCCAGTCCTAGACCTATTGCTGCTTGGAAACCTATTGCCTCACTGTGTCCAAAGAGCAGTCCCATTGAGGGAGAGGTGGGAAAACGAAGAGATTCTTGCTTACCTTTTGGAGTGCCTAGGTCTGCTGAATGGGAGCTTGCTTTGTCTTTCCCCTCTCCTCTGCCCTGTACTACTACTAAAAACAAAACAAACAAAAACACAAACCACCAAACAAAAGCCTGCCATCTTATTTCAAGTAGCCAAGAGGCTGTCTGCCTGGAAAGAGTGTTTGAGGTCCCTTCTGTGAACCTTTCACCCTACCCTTGCAGGAGAAGAAAAGGATCCAAGATTTGGGATAGCTGTTGTTTTGCTTTTTGTAGTGAAGAGCCTTTTTCTCTTTCTATTGTTGTGGGGACCTTTGTCCCTCTCTACTTTACTTCTGGGAAACTGGGTGGAAGCAATGTCCTTGTCTCTGTACATAGAGCTTCTTTTCAGAAAGTTTTTTTTTAATTGATTTTAGAAAAAAAAAACTTATGCTAGTATCTATCCAAGGAAATCACTGGAGTGAGGGAGTGACTTGAGGCAGGAAGACCAATTAAAAATCTTTTATTATAATAATTCAGACAAGATATTGTTGAGGTGGAATCAGTCAGATTTGGCAAGTAATTAGACACTGAGGCTTAAGGCAAAGGAAGAATCAATGAATTCCAGAAACTTCAGGACTGTGTCAGTGAGACAATGCTTGTCCTCTCAACAGAATAAAGAAGTTAGAAGGAGGAGGACATGTTACTTGGAAAAGTTGATGAGTTCAGTTTTGGATGCATTGATTTTGGGGGTGCTGGCAAAATATATTGCCATGAAGTCTAGCAGGCAGTTGAGATTGGAACTCTAGAAGTAGGTGGGACTGAAGAATTAGGAGTTTCCTGCAGGTGATTGTTGAATCCCTGAGAGGAGCAGTGGTCCTCAAGAAAGAGAGCAGGGGAAGAGAAAAGCAATGTTTTTGGATGCACTTAGTTATAGATCAGGGAAGGGTCCTCTTCTGAGGAAACAGGCATGATGAGAAGGATCAACCAATAAGTTAGAAAGAGAACCAAGAATGAAATGTCACAGAAGCCAAAGAAGGAAAAAGTATCCAGAAAAAGGGATGATTTACAGCATCAGGTACCAGCAACTGAGACAATGACTGAAAAAAAAAAGTCATTTGGTTTGGAAATAAAATTAGAGAATAAGTCTCTATACTAGATGTACAGACATAAAAAAATCATTTCCCAATAGGAGAGATATAGTTCTACCTAAAAACTCTCTTTTGTAGAAGTAATTATTTTACAAAGGAAGAGGAATGGTGTATGGAAGTTCCCAGTCCCCTCAAAAGGATAGCACTCCTGTTTTAGGAGAAGGGACATCTAGGGGAGGAGAATCAAGACTCTCTGGTTTTGCTTTACTGTTGTTACTAGAGAGAGTTCAATGTTGGAGAGGCTGGGCATAGTAAATGACCAATGGTAAGAAACATTATCACAAAAGAAATGTCAAATCAAAAAATAATATGGGCTAGAATAGATATCTGATGGGAAGCCAGGATGATGTTCCCCAGTACCTTTGAGATGTCAGGAGAAAAGGAGGAAGGCTCCCAGAAGATGGGGTAGATTGCTCGTAGCAAACTTAGGAGAGGACAGATGTGTATGAACGGATTTTAAGCTGCATCTTTGGAGGTAACACTTATATTGATGATATAGAACTTTACATTCCATCCTGGTGCAACCCCCTCATTGTCCACATGAGAAACTGAGGCCTAGAGGTTAAGTGGCTTGCATAAGATCACATAGGTAGTAAGCAGAAGAGCTGTAATCTGAACAAAGGCTCCCAGATTATAAATCCAATATTCTTTCTACTTCATAACATTACTTCTCATATCACAGACTCATTAAAACAAAGATTTCAACATTTTTTCAATTGAGACCTCCTTTTGCCATGAATCAGGATAATATACTGAATAAGCACATATAACATCCTTAAGGGAAGAAGCACACTGAATTAAAATTTTAAAATAAGGGCCATTTCCCAATTGATAAATGGCCAAAGGATATGAATAGACAGTTTTCCAAAAAAGAGAAATCAAAGCTATCAACCATCATATGAAAAAGTGCTTTAAATCACTGTTGATCAAAGAACTGCATGTAGTAGACTAAACTTTCTGGGGTCCCTTGGTCCCATTAAGGAAATGCTCCCTTCTTCTACAAGGTCACTAGGCAGATATGCAGGAGGAGTACCATCTTGTTGGATGGATGCTTTCATTGGTCCTATGAATAACTAAAGAAAATTCAGGGTAGTTAATTAGCAAGTCTTGTTTGTGACTCCCTGTTTGTTTGTGCCTCTGGATATGGTCCTAGGATGAAGTCTTGATGAATAATTAGCCTTGGGCTGGGGTAGGGAGTGGTCGATTCCAAAAGAGGGTCCTTGCATTCTGGTTACTTAAGAATTTCTGCTATAGGGAATATAAGCCTTATGATTTTCTTGTATCTTGGCTCTGTATGAAATGGTTCTGTAATAAACAGACTATTGAATACATCCCCATCTCTCTTTTATTCAGCTGGTAGCTAGGCCATACAACTGTGCTGGACACAGTGCTGATGTACCACCTTACACTTATCAGATTAGATAACAGGATCAAAAAGAAAAACAACAAATGATGGAGGAGATATGGAAAAGTCAGCAGACTAATGGATTGTTAGTGGAGTTGTGAACTAGTCCAACCATTCTGAAGAACAATTTGTAAATAAACCCAAAGGGCAATAAACTGTGCATACCCTATGACCCAGCAATAATACCACTATCAAGTTTGTATACCAAAGAGATCAAAAAAAGGAAAAAGGACCAATATGTACAAAAATGTTTATAGCACCTCTTTTTATGGTGGCAAAGAATTGAAAATTGAGGAAATGCCCACCAATTGGTTGAACATTTTGTGGTAGATGATTGTGATAGGGTACTATTGTGCTATAAGAAATGACAAGCAAGATGGTTTCAGAAAAACTTGGGAAGATTTATATGAATTGATGTAAAGGGAAGTGAGCAGAACCAGATCGCTGTACACAGTAACAGCAATATAGTAATGATGTTCATCTAGGAATGGTTGAGCTGTTCTCAGCAATACAATGATCTCAAGCAATTCCAAAAGATTCATAATGAAAAATTCTCTCACTTCTGGAAAGAGAACTGATGAACTCTAAGTACAATTTGAAGCACATTTTTTCACTTTTGATTTTCTTGCTTTTTTTTAACAGCATAGTTAGTATGGAAATACATTTTGCATGATTTCACATGTATAATTGATATCATATTGCTTGCCTTCTCAATGGATGGGGGAGAGGCTAGACAAACTAAAAGAATTTGAAACCCAAAATTTTACAAAATAAATGTTTAAAAAAACTTTTTTAAATTGGAAAGAAGTACCCAGCACAAAAGAATGGATCAGCATGTAGGTGCAGAAGAGAAAGGGAAACTGACATGGATTGAGGGGTGAGGGAGAAGGGAGAGTGATCTGAAATAATTTCCCAGATTCTGGACACAAGGCTGTGAAAAATGTAGGGGGATTCCATCCTGTGTAGTAAGGAGAGGCTGGACTCCAGGAAATTAGAGGACATATTTTAAGGAAGAGAGTTTCATTTTTAGAATTAAGACGAGTACTGCAACTTTGAGGTTCCATTTAGCTAATAATGTCCATGTCTTAGGGATTGGCAGTTGCCTTTTTCAGTGGAGAAACAGTTGTGCCCTCTCAAAAACAAGGAGAATGAAAATACTAGCTACTCCAAATGCAGTACTCTTTGCACTGCACTATGTTGCCCAGTGAGTTAAATATTAAATATCCCAGTTTGGGGGGGGAAAAAAAGGAAGAACTCAGGGTGGCTGAGAAAGAGGAGAAAGGAGAGTGTTTACCTGAAATATTTCTACCTGAGGTAGAGAGTTGATCTTTCAGGAACCTCACCTACTCAGTAGGCATGAAGTACCCAAATATTCATGGGGGAGGGAAGGGAATAATAATTTATTAAGCACCTACTGTGTACCAGACATTGTGCTAAGTGGTTTACAAACATTATTTCATTTGATCCTCACCAGAACCATGGGAGGAAGGTGCTATTATCCCCATTTTACAGATGAGGCAAACAGAAGTTAGGAAACTTGCCATGGGTCCCACAGCTAGTGAGTGTCTGAGGCAGGATTTGAACTCAGTTCTTCCTTGCCTCCAGGCCCAGCACTCTCTCTGACTTTGGCACCTTGGTGCCTAATTGTCTATGGGATCACAAAGATGTTTGGAATCTCCCCTGTGAGGAGTGAGACAGAGAATCAGTCAAGGAGTAGGTTTGTTTTGCTGAGATGAAAGCCCAATCTAGATTAGATAACACAAATTTATAGTGGATCTAATCAGCTCCATTGTGGGAGGCCTTCTAGCATCACTCAACTGTACGTGAATAGGAGTGAGAAGGTAGAAGACTTGGTCAGGCACTAGAGGGGAGGACGCTCTTGTCACTCTCTTGACAATGCATGGATACAGTGGAGCACAAAGGATATCTATTGGTTATCTCCCTGCTCTCACTATGTGACCAGTTCTAATTTTTTTTTTCTGGTCATACACTTTTCTGAGAACAACCTTTAAATTGCTTCTGTGCAATTCCAAATTTGTATTGTGTTGTAGCTTACTCAATCCCATCCTGCACTTCTCCCTTCCCCTTTGGGCTGGTTATCAATGGAAAGCTTTGCAAAACAAACAAATAAAACATACAAAAACTTTAGTGAAGCACTTAGCTTTTCAGAAAGGTATTTTGGGTCAAAGGATGCAGGACTTTTGTTAACTAATCATTAGCTAGCCCAATACAGGATCTTTCAAATAGAGAAATTGATGAAATAAACTCAGAGGTGGATTACAAAAAGGATGTAGGGTATCTTTTAAAGGTATTTTAAAATGTAACAGATATCTATTCCTTCTTTCCTTGGCAATGTATAATAAAGCTTAAAGGTGGAGAGGATGATGAAGGGGGACTAGAAAACTTTTGATCTCTTCCTTATCAGACACAGCTTTTGTCCAAGTGACCCTTGCCACTTTTATTGTAAGTATATCTGGGACTGGTAGGATACAGGGATGTTGTTTGTTGTTTACTAGAGAGATTGGAATTTGAATCCTTACTCTGGTTCTCAGGACCCTAGAAAAGGTCGATCAACTTCTTTGTTCTGAATAGTATTAAAGGAGGCACTCATAGGAATCAGGCACCAGGGTGTTAAGGACAAGGGGAAAAGCAAAGAAAGGAAAAGATGAATTGTGTGTGGATGGATAGGAAAAGAAAAACCAAAAGATAAGTGGAGATAAAGAACATAAATGATTAGTGGAACTCTTAAGAGACATGGCTTCCTGTGACATTCAAGGACACAGAAATCAAAGTAAGCATAAGCTTGTTCTGAAACACTTTGCTATAGTGGTGTAAACAAATAGGAAGACTCTGTACCTACGCAACATGGGTTTTATTCAGATATATGTTAGATTTGAAAATAATTAGGTAATTTTCTTTAGGGGCATCATGGCATTGTGTGCTAGGCTTGTAGCCTGGAAAATTTGAATTCCATTCTTGCTTCAGATGAATAATGTCTATGTGGCCAGGGGCAAGTCACTTAAATGCACTGAGACTCAGTTTCCTTCTCTGTACAATGGGAATAATAACAGCACCTGTCTCATAAGATTGTTTTAGAGATTAAATGAGGTTATTATGTAATTTCTGGAAACCTGAAAGCACTACATACACAGCATCATATTCACCTATCTTTATTCTTTTGTTGGTCTTTTTGGAAGATGGAAGGCAAGGCAATTGGGGTTAAGTGACTTGCCCAAGGTCACACTGCTAATAAGTGTCAAGTGTCTGAGGCTAGATTTGAACTCAGGTCCTCCTGACTCCAGGACTGGTGTTCTATTCACTGCACCACCTAGCTTCCCCAATTATCTTTATTACACTGCACATAATGATGGTCTAAATCAGAGTAAAAATATTTTAAATCACAAAATACATTTCCTTAATATATATCAATTACTGTCCAGGTCATCTTCACATAGGACTCTTGAAAATGATGAATGTTTTAGTTGTATCTTCATGGATTCTTTCAGATTTTACTTTATTAATATTATTTTATTCAATTAATAATTTATTATCTCTCCCTCCCACCTAATTGGAAAGAAAAAGAAAAACAGAACTCTTGTAACAAATACGTGGAGTGAAATAAATCAAATTCCTACATTAGCCATGTCCCACTATGATCTGTCTCATTCTGCATCTCAAGTTCTCTACTTCCAGTGGCTGGAGAGTTTTGACATCAGTCCTCAGAAATCCTGCTTGGCCACTGCAATGATCAGAGTTTCCAACTCTTTCCAAGTCTTTATAATGTTGCTGCTACTATATAAATTACTCTCCTGACTCAGATCACTTTACTGCACATTATTTCTTACAGATCTTCCTGGGTTTCTCTGAAATCACTCCTTTCTTCATTTTTTCTACCTCAGTAATATGTCATTGAACTCAGCCATCCCCAATTCTTTGCTACTACAAAAGTAGCTGTTATAAATACATTTGCACTTCTGAGTTGTTTTCCTCTTTCTTGGAAATCTTTGCAGTACAGGCCTGGTAGTGCTATCCCTGCATCAAAAGGTACACATAGTTTAGAGGTTTGGTGGGACATAGTTCCCAATTGCTTTCTAGAACAGCTGGAATGATTTTCAGCTCCATCAATTTTCAGCTCACATTCATGTGCTTATGCTTTCTCATCCTCTTTGCTAATCTGGTGGGTATGAGTTAGAACCTTAGAGTTGCTCTAGTTTTCACTTTTCTAATTGTTTTCTAGTTATTTTGACCTCATTTTTCATGTGATTGTTGACAGTTCAGATTTCTTCCTTTGACAACTACTTCATTCATATCCTCAGATCATTTATATATAGAAGAATGGCTCTTAGACTTACAAATTAGTGCTCCAACAAAGATCAGTGAAGGTACTAGATGGAGTAGAAATTAGGAAGCCCTATGAGAAACCAGAGTGGGATCATTTCTCCAGCTAGCCAGAGACCTGAGGGGTTGAGGGACTGTGTCCCTCCTGGAGGGACTGGTCTGAAGCCTGCAGTTCTGTATCAGAACAAGAAGTGCTCCCAAGTGCATTGTAGAGAACACAAGCAAGCCAGCTGATGGATTGCTTTGAGCCTGAAGTGGGGAAGAGGCTGGGGGAAAGGAGAAGGGGGAAATGGACCTATAGGTTTGTACCAGAGCAGGGAGTGGTTGAGTTTCCAGATCATACAGGACCTGAAAAGAGAGCCTACAGGCTAAAACACTTTGCCCTGAGCCACAGCCCAGATTTTTCTCAGAGGTCCAGCCCCAGACCTAAGGTTCAGGGCAGAAAGCTCAGACCAAGGGCAAGCTGGCTGTCCTGTCGCTCTGAACCTAGCCAGCTGCCCAGGGGACTGCAGAACTAGCTGGGCAAGGGAAATAACCCAAATTTATAATGCAGAAAATCTGTTAAAAATCACAAATGCTATTGTATAATAGCTAGTAGTTACAGTGTATGTTAAAGTTTGCAAAGTTCTTTGTGTATATTCTCTTATTTGGTCTTTACAGCCACCCTACAAGAGTGCCCTCATCCATCCCTATTTACAGATGAGGAAAGAGGGTCCAGGGTGTTAAATGAGGTATCCAGGGTCACCCAGCTACCAAGTGATTGAGGCAAGATTCAAAGCCAGACCTTCCTGACTCTAAGCTTAGAGCTATATCTTCTATGCCAGAGTGTATACCTTCTGTCTTCAATGACCTGCTGTCAAAGTATCCTTGGTCTTGTACAGCTACTCCACTACATGGCTATGGAGTAATGCTACAAGAATTGTCATGGTTCAGTAATTCTAGTCATGTCTGACCCTTCGTGACCCCATTTGGGGTTTTTTTTTTTTTTTTGACAAAGATGCCAGAGAGGTTTGCTGTTTACTTCTCCAGATCCTTTTACAGATGAGGAGACTGGGGCAAACAGGGTTAAGTGACTTGCCCAGGGTGACCCAGCTAGTAAATGTCTGAGGCCAGATTTGAACTCAAGAAGATGAGTCTTCTGACTTTAGGCCCAGCATTCTACCCACTTTGCCACTAGGTGCCTCATGAGCAAGAGGAATGATTTTCATCAAAGACTCAAAAAAATGAACTTATCATTAATCAGTCTAGTTTTAAGCTATCAAGATATCCATGTAAACCAAAGAGCCAAGCTGGGGCTAGCCATGGTTGATGCACAGCCAATCTTTGCAAATAGGGTCAGAGGGAACAGGCATACAACATGGCCAAGCACTCCTCAGCTAGATTAAGTGATGGTCTAATAACGTTAAATACAAGGAAGCTGTGTTCCTGCCAGACCTAAAAAAGGCAAAAAGTAACCAAAGAATTTTACAAGCTCATAGAGGAGGAGAATTTTATCTGTCAAGCTCTCATTGAAACCTCAACATCTCCGAGGGATTTCCAGGACACTATAGACAGTATCTAGTAACTAGCTCTATTCAGAGTTTTTAGAATGAGGATTTCAAAATGTTTAGTAACTATTTGCTCATTCGCCTATGGAACTGAACAATCTATAGACTCAAAGTCATCTTGGCCTAAGATAGATAAAATTCTATACAAGAAAGGCTTAATAAAAACTGAAAAAAAATATGACCCATATCAAAAGTACTTCCTCAAACTATACCTTCTTTTTTATTTTTATCTTTTTTGGAGGGGGGAAGGCAGGGTAATTGGGGTTGTGTCTAAGACCGGATTTGAACTAAAGTCCTCCTGACTCCAGGATCAGTGGTCTATTCACTGTACCACTTAGCCACCCTGCAAACTATACCTTCTTGCTCTCAACAAATTAATCTGTAACTGATAAGTTCAGTGAAGGCTAATAAAAATGTGGGTTGGTTGTAATTTTAATGGGAAAATAGTTTCGTTATCCTATCTCCCAAGGCTCTTTAATTCCTCACTATACTTTTATTTAATGTACTGGGAAACATGATAGATTAGGAGGAGGTACAGAAAATTTGCATGACTTTCTCAGAATTGTTGACTAAATCTAAGTAGGAAAAATAAACCAAGATGTTTGATCATAATCTACACAATTTTTAGAGTCAATATTCTATCTCCAATTTGTAACCCAAAGCATCTATGAAATATGCTTAGTTTTGAATGTTCCTACATTTTTCACTCCTTTCACTTGTTGAGTTTTAAATTCCATGTTATGACACACCTTTAAGAAAGAAATTAACCAAAACAAGCTTCCATTACAACTGTTCCCAAATGACAAATTATCCAACGTAACATAATATGATGATTTGGCATGAAGTTATGCTATCCTACACCAACTTTGCCAAGTTTGCATAATCAGGTCAAATAAATGCACACACTTCTAATGGGGGAGATATGTCACAAATGTTTCTGATGGGCACTCACACATGACTTTTTAGTCATAGATCATTTCCAAAAAACAATGAGCTCATGTTGGCCTGTGTGTCGACAATCTACTTTTCAGCTTATTTATGACCAATTTTTTAATCCCAGCATGAATGTTCCCTGATATCCAGCACCCTTTGAGCTACCTCCACTGGCTAACAGCATGAGCTAAAGGAACCTAAGTTGTTTTAATATTAGCCTAAGAAAAGCATAATCAAGAAATTAATCTACAGGGGAAAAATGAAGACATGCCAAAGAGTGTGCTAAGAAGCCAAAAAAGAAGTTATTTGGGAATATTGTAATGAATCTCTTCTTCCCTTTCATAGACATAGATAGTTTGGGTGTAGTCATTAATTGTCATGGCAAAATGCTCGTGATCAGGCTCCTTTTCGTGTTGCTGGGTATAACTAACCTCCTACAAGGTCTGCAGTGAAACCATGTGGGCCCACAGACAAGATAATGAACCCTAGTGAACCTAGTCCCTCCTTAGACTGACCAATAGCTAGTTAGACATAGTGCTACTCTCTGACTTTCCCTCTCATAGGCCAATTTAAACCAAGGACCCCTAGGTCCATCTAACGTATTTAGGTCCCAGCTGTTCTGTCCACAGAGAAGTCTCAGCTTATGGAAAAGCTCTTTATCTACTTACCTTCATTTACTTTTGTGCACTGTCAGATTCCTATAATAACCCAGATAATAATATTGTATGTTAACGGAACACACAATAACAGTTTACTATAATATAGGTTCAGATATGTTATTCATTTGTTTTCAGTTCTGTCTGACTTTACATGACCCCATTTGGGATTTTCTTGGCAGAGATACTGAAATGGTTTACCATTTCCTTCTCTAACTCATCTGTAAAATAAGGAAACTGAGGCAAACAGGGTTAAGTGACTTGCCCAGGGTCACACAGCTAGTAAGTGTTGGAAGCCAGATTTGAAATCAAGAAGATGAGTCTTCATGACTCCAGGCTTGGCACTCCATCCACTGTGCCACTTGGCTGCCCAAGCTTTAGATATATTGCAGGTCAAATCACATCCCCAAAGGAAGTCTGCAATAAAAGTTGGCTCTGCCTCAGTCTCTAAGCAGGTTTGTTGTTGGATATCACTGTTTTTGCTGCTGCTGTTGTCCCTCCCCTTCCCACCCAATCCAACTGCTGCCTGATGCTGGCTCCAAGAGTGTGCTCTTAGGGCTTCACACAATACCTTGCTGTTAATGTAGCAACTGGAATCTTTTATCCAGCCTGCCTGGGCTCAGACTCTGTGTTGGCAAAGAGCCCATTTTATCAATATTGTGGTTTCAAACAATTTTGAAAGTCGCTTCCCTGAGGCCATGTGACAATCCCAGAAGCTGGTTTGGCACTAGACAACTTCATCAGATTGCTAACTCCAGAGCTTTCAAGTTTGCTGTTTTTGCATTGATGCCTCCCTTCCGTTAATCATTTACAGAAGGTGAGAGTGCTTCAGTCGGAACATACCTCACACCAGTCATCCTGATCTATATCTTGCCACTGGACCCAGATGGCTCCAAAGGAGAGAGTGAGGCTGGTGACCTTGCACAACCCTCCCTCACTTAAATCCAATTCACTTTCAAGTAATGACATCATCTTCCCAATGTCACAATCCTCAGAGAGAATTAAGGACAAACAACAATACCACCTCACGCCTATTTATACAATTTATGTTGATGTCTCTGATCCCTCACAAATCTTGTGGGTTCTGAGCAATTGCCTATTCAAATAAGAGAAGTTCTCTGAGGCAAGTACAAGAATAGTTGGAGTTGGTCAGTCAGCTCAACAAGCTTAGCTGGCTGGATCACATGCATGGCTAAGGATGTATCATGCTGATTTAAGAGTATTGCTTTATTTACTATTTTAAGCAGCAACAGATACCAAAGCTCTGAGATGCTGCTTTAGCCATCTTATGGTATCCTTGGACTTCAAATGATACATGCTACATATACAATGCCTCAGGTTTTCCTAGAACACTTTGCCCTTCAATCAGTTTTATTTCTGTTTATGTCAATCTCTCAATAGAATGTAACTTCCTAAAAGGCAGAAGCTATCATGTTTTATGCTTGCATCATCAGTGTTTAGGAGAGTGACTTACAAATAATAAGCATTTAATAAATGTTTATGATCCTTGAGGGCAGTAAATATGAATCATAAAGATTCCCCAACCCTATACCAATCGATAGTGGTAAATGAGATTATGTTAATGTTAACTCTTCTCAAACTAATTTTTGCTTTATTCTAATGTTCACATTAGTGATAAAAGGTAAGTCCAAAAAAGGGATTTAGAACTAATGGAGTGCCTATCATGTGCTCAGCTTTGTACTAGATATTGTGGGAGCATCTAGAAACAAAAAGCATAAAGAGTTTAATCTAGTTGCCAAGAGAAGACTAGACTCAAACATAAAACTCAAAGTAAATGGTAATATAATTTAATGTTATATTATGTGGTATTTACTATAGATGCTCTAAGAATCTGGAAGGCAGCAGGAACATAGACACATATAGCTTTCAGAATATGCCATTTCCATTATATTTTGTGGTTCTCATGATTATTTTGGGGTCACCACTGATTACAAAGAATCCCTGAATCCATTCTGGCCTCCAGGAAAAGGAGATAAAGAATACGTCAGAGAGACTTCACGGAAGAAGCGAGACTTTATCTTGAACTCAGTAGATGAGTAGAATTTGAGAGGCAGAGGAAATTTCAGACAAGGGGAAACAATATAAGAGGTGGAAAAGAGCATGGGGTGAATTCTATCTCTCTTAGGCCAAGATGACTTTCTTTGAGAACAGTGAATCGTTGAATTCCGTTGATGACTGGGCAAATGGTTACCAAACATTTTGAAATCCTTGGTCTAAAAACTTTGCATGGAACCAGTTGCTAGACACTTTCTATAGTGTCTTGGAAACCATTGGATATGTTTGGGTTTCAGCAAGAGCCTGACAAATAAACTCATCTTTCCAGTCTGACTAGAGTAGCAGTTACATACTGGTGGGGTTGGATAGGTAGGTTGAGGACTGATTGTGCTCTTGGAAATCTTGAGAACCAGCTAAGGGGTTGAGACTAAATGAAGTGGTCCTTAAATAGGGTTTTTGTTTTAGGAATGAAATCGTCAGGTGTTGGGTCCTATGAGATACTGGCATTTACAATGTTGAGGAGCGCATGGCAGCCATTTTTTAAAAGTACCTAAATCTACAAGTCACCAGTGGGTAGTTTACCTATCTTGTTATCTAGTTGTAAGACTCTACTTGGATTCATTTCAGCCCATTTTTCTGGTTTGTGATTCTACTTTTCCCCAATCAACTTTGTTGGCTCCATACTTTCCCTGCCTATCTAGATCCACCAATCTCAGTTTATTATATAAGGGCTACATTCTGCCCTGCCCTGGTAACCAGATGCTTCAATTTCCATCTTTGAATGGACTCTCTTGGTACATAGAGCTCATGCTTTTGATTTCTGCCTCATTACTTTCCCCTCCCTAGATGACCCTCTGCTGAAGTTGTAAGCCCATCGGCTGCTCAGTCAGTCATTGCTTTTCTCTGGTCAAAGGACCCCAGTTCAGAACAAGTATTCCAGAGATCCTAACATGGGTCATGACAGGAATAGTTAATGAAGAAAGTGTGTAGAAAACGTTAACTTGTAGTAACATATAAAACTCCCAATATTATTAGCCTCAGAGAAAATAGTACCATTTTTTTTGCTATCTTAAGTTCAGTAAACACTATCTTGACATGAAATAGACCATCATGAAGGCAATGACCATCAGGTAAACACACAAATGGCTTGAAAAGGCAATACTTACTAATTTGCTGATTTTTGACTGACTTTCGATATTTGAAAAATATTGCTCACAACACAAAATGGTCAAAATTGCTACCAAAAAAGAGGCCTTCAATATGCCTTTTCTTTCATATTTTTGGTTGGTTTGTAAGATAAGATTCATACTCATATTTGGTGAAACTTCCCAGAGAAAACAAATCTATTCTTTCCATCATTGACAGTTCAGCAATATCTTTATGCACCTAATTCCAAGAAGTTTGCCAGTGTGGTAGGGTTTGTTAGTGATTTCTATGGATAATAATAACATGGTAAAATGCATTGCTTGGTTTTATGACATGCACACATGCACATGCACATACATTCACACACATGTATGCACACACTAATGATTCCTTAATTGACATGGCTTTTTCTGAATAGGGAATGCTCATTGAAAGTGAAATGTCTTAGAAAGTTACTACTACATGAGAATTTCATCTTTGGAAGCTACTTGTGATGTCTCAAAAATAAATAAATAACTGTATTTTACCTCAGGCTATCTTAAGAAATCAAGAAGTCACGGTTCTTCTTGCCATTACTTTCCTATTCCCATTTGATCCATGAAACATCATTTGTAATCTTTGCCTCTTCAAATCTGTCATTCTGATGGAACTTCCAGACCCCTAAGAAGCAGCATGAGTGCAGAAAACCATTATATCCTCACCTCCTCTACCCCCTGCCTAGAGCCAGAGGTCATGAGCCTATGCTCTGTCTTCTGCATTGGTGGCATCCAGGTGGGACTTAATATAGAATGAACTGGAACCTAATTATGTAAAAAAGTCATTTCTAATCCTCTGTTCTGTCATGGCAGTTGAGACCAGTCGGTGTGCCTCTGGCGTCACTTTTCCAGTACATGAGTCTCTGTGATCAGGAGTAGAGATTCTTCAAATAGGACCCTTAGAAGCTTGAGTCCTCTGATGGTCTGCCAGAATCAAAGTCCAAGACATATCTGCACAAACAGTTTCTCTTTCTGAGTTTCCTGGGAGGCAAGGAAAACTACTTGAAAGAAAGGTATCCTGGGTTTCAGTATTGACAATTTTTGACTGTTCTGGGTGGGTGGCAAAATATGTCATTTGTTGGTAAGCTTTTTTTAATAATCTCATATGTCTGGATATATCAACTCAATTGATCCAATTAAGGATAGAGTTAATAAAGCCTCAATCATAGGTTTAGTCCCCAGAAGGTCAATTAGGTTCACTCATTTTCTTAAGCACAGGCTATAAAAACCCCAAACCCCAACCTTACAATTTTAAGTTAGAGAATGTGGATAACTCTGTGTATGTCCACCCCTCTCCTGGGAAACGCTTAAAAGATATTTCATTATTGTATTCTAAGGACCATATTTTTATACCATAGAATTCATTAAGTAATAGTTGTGCCTGATCCTAACAGAATCAAGCGTGGGAGAAATAGATCTGTCTCCCATACCTGCGTCCAAGATCTAGGAGATTGCATGCAGATTTTAAGTTAGTGTTTGACATTGCCAAATGAAAAAATAAATGAGAAGGAAAATAAGACCTGTAGTAACTACAACAGAGATAGTAATTTGATATTTGCAGTTTCACATATGCTTGGATTTGACCTACTCATTGAGCATAAAATGTCATAATCCCTGCAAGCTACATTAGAGTCAAGCCACTTCACACTGAGGGATAAGAACAGGTTTATGATGTCTCATAGAGTTTCTTTCATCTTATTTCTTAGACCAAATAAACAAAAAACACTTACCTTTTTTTAATTTAAGAAATTTAAACATACAACACCAAAGGCAAATCACAAAGTTGAATTGTAAGCTTAAAGTAGTTTTGTTTTCTTTGGGCAAGAAATTGAAAACGTTCTTTTACAGTAGGAAAAATTTAGAGAATCTTGTGATTATGTAGATGACATGATTCAAATTAAAGTAAACAGAACCAGGAGAAAATTTTGCAAGATGACCACAATCGTGGAAAGGAAAACAAAGTCCACAGACTTCAGAACTCTGATCAATAAAGTGACCCACCCTGACTCCAGAATTGTAAGGTTGTGTGGAAAGAAGCACATCTCCTGCCTCTCAGGGGAGAGGTTGTCACAGCAATAGAGCTGTAAAACTGAAAAAGGTCTCTAAAGTTACCTAGTCCCCCCCCACCCCGTTACACAGATATAGATACTAAGGCAGAAGTTAAACAATTTGCTAAAGCTTAAGCAGAGAGTGTCAGACATAGCCATGTATTGTTTTGTTTTGCTTCACTATATTTATTTGTCACATGACAAGGTTTTACCACACATGTATAGAGAGTCAGTGGGAGTCATTTGTGAGATTAATGTTAAAAAATGAAATAAAATCTTTTTTAAAAAATACTTTAATAAGAAACCGGTAGCTTAAAGTAGAGCAGCATGTGATAGAGTAGGAAGAGCTCTATATTTGAACTGAGACAATTTGTATTTGATTACTGGCTTACTTCACCTTTGTAAGACTCAGTTTGCTGTTGTGTAAAATGAGAGAGTTTAGCTAGATCTCTAAGATTCTATGATCCTAAGTGGGGTCAAAACAAACTACAAACATTTAAGGAGCTGTATGATTCACTCTAGGATAAATAAAATAGCATCTCTATCCTCAAAGAGTTTGCTTCCCATGGAAGCAAAAGTCCTTAAACAACACTTAAGTGCAATTAGAATATGATAAAGTACATGAACAGGGGATTAAATGTCATATGAGTGCTGAGGAATGGCAAGGAGAACCAGGAGAGGCTTCATGGAGTAGACTAAGAATGGGTAGGATATTAACAGAGATTGGACATGAAAGAGGTTAAAAAGAGAGCAGTATAGAGTAGAGTACATATCAGGCATAGAGAATTGTGTGGCAAAAGACACCTAATGTAACAAGGCTTAAACAGGCAATGTGCAAAGCTGCCCTTCTCTACTCCAACTACATGTTCTTTAGGCACTTTAAAGATGGTGGCTTACTAGCTGCTTCCTGGTGGTCAGGGATGACCCAGCACTCTTTCACCTTTAAGACCAAGAAATATCCTCTTACAGACCACTAAACTGGAAGAGTCAATGACTTAATGGACCTTTGAAAAGATATGACTCTACCCTATCCCCAACCTCCCCCCTACACACACACTTTCCTTCAATTCTCCCATGTATCAAGTAGTTCTCTTTCACTAGATTTTCCAGAACAGTAGGAAGAGAAGCAATGCTCTTTTACTCCTGTCCTTCTACATGTTGGCAGAGCTTGTACCTGGGCTTTAGAGAACTTTTTCCATTTTTTGAATGATCAAGTATCATTCTTTGAGACGGATGTATACAGATTGGGAGGTCACCTTCAGAGTTCAAACAATGCTCATTACAAGAGGTAGAAATGACTGTTGGCAGATGGTGTTCCTCCATCAGAGAAAATGACCATTGGCAGGAAGATGGGCCCAGGTCCTAGCCAGTATTTGTAGAAGGCATGAACTGGGACCGTGCAGAGCCAAAATGAAATGTGAATGCTTATTCTATAATTCCACAAACTTCCACATTCTGATGGTTCTGATTCTGAGCAGATATAAGTAGATATAAATTATCAAATACTTAAATATCATCGAGTGATGTCTTTTGTCTTAGCAACTCTTTTAAGTGTACAATATATTATTTGATTCATATTGTACACTAAGTGCCTATTTCCCTACTTTAGTAAGAACCTAGATATGAACCAAAACTTAAGCCTTGAGTAATTTTCCTCAGGGAACTGAGGTGCGGGGTTTAAGGAACTACAAAGTGAGAAAAGGGAGCTTAACCCCTCCCATGAGGGGCCAGGCTCCCCTAGGAAGCCAGTCCAGATCATGTGCCCTGGGGTTCAGAGCAAAGTGTCCCTTAGGGTAAAAGAAAGAAGAGAAAGTGCTAAATCCCCTTCAGCCCAGCAACAGTTTCTTACACAGAAAAGAAATGCTTAAAGATGTAAAAGACCGTTGAAGAAATTCATCTTTATCAACAGCTAGCTCCTGGAAAAGACAGCACCAAACCAACACATGGCCAGAATGGTGAAAGACTGCTTTGCCAATTGCCCTGTTCTAGTCTTAGTTACACTTGGAAAGTGGGGAAATAGTCTGTTTTGGAAGAACATAGTCTGGAAAGTAGGTAGAGGAAAAAGAGGAAAGGCTGGTTAGAACCAAAGGGTGGAGGGCTCTGAACAGCAGAGACTGTATTCACTAGGCAATGAGGAGCTATTGAAGACTTTGAATACTGAATAATGCGAGCAGAACATCAGGAAAATTGATGTGGCAGTACTGTAATATGTAGGGTAGAATGAAGTGTGAGAAAGATGGAAAGAGATTGCAATACTCGATGAGTCAAGAGGTAAGGAAAGGACCACCATCCTGGTGGGGAAAGTCACTTTAAGCATAGCCCTATAATACATGATGAATCAAGAGCATAATCCAAAAAAGAGCCAATTGGCAAAGTTGCAGAGCCTAGAGGAGATGCCCTGAGTTTTTAAAGATGGCTACATCATTTTAACATTTCCATAGCTGACATGATCTTGGTCTGAACACTTCCAGTGTTACTCACTTACTACTCTGTACCCTCAGAACTGAATTCAAGCTTTAAGACATTTTGTTATTATGAATCTTGTTCCTTCAGACAGATAATGGATATGCTGAACAGATCTCGGGGTTTTTTTTAAATTTTTGCTCATCCTATATTTGACATCATTTGGACTCTGACATTTCACAGAATTTCAGAATTAGCAGGTATTTCAGTGGCTAGCTAATCTGAATGCCTTGAGAATATAACAAAACCATAGAAGTCCCACCAGAAACAGATGCTTGAGCCATTCTCCATCACAGATAAAAGTAAAACTCTCTCACTAGTCTCCCAGACCAGTTTTTTCTCCCAACTCTTTCCCTCCAATTCATCCTGCAAACCTCTTAAATGAACCAACTTTCCTAAACTTTCATTATCGTCATGGGGTTGGAGATTTAGAGTTGAAGGAACCTCTTAGATCATCAGTTCCAATTCCCATATTATTCAGATAAGAAACTGAAATCAGGATAAATTAAATGACTCACTTAAAGTCATGCACTAACCCTGTTTAAAAATGTGACATTGTTCCTACCTCACTACTTAGCCCTGGATTATAGACTATTTTTTATTTATCTCATTGTTGGTACCGCTATCTTGTCTCTACTAGCTAGAATCTTAGCATCTTGAAGTAAGGGATTATTTTCTATTTCTGTATCCCCAACGGTCCTGGACAAATAACAAATATCTTAATATCTAATTGTTGATTTAATCCCTGTAAATAGCCCTGCCCAAGATTCTTAGGGAAGAAACAGAGCTGGTGTTAAGGCTATTCTTAAGAACATCTTTGACACTTTCATTTCAGCAGAACACCTACCATCAATTATCCTAAGAGTTCTTGAAACAGTCCTTTCCTTCCCTGCCTTTGCTTGTTTTGCACCCTCTGTCTTTTGGAAGACAATAGACTCTGACACTATCAAACAAGAAGTAAAGAAAGTGAGAAAGTAGTCTATTTGTATTGACAAGAGCCTACATGGGTGGGACGGGAGTGCTAAGTGTGCTGGCATCTTTTCCCTCACTAAAAATAAACCAGACCAAAAGTTAAACCTGACAACTTTTTACCATTAGCCTTAAAAATTCCACAACACGTTTCACCGATTCACTAATTTTTAAGCGATCCATTGAGCTCAGAGATGTTTGGCACCTATCAGAAAGCCTGCTGGGGGGGGGGGGGGGGGAGGAAGAAAAGGAGGAGGAGGAGGGGAGGAGGAGGGGGAAGGAGTAGGAAAGAAAGCAAGGCAGGGCAGCCTTTCAGCCACTCCACCCCGTGGCTTGGCGAAGGGACTAGAAGTAAGTAAGAGTGGGTTGGGTGGAAAACAATGATGCTTGTGCCTCCTCCGAACCTTGACCCACAGTTGCCAAGACAAAAACGCCCCCATCAGTCCGCCAGAGGAAACAATCCCCTCCCCACTCCAAGCATCCAAGGAGGATGTGACAGGGAAGTCTGAACTACTGGAAGCACCGCTGCCCCGGGACGCTCAGTCGGCGAACAGCCCTTCCCAAAGCGCCACCCCGCAGAGACCTGAGTTCAGCCAATGAGAGCCTGTGCGCCTGGGATAATGAGATGCCGCAACCGCAACTGGACCAATCAAAAGCCTGGATTTACCCCGAGTTGAGGATGGGAGGGGAAGGCAAGGAAGAGAAGAGACGATGGAAAGTGGAAAAGATCAAACAAGTTTCTCACCTTGGAAAGCAAGGGACGCTTCCCTATACTCTGCATGTCTCCTCCTTCCAGCTAAGGAGGAGGGTCCCAAGTCACTTTCTCGGTACTCTCAGACTGCTACTTTGCAAGAGAGGAAGGAAAGGATAGAAAGCGACAGGGGCTATTTATGCTGGGGTAAGGGGAAGAGTGACAGCTTTGTTGTTCTGGGCTGAATTGAAGCTGTACCTCGCGGGGCTCACAGGCAAGGGGAGGGTCAGCGGGCCGTGACTGAGCCCCGGGGACTCGATGCGGTGGCCATGGACAGAGCGGCTCTTCCGGGACTGCCTCGTCTCTGCGTCCTGTGGGCAACTCTGCTCGCCCTCTTCCCCTGCGGCGTCCATGGAAACTGGATGTGAGTATGAGAGAGGAGGGGAGGGATGGGTAAGAAGGTGGAGAATCCGAGATACGGACGAACTTCCCAGGTAGAGGGTACCGAGCTCTGGGCCTACCCCTGGCCAGGAGAACGCGTGGCTCAACGTTTGGGAGCCACGGGTAAGCTCCTCCAGGAAGGGAGATGGGCAAATGAGGGGACTGATTTTATGTGGCTTACACCAGTGAGGGTACTGCCATTTCTTGCAGGTGGCTGGGCATCGCCTCCTTTGGAGTCCCAGAGAAGCTAGGTTGCGCCAACTTGCCTCTGAGCGGCCGTCAGAAGGAACTGTGCAAAAGAAAACCTTATCTGCTACCCAGCATCCGAGAAGGGGCACGATTGGGTATCCAAGAGTGCAAGAGCCAGTTCAGACATGAGCGGTGGAACTGCCAGGTGTTCTCGCCCGCCACCACTGCCTCTGCCTCTGCCTCTGCCTCTGCCCCCGCTGCCGCCGCAGACGCTGCGGCCCCAGCAGCCTCGCCCGGAGCCGCCCCTCTCTTCGGTTACGAACTGAGCAGCGGTGAGTCCACCTGCTCCCCTTCTTTCTAGGTTTCTCCCCTCCCCAGGAAACGGAGGGGTTGGCACATCGCGGAGGCGGCTGAAGCTGGAGCAGGCACCCTCCTCTGGCTTCCCGAAAGGGCACTTTTAAGTTTGCTTTGCGTTGCCTTCTGGATGCGGAGGATAGGGAATGTAGGGCGGGAAGGGAGTTGAAATATACAGGGTATTCAGTCCAGCTGCAGGTGCGCCCCCAGGGCTGGGGCTCCTTCCCCAGTTCTGGACCGGCACTGAGAGGGTGAAGCTGTTCTTACTGTCTTCAATGTCCTCCTGACCCAAGCCCTCGACTTTCTGCCTCTATACCTTTGGATTGGGTGGAAACTAAGACTTCTTTCTCTGGGTCCCGACCCTTTCTCCCTCCCTCCCGCCGCCTCGGTCTCCCGTTGTCTTTTGAGACCAGCTGGGGAAACATGATGTAGGCCGAGGAGAATGCTGCTCCCCATCTGCTTTGATTTACCCAGACGTGCCACGCATCGAACCCTGGTCAAGCGGGTAATTGTGCCAAAATCAGAGCAGGTTTCCCGCACCTCCCCCCAACCAACACCCTACTCCCCTAGCTGACTAGACTCTATCCCTCCCGGCACTGAGTTTAGAGAATAAAGAAGATTGGTCAGGTAAAGTCATCCCAAACACTCCAGGAGTTGTCTTCCGTTAACCTTCTCCCTTTCCATTACCTGCTGGATAAGGCACAAGCTCCCAGGGAAAAGTTATGGGAGAGTTAAAGTGTCAGTGGCCCTTCGGCTGCGTTATGACTTTATGAGGACAAAGGTATGAGGATGTCTGGCTTTGTCAAAGTGGGTCCCAATGACAGATTGTAATGCCTTTTCCTTCAGACCGTTTTATTTTTCACACTACTGGTCTACTATCTTTACCCACCAACATCCTACCCTTTCCTTACACCCCCCCCATACCACTTGTAAGTATTATATATGTTCTACCATGTGACTCCACAGACACGCCTTCATAAGCAGCGGGGCTCCTACAGAAAATCACCACCACAAATGTGGTCTTCAGTTTCAGAAATGTCAGCCATTCACTCTTGAAAACGTCCAGTTGGGCGGCAGATGACAGGCTGCTTTTACTAAAAATTTAAAAAGTGAAAACACGAAAAACATTTATCTGTGCAGGCCCTTTTAATTTTTTAAATGTTTACGTAGGTAGTTATCCAAGTATTGTTAGTGGCATTAATGTTAATACTAATGCAGGTATGATAAACACCTTTTTTTCCCCAAACTTCCTGTTTCTCCATAACAATTTACTACAACTGTTAGATGTACTCACACTCAAAAGTTATCCTCTCTCATCTAGCATTACCTTAAAAATAAGCTAGCAATTGTATACAATGCTGTAATGCCTCTAGCAGTTTCAGATTAGGTAATATCAATCAAATGCATAAACAAAGAGATAAATTAAAATGTCACATAATACCAATAAGGTTTAGCCCAGTTTACATGCCATCATCTCCTAAAAGTAAGTCTATTCTGGAAATAAACATGTCATTTTCATATATTTTTTAAAAATTACATGGTCAAGGCTTTTACATTTACCTCATTTTTTGCATGCAGGTTTGTTTTTTTTTTTTTAATCACACAAGTTTTTGCAGTGTATATTTAGATGAACAGAACCAGGAGAAAAAGTTACATATAACAAAATGAAAGGTAACTTGGTATGTTTGGGATGGTACAAAAACAGTTAATATTTTCCTCACAGTTTTGTTTTTTTTTTAACAAGCAGAAATTAATGCTATGTTTTAAGTACTGTGTTCGTTGCTGAAATTTACTTCCTTGGAACACTTTTTTGAAAATAATAATCCAAAAATTAGACAAAAGACTGACTTACAAGGCCTCTAACCAAGGAATAATTTTACTTTACCTTGAAAATCTTTTTAAAGTGGAGGAATTTTATAAATGTCTCTGTTTTTTTAAAAAGGGGAGGGCAATAGGAAATCTCTTGTTCTGATCCTATATGTATAATATTAAATTTGCTGCAATTGTTTTTTTTAATTTAATTTAAAAATAATTTATTAAGCATTAAGTACATATGCAATGTACTCTCCTGGGCACTATTTGTATAAAGATAAGTCTTATTTTTTTAATGCATTTCCTCCCTGAAAGAACTTATAGAAAACCCATTTCAGAGATATATTGCAATGACTTTTTAACTGAATAATCCCCCTTTATTTTGTCCCAGGCACCAAAGAAACAGCATTTATCTATGCAGTGATGGCAGCAGGTCTGGTGTATTCAGTGACAAGATCATGTAGCGCAGGGAACATGACAGAATGCTCCTGTGACACCAACTTGCAAAATGGTGGCTCAGCTACTGAAGGCTGGCATTGGGGTGGCTGCTCTGATGACATCCAGTATGGCATGTGGTTTAGCAGAAAGTTCCTGGATGTCCCCACCAAAAACACCACTGGAAAAGATGGGAAACTGTTAGCAATGAATCTACATAATAACGAAGCTGGGAGACAGGTATGTATTAGGACACGGAATAAAAATGATTTAAGAGTTTACAAGATGAGGCTAAGCTTAGGCTCTATGTAAATGAGATCATGTCAATGAGAATAAGAAAACTAAGGCATGAATGATATATGTTGTTCTAAAATAGCCATGTTTTTGTTTCAGGCACATGTGCCCTTCTGGGTGTATTTGCTACTTTTGTGGGGTTTGTGTTTCCCATAGTACAAAGTAAACTTTGCTTTACAAAACAGATCCCTTCAGAAACATTGATCATAGAATCTTAGAGTTAGAAGAGACCTTGGATCATTCAATTCAGCCTTCTGGTTTTATGATAAAGAAAATAACCCAGAAAGTGGAAAGTTACTTTAACCTTATATCTGATTTCAAGTCCTCTGGTTCTTACTGGAGAGGTCCTTCTTCTACTAAGCTACATTACATCTCTTGCATGAGTTCAATAAATTGAATTTTATTTCTCCAGTGGATTATATTTAAATAAAGACATGTTTTATCATTACTTCTTATTGATTTTCAGCCCACAGGGATTCTTAGCTCTTCAGTTTAATTATTTGTCTGTTTAAACTTTACTATGATCTATGAAGTGCACATTTTGTAAGACTCTTTAGTGAATCTCTTTGTAAAAACAAAACAACACAACACGATTTGGCCTTAAATATTAACCCACCTCCTTTATTCAGCACTTGAGCTCCATTTTTTGTTTATTTTTTCATATAAAATATGCTACAAGCTTCCTTTCATTTTATATTGTTCATATCCACCAAGTGCTGACAGTACATCTTAGACTCCTCAACATTACTGAATTACATGAATTTTCACAGTGATTCTTCTGAAGTCACTGAAAACTCGTTGTGAACGTTTACTTTGAAATTTTCAGTAATTGCTTTGATCCACAAAAAAATTATTGCATATTTATGTGATTTTGGATTCCTGATTAATCACCTAGCAAACTATAAATCTCCCATAGTAGCCATTGAATTGCCAGAAAAACTTGACATAAAGTAAAGTCAAAACACTTAGGAAAGGTCTTTGACAAAAAACTACCTTTATACCATAGCCATTCTTTTTAAGTAAAAATAAAATAAAGATGATTCAAAATAATTACAGTCTCTGGACAATTTATATTTAAGGAATTAAGCTATTTTGAGTTTTAAAAAACTTTAAAATCAGTAAGTTATATTATTTCACCTGGTCCAAATTGCAGAATGTCATAAGAAAATTGGTAAATAATACTTATAAATATGTATTAAATTTTTCCCATTTAACATCAGTTAAAGAGAAATGTCCTTGATTTTAAAAAAATTATTTTTAAAAAATATTTTTAATCTGTTCTTCCCACTGTTCCTTCCACCACCATGGAACACCAACAAAAACAAAAAACTAAAACCCTCATCATAAACATGCATAGTCCGGCAAAACAAATCCCCACATTGGCCATGCATGAAGATGTATCTCTCTCTGGCAGGAGGTGAGTATTGTGTTTATCTTCAGTCTCCTGGACTTGTGGCTAAACGTTGCATTGCTCTGTGTTCTAAAGTCTTTTAAAGTTGTTTTTCTCTGCTGTATTTTCATCGTATAAATTGTTCTACTTCTACTCACTTTAGTCTGCCTCAGTCCTCATAGGTCTTCCCAGTTTCCTCCAAAACTGTCCATTTCATCATTTCTTATGTAATAATAATATTCCAATACATTCGTATATCATAATTTGTTTAGCCACTTCCCAACAGGTAGACACTCCCTTAGCTTAGATTTCAGTTGTTGACAAGAAAAGAACCACTGTAAATATTTGGGTCTTTTTTTTTCTTTCATGCAAGATTTATTTTGTACAAATTAGTCCAGATGAATAATATAGACTGACACACATATGCAGGCATATTCGTAGCTTCACTTTCAGTACAGTTCAGTTTAGAAACTACATCTTTTCTAGCATAGGAAATGCAAGAAAAGTTCAAATATCATTCATAACCAACAGAATAGTGGGCAAAGGAGTAAAATAAATTTACTTGGCTTACAAATGCTAAGAAAACCAAGGAAATTCACATATCTTAGAATCTGCAGTCACACTGATAGCTTCTTTTTTTTTTAATTTTTTGATAGCTTCTTTAAATTCAATTGCATTGAAATGCTAAATCTTTCAGTCAAAATAAGCAAGATAAATCATATAACCAAGAACATATTTTTGAAATACTTCCATCTATCTAGAAAGATTTTAGTCTGAATTGAGACTAAAATAAGAATGAACAGAACCAGGAGAAAAAGTTACATATAACAACAACATTACGGAGAAAAACATCTTTGAAAGATTTTAGAATTCAGATCAATGCAATTTAAAAAAAAACACTGAAGAATTCTAATAGATATAGAAATATATCCCCATAAGGAAGCTAATAGGTTTAGTGTTACCTTGTCTTTATGTTTTGTTTTTTTAAAGTTGTATGGAAACATTAGATCTGGTAAATGTTCATTTGATACTAATCTGTCTACACATATATCTTAAGAACGTACTCCTCAACATTAATCCTAATCTACTTCTTGCTTATTTTAAACAAGCTTCTGAATTATTTCCCAAACTATAGTAATCAGTTTTGTTGTTATTATGCCAAAGAGAGTTATGTGCTGCAGAAAAAAATAATTCAGCCCACACATAAATCTCACTGTATTGTAGACGTAAGCTTTGGGGTTTTGCCAATGGTAATTTTTTCTTCTTTTCACACTTTTCTAACCACATAAAAAATTAAAAGACATAAAATATTTTGTTGTATAATATGGGGGGAGATATAGACACTTCTTTTTTTGGATCTCTCTTAAAGTACAGCTAATATGTTAGAATCCAAATTACATTTTGTAGTTTCATTTTAAATGGTAGGATAAAACAAATTACTAGGTTATTATCTTAAGTGAAAGAACAATCATCTCCATTTTCAGCACTGCCAATGAGGATTTTAAGGTAATAGGTATCTTCTTCAGAGTAGAATTTAAGGTCTGCATCCAATTGTACTTTCCTAGTCTCAAAATCCCCAGACTTAAAATATAAGGAAATGTTCCCAAAAATGTGGGTATTGGCGCTTAGTTGTGCTATGAGTAGGACAGATGATTTTCTAACCGCTGACCTTAAATACTCTGAATCCCACTAGGTTTCTGACACCATTCCTTAAGTTATGCCTCCAAGAATAATGTTGCAAGGCAGTGATTGGCCAATAGCATGATATGATGTCTTCCAGGGGCAGTACTTCTGGGAACGATGTGACTTGGAATATTTATGGGTATTTCTTTTGGTGTGCATAGGATATTTCCATTCTTCCCATGTCCACCTCATAAACTTTTAAGTTTCCCTACCCCATAATTTGTTTTACGATGAGTAACTCAAAAAATGAGAAGGGCCAGACCCCAAATGTTCATTGACCGAATTTAAGAATAGTTAAGATAAGTAGCTGAACAACACATAAGCATTTAAATCATCAGCAGGTTCAAATAGTTCTTCAGGCAGAAACAGAACAAAATAACTCCTAGGAAGAGGAACGGCACATGCCATTTTATGAACTCATATTGCAGTTTTTATGCTGGAAATGGAATCAATTGTCAAATTTCAAAATTAAACAAGTTAATGGACCTAACCTTAACAGCAAAATTTGCTGGTCATGCATGGAACACTCTTGTCAGAAATGTTACCGCCAAATCAGCATTGAGAGACAAGTTCTTCAGTCATTTGAGCTGCTTCTATCAATCCTGTATTTATGTTTTGCAGTCTTAGTCATGCATCTTTGCTATCTTATTTCAAAACATTTCATCTCACATTGGCCAAAGCAAAATACAAGGAACTTCCATGGACGAAATGCCAACTTCTTAATTGCCCTCTCCAAGTTCAGAAATGTTCCACCAAAATGCACACATCTGTTTGCAATAGTTAACAAAACATTCCTCTGTTAATATCGTTATAAACCTTAACAACTCAACTAGAGTAGAGAAAGGAATTTGCACATAACCACATAAAATTCATTCAGTTGCTATTCTTCTCTGGAGTTACTGGCAAAAAAAAAAAAAGACTGTAGAATCCTTTATTTTCAAATTTTACTATTTATCATTAAGTGGCCCATGGTTTAAAATTCTCTGTATATGACATAAAAACTTACTTGAACCAGACATCTTATTCCTGGATGTAAGATCCAAAGTTCTTGAAATTTCATTGAGAGAATCCTCTTGTTTTCTAAAATTATATTATTAGAGTCCTAAGATGTAGTGTCCCTCACTTTTTGTGTGACCCGAGGCAAATGATGAACATTAATCCTTGGGGTTTCTTTTTTTGCTTTGTGTGGGTGGATGGGTTTTTTTATCCATAAAACCCGTGATGATTCACCTAAAATGTGTCTGGAGCTCTTACTATGTACTATGACTTTTTCACGGAGTTGTGGATTTTGAATGAGATAAAATATGAGAATTTATGAGAAAGCAGTTTAAAAGAATACAATATACTATACAATTCTGGTGGTGGAGGATGAAATTTCTAGTCAGTCAGTACTTCTAATATTACTTGTTCTCTTCTCTTTTTAGGCCCCCTGCTGTGAATAGGGATGAAATGTATTTCAGTGGTACAGTGATTATATATGTGTGTGTATAATATATAGATACGTGTATATATTATGCACATTCATATGTGTGTATATTTATATAGTATATATTCTACTTAAATATTTCTAGGTCATTTCCTATGGAAATTCAGTGGTTTTATTATCATTGAGGACAATCTGTAATAAAAATACCACTCTCCTACTTAATAGACGTGGTAAGAGACACTCCAAATCTGTAGAAAATAGGGTGAAAGCTTTTTGAATGTTAATCCTTGAAAGCTGGTTAAATCCAAGTTATTAAAAATTCCAGTTTCTATATCATTTGCCACACAAATTCAGCAGGTGGTAAACTATGGAATGAGAAAATAAATCTCTTTTGGACTTTCTACCCTTCCTTTTAAAAACATTCCCCCTATAATGATAGCTCAGTATATTCTATAGTATATTACATTTACAAGCTCTTTCTTCACAATAACCCATAAGGTCGCTAAGGGAGATGCTGTTATCCTGATTTTAAAGATTTGGAAGCTGAGACTCAGAGTGCCTGAATCACTCATAGAAGGTTGTACACAGCTAATGAGTAGCAAAGAGAAATATAGCTTCTGCCTTAGAATCCAGTATTCTTTTCATGGCACCAAGCTGACTCTCCCTATGTCCCTCAAACAAGAAAGGGTAACTGTTGAGATTTTTTTTTTTAATCCTATGCTAGAGTCCCTCAATTCAACAAATATTTAAGTAGTGCTTACTTTCAATGCACTGGCAATAAAAAGGTGAAAGTAGATGTGATTCCTGTCTTCAAAGAGCTTATAGTCTAAACTAAGGGAAAGGAGGGAGGAGACAGACAACAGTTTGTCAGTCTGTAAGGTGTGTAGAGAGATAACCATAATACAAGAAGATAAGTATAAACTCCAAAAGACTCATGATGGAAAATGCTCTTCACATGCAGAAAAAGGACTATGGAGTCTGGATGCAGATCACAACATTTTCTCTTTTGTTTGTTGTTCGTTTCTTCTTTCTCGTGGTTTCTCCTATTGGTTCTAATTCTTTACAGCATAACTAATGTGAAAACATGCTTTAATATGAATGTTTATGTATAGCCTACATCAGATCGCATGCTGTCCTGGGGATGGAAGAGGAAAGGGGAGAAAATTTAGAACTCAAAATCTTATAGAAGTGAATGTTGAAAACTAAAAATACGTAGTTTTTTTTATGATAAGCATATAGAAATCTAGTATGGTGTAAGAGATTAAAGTGGGGGGAGCTATCACTTATTATTTAGCAAATTAGGGAAGGTTTTGTGGTAGAGGTTCAGTTAAATTAGGCCTTGAGGGGAAGGATTTCAATAGGCGGAGATGTAGGGAGGCCATGGTAGGCATGAAGGGTGGCACTCACAAAGGCCACCCTTCAATACAAGATTGAAGTGGGAATAGAGTGAGATACTCCAGAAAGGTACTTGGATCCAAATATTAAAGACTCTTGAATGCCACTTTAAGGAGTTAATTTGAGCACTACTGGAGGTTTCCCAACAAGGCTGATGGGGGTAGGGGTAGGAGTTAGAAGTTGCTAGTTCAAGATGGATTAAGTAGTAAAATAATAGTTGAAATAATATTTTACATATCTCATTATCGCTATGGAAGTCTGGCTGTGGATCTGTTAACAGCTTAAGAGAGGAATTTCCACCTCTGTCCTTGCTAGAAAATATGAAGATAAAGACTACTTTGTAACTAAGAAAAGGTCACTGAAAAGATTTTATTTGAAATTAGTTTCCCTGGAATCAGGAAGACTAATTTTGTAGTATCAAGAGATAGTGTAGGGATGACCCAAATCCATCAGTCAGCTGAATATATCGATCAATTGCTATTTACTGAGGGTCTCTTGGGTGGCCCATTCTGTGTAAGTTGTTCTTTGATTTACTGTACAAGGTCTTTTGTGAGACTTCACTCTGCTATTCGGGGTACACCTCCCAGTTGTGGCACCACAGAAGGAGGTGGCATTCAGGCACAAGAGCTGAGCTGCTTGCAATAATCAAGTTTTAACCCATAATTATAGATTCTTAGGATTACAACTATGAGCTCAGAAAAATGGCTTTATTTAGCATGTATTTAGTTCTTTTCTCCTAATAAACCTAATGTACTTAACAACATCTGACCACATAAGGCATGTAGACTATATTAATTTGTCCATGTGCCCAGAGTCATTATTTTATTAGGTACATTTCAAAAACTAAATTCTAAGTTCCATTAAGGTATTGGAACAAGCTTATGTTCCATGCTATAAATTACTTTAGCGCCTTTAAGACCCATCAAAGAGTATGCCTTACCTCTAAGTTAATAAGACTCAGTCATATATATATTTTTAAGCTTCTCACAAATTAACCAGCCTTGCTGCACCAAGTAGTGTGGTATAGTGGGCAACCTTCCTTATGGTCAGAGAGGCCCAGGGTTCAAGTCCTGCCTTTGACACATAACTTGCTGTGTGACCACCAGCAAAGTCACTTAAGTTCTCAGAGACTCTAGACAACTCTCTCAGACTATATATTGTGGATAAGTTGATGATCTTTGAGGAGAGGAAATTATAGAGATGAAGTCTAGACCTCAAAAAAGAAAAGGTCTCTCAGTTGGTGAGGGGTTTGAATGCCTTTCCATTATTTTGTTAATATTGTAAATTCAAAAAGTGATATGTACAGGGGTGCTAGGTGGCACAGTGAATAGAGCACCAAACCTGGAGCCAGAAGGACCTCAGTTCAAATTCGACCTCAGACACTTAACACTTATTAGCCTTGTGACCTTGGGCAAGTCACTTAACCCCAATTGCCCTGCCCTCCCCACTCCAGAAAGCAAAAAAATGAAAAAAAAAAAGTGATGTGTATGTAACATTCTTTCTCCAAGCATGTTACATATAACATAAGCTTGCTTCAATACACCAGCCATGGTGGCATCCTATGTGATTCTTTTATGTTATTATTTATGAGAAATACTACCACTGCAACTTACCATATGCTCCAAATTACTGCATGACAATATTTGAATCATTCAATCTCCATAGAATCTAATGTTTAATTAGGAAATATTACACAGCTCATAAGGTCTATAAGCTTTAAGTGGGCTGTAGAAGATCAAAGTGCTAATCTCATCGTTATTTTACAATTCAGATAAGCAATTCCTTATCTAAGTGGAACTGAAACTTCAAGCTTCTTTCATCCGTCATTTTGAAGTAGTTAGATGGATGGACCAGTTCTAAATTTTTCTAAATATGTTGCCTATGTACTAAGTCTACAACTATTCCTAGTGATTTATTATTTTGTTCTGCCATCCTCTGGGAAATGAAGGAAGCTCTTGTAGTTTGGTTATTAGAATTTGCTGGCTAGAAAATGTAGATTCTGGTATGTGAAAAACTAGAATTACACAGACTTTAAATTCTAACTGCATATTTCACATAGTATTAGAGTCAATTTCATATCGAAACACTACTTTGACTCTTATTGCACAAGCTGATTGGCAATGTTTGAGATTGCTTTTTTGCTTTCTCAGTCTGTTTGAGCTCAATTCAACTCTCAGAACTGAAAAGTATCAGGGGTTCTTAACCCAAGATCCAGTTTTTCTAAACATATTTCAATATAATTGTGTATATGTGTGTATGCATGTATATATATATATATATAATTTTGTAATCAATCCTGTATATTTTAGTTTATGCATTTAAAAACATGATTTTGAAAAGAGATCCATAAATTTATAACAATGAAAAGGCAAAAAAACCCCAATAACCAAGTTTTCAATACTTTGTTATATATATATATATATATATATATATATATATATATATATATATATATATATATTTTTTTTTTTTTTTTGTAGTGGGGATAGACTTGCACTTAACTATTCACACCACCTCACCTGACTTCCTTTGGGTCAATTTGGGCACAGCTTACCAGATTTAAGTAAGCATCTGTGTTCCCTTCCCGATGCTGGATATACCTCAGGACCTACTCATTCCTACAATAAAGCCTTGAGGACTATAGGCCCATGTAAAAGTCAAAAGGAGATCAACTATTGCTGGGCTTCATTACTGTAAATGACTGCACAGAATCCTGAGTTGAAACTTTGAACTTTTATATAGAAACAGTGATCGTTAAGTCCTAAATTTCCATTAGTGCCTTAATTTTGTGAACATTAGAGGTTGATTCACTTCCTGAGAGGCGATAAACAAGCTATGTGCAACTCTGTATTTTTTGTGTTGTGTTGGGGATTTTTTGGTCAGGGGCATGATAGGAATATTGGGATGAACAAATTGTTTAAAAATACCAAAGGTGTGTGTGGGATGGGGGGCAGGGAAGATTAGGGGCTAAATGGATATTTTTGAGCTGGCAGGGAAAGCTGACCACAATTTAAAACACTTGTTTCTGTGGTAAAATGTCTTCTGGGTTCCAAGCAACAGACGCACATACATACTTTTGAAACAACCCATGTGTAAGCTGGGGACTGTCTATATTGCTAAAATGCCTTTCCATTTGCTTTTGTCATCCTTTGTACCACTTTCAGAGAGGAATAAAAAAGATCTTGTCTCCTAGTTGAATACAGTAGGGAATAACTCCTGAATGCAGAAATACTTGGCAAGTGTGAGCAAAACCTCAGTATCTTTAGCTGATGTAAAATGACTCTAGTGGGTGAAATCATCAAAGTCAAATGACTTGCTAGAAGCAAGAGGTTACATTTCAATTGGGGAATGGAAAGCTTTCCTACAGGAATTATAGAAATAGTTAAACATAAAGGTGTTTAAAAGATGGGACGTAGAGTTACTACTTGTCTCCCAAGAATATTTTCCCTATCACCTTTGCTGTCGGAAGAAAACTTTTCCTTGTGTATTATAAATACCTTTTTTTTTTTAATGAGACCATTAGCTAGCAAATATTTCAATAGTATTTTTCGTGGATGAAATTATCATTTGTGTGAAAATGTAATGGGTTCAATTTTCAGGGCCCATGTAATTTTTTTTTATCCTTTTAAAAGATGTAAAAGCAGTTTCTTGCCATTTTTCTAAATATCATGTGGCAGTAAGTTGATTGCTTTTATTTTGTTTCTTGTGTTTTTTTTGTGTTGCTATAAAAAGTAGAAGGGAACGCTGGAGCAAAGTGTTTCCCATCTATACTTTCTAGGGGCTGTCTAAAAATTATTAGTCATGTCAACTTACAGGGAATTTCCAATTTGATCTTGCTTTTAAAAAGATCCTTAATCCGATTTTAAAGAGTGTCTATGAAATGCACAAAGATAGCTCCATTACTGCCAGGGTAAGAGGAACAGGAAGAAATCGTTATTTAGAGTTTTGTTGTAGACAGGAATTTCTGGAAGTTCAAGTACAGTCTGAACATGATTCCCGTTTGATTTCAGGCAGTAGCCAAGTTGATGTCAGTCGACTGCCGCTGCCACGGAGTTTCAGGTTCCTGTGCTGTGAAAACTTGCTGGAAAACCATGTCTCCCTTTGAGAAGATTGGTCATTTTCTAAAAGATAAGTACGAAAACAGCGTGCAGGTCTCTGATAAAATGAAAAGAAAGATGCGCAGGAGAGAAAAAGACCAGAGAAAGATGTCAGTGCGCAAGGATGATCTTCTCTACATTAACAAATCGCCCAACTACTGCGTGGAGGACCGAAAACTGGGCATCCCTGGGACGCAGGGCAGAGAGTGCAACCGCACTTCTGAAGGAGCTGACGGATGTAACCTCCTCTGCTGTGGGAGGGGTTACAACACCCACGTAGTCAGACACGTGGAGAGGTGTGAATGCAAATTTATCTGGTGCTGTTTTGTTCGCTGCAGGAGGTGTGAAAGCATGACTGATGTCCACACCTGCAAATAACCTAGGCTCCATCCAGCATCACCAAAAGCCCGGGGCGATACACAACCAAAATATAACCGACTTAGTATATTTTCTGAAAGGAAAAGGTTAATGAAGTTGAATCAAGTCCGCACCATGTCTGGATTTTGGCCTGTAGTATTTCCTTCTAATTAAAAGCAAGTGCACACTTCCTTGACGTGGATTTCCCTGGAATTCCAAAGGTTCTATTCAGCAAATATATATTAAACACCTGCCCTGTGCAAATGTATGTTTAAGTTCATCTGTCTTCATTTAGATGCCTTTTGGGGAGGGGACAATAATCAAGAAAACAAGTGATAAAGTGAATCTCCAAAGAGAAACAGGTCCATGGAGTTGTCAGCTCATGATGAGACACTTTACCCATAATTGGCATAATTTGCTTAAATGTGAATTTGATCAAGCAGACATAGTAACTATTTTTTAAAAGAATATTGCTTACAGCAACAAAGAGCACTTAAGCAAAGATGTTCTCACATCTGTCAGTATTTTTGAAGAAGTCTTTACAAAGAGCTCCTGGAAAAAGAAACTGTAAATATGTTCATGGAAGTGGCATAAATGTATTTACCCTTTCATCTACTTAAAAAAAAAGGACAAATTACCAAAAGTATTAGGGATAGACTATCTCTTAAAATATGGTGCCTATTAAATATAGCTGGTATCAAAGGGAAACAGAAATCTATTTTTTAAAAAGTTATAAAGTTTGAGTTTTAATGTATCTTTGTAGTCTAAACACATCAATTGCAAAAAAAATTGTTATGCTAATAACTGGCCATTAGACACAAATTAATAGACTAATACCAAGTGCTTAAGCTATGTGATTTTGTTGAGAGAAAAAAATTCCTGAAAGTGTTACAAATCTGTGAAGAAAAGTTTATTGGATGTTAAAATATTTTGAAATGTATGGAATGACACTGTTTAAATATGTAAAGACAGTATTTTGTATAGTATTTTGATAAAAAATTTATATTTTGTAAATATAGTATTTAAGTTATATGAAAATATATGAAATGCTTAAACCATGGCTTTTTAAAGAACTCAGAACTAATGCAATAAGAACACTGTTAAAAATCATTGCTTTTATACAGTCCTACAGTAGAAATCCTTGACTTGTTTGCTTATATAGACTAAGAAAGTTATTTGAACAATTATATGGGTGGTTTAATTCTTACCAGAAAGTTAGTTCTGTTACAGATTGCTTACAAGTTGTTGATAAAGTCTATTACCTAAATATCAACAGGTTTTCTCTCTCTCTCTCTCACACACACACACACACACTTTAAACTGTTGTATAAATGGAGACTATTAGAATAACATCTGTTTTAGTCATCTGAAAAGAAACCTAAAAATGGCAGCACAAGGGCCAATTTTGTGTATCCATCATTGTGTTATATTTACTGTATTGTACATAATAATAGGTTTCATTATTTAAATTTTGTTCATTTTCCTAACATTTAAAAAACATACACAATACTATTATACATGCATAGTGGTTAAAAAAAATTCCCGGGCTGAATATTTTAATGTCCTTCTTTTTTTCTTTTAGTTTACTAATAACAAAACATTTATATTTATGGCCTTGTTTAAAAAAAAAACAGATTTCTTAAGCACAAAGTAGACAAGAACAGAGTATTTTCCATGATATTCTACTGAATATATGAAACAAAGAAATTTTTCTCATTTTCAGTTATTCTCCTTGTTTATCAAGGCAGAACAGGGATTTGTGAAAAATAGCAAATCCATGAAAAATGTTGCAAGTCCAAATATTGAGTAAGGTTAAAAGTTTAACTGTGACCCCTCACCTTTAACAACAGTGGTCATGCCAGGAATGAGAAATGACCTAGGAACCAGCCAAATGCCTGTCAGAAAAGCAGTGCTTTTCTGATTCTGGACAGGCGTTTGGTTAGCATAATGAGAAATCCATGATTCTTCTGTTCTGCTCTGAATAAGTAGATAAATTAGGTAAGTCCAATTTCCACTGTAACACTGAATTTTCCATTAGACTTTATTCACCTTATTACAACCTTTCAATGTATTTTTCTCATCTGCACTCAAATGAGATGTGAATATAACTGAGAATATCATAAAATACAGGTGGTGAAAAGCAAATGTCAGTCAGTGCCAGCTCATCTGGGTGTGAATACAAGGACACATTCCAAACTGTATTTCTTCTCTCCAATAGTTTAAAAACTTGATACAACTTGATTTCCTTTTGATACCAGCATGTAAGCAATATAAAACCATATTAGGCAGTTATACTCTTTTGAATATATAGACAGCTACATTATTCATTTTTTAATGGCATGGCTAATTTTTTAAGTGTATGCGATTGTAAGAATCTTAGGGAAATTTCTTAGAATTAGATACCTATGATCCTATTATAACACGCTATTGCTACAGCAAACACTGGTAGGTAGGCGAAAAATCATTTTCTGGACAAGCTAGATTGAAATCAGGAAATCTAGGAAAGAAATCACTCTTTACACTTAACCTCCATTAAATGATTTTTTTATAGGTAGTATAATGATTTCCAAAGATACAAATGGATGTTATCCAACCCCTTTTTACGATATGAAGTCCTCCTCAGAAAGTGTTCAGGCCATGGTGATAAATCTAACTAAATGAACAAAACAGCACCATTTCTCCAGAAAGTATGAATGTCCTTCAAGGCTTTAATATCTTCCTTATACTTCACCATTAGGCCCATTTGTTGAAATTTACTAGATGTCTTGTAATTCAAACATAATTCAAACATAATTCAACTATACAACAGACTAGCCTGAACTTGTAGCCAATTATCATTTACTTGGCAGAGTAAAGGCAAATGAACTTAACAACCCCCTACACCGCACCCCCCTCCCCTCCAAATGCCCAAAGCTACAGCTATGACCACTAGAATCCTTAGGCCTGCTTTTGGATTTGGGATGTTTCCTATAAATTGCAACCTCCTTACTTTTAGACTGAGTAAAAATACACAAACACACACACCATTTCAGTCACATTAAACTCTTTGTGACCCCATTTGGGGTGTTTTCTTGGCAAAAATAATCGAGTGGTTTGCCATTTCCTTCTTCAGTTCATTTTACAGATGAAAAAACTGAGGCATACCAGGTTAAGTGACTTGCCCAGGGTCATTCAGCTAGTTAAGTGGCTGTGGCTAGATTTGAATTTAGGAGACTTCCAGACTCCAGTACCGGCATTCTAGCCACTAGAGACCACCTAGTTTGGAAAAATTAGAGTATTTACAAAAGTAAATCATCCTTTTTGATTCTAAAAATGGTGGGGAGGAGAGAAAGAGGACAGTTTACAGGAAGAATAAAGAGTTCAGTTCTTGAAATCCTCCCTAACCATAAAAACACAATTATAATACAAAACTGCTGTTATCTGAGATTTTTCAAAAATTGCTCCATATAATTCATGTAGGAGAACTTTGGGTATGCAGATTGCTTCCACCAAAGTAACTCTTCTATAAATTATACCTGTACAGTCATTTAGGAGTACTGAAAGTTACACAAAGTTGTTGTCAACAAGACTTGAACCCAGTTTTCCTGGACTCTAAGGCCAGCCTTTTATCGACTACACCATGCCAAATCAATAAATACATTACTTAAAATAACGGATCATGCACCAATCCAACAAATAACCATTACAAAAGGAAATCTACAAAGGCTAATCTAATTGATAACAGTAGAGAAAAAGCCTGTCTTTTATTAAGGCATAATACTATTATCTTATTTACCATATCTAATGAAAAAGTCCAAATTTACCATTTTGTGACTTCAAAGACAAATCTTATTGTAAAATGCTATGTTAGAGACAAACAAAAGCCTAAAACAAAATCATGTTATGACAGAATACCTCTATCACCTGTGAAGAATAAGTCACATGAATAGCCTGCATACCAATTTGAAAAATTGTCAAGATATGTATGGAGTTGTTTTCCAATGTCATCTTTTTTTGTCCAGACCTAGTGTTTCATTAGCATATAGAATGCCTGGTGAGGAGGTTCTCTTATAAGGAAGACAAGTAATTGTTCTGCCAACTTATAATCTTAAATATTTGCCTATGACACTGAGAAGCTAAAACATCCTCAGGGACTGAGGCTGCCTCGTCACTTTGCCACCTAGTGGCCTCTCCTACTTTTGATTCTCACACCGCAGAAAGCACAGGTATGACTGGTGAAAGGCAATGTCCCTCTGCTCTATTTCATATTCTGAATTGCCACCATGTCCATTTATGGGGTGATTATCAACCTTGTAAAAGTGGATCATATCTACAATTCAAAAGGAGCAAAAAAAGGCTTTCCCTTGACATTTTCTGTCACATACAGCATTTAGTAGTTTTAACAGCTGCAAACTCACACATGAATGTAGTTGAGCCTCACTTTGTCCAAAAAAGGGTGTTCTGGGTCTCAGCAAACCTTACTCTATTTAATTCATTTTTATCTCCAACACGTCTTCCAACTTCATTTATTTCTATTTCTTCCCTGGCAAAACAATGTTGATTGCAGTGATCCTAAATCTTAGAAAGCTTGGCATGAGGAGCTGTAACTTCTGAAGGACTGTAAGATGCCTAGAGCCAATTCCTCTAAATTTGCATCAGCTAAGAGAGTTACTAACCAGTCCAGGGAAGGAAAAACTGGCAATTATGTTGTCGTTCAGTTGTGTCTGACTTGGTGACCCCATTTGGGGCTTCTTGGCAAAGATACTTCCTTCTCCAGCTCATCTTACAGATAAGGCAAATAGGGTTAGGTGACTTGCCCAGGGTTATATAGCTAGTAAGCTTCTGAGGCCAGATTTGAACTCATGAAGATGAGTCTTCCTAATTCCAAGCCCAGCACTAATCACTGCTCTGGCTGGCTGCCCTCAGGTGATGTTAAGTAGTCAGGAATCACAGATTTGAAACTTATGTTAGCTTAGATTCAGAACAGGTATATTTGAAATCGTTTTTTTCTGCTTCGTTCAGTCCAAAGGCAAGAAACAGAAGTGAAGGAGGGGGAAATCATTACTTTTTACATTAAAAAGAATCTGACTTTTCTCTTTTCCAGTGGAATGAAAAACTGAACATACATATCTGATACTGATAAAATTCTGGGTAGTTACTAAGGCATTAAACACAAACACTGGTGTCCCCTTTTAGGTAACAGGAAATAGAATCCTATTAATTTTACATGATCACTAATGCTATCTTTCATTTTCCTTAATTTTACTAGTCAGTACCAACTCACTCATCATTTACCCTACTTTGGGGGAAGAGGAGATAAAAAGTAACATTTCCGTAGGAAAAATAAGGAAAACATGTAAAAAGGTAAAAATCTTCACTGCTATCTTGGGGGGAGGGGGAAGAGAAGAACATTATAAGTCGAAATACAAATTTCATTTCTATTACAATTTTAATAACATTATTAATAAATTAACTCCATCTGCTTGAAAATGATACTTCAGATGGAAATATTCTTAAATATTGGTAGGATTCAGGGTAAAGGCATCAATTTTCCACATTTTATTCTCAAATTTGCACATCCCAGATTTCATGGTTAGAGAGAATTAGGTTTATCTATACTGTAGTGGGAAAACTACTGATTCTGGAATTAGAACCTGGGATCAAACCCTGCTTCTGGCACTACTTGTGAGACTATGGACAAACCACTTAACTTGCCTTCCTGGGCCTCATCTTCATCTGCAAAATGAGGTTAGTCTCTGAGATTCTTTCTTCCCCTACATCTCTGACCAAGTGGAATTTTGTTTACACTGGATTAACAAACCAACCCATGCATCCCAGTAGGCAAGAAAATAATGCAAGGACAAAAAGTTCAGCAATTCAGACTTTCAAAAAGCTCCGAGTCACTTCATGTCTCTCCCTTGTCTGTTCTGTTAAAACTGTATTATGTATTCTTGTAAATACATACATATTATGTAAAACTGCAAATATGTATTCTTGAACAAAACTTTTAAGTGTAAAAAAAATTAACATTTTTTTGCCCTCAAGAATACATTTTCTCGACAATCAAACAGAAGAAGCATGAGGTCATGATGGGAAAGAAATTATAAGGAACTTGTCAAATTTGAATTATTTACATGCCAATACGGAAAAACGATAATAGTAACTTACGAAACTTTTCTTAGCATGAGGATAGGTGAAGGGAATACAACTGTATATATATGTATACTTACACATAGGTCCAAATAGGAGGCTATATATGCATATGAATACATACCTGAGCATGTGTGTATATGTGTATAGAAGGTATAGGATGAATTAAATGTGAAGGGATGATACTTCAAAAGGCGAAATTCTGAGGTGGGAGAGGACTAGAATGAGAGGAGACAGGGAGAGACAAAATGGGATTAATCATCCCATAGAGAAGAGGCAAGAGATAACTATTACAATTTTACTTTCAATTACTCTCATTGAATTTGGCTTAGGGAAGAAATAGCACAAACTCTAAACTGGGCATCATGCCACACAGGAGAGTAGGGGGCATGGGGATGAGAGGGGGCATGACGGAGGGGAATGCAGGGTCTGGGGGA
>CM053597.1:100423241-100459361 GCA_028646575.1 Pseudocheirus occidentalis | reverse complement strand
CTTTCTCTACCCCAACCCAAAGCCAGTCACTCCTTAAGCTCTTTATCCTGGGACCATGTCCAGAGGCACAAACAGGGTGTTACAATCAAGACTTGCAAATTAACTCAGTACTTTCTTTAGATATTCATGAAACCAATGAGAGCATCCACCCAACAAGATTATACTTTCCTTGCATATCTGCCTAATGACCTTTGTAGAATTGGGGAGCTAATGTGGCCAAGGACCCTGAAAGTCTTGGCCTACGACATGGAATATGGGATCTCATAGCAAGGGAGTAGAAATCCAGCAAAGATGACTACATCTAACAGCCATAGCTGACCAATAAAGCAAGAGTCCATTTAGATGTGCTCAGTAGTCACTCAGAGACAAGCACATTAACTTTCCCATTTGAAATGTCATATCCTGTGAGAAATAGACTCAGAGATAGTAGTATTATAAAATCATTAGGGGACATTGGTGTTAACAGAGGCATGAGTTGTCCTTCTAGACGTGCCCTACCATACATGTGACATGGATATATATGTGGTCTATATGTGTGTACCTTGTGTGTGATTTTTATGAATGTCCACTCTTCCCATAGATAGTATGTATATTTTTAGGATAGTGTGCCATAGGTTTATAAGGAGAATGATCTCCTTGGATCTTGGGCAACTGGGTGATATTAGATAAAACACTGGCCCTAAAACCAGGAAGTCCTGAGTTCAAATCTAGTATCAGAGACTAGCTATGTGATCCTGGTCAAGTCATTTAACTTCTGTTTGCCCTAGTTTCCTCATCTGTAAAATGATGATAATGATAACAATGATCTTGCAGGGTTGTTGTGAGGATCAAATGAGATAATAAGTATAATGCATTAACCATAATTCCTGGCACATAGTATGCACTATGTAAATATTAGCTATCATTATTATGTTATTTCATTCAATGTGTTTGCTTTGACTAATCATGTCCTCTGGTAAACTAGGGAAAAAAGTAAATATATTGTTGGAGTTTCTGTAACTTTGGTATGGAGAAGATGTGGACTATGGAATATCTTGATAGGGTGGTTATTCAGGGGACCATGATGTAATGCCATGCATGAACAGCTTCCCAAAAGAATGCTACTGTGAACAGCTTTTAAGATTCTGATTACACACTATAGTGAACACTCCATTTACTCTATAACAAATCAAGGCAAACATTCACAACTAACCACAATATAATATTCACAACATTATATCTTATCATAGAAAAATCACAATATAGTGTTCACAACAGCTTAACATTAAAAAAGCCACATAGTTTTCACCAAAGTGGTCACAGTATTTAGGGCAAGGAACAAAAGAACAATCATCTGGTATCCCTAAGGTGGTTTGCTTCCTTATTTAGTCATTCAATCATTTCACAATACAAGTCAGTCTTCCGCTCATGGGGCAATCATGGGTTAACTTAATCAAGTCATTTATCTAGCAATCAGTCACTAAGTGTAATTAATCACAAAATACAATCATTAGAGAATCACACAAACCCTCCACCTCTTGGTGTCTAGTAAACTTCAATATCATCATGCATCAGGCCTTTTCTTCATCTTGACTTGAGGTGGTCTCTCAGATTCCCTGGATCCCCTTCCATGGTCCCAGCTCTGACCTGAATCCACCAAACAGTCACCTGGATTCAGAGGCAAACAGCTCCCAGGTTCTCATCCAGTCCTCTGGACAGTTCTTGCTACACACTGAAGTTCACATGGTCTAGCACATCACAAAACCTTCACAACTTCTGTTGCTGGGAACTCAAGGATCAACCAAGCCACAAACAAACAAAGTCTTATCCCACTCATGCTTCTTCAGTTCTCCAGTAGTTCAGCTGGCCCTAGGACCCACAAGAAATCTCAGCCTTCCAGGCAGCCTTCTTGGCAGCAAATTCAACCTTCACCAGATTGTGGTCTCAAGAAAACTCCAACCCAGTTCTCAGTCCAGAAAGCAGAAGCCCACCTTCCAGATGCTGGGAAAATTCTGTTTCCTCCACCAGGAGCCCACTAGGAGGAAAATTCTAATTCTAGTCTTAGCCAATCCCTTCTTGTTATGTCAGCAACAGGAGACAGAGTTCACACCTTCTGTTTCTTCCACAGAGGTAGTTACTAAGTTACTAGCCATTAGCTACTAAGGGCTAGGTACCTGCTTACTTGACATAACAAAAAGGGGGTCTTCAAATTTAAAGTAATTACCATTACACATGGGTATGAATGGAGTGTATCATATGCTGCATATATTATTATTATTGCAGAAAAAAAGCAAACAGGAAACTATTACTAACTGTTGCCCACATACTTAATTTCTTGTAGCTATAAATTCTTTATGAGTTTAATCTACATGAATATGAAGAACATCCTTGATTAAAGTATGATAAGACTTTTACAAAGAATATTTTACAGCAGATCACATCTATACAGTCACATGACTGAAAAGCAGAGAGTACAGGATCCCAGCATAACTCTTGTTTGTTGACTATTTAAAAAACCCAACCATTTGATCTGAGAAAATTCTTCCTTAAAAGTTTTCTTGCTAAAGTGTTAATATGCCAATGTCAAAATCATTCAGGATTCCTTAAAAGATAAAACAGATAACTTTTTTCAGTTATCTTCAGATTTATTAATATCAGCAGATCTGCTGAGCCAGAAAAATGGGTGACATAGGCTTGCCAACCATTTTTCTTTCTGTCATGCAGGATGCCCAGCATGTAATCTAAAGAGCACTTCTCTATATATAGTGAGGTCCTCTAGATACCTTTCTTGTAGATAACATTTTGTTAAGGTAAGCCAGGCAACTAAGTGGCGAATTGTATAGAGTGCTGGGCTTGGAGTCAGAAAGACTCATCTTCCTGAGTTCAAATCTGGCCTCAAACACTTACTAGCTGTGTGGACCTGGGCAAGCCACTTAACCCTCTTTGCCTCAGTTTCCTCATCTGTAAAATGAGCTGGAGAAGGAGATGGCAAACCATTCTGGCATATTTGCAAAGAAAACCCCAAAGGGGTCACAAAGTTGGACATTACAGAAAAAAATGAACAACAGCAAGCAAAAATGTCAGCCAGATCTGGAACATTATGAAATTTCCTAAGGTCCATAGTCATTAAGAAGAGTTTGGCCCAACTGAATACACTGGAAAAGCCACCTGGATAAAGACTGCTAATTGTTCAGACTTTGAATTGATGTTGAATGGACAGCCAATAGGGTTGAATGTATACCTTGGACACATAAGGTAGACAATTATTGGGACCCAGAATTAACTAATAACCAGAATTAATGGAAAATTGTGCTTTTAATGACCCTCAAAACTTCTCCTTGACATTAAAGTTCCATTTTTTTTACCTTAATATTCTTCAGGTGATACTGTATAGGTGCAAATCATAGAAGACTATGGTTCCTGAAAGGAACATTGGTGAGCTAAACGAAAATATAAAATATTAACTACCAGAACAATTGTTCAGGAGAAGTAGTGTAAATGATATCTTTGCAGTGTTATATGACTGCAGAAAAGAGGTAGGCCAGTCATGAAGTAGGAGCAAGGATTATTGCTGAACAGCCTGTATGCTTAATTGGTATCCACACAATGTCAGTGGATTGAAAACAGTAGTTCTGGGGCCCATGAACTTGATTTTTAAAAAATATATATATTTGACAATTGTATTTCAATATGGTTAGTTTTCTTTCTGGTTCTATATATTTTATTTTATGTATTTAAAAACATTATTCTGGAAGGGATCCATAAACTTCACCAGACTTGTGCTATGACACAAAAACAGGTGAAGAACCCTTAAGTCCCTCAGTATGTTTGGTGAACCCCTTAGGGAGGAATTTCAGGAGTAAGCCCTGGAGAAAAATCACACAGGAAGAATGAGCATGGATGGGAAACAATTCCCACAAACGCATACTTACAGATCCATCAGAGTTCTAAAGTATGCGCTTAATTATTTTCTGATTTGTGTTATAGTTAACATTCATATGTGTGTGTGCATGTGTGCATGTGTGTGTATAATTATACATTTATCTTCCCTGTAGATCAACCATGTCAAAGTAAAATAGAAACAGGGCCACTAATCCATATATGAGGATCCCTAAAGACCTGCTACATATTCGCTTAGTTTTAAAATGTAATGTTAACTATGTTCTATTGTGTTGTTATTTACTTTTTGTTAACTATTTCCTAGTTGCATTTTAATTTGGTTCAGGGCACTGGGAGGTGTTGCCAGCTTGGTTGTGTGTCTGACACCTCTGCTCTAGATTGTAGATTCCTTGAGGAAATGGATTTTCTTATTTTTCATCTTTGTAAATGGCCCTTCTTCCTTCCCCTCTGACTGCTAAAAAAGCCCCTTGCACATGCTGGTCACTTACCAAATGTTTGTTGAACTGAATCGATCTGTCTCTGTTTTTTCGTAGCACATACTTACATCCAAAAGAGTTTTATTGGATATTAGCATAAATCATCAGAATAATTTTTTTAAAGTTCTAAGAGAAAAATCAGCATGAATTTCATGCAGCTTTGTAAAAAAAAAAATTAAACCCTCAAGTTCCCATTATTTCTTGCTTCTGAATTTTTCCCCAGATAGACATAAAATAAAATCAACATTTGTTGATTATTTCCTGTTTATGTCATGACTCTTCATGTTGCACTGGTTGCATAGCAGTTATACTTCAGTATGGCAGCTGCATTTGAAGTGTGACACAAGAGGTGTTAAAAGCTGGCAACTTCTCAAGCTACTGGTTGGAGATGCTCATGTGATCCAGAAGTGCAAGCTCAAAACCTAGACTATTCAAGGGCATAAACATAAAGGGAAATTCAACTGAGCTTATTGGAATACCCAGAAAAGAAGACCAAGCTGCAAGCAAGAAATCTGAATCCAAGTCATAGACAAATCACATGGAGACATGCATAGCTAGGCGACTATAGACAGGTTGTCTAGTGACAGGTTTTGCTGGGCTGTAATCTCCTTTGAGCCTAGTGCTGTGGTGTGGGGGCCTGGTTGAGCCTGACCTATTAAGATACTTCATTTGCTTGCCTTCTTGAAGAGGAGAAAGGGGAGGGAGAAAGAGAATTTGGAATTAAATTGTTTTTTAAAAATTGTTTAAAACATTTTACATGTAATTGGGAAATACTTAACAAAATAAATAAAAATAATTTTAAGAAAAAAGAGACTCCAACTTAGAAAACAAGGATCCTGACATATATATCTAGAAAGGTTAGAGTTTCTTCCTCTGCTTTCCAGAAGAACAAGCATAAGGTTAGCAATATTTTGCATTTTTGCAAATGATATTTTTAATATCTGTTTGAACACATTCACTTTGAAAATGTTTTGAGAGGAGAGACAGTAGCAAAATGAACTCAAAGAGAAAAAAATGCAGAAAGGCAATGTGGGCACGGGGAAAGAGAGCAACTATAAAGGCAAACATACTCTTGCAATTAAACCCATCAATTAAGGAATTATGACATTGGACAATTTTTAATTCAGAAAGGAAAATAAAATGTATGTTTACTTTTTATGCTTCTTAATATTAAGGGAAAAAGTACACTCACTTAAAGAGTCTTGCACTAGAAGGAAAAGAAGAGCTGTTCTCTGATAACTTCCCTGCTGGGTCAATCAACTAATTAATTCTGGCTTTCTGGATGCTTAAAAAGCTCAACTCAGCAATACATGAGTCCTAAAAATGTGGAATGAATTGAATTGCACTGGTCAAGTTTCACTTCATAGATATCTTTAAATGTAGCCTTATTATGCCAATAAGCTTGTCTTTCATGGGTGAAATGTTATACTGCCTTATGGTTTAGCACTACTGGTATGGGTCTCCATGAATGGTTGAAACCAAGTCTCTCCCAAGACTTTCGTTCTTTGCCAAATCATATGCACTGCCTATCTATGTATATTCTGCTTTTGACATTTATCCCATTTTGCTTTTTGAACAGCCCTTCAAAACTTTACTGTCCAAGACCAAGACTAAAACCTGACTGAATCCCTTATCTGACTGCCACAGACCTTCATGAAGAAAGTCAGTGGTGGAATCTGGAAGAACATCCAGATTTAAGGGGTGAGAAGGAGAGGAGCCAACTGAGAGAACTAAGAATGACCAGAGGGATAGGAGGAGGTCCCTGAGAGTACAGGATCATAGAAGACTAAGGGTTCTGTCCCTGTTAGCCTCTGGTCTTCTCTGTCTTGCCCTGCCCCCTTACCTTTGAACCTTGCTACCCACCTCAAGCTTTCTCCTGTCTTTCTCATTACTTTCATTTCAATTGTATTGTCAAACATCCAGAAACAGTAGGCTATACACTGGGGCTTCTGTTTCCTCTTTACTGAAGCCGTTTTCTTCCATCTTTCTTCTGTTTTGTATAATCATTCTGCTACCATTCTACTGAAACTGTTGTCTCTGCAGTCATAAATACCATTCTAATCACTAAGTGGCCTTTTCTCAGTTCTTATCATGTTTAACCTTTCTTTTTATTCTATTGGATAATACTGTCTACTAACTCTTTGGTACTGCTTTCCTTTAACTTCTATGATCCTGTACTCTCAGGGACCTCCTCCTATCCCTCTGGTCATTCTTAGTTCTCTCATTTGGCTCCTCTCCTTCTCACCCCTTAAATCTGGATGTTCTTCCAGATTCCACCACTGACTTTCTTCATGAAGGTCTGTGGCAGTCAGATAAGGGATTCAGTCAGGTTTTAGTGGATCCATCTAGTGAGGACTAGAGTTAAAATGAAGCATAAAAGCATACAAAACTTTCCTCATAATTAATCTGTCAGGTAGGTATTGTAAGAATGAATATTCCAGTTATATAGATGAAGTAAAGTTTAGAGGGCACCAAATGATTTTCTTATAGTTGCATACCTAGTTCTTAAAGATCGAGGGCTCAAAAATTGGTCTCCTGACTTCCCATGCTAGTGTACATTCTCTTTGCCAATGTTACTTTAAAATCCGTTACTCATCATCTTCATGATGCTTCATAGTTTTCTCTTGCAAGTATCCCTACTGTCTTCCCTATATCCAATGCTACCAGTCTTATCTAGGCAAATATCATGTCATGTTTGGATGATTAAGTGTCTCCTTCATTACTAGTTTTTCAACTTATGATCCCTCCTTTTCTCTGCCCTGTCCCAAGGCTAATCCAAAAACATTGACTTCATTAAATCATTCTTTAATTTAAAAACCTCCATCAGCTCTCCATTATAAACAATAGATATATTTTCAGACTTCTCATCCTGGCCTTCTAGGCCCATTATAGTATTATTTTTCACTTTCTCAGTATGAACCCTTCATTTTACCCAGCCTGCACCCTTTAATGACCCCCAAACATATCATGATTATATTCACTTTCAAGTTGTAGAATCATACTCAAGTTAAAGAATCATAGGCTCATAAATTTAGAGCTAGGAGTGATTTTAGGGATCATCTAGTCCAAGGGTGGGGAACTGGTCCCTGATCTATTCTAACCCCTCCTTTGACAGATGAGGAAAGCTGAAGACCTTTGATGTTAAAGTGTCCTTGCCAAGGTTACAGAGGTAGTAACTGGCAGAAAGATATAAACTTCCCAATCAGGTTTAAGTTTCCTGAGGGAACACATCATAATCAGGTCCTTTGCTAGGCCCAAAATTCTTTCTACCATAAATCCTTTTCTGCCTAAAATGTCCTTTCCCTTCCTTTCCACCTATTCAAATCTTACTTATCCCTCAGAGTCAAGTTCATGAACCATCTATCCTTTCCACAAAGTCTTTTTATAATGATTCCAATTCAAAAATTACTCACTCCTCTTAACTCTTTAAGTCATGAATAATAGAACTTAGTTCTGGACTTTTTGAGATCTAGTCTATACATCTTCCTTCCCTAATTTTACAGATAAGGGAAGGGAAATGGAGTGAGATTAAGTGATCTGCCCAAAATCACACAAATATTAAATTGCATTGCTAAGAGTTGAACCTGGCTCTTAGGATTCTAAGGCAAATGATCTTTTCATGATATCATGTGGTATAATAATAGCAATCTATCAGGATATTTATTTATCTTTAAAATGCTTGGACTTTTAGGTGAGTAGATTATAAAATGATTGAAACTTTTGTACCCAAAGGAAAGAGCATTTAGCATCACTATTAGAAAGATTCCTATATCACATGCAATAAAGCCTCTCATTTATACTGGAATCCTCACATCATTTTCAGAAAATTAAAACATCTGAAATAAAATTACAATTCTAAAATATTTGCCATATTTTGTATTGTAAATCTATAGTTTACAGGGAAAGATGATTTATTGATGGTGTCTTCTTCCCACTCAAAATCAGACCAACAGAATATATTGCTTTCTGTTCAAGTATATACCTTCTTAAAAGTATATAATAGTAGGGAGAACAGAAAACATGAGCTTTTCCTTGTGGGAAGGTGTGGCTAGGTTGAATAATCCATGACAATTTTATTAAAAAATTTTTTTAAAATTCTCTAACCCTTAATCTAATTCCTTGAGATTGTCTTCTCAATTCATGATTAATTTTGCATAATACTTCTAAATCCAGGGAAAATGTTCATTAAATATTCTGGGTTAGGAAGACTTGGGGAGATGAAAAGAATATAAGGAAAAAAAGGATATCTAATGTGAAAAAAGAGAAGACAGCAAATGGGGAAGTTTTTACCTTTAGATAGGAGATTGACTTGTGTAATAGAATTCTGCTATAATTAGGCATAAAATCAGTTAAGAGGCAATAAATATGTTATTAATTAATTATTTTATTCCAAATCTTTTTAAAAATAAATCTTGATATATATGAATAAACAATCTAATTTGAAAGTTATATTAGTGGGAGGATACAACAAGAACTGTACTTTTGACAGATGAAAAAAAATTCCAGGGCCATCTTGAGATTCTAAGCTTTCAGTAGCACTCCTTTTCAAACTAGAAAGCTATCCAGTGAAATGACATTTGAATTATTCAGGTTTTTTTTGCAGTGCTTATACTTCCTTTACCAACCAATCAACTGACAAGCCCTTATTAAATGCCTAATATGTGCAAGATATTGTACTAGGCACTGGGAATATGAAGGTACAAGGGAACAGTCCCTATCTTCAAGGAATTTACATTTTTCAGGGGATACAAATACATACATACACACATACATACATATTATACACACACACACAAGATTATTTTGTTGTTGTTGTTGAATGGAGGAAGGAAGACAGTAGAAGCTGGTGCAGGTTTAACCAAGCTGAATTATTTATATATTCATTGAACACTAATTGAAGACCCATACCTTCCAAAATGGAAAGTTCATGTTTTCTTTTCTCTCTACATCAGTATAATACAATCTTTTTAAAGGTATGTACTTGAACTAAAGGCAACATACTATTAGTGTGATTTTTGAGTGGGAAGAAGACACCATTGCCTTCAAACTGTACATTTAAAAAAATACAAGATATAGGGAATATTTTAAAATGGTAATTTTATTTCACATATTGTCATTTTCTGAAAATGATTTAAGGATTCCAATATAAATGAGATGCTTTATGGCATGCAATACCTATAGGAATCTTTCCAACGGTGATATTAGATGTTCTTTTCTTTGGGCACAAAAGTTTCAAAATGTTCATCAGTCATTGTATTTATTTTATATTCTATTCTTCTAAGGGTCCAAGCACTTTAAAGAGGAATATGTATCTTGATACTATATTCTTATTTTATCATAAGATATGATAGAAAGAACAATTACCTTAGAATCAGAATTATCAAGTTCAACTCCCAATGCTGGGACTTTTTCTGTGTGGCTTAATGAATATATCTGGAAGACATTATGAACTGATTCAGAGCAAAACAAGAACCAGTTGAATGATTAATAAAGCCACATTTAAAAAATAAACTTCTTTGAAAGATTTAAGAACTTTAAGTATATAGTATATATAGTATAATATAGTAAATATTATGAAAATATAAAAAATATAGTAACTAACAATGATTCCAAAGTTTTGAGGATGAAGCATGCTGCTGACCTTGAGACCTATACAATTTTGATTATGACCAATGGTAGGTACCCCTCATCAAGGAGAAAGGTGGAAGGAAAGATAGAAAGGAGAGAAAATAGATTCTTATAAATTAAAATAAAATTTGTATGTGTATATGTGTGTGTGTATGTACATTTGTGCCTAAATCTGTGTGTTGATAGATAGATCCATCTATATCTAATATGTTTCATTCAGTTGTTTTTCGGTAATGTCTGACTCTTCATGCCCCTGTTTGGTTTTATTGGCAGAGATACTGGAATATTTTGCCATTTCTTTTTCCAATTCATTTTATAGATGAGGAAACTGAGGTAAACAGGGTTAAGTGATTTGCCTAGGGTCACACAGCTAGCAAGTATCTAGAACTGGATTTGAACTCAGGAAGATGAGTCTTCCTGACACCAGGCCTAGCACTCTATGCATTGTACCACCTAGCTGCCTAATATACATACATATATACATACATACAATATAATTTTTTTTGGGATACCACTAACAACCAAGAGAGGTGGGATCAGGAAAGTCCTCTTGTACAAAGGGGCATGTGAGTTGTGCTTTGACAAAAATCAAGTATTTTGGTGTTTTTGTTTATTTGTTTGGGTTTTATGAATTTATTTATTTATTTTTAGTTTTCAACATTCACTTCCATAAGTTTTAAATTTTCTCCACCTCCTTCCCCTCCGCCTCCCCAAGATGGCATGCAATCTGATATAGGCTCTACATACACATTCTTATTAATCGTATTTTTGCATTAGTCATGTTGTATAGAAGAATCAGAACTAATGGGAGGAGTTATAAGAAAGAAAAAACAAAATAAAACAAAAAAAGAGAGCAAATAAGTATGCTTCAATTTGCATTGACTCCACATTTCTTTCTCTGGATGTGTATGGCATTTTCCATCATGAGTCTTTTGGAGTTGAAAAACCAAGGATTTTAAGAAGTTGAGGTAAGAAAGGAGAACATTCTAGGAATGGAGGATGAGCATGTGTAAAGAGGCATGGAAGTAGAAAAAGGAATGTGAACATCAAGTAGTCCAGTTTGGCTGAAATAGAAAGGGTGTTGGGGAGGAGTATACAATCATACTGAAGGTACAGATTGGAAAACTAGACTCTGAAAACTCCAAGTACCAGAAGAGTTTGTATTTTATCCTAGTGGCAGTAGGAAGCCAGTAAAATTTCTTGAGCAGGGGGTGACAAGGTCAGAGTGACCTGCTACTTTAGGAGTATCAGTTTGGTAGCTGTGTGGAACATGGATCAGAGAGTGGAGGGACTGGAGGCAGGGAAACCAATCAGGAGCAAATTGCAATAATCCAAATGAGAGGTGATAAAGCCCTAAACTACAAGTGTGGTCATGTGAGTGGAGAGAGGGAGACTGATTCAGGGGATGTGGAGATACATTCAGCCTGATCTAGTAACTGATTGAGTCTGGGAGAAGGAAGAGTCAAAGATGACACTGAGGTTATAAGCTTCATGACTAGAAAAATGGTGGTGTCTTTCACAGAAATAGACATTGGGAAAGAGGTGAATTTAACAAGGAATATAGTGAGTTCTGTTTTCTGTATATTGAGTTTAAGGTGTCTATGGGAAAAAGGGGCTGGAAAAGAACAATTAGACAGGTAGAAAAAGAACACAGTGTCATAAAAATTCAAGGAGGAGAGAGTGCATAGGAGGAAAGATGCCCTTGATGGTGGCAGCAGAGAATGATCAGTATATTGTGTCACAAGCAGCTAAGGAGTCAAGAAGTAGTTGGTGACTGTATCCAAAATAGTTTTTAATTTTTGAATGGCAAGTTTTTTCTGAGGCTCATTTTTCACATATCTATACTGAAGTGTAGATTATTTTTATTTATTTATTTTCACTTATATATTTATTATACTGAAGTATAATTAATTTTCTCCTGTAATGAATGTTTTCCATTATGGAAGAGCCATTATTTATTTCTAAAATTGTATTGCTGTCTTTAGTTTTTAAATAAGTCATAATTGGGTTAATAAAAATATCTTAGAATCTCTAACCCAGTTGACAGACCAGTCCTTAACAATAGCTCTCTTAATAATAGCTCTCTGTCACTAAACCAGCTGGGTGACCTTGGGTAAAATCACTTTCTTTTGGTGACAGGATGAATGTTGGATTTTCATTGTGCCTGGTGCTACTTCTATGAACTTTAGCAAGTCACTTCTTTCTGGGCTTCAGTTTTCTCATCTGTAAAATGAAAGGGTCAGATTAAAATGACCTCTGAGATCTCTCATTAATGTTCAGATATTGTAAATAATGACCAAGGCAGGGCAGAGCCAAGATGGTGGAGAAAAGGCAGGGATTTGCCTGGGCTCTCCCTGAAAGCCCCTCCAAACACCTTTAAATAATACCTCAAAACGAATTCTGAAGCCACAGAACCCATAAAAGATGGGATGAAACAATTTTCCAACCCAAGACAACTTAGAAAGTTGACAAGAAAGATCTGTTGCACCAGAGTAAAAGTGGAATGCAGTCTAGTGCAGGCCAAACCCCAGCAAATCGGCAGTAAACCTTGTGAGCAACTGAATCAGTGGCAACAGTGGTGGTTTGAACCTCTCAGCCCACAGACGGTAAGAGGGTCAGACAGCTGGTAGAAGGAGATTTACAGTAGTCCTTGTGCTGACACTGGGGTCAGCACTCTGTTACATTGCCAGTACTTGGTTCTGCTTTGCAGTACTGGGTCTCAGTCCCAGGGTGAGGAGGAGCCCTAGCACACGAGAGTTTGCAGTGGTGACTCTGGTCACAGTTCGCAGAATGCTTGCAAAAGAGAGCAATAGGCTAGGAGAGTAGAAAACACATGTTTCCTTAGATCATATCACCTCAGAAGAACCAAAAATTTAAAGGTACCCAGAATTATCTCTGAAAACAGAAGCACACGCACACACACACACAAAATCTGAAGCTTGGGACAGTACCCCCTCCACTCTGGCAGTAGAACCCCAATTCAGCAGAGTTAAAAGTGAAGAAATAGACTGGAAAAACGAACAAACAGCAGAAAAAGATCTTGACCATGGAAAGTTACTACGGTGACAAATGACTGCATCCCAAAGAGATAAAAAGCAAAAAGGAAAAGGACCTCTATCTATAAGTATATTTATAGCAGCTCTTTTAGTGGTGGAAAAGATTTGGAAATTGAGGGGATGCTCATGAACTGAAAAATGGTTGAACTGGTTAAACAAGTTGTTGTATATGATTGTGATAGAATACAGTTGTGCTACAAGAAATGATGAGCAGGATGGTCTCAGAAAAACCTAGACAGACTTACATGAACTGATACAAAATGAAATGACAAGAACCACAAGAACATCATATACAAAAACAGCAATATTACATAGAGATTATCTGTGAATGACATAGCTCTTCTTAGCAGTACAATTATCCAAGACAATTCTGAAAGACTTACAATGAAAAAAAAATGCTATTCATCTCCAGAGAAAGAACTGATAGTCTGAATGCAGATTGAAGCATACTTTTTATTTACTTTTTTTTCTTGTTGTTTTTTGTTTTTGTTTGTGTTTTCTTTTACAACATGACTAACATGGACATATGTTTTACCTGACTATACATATATGACCTGTCTCAAATTACTTGCTTTTTCAAAGATGGGGGACAAGGAGGGAAGAGAGAGAGGGAAATGATTTGGAAATTCAAAAAACACTTTTAAAGAATGTTGAAATTGTTTTTACATGTAATTAGGGGGAAAATAAAATATAAAATAAGTAAATAAATAATAAACAAAATTTCAAAGAGCTCAAGAGGTAAAACAGTTTTTTCTCGTTTTTCTTTTGTTTCTTTTTCTTCCAGTTTTTCCCAGATGCCTTTAAAAAAATCAATGATTCTATAAATGCTAAATAATTTATAATTTTAGATTGACAAATGACTTAAAAAACAACTAGCTTAAATTTATCCTACTTTTGTATTTGAAACAGAATCTAAGTAATTGGATGTTAACATTTTAGAAAATACTACAGACTTTATTAACCATCTTCGACAAGTTGCAAGAACTGTGTGAATTATCACCTGAAAATCTTGTAAAGGCTCTTTTATAAAAGTGGAAAAGGAGTCAGTCTGAAAATCTAGGGACCCAAGAGTTCCAATACCTTGTCTCATTACACAGATGGAAAGATGCTGGAGAAATTGTTTATTTCCTCTGCAGCTTGGTTGCTAGGGATCTCTAATACCCTTTCTCATGGGAGTACTGAGAAGCATTATACCATTTAGCACATCTAGCAATTTGCCACAAAGCTATTCAACTCCCTAAAGGTGCTTGATAGGCATGACTCGGGTTCTGAAGATCAAACTTGCCAAAATGGAGCATTCGCATGTTTGGTCATTGCTTGGGTTACAGAACCCTTGAAAGACTTGTTTTTTCATTGATTGCATGGATTATTTGAAACTGCTACTTCTGACAACTTCCCACAATCATTTTTTCCCCCTATGACTCAGCAATCACACAAAGAAAGGAATAAGAATCCAGAGACTCAAAATTCATTTTTTAATTTCTTTTTTAATTTAAGAAGCGTGTGAGAGCCTGAAGTCTCCCATTTCCTGGTGATATCTACTTGAGGTAATCAGAATGCCATCTTTTTCAATCAGTGCACAACCTGTGTTTTTTTCTTCTTCATCTTTTATTTCATCATGGTTTTATTCAATAGCAGGACAAGCACAGTGGTTGCTTCTGCTGTATAGAATGAACCACTTAGGTCAGACAGAGCATAGGGAACATTTTTGCTTCATAGAACAAATCATTTAAATTGGACAATGCAGTTCAAATAATAATTACATCAGATGATTAGGTGTCTCAGAGGTCTGAGTTTCCTAGGCATTTTGTACAGAGGCAAGACAGGGAAAACAGAAGGGGATTTCAAGACTTCAGTGAAGTAATGGACTTTGAAAAGGAGTTAGAAAGTGAAGAATAAAGAAGTTTCTCAGTCTGTCCACAATATTATTTAATTTACCTAGTTTCTTGTAGTAAAACTCCTGAGAGAAGATAACATTATTAATAATAATTATATGTATATATGCATATATGTATAGATATATAGGTTTGAGTAAATCACTGTGATTCATTTCTATTATTAGTATTACTTTATTTGAGGAAGAATATTAGATTATTAACTCAAGAGACTAAAGTAGTTTATCTTCAAATTATTTTTAACATGCAGAAATTTTCTAGACACTTTGTGGAAGTGGGTTGTTGCAAGTATTATTATTTTTTGTTTGTTTTTAATTTTGAACTTAAACACACACAAAAGAGTATTTTCATACATATAGCCGACGACAAAAAGTGGATTGTATGCAAAACGGAGGATCTCCATTTCATATCACTTGTCCTTAGATTTGTGTGTTCATGTGTGTATGTTATAATAAAATGTACACATTACTTTCAAAACTAGCTTGCCTTTTCTCTGCTTCCTTCTGAACTTTCTTCTGTTTCCTTTTTTGCATTTCAAAAATGTTTCTGTGGCCCTCTTTTTTTTTTATCAATAATGTTACTCCCACCTCTTCTCTAACCTCTCCTTCCACCCCCTAATAAATTGAAAGAAAGAAAGGCAGGGACGGGGAAAGCAGCATTATAACAAATAAGTATAGTCAAGCAGAATGAATCCACACTGTGTTAACACAGCTTATTACTATAAAAGTTTATATATGTTGTTGTTTTCAGTCATGACTCCCTGTGGTATTTCCTCGGCAAAGATATAGGAGTTCTTTGCCATTTCCTTCTACAACTCATTTAACAGATGAGGAAACTGAGACAAACAGAAGTGAAGTGATCTACCCAGGGTCACACAGCTAATAAATGTCCGAGGCAGGATTTTAATTCAGATTTTCCTTTATCCAGTTCTATCCCTTTATTTATTTTACCACCTAGCTGTATTTGAGCTACTTCTTTCTGAATTTTGCTGTTTTTTGTTTTTCCTTTGACAAGGAAGCTCTGGCTTTTGGTTATTATATTCTTGAGACCACCTTTTAAGAGGTGATCTGTGGATTCTTTATGACTTTACTATGACCTCTGGTTCTAAGAGATCTTAGCAATTTTCATTTATGTTTTTTTGAAATATAGTATCTAGGCCTTTTTTTTAAAAAAAATCCTATTTTTCAGGGAGTTCAGTGATTCTTAAATTGTCTCTCTTTGATCTATTCAGTTGTTTTTAACATCAGATATCTTCTATTTCTTTCTTTTTTAATATATATATATATATAAATACAGACACTTGTTTCATTTAGACAGTAATTTCTGTTTGGCTTATTTTAATTTTTATGATTCCATTTCTTGGCTAAGGTTTATTACTTTCTCTTCTAAGCTACTTATTCTCCTAATTCATTCTTCAAAAACTTTTATTTCACTTTTAAAATTTCTCCTAGGTATTCATGTAGTCCTTATAGAAAATCTATTTTTATTCCTTTGAGTCTCTGCTTTTAGTTGTAATTGAGTTAGATTTAGAATAGTTTTTGATGCTGACTGTTATTTTCTACAGTTAACTGATTTCTCTAGCTTTAGTTGCTGAACTGGGGCTTTGTGACTGGGCTAGACTCTCTCCTGCTGCACTTTTGAATGCAGTGGTTGGTTGCCCTGGGTCCTCTGAGTTCTTGTGCTTACCCCCACTTCCTGGGGTTAGGCCGCCCTGGATTGTTAAGGCTTAGAGTGCTGGTTCTTTATGGTCCTCCCTGGTAACTTAGAATAGTGTTAGGGACCTCACAGCCCTTGAGCCTGGGCTTTTCCTGGCTACTTTCCATGGCACCATATTGGTTGACAGTGTTAAACACCATAATGGTTGCTGTTTATTGCAATAACCTGGGGTTTCCAAGTTCCCCTACCTTAGACTTCCTCACTACCTTGGATCTTTATCAGAGGGCTCTCTGATCTTGCTGTCTCCAGATATGAACCTTCTGTCAACATGATTCTATAGTAAGTGTAGGTTATATGGCCAATTATCCATTTTCATTTTTTTTTGTTTCAAACACGAAACATTTTAGACTCAAACACCAGAACACAAATACAGAATAGAGAAAAGAAACAAAAACATCATAAGCTTAAATATTGGAACTTAAATACAAAGTTAGAAAGAAAAAAATCATGTTGTGTGCACAGCAGAACATAAGAGAGGATTTAAAATATGTAAGAAATTTTCATTTCAAGAAAGCCTATATGATAAATAATACTCATTGTGGTGAGAATTGTCCATTTTTGCTTCCTTGTAAGTTTTCTTTTGTTCTCTGCTGTTTTTTTTCTTTTTTTCCTTACTCCCAGCCCCCCCCCCCCAGAAGGCTATGATAAAGTTTAGATATGTTTCTCTATAGCTATACACACACACACACACACACACACACACACACATACTTTCCCAAACCTATTCTACTCCTGAACTTTGTTTTTATTTATAATTCTATCTCGTTTCCTATCCCTCCTGCCTCCTCTACTTTACTTCTACCCACTGCCTTGCTCTCCTATGACTTATCTACCCCCCTTCCAAGCATCCCTCCCTTATCTCCCCATTCCCATAAATCTAAATACCCGTCTATGCCCCTATTTTACCTATTCCTTCACTCTTTGCTCTAAACATCCCTCCCTTGTCTTCTCCCCTATCCCTATGCCCCTGCCATTTTATTTCTTCTGAATTTAGAAGACTTTTATACTCTTCTAAATATATATGTATTGTTCCCTCTTATACCCATACTCGATAAAAGCAGGTTACCAGAACTACCAGCCCTCCTCATCTTTTTTTTTTTGTGCTTTTTGTAGGGCAGTTGGGGTTAAGTGACTTGCCCAAGGTCACATGGCTAGTTTTTTGTGTTAAGTGTCTGAGGCCGGATTTGAACTCAGGTACTCCTGACTCTAGGGCCAGTGCTCTATTCACTGCGCCACCTAGCCGCCCCCCCCCTTTTTTTTTTTTTTCTTCCTCATCTTTTTCTTAACTAAATTCCAAGCCAAATTTCATTAGATGATTTGTTAGAGCAGAGACCATATCTGGTCTACACTTTGTATCTACTTTAGTACTTAACACAGTACATACCACAGAGCAAGCACTTAATAAATATTTGTTGAATTAATGAATGAATAACAATAAAAGTTGCAGTAGAACGTGAAGATTTCCAAGTTCCGGGAAAGGGACCACTTATGTTTAGTAATCAAAGTGAGGCATGACAGACTCTGGGAGGGTTATCATTGGCCACACGTACATAATTATGACTGGAATGAGGTGACAGATCATACCTTGCCTAGGATTTTGTTTTTATTTTGTTCTTCCCTTCCTCCCCTTGCTGTTCATTTACTTAGGAGACTTAAAGGATCTTGTTGGGTTGACAAATGTAATAGAGGCTGTTTCGTACAATTCTTGTGAGATTTCATATGAGAGGACTTCTCATCCTGTCAAAAAAAAAAAGAGGGTGGTTGTTGATTGTACAGGGTGTTTATAAACGATTAAGCAGGAGGTATAAGTCTAAGGCATAGATTATCTTTCCACTTGTGTACATCTCTTACATGTGTACATGCCCTAATACAGATTTCCTTGGTTTGTCTACTCTTTCTATTGATAGTATATGGATTAGAGAGTGTGTCCCAAGTTTACGGTTAGAATCTTTTGCTACTTTTTTTTATTATGACATCCGTTTGTGCCCTCTAGTTGCGTCTCGTGACTTAGTAAGTCGAGTGCTGAAGTTGGAAGCAGGAAGACTTGAGTCTAGTTCTGGCCTCATACTCTAGTTGTGTGACTGTGGGAGAGTCATTTTACTTCGGTTTGCCCCAGTTTCTTTAACTGTAAAATGGGAATAATAATAGTACCAGCCCCTTAGTGTTGTTGTGAATACAAAATGAAATAATATTTGTAAAAAGCACTTAGCATGGTGCCTGTCATGTAGTTGGTTGTTGGTCCTTGAGGAGAACCAAAATGACATCCCTCGGTTGGGATCTGATAAGACCAGAGTGAGCAAAGAAGACAGCCTGTGAAAAGATGGGAGATGGAATGTCAAGTCCTGGAAACAGCATGTGGGCCAGTTTGACTGAAACATAATGCTTAATGATAGTCTGTTAAAGGAAGCTGGGGAGAGCTTGTTCTTTTTTATTTTATTCTAAACCTAACAAATCCCAAATAAAGTAAGCATTTCCATATGCACTGTAGAATAGAGGATTGAATGTGAAACTGAAAAAATGTATTATTTAGACTTTGTTTCTATAGGTAATAAATTTAACATGTTAACTTGCAGAGTTATCTTGTTTGTGGTTCCTTTAGGACTTCTTTTTATTATCTTCTGTCCATTTTAAAATGCTTCAGGGACCCTCTTTTCTTGCTTTTCTTTTCCATTCACTATTTTTGTGGCAGGTCTTAACTTTAACTTAACTTTCCACCCTCTCCCACATGCCTCTTTCCAAACTAAAAAAAAATGGTGAAACAAAACTCTAGTGACAAATATGCATAGTCAGTGCATGTCCCCACAATGGCCATGTGCAATGAGTTCATCGATTCTTTGCCAAGAGACAAACAGCACACTTCATCGTCTGTGCTCTGGAATTGTAGGTAGTGCATGGGTTAGAGTTCTTAAATCTTTTAAATTGTGTTTCTTTACTGTGTTTTTGTAGAGATGTTCTGTAATATGGGTCTCTAAGACTGAGTTGAGATGCGATGCCATCCTATAAAATACTTCTCATACCACTGATACAAGTAATTTGTGATACGAATAATGCACTAATTTCATATTCCAGGTCCTGTGTTCTTATGTTGAATCAGTGACATACAAAAGAATTTGCCTTCTGACAACCTTTCTTCATATGGGTGTAATGGGGGTTCCGAAGGCATGCTTAGATTTGCCGTTCCTGGTAAATTATACAAAGCCAGCACGATATACTCTCCTGGTTTTGATCCAGTATGTGGAGGCTTGATGAGTGTTCTTCTGGATGTGAGTACTAAGGGACTGGTAATGTGACGTGAAGAGTCTTTTGTTTGGCTGAGGAACTGGAAGAACTGATGACTCAGGAGAGGCTGAGCTGGAACTTAGAGTGAATGTAACAGGATTGAACAGATGTTATTTTTCTCCCCTGGCAACTTTAAAGTGAAGAGGCTTTCTTTGAGCTCCTCGGTAGGGAAAGGACTTGTAGGTGGGGAAGGAACTCCTAAGCAGGAAGAGTAGCTGGTCATTTTTCTCCCTTTCCCCCACCACTCCCCAATCTATGGTCCTCTGTTTCTTTTGGGTTGTTTTTTGAAAGTTGATCTCAGGTGAATGAATACCTAAAGATGGGAGTGTCCAGGTGAGACCGAAGATCTGTCAAAGCCATTAGAGGTCTCAATTGCAACCAGTGCCAGTAGTAGTAGTCAAGTGACCTGCTTGACCTAGCCCAGCAGTGGATTTACTGCTGGAGCACATTGAGGTAAGGCAAAGAGAGCAAGCTATTCATCACTGCTGGATTTCCCAGAAATAAACTTTGTAAGGAGCCTTCTAAGGTAGGAAAGGAGGCAGTCATAAAGTTATTTCTTACATGTATGCCTCATTAACCTTTTTTTTTTTTCTTAAAGCAATGGGCAATTAAGCAACTTGCCCAGGATCACATTTCAGTAAGTGTCTGAGGCTGGACCTGAACTGACGTCCTAACTCCAGGGCCTGTGCACTATCCGTTGTACTGCCTAGTTCACCTCATTACTGTTGTGCTTTATGTTCCAGTCTATTCTTCCCAGAGCCTATGTGTGTGTGGGTGGAGAGTGCACCCTCAGTTGGAGGGAAGTGTTTTTTAAAGTACTATCTTTTTTTGAACCTTCTCAGTAAATATCTCATTTTTAAAAGCTTGTTAATACCAACTGGTTGATTGATATTGAGAAGAACTTCAGATGGGGGATTGTGAAGGACTACTAGAACTCCCACTCTGTCATGTCGATGGCTGGAATCCTGAGGCTGGAATCCTAGCCACATCTCTGTAGGAATCTAAACTTGCCTAGACCATTGTGAATTGGGGAAGGTGAGCCCAGGCGAGGTGCTGCATACAGGGGCTAGGAACAGTGCTACATAAGAAGATCATTTCCCCATTAGCCATTACACACTTCATCGCAAGTAACTTTAGTTGGTAGGCTACTGGTAATTACATTTTGTGTCCTTTGTGTCCTTGCATTCAAAAACTCTTTTTTTTTTTTCAGGAGAGAAGGGAAAATACCTCTGCATAGGCATTGTTTGGCTGTATCATTAATTAATAAAAGTGTGACTTGCATGCTGCTTTTCCTCTTCTGCCTTTGTTAACATTCACTTCTTCTGAAGATAACATTCATTTACACCTGTCAGCAGCTAAGACATTCATATGCTTCCTTTTTTTTTTCTTTTCTTTATTCTGACTCTCTACTAACTGGAGGAATGAAATCATCTTAAACTGCCAATAATATCAGCCTCATAGGCTTTTTGAGATGAAAAGCCAGCAACAATTTTGTTTCCCCTTCTTTGATGGATGGTGAATTTTGTACTTCAGGTTAGTCTTCATCTTTTATTCAGGAGTCAGGAGGTACTTAATTACTTTACCAGCTGCCTTTTTCTTAATCCCTCTGGAAACTACAGAATCTTAGCTTCTTCCACTTTAAATTCCTTTAATCTGGTGGCAGTGTTTCTTAATACCTATTCCTATTTCACACCCACATAGGTATCATAGAAAACAGGGAAAGAGAAGCCTAGAAAATTCCCTGCCTTCCACCCCACCTTTTTAGCTTATATTGAAGTTTCAGTTGGAGAAAAGGAACCACATTGATTCTTTCTTGCTAGGATTTGATGGGGATGCACCAGGAAATCTGGCAATACTGAATAACATTGTTGATGTCAAAAATCAGTTTGACCAGTTGATATCAAAAACCAGTTTGACCAGTTTCCATTTGTAAACAAACTGATTATCTGAATTTTTCACTTTTCATAGAAGCAACCTCCCTTCTCTTCTCCCTCCCTCCTTTTCTCTTCCCTTCCATCAGAATGAAATCTGTAGTCATTGTGTCTAGGGATGCTAATGCTCTAACCAAGTCAGGACTTTAAAAAAGGATGGAATTAGGAAAATAATCAGACTTATTTAGAGTTAGGCAAGAGATGAATTGTAAGGGAAGTTAATAGATTCTTGAATATAACAAAAATAACTAGGAAAAATAGAAGTGAGGGAAGAGAATGAAACTATAAAACCATAGCTTAAAAAAATTCTCTCTTCCCACTCCCTATTTTCAATTAACTGGTGGCAGTAAAAACAACTAAGTGTAAATATAGGGAGTATCCTGTTTGGGGAGATAGGGATGGAGGAAGTGAGTATTTTATCCTAGAAAGTAAATCTGGTTTTCCCCCAAACAGCTTATAAATTAGATGACACACTAAATATATATTTAAAAAAAAACAACCTGTAGAGACCCTGGTAGTCAGGGTCTCTACAAAATGAAAACAAGTGTATTTGGAACTTAAAACATCTTTATATTTATCAGATTTAGAAAAAAGTCATCAGGAGCATAAAAAATAGCTCAGGAATTAGAGTTAATATTCTCTGCGTTTGGATCCCCAAAGCTCCAGAGCTTCTCATCTCATGCAGTAAGAAATGATGCAGAAATAATAGATGGAGACTAGAATCTATCCACACCACTGCAGAAACATCCACAGTTCATACACTGGTCAAGCTATTATCCTTTCATTTATATCAATTAATCAATATACATTTATTAAGTGCCTACTATGTGCTAAGCACTAGGGATACAAAAAAAGTAAAAACAAAAAACCAAACCAAACCCTGCCCTCAAAGAGCTCATTATCTAATGGGATAGAAAAAAAGCACACAAATATTTACAAATAAGCCATATACAGGTTAAATAGGAAATAATTAACAGAATATTTGTAACATGCAATTATGTATATATGTAAATGTATATACAGTGAGAGTCTATTTAGTGCCTCAATGTGCCCTGACAATTCAGCACTTAAGGGAATTACTTTCAGACCCTAGCTGCAGGAGGAAGACATTAAATGGTTCCTCAGTGGCTTAAAATCTACTTCAGGTGTTCAACTTAAACCCTGGGGATTTGGGCAATATGGAGAAGTATCATGTGACTGTGTTGTTATGTGTCTCAGGTTAGTCTGTTTTATTTCTTATTTGGGGTTATAAACTTTTCTAGAGGAGAGAACACAGCTTCGCTTTACTATGTAGGTTCTGGCAGTATCCCAAAGGGGTCTCAGAACTGTTAAATGCAGGGGGGAAATGTTTTAAGTAAAAGAGGCTTGGGGAAAGAAAAAAAGAAATAAAGCCTAATGATTTTATGTAGTATTCAAGTGCCCTCTCTTCAGATACAGAGAGATCTAATACGATAAACTCATTTATCTAACTGTTAATAATGCTTTGATTGATGTTCCAGACTCTTTGGGACTTAAAGGGGGGTGCTGCAGAAGAATTAGACCAGTTGGTCTATGATACTGAAAGCAATATGCCCTTATTTTGTGCATTTAAAGAAAGAGTATGTCATTTTATTAAAGATTTATGGACTGGGAGGCTGAAGTGGAAGGCAGGGCCTAGGGAAAGGTCCTTCTACCTCCCTTTCCAATTGTCTTACACATTATTCCTCTTCATGTACTCCATGGTCAAACCAAACTCATGTTACTGTTTCTCACAAAGGACATGCCTGTCTCCATGCTTTTGTTTTGGCTCTTCTGTCTGTAATGTCTCCCTGTCTCACCTTTGCTTCTTTGAATGCAAGCCTTAGCTTCTTTCTAGATTCAGAACAAGTGATACCTTCTGTAGGAAACCTTTTCTGGTTCCTCCAACACACCCAGCTGCTAGTGCCTCCCCTTCCCTGCTCCTTAAGGTTACCCTGTATGTGTTATGTATTCTTTCCATATTCCTGTATACAGCAATGCTAATATACCAACTTCCACTGGCACTGACCAGTCATGTCTCAAGTTCCATGGGACTCTGAGAGGCTGGTTGTCTTTTCTTTTCTTTTTTTTTTTTTTTTTGCTTTTTGGAGGGCAGTTGGGGTTAAGTGACTTGCCCAAGGTCACACGGCTAGTTTTTTGTGTTAAGTGTCTGAGGCCGGACTTGAACTCAGGTACCCCTGACTCCAAGGCTGGTGCTCTATTCACTGCGCCACCTAGCCGCCCCGGTTGTCTTTTCTAATAAGCCCTAATCAAAGTTCTCATAAATGTCAGTTGATGGTCAGTTAGACAGTCAAACAAATAGCTCTTAGAAAGGAGAAAAGAGAATTTACTATGCTAACTACTAGTAAGAACAGTTGGTATAAAACATTGCCCAGAAGTCTATGACATACTCTCCCATGTTTGCACACAGAGTCTAGGTCCTAGGAGGAAGTAGGCTCAGGCTTCAGGAGCACATGGCAAAAGAGACAACCCATTGCCTCTGAGAGTTCTTTTGCTGGAGTCCTCACTTCTAGATATGCTGTTGCTTGTCTGCCTGGGCCCTTTGTAGAGCTATGAATTTGTGCCCTGTCTCTCCTTAGCTCTCAATGCAGATACTACTATCAGCTGATCTGAGGGCACTTCTAGGATGCCAGTGGGAAGATGAGAAGTCTTCTGAACTTCTGAGATTCATAAGGTATTCTTTTGGTCAAGGGAAGAGGAGATTACTATTGACATTATGGTCAGAGGATTTGCTCTTCCTTGCTAACTGATTCCTTTTCAGGGACTTAACATGCTCTCTCCTTCCCAGTTTTTAAAATTTCTCAGGTTCTCAACTCATTTCCTGTTTTTATACAAGCCTCATATGGCATTTCCATTTCCTCAGCCTACCCAGGTGTCCCAACTCAACCTGTTCAAATATGCCTCCTGCACGGCATCACTCCAGTTGACCAAAGGCTTCTTCTGAACTTAGTCTAAACCTATGATTGATAGAGATGTGTTTTCACCTGGTTAAGGTGTACCATTTTATCACTTGCTGTAGATGGGATGGGGTGACTAGCCTGATTTTCTCAATTAGCCTCACTTTTAATTTATCTATATGTGGTCCCCCTTTTACAATATAAGCTCCTTGAAACTTTTGTCTTTGTATCCCCAGAAGGTAGATAGCACAGTGCTTTGATATAGCAGGCATTTAATAAATACTTATTAACTGTTAATGAGCTCTTTTGAACCTCATAACAACCCTGTGATAGGTTAGTTCAAGTATCATTCATTCACTTAAAAAATATTTATTAAACATATACTGTGTTCAGTTCACTCTCATCATTACTGGAGGAAGCACAAAGTTTAAATTATACATAGACTCTACTCTCATGGAAATGATTCTTCTTTTACAAATGAAAAAACAGATGATAAAGATATTGTTTAAATTCTACAGTTACCCAGGCAGGCATAGCTAGTCCTTGAACTCAAGATCTTTTGGCTTAGTCCTGTGATCTCTCCACACTATTGTGAAGGCATTGAATGGAGGCAATAAGCAGAATACAACAGGAGTGTTTCTTAGTCTTTTAATGTGTAATTTCTTTATGAAGTTATTTGAAAAACGGATAATACCAGCTCTTTATCCAGAGAATTTACTTCCAAATAGGGTCTAGTCCCTGAAACTTTTTTTTTAACATATTAAAGAAATTGATTTATTTTTAGTAGTGATTGATGACTTCTACTCTATCAGTAGCTGATAAATAAATCACCCTTATATTTAAACAGAATAATAATAGCGGTTGTTTGTATGTTCTAATCTATAGGATTTCAAAAGAGCCACAGTCTATTTGGCCAAAATATATTATAGTAGAGCTTTCAATAGTAATAGCAGTTACAAAGCTTTTTAAGGTTTGCCAAGTGCTTTAAATCAGCATTTTATCCTTGCAACTACTAAAGGAAGTGAGTTCTATTATTTTCCCCTTTTTTACAGATGGAGAAACTGAGCCAGACAGAAATTAAGTAATTTGCTCAGGGTTACACAACTAGCATCTGGGAGTCTGAATTTGAACTCAGATTTCCCGGATTCCAGTAACCTCATTCTGCTGTGCTACCTAGCTGCCTCACATTTATGTCACACCTTTATCTCTTCCTCAAAGAGCATGAACAAACGCACAAATTGGCAAAACAAAACCAGGCAGCACTGAATTTTCTGATAGCTGCCATTGTGCTTTTGTACGTGCCATAAAAAAACAATCTTTTGGAACTATAGACTAATCTGAGGAGAGGGAAGCTATCCTGTTGATTGATAATGATCTCTCTGAGGAGACGGCGTCAGGTAATATTTTGGCCTCTTGCTGTCTGCCATTTTTGCCCCATTGATTTCAGTTACGGAACAAAGTGTTGTTTAGAAAATGTTATTTCCAAAGAGATTTCATGAGAAAGTTGATCCATCATTCAAATACCAAATGGTCCTTTCAATCAGTTTGTAACCTTAAAGATGCAAATGTTAATGTTGTTTTTGTTGTTGTTGTTGTTGGTGGTGGTGGTGTGTGTGTATGTGTGTTTGTGTGTGTGTGTGTGTGTGTGTGTGTGTGTGTGTATAACTTAAAAAATGTCAGCTATGAAGGAGAGCGTGGAGGAATTTGTGGACTCATGGCAGGTTTGCATCATTTTCTCAAGAAACGTGGGTAGACTTTAGGGTAAGGTCTCCCCAACATCTAATAGTGCAATTTCTTAAACAGTAAGAGTTATTCCTCCTTCATACTTCACCAGCACACTTAGTGCTAATGAGATAGGAAAGTTGAAGCTGACAAGGAGGTTGCCATAATACATTGTGTTAATGATGCAGAAATATTAGATCATGTTTTGAATGCTTCTGGGAAGTCAGAGGACATTGATAATGACAGTTGAGATGATTTTCAGGAGGGCAAGAAATCCACTTGGGAGAAGATTGCTTTAGCTTTTAATTCATTAATTAATTTTTCAGAAGGGCACTGCCCCAGAGGTCATGTATCTCCATGTCTTTTGATTTACTTTTTATACTAAATGACTGGACAAAAAAGCAAGTTGACATAAGGGACCTTTTTAAGAAAGCAAGTTTTAGAGTAATTTCTGGGGTCAGGAGGACACTTTTAGACCCCTCTTCCCACCATCTACATCTACATTTTCATTGATATCTATAGCAGCAGCTATACCTAGATAAGAGTAGGCTCAGAATTTTAGAGGTAGCAGTATTAGTATTCAACAAACATTTATGAAGTGCCTGTGATGTGTAGACTAGACTCTGGGGACACAAAGACAAAAGAGAAAACAGTCCCTCCACTCCTGGAACCATCATTTGTTCTAACTGATTCATTATATTCAGCAGTCTTTATTTCCTAAGACATCACATCTCAAATGCCTAGGTAATAAATGCAGTTTCTAAAGATTTTAATCAAAAAGAGATCATTTAAAAATCTTTTAGCACAATTTCCAGCATCTTGGAAAGCTTACTTATCCAGAACATGCCATTCCCTAACCAGGCTGGATAGATAATTCAAGGGTTATTACCACCTCTCTATTGCAGACCGCTCAGGACAAAGCATCTACCCCTTCTACCAACTGATTATAGATTAGGGAGAGATTGTAGGTAGGGATGGAGGTGAACTTGATAAAACACAAAATATGAACCCCTCCCCCCCAAATATGGAGTTTGAAGGACTTTGAATCCTTTAACAGAAGGTGGAGTAGGACCTTCTCAGGCAAGAGAGTGTTTATCTTTTAAATGGAAATGTATTTTTGATGTACAAGCTTACCTGAAGGCTGATATGATACTGAATGCCTGGGGTGGGTGGGGGAGGGCAGGGAATAGGATCTTCAGGCCAACCTGATGGGTTAATAGTATGGGATGAGCTGAGTTGTGAAAGGCTAAAAGTTCAGGAACTAGAATTGCAGAAAGGAGTTAAAACAAGAGATTTTTTAAAAAAAAAATACTTTTTCTGTCATGAACCTTTGCCAGGCCTATGGACCCCTTCTCACACTAATGTTTTAAAATGCATACAAAATAAACCAATTATACTAAAACACAGTTATCAAAACAAACAAACACATTTATGCACTCCAGATGTTAGGGGTAGGTCTGACACGTGGGACGTGTTCAGGTTCAATGTTGAGATAAAATGAATGCGTCATTGAACATTTAAGAAAGGGGGGTTATTTAGTCCTAACATAGTGAGAACATGCAATAGGAGCATCCACTCAACCCTATCAGTTCCATATGGAAATGTTACCTGTTCATCAAGGCAGTTTTTAGTCATTTTGGTCTTCTGGAGTCTCTCAGCTCACTCTACCTTGAATCTGCTGCTCTGCTTGGTTTCACCTCCAAAGAACAAGATGCCCTCTGAAGTCCTGTCCCTCCCTACTTGCGCTTCTTTCCTGCCTTTTTTGGTGTGTTGTGTACCATTTAAAATTCTTAGCTCTTTGAAGGCAGGGACTGCCTTTCTTTTTATTTATCTAAATATCTTTCATGCTTAGCACAATACCTGGCACACAGCAGGTCCTTCATAAATGTTTCGTGGATTCAGTTGGAATCCACCAAGTTGGAGGGGCCCTGACTCCACATGAGTGGGATCATCTGTTAGGTTCCTAAATGGCCAGGAAGTGAAGAATCCCTAGGCGAAAAAAGAGGCAAATAGGTCTATATTCCAAAGATATATTATATATATAGCAGCTCTTTTTGTGGTGGCTAAGAATTGGAAATGAAAGGGTTGCCCATCAATTGGGGAATGGCTGAACAAGTTGTGGCATATGATTATAATGGAATATTATTGTGCTCTAAGAAATGACAAGTAGGAAGACTTCAGAAGAAACCTGGAAAGATTTACATGAACTGATGCTTAGTGAAGCAAGCAAAATCAGGAGAGTGTTATACACAGTCACAGTGATGCTATTCTCAGCAGTACAGTGATCCAAGACAATCCCAAAGGGCTACTGGTGAAGTACAGTATCTACCTCTAGAAAAAGAACGGATATTGATTGCATATCAATACTGACTAAAGCATTCTATTTTTCACTTTCTTTCTTTTTTTTCTTTTATTTTAGCCTTCTTGTACAAAATAACTAATATGGAAATGTTTTACATAATTGCATAGGTGTAACATATATCAGATTGCTGACAGTCTCACATAGTGAGGGGGGGAAGAAGGGAGGGATAGAATATGAAACTCAAAACTTTAAATAAAAAAATACATATATATGTAAATATATATACATTTATAAATAAATTAAAATTAAAATTAAAAACCGCATATATATACTGCTTTTTGGAGGGGGAAAGGCAGGGCAATTTGGGTTAAGTGACTTGTCCAAGGTCACATGGCTAGTAAGTTTTAAGTGTCTAAGGCCAGATTTGAACTCAGGTCCTCCTGACTCCAGGGCTGGTGCTCTATTCACTGTACCACCTAGCCACCCCTAACAATTTCTTTTAAAGAAGAAGCAGGAGAAATTGATCCATAGTTAAAGGGCCTTTTCTGTTAGGAAAAGCTTGACAAATAGCAACAAGAAGAGTTAGAAAAGAAGCAGTATAGTGATTGAAGGAGGTAAATGATTTAGCTCAACTAAGTAAACTTCCAAAACCAAAGAAAAACGAGTCATCACTTTCTTATGTGCAAGGCCTGATGGACACCAGGTGATCTGAGTGAGCTGTTTTTACTTGGAAATCAGCAGGGGTGGCACTGAGTCTCGCAAAGGAAATGATTCCGCTTCTCAGCATCTCCCATCAGTAGATGCAACATCTGTGATATGTTTTGTACAACAACAGCCCCTTGTGAAGAGTCAGTTCACCACAGCGATAAACACTTACCTTGACACTGAACAGATAGATGCAAATGATAATTGTTTTATATTTTAAAAGTTTTATTGATGATCTTTTTTATATCATTGTCATTCTCCAAAGACTCTGTCCTCACCCCTACCGCCACATGCCCAGTAAAGTAAAATATCTCTATTTAAAAAAATATTTTTCACATTTGCATCCCCTCACTTCCAAATTCAACCCACTGAGAAAGCAAAAAGAAAAAAGTCCTGTTACAAATATGTATATAGTCAAGTAAAAAAAATTCCTACATTGTCCATGCTCCACTCCACCAAATGTCTCAATTATTACTCTGAGTCCGTTACATCTTTACCAGAAAGTGGGGGGTAACATGATGATGCTTCTTGCATCCTCTGAAATTGTGGTTGGTCCTTGTTTTGATTAGAGTTCCAAAGTCTTTCAAAGTTATTTGACTTTACAGTAATTGCTATTATTATATAAATTGTCCAGTTAAGCAAAATAAAATTAGCACATTCGCCATACCTACAATTCATACCTCAGTCTGAACCAATACAATACTTCACCATTCTTTTTCTGACAGAAGGGGGACATGCCTCGCCATCAGTTCAATGAATCCATGATTAGTCTGCCTTGATTAGTTTTCTAAATCTGACAGTGATACTGTTTCGCGATGTATGCAGCTTGTTCTTTGCATTTTGTATGGATCTTGGAGACTGCCTGCTTATAAGTGAAGAGGTACGCTATCTATAGTGTTAGATATTTAGGGGAAAGATTTATCATGAAAGGTTTATTTTTGGGGTGTGTGCTTTGTTTATGCCAAGAAATCTAGACATCTAGATGTCTTTGCAAATAAAAAGTATGTTCTTTTACAATTTTATAAAATAGATCAGCTTTGAAATTCTGTGATTCTGTGATACTGTTTCAAAGTGTAAAATGTTGGAGCTATAAGGGACTTTAGATATCTTTAAACACAGGTGTAGTTCTTGCCTCCCCTCTCTTTCAAACCACTATATCCAATCCATTGCTGAGTCCTGTTGTTTTCTCCCATTCTAACATCCCTTGGATATGCCCCCTTCTTTCCTCTGGCACTGCAACCACTCTGGTGGGGACCTCCACTACCTCAGCCTTGGACGATTACAATAAATAGCCTGTTGGTTAGTTTCCCTTTGTTCAATGTCTTCCCACTCTGCCCTCCACTCCAATGTCAAATTGATGCTCATAAAACACAAGTCTGATGGTGTCACACTCCCCCCCCCCCCCATACTCCTTTTCATTCAACTCCAGTGGCTCCCTGTTACCTTCAGGATCAGAAATATAAACTCCCTTTAAAGCTTTTTGTAATCTGGCACCTTCCTGTGTTTCCAGTCTTCTTACACCTTCTTCCTGTGTATGTACTCTACAATCCAGTCCCCATGCCAGGAACTCTGCCCCTAATCTCTGTCTACTCACTTCTCTGGATACCTTCAAGTCTCTACTAAAGCCCTACCATTTGCAAGAAATCTTTCCTAGTCCTGCTTAATTTTAGTTCTTTCCCTCAGTTGATTACCTCCAATTTATCCTGTCTCTGTTTTGTTTGTATATATTTGTTTTCATTGTGAACTCCTTGAGAACAAAGATTGTCTTTTGCTTTTCTTTGTTTTCCTAGCACTTAACACTGTGCCTGACACATAGTGGGTATTAAATTAATACCTATTGGCTGACTGCTGACTAAAGATCCTTTCATAGACTCCCTTTTCCCAGTGATAATAGCCCCGCTTTAATATCCCCTGATTCTGAAAATATGGGATGATGAAAAGTTAAATTAATTAAAAAATGTTCTAAAATGAATTTGTATTTTTTGAAGGTCTTTTGGAGGTTCAAAATGACAATGCTTTGTGCACATATATAATTAGAAGCTCCTTGCAGTAACTCTGATTGCTTACGTGCAATAAATTGCCCAAGGTCACACTATCATGATACCCAAGTGAGGACTAGGAACCAAGTTTTCACACTCGTAGTTAAGTTTTCTTTCCTCTACCATGTTGCCTAATCTAAAATAAGGAGGTTTCATAAAAAAGTTGAATTAGGAAGCTTACCCTGGAAAAGTACTCCCAAGTGCCCAAAACTGAAAGATTCTGTTCACTTTAACATAGATTAATTTTATTTATACTAACAATTTGTTGACAAAACATTTATTAAGCACTTACCATGCTTAATGTTTGGCAGACACTGAGCTGAGCCCTGGGCATACACATGTAAGTCGGTCCCTAGCAGTGCTAAGGCCTGGGAAGGGAGGGTGTTGGGGAGGTAGAGCAGACAAAAGGATGAGTTGAGCTGGAGTCCCTCAGGAAATGGTGATCCTTGCCAGGGACTCACTAGTCAGGGGAGCAGGACCCAGGGCAGATTTCATATATTTGTTAATATATTTTTGTTAAGCGACTCTTATATACATGGGACTCTACTAGGCACCAAAGAATGCAAAGACAAAAACAGTTCCCACCTTCGAGGAATTTCCTTTCCTTTGGGGTTTATCATATGTAAATAGGTTATTAAATCCGAAACAATTTTGAGAGGATGAGAACATGAACAACTAGAAGGATAAGGAAAGGTTTCCTGTGGGAGATGGTACCTCAGCTGTACATTGAAGAAAGCTAAGCATTCTAAGAAATGGAGATAAGGAGGAAGTCCATTCCAGGTTGGCGGAGGGGAGGCACACTTACACAAAGGAAAAGGTGAGACATAAAAGGTTGAGTTTAGAGAACAGCCAGTTAGGCCAGTTTGTCTGGAATGTGGAGTATATGAATTTATGCAAGAAGTATAGAAAGATAGACCAGATTCTTTAAATTCTGCTGTGGGTCAAATGTTGAGCACCCAATAATTCTTGTGAAAGAAGTTTAGCAGCAATTTAATATATTGCTAGCTCAACATGAGTTAAAGTCTGACAGGGAGTTCCCCCACTCCTCACCCAATGTAATATTATACTGTATTGAGAAGTATAGTGTCCAGAATTCAGAAAGTGCTAAATACTAGTAAACTTTGTACTTTTGAGGCTGCCTCTGGAATACCATGTTCAGTCCTGGGAATTATGTTTTTAAGAAGGACATTAGCAGGCTAGAGAAGTCAAGTAGGGGTCAGAATCAGTTGAGTTAAATGGGAATGTTTAGCTTGACAAAGAGAAGATTTAAAGGGAGGACAGAATACAGTATTTTTCTCCAAGTATTGAAGGACTATCCTGTGGAATGGAGGTTAGACCAGAGAGGGCATAACTAGGAGTAGGAATTGAAGAGATGAAGATTTAGGTAAGGGGAAGTTTCTTATCAATCAGCAAGTGTTTATTGAATGCATATTTATGCCCCAGGCACTGTATCAGGCACTGTATTAGCCACTGAGAATACATGTACAAAGAATTAAACAATCCCAACTCAAAATGAGCTCAAATTATAATGGGGGAGGAGGATTAGAAGTAAATATAAAAATGTTTATAGCATAAATATCCATTATTAGCCACAAATATATAAAAAGTAGTTAAACATAAGGTACATTAGGAGGAAGAACATTTCATGTAGAAAGTGATACCAGAATGGCATTTATTAAGGAAGAAGGAAGAGGTAATGTATTCTAGGCATGGAGGATGTACGGTACAAAGGCAGAGAGACAAAGCGTCATGTGTGAGGAATGAAGGAAAAAGTCTATTTGGTGGTAGAGCCAATATTGAAGAGAAAAGGCAGAAACTTGCCTGACCTCTCCCAAATTCCTCTTCAAGCAACTTTAAATCATGCCTCAAAACACAGAACCCATAAAAGGACAGAGTCAGACAATATTCTAACCCATGATAACTTAGAAGAACTGCAGGAAAGATCTGTCTCTCACTTGGGTCAAAGGGGGCTGCAGTCCAATTAAGGTGATATTCAGGCAATTCAGGTCAGCAACTCAGGCCTGAGACCCTGGCACAGTAGGCCAGCAGCATAGTTGGCCAGCTGTGAGTCCCCCAGCCCCTGACACAGGCACAGGCCAGAGGCCCCAGTGGAGCAGGCAAACTTCCAGCCCCACAGGCCCCCAGAACCATAGACTAGTGTTTAGGCCCAGATCACCCCACCACCACCACTTGCCCCAATGCAGGCCAGTGAGCAGGCCCCTCATTCTGGCACAAGGTTTGGGACAATGACTCCTGTGCCCCAGTAACAGACTTTAACTTTAAAAGTCATAAAATTGACTAGAAAATGAATAAAAACCAAAACCAAAAAGCCTTACCATAGAAAGATACTATGGCAACAGGGAAGATCAAAACACAAATTTAGAAGGGGACAACAATGTCAAAAAGCCTTCATGCAGAGTCTCAAAGAGAAAAACGAAATGGTCACAAGCTCAAAAATAACTCCGGGATGGAGTTCAAAAAGGATTTAAAAAATCAAGTAAAAGAAGCAGAAAAAAATTGGGAAAAGAAATGAGAGTTATGCCAGAGAATCATGAAAAAAAGTCAATGACTTGGTAAAGGAAGCACGAAAAATGAATAAAGGTGTACAAAAATTCACCAAAGAAAACAACTCCTTAAAAAGTAGAACTGGCCAAATAGAAAAGAAGACACGAAAGCTAACTATTAAGAAAATAATTCCTTAAAAATTAGAATTGGAGAGTGAAAGCTAATGACTCCATGAGATATCAAGAATCAATTATTAAAAGTTTTTAAAAAGTGAAAAAAAAAGAAGAAAATGTTAAATATTTCTTTGGAAAAACAACTGACCTGGAAAATAGATTCAGGAGAGATAATTTAAATAATTTAGTAACAATTAGTGTTTATATATACTACTATATATACACTAATATACACTACTATAAATACACTAATAATAAATTAGTGTAGTGTTTGAAAATCAGAATTAAAAAAAAAAGATCCTAGCCAGCATCTTTCAAGAAATTATGAAGGAAAACTGCCTGATAATCTAGAACCAGATGGTGAAAGTCATTGAAAGAATCCACTGATCACCTCCTAAAAGAGATCCCAAAATGAAAACTCCCAGAAATATTATAGCAAAATTTCAGAATTCTAGGTCAAAGAATACATACTGCAGGCAACCAGAAAAAAACAATTCAGATATTGAGGAGCCACAGTCAGGATTACACAGGCTTTAATAATTTGTACATTAAAGGATGATAGGGCATGGAATATGATATTCTGGGAGGCAAAGAATCATCTAACCAGCAAGGATGCTCATTATCACCACTATTATTCAACATTGTACTAGAAATGTTAGTGATAGCAATAAGAGAAGAAAAGGAAATGGAAGGAATTAGAATATGCAGTGAGAAAACAAAACTATCACTCTTTGCAGATGATATAATGGCATACTTAGAGAATCCTAGAGAATCAACTAAAAACTACTTAAAATTATTAACAACTTTAACAAAGTTACAGAATATAAGATAATTTCACATGAATCATCATCATTTCTAAATTTTATCAACAAAGTCAAGCAAGAAATAAATTTCTTTTTTAAATAACTGTAGACAATATAAAATACTTGAAAGTCAACCTACCAAGACAAACCCAGGAACTATATGAACACAATTACAAAATACTTTTCACACAAAGTCAGATCTAAACAATTGGCAAAATATTAATTGCTCATGGGTAGGTTGAGCCAATATAATAAAGATAAAATTCTGTCTAAATTAATTTACTTATTCAGTGCCACATTAATCAAATTACCAAAACGTATTTTATAGAGCTAGAAAAAAATACTAACAAAATTCTTCTGGAAGGACAAAAGGTCAAGAATATCAAGAGAATTGATGAAAACAAATGCAAAGGAAGATGGCCTAGTTGTACCATATCTCAACCAGTAGTCGTAGTCAATGACTATAGTAATCTACCATTTGATAAACCCAAAGACTCTAGCTTCTGGGATAAGATCTCACTACTTGACAAACTCTCATGGGAATACTAGAAAATAGTATGGTAGAAAATAGGGATAGGCCAACATCTCACACCCTGTACCAAGATAATAATCAAAATGGATACATGAGTTAGACATAAAGTGTGATACTATAAGCAAATTAGAAAAGAAAGGAATAGTTTACCGTCAGATCTATGGAAAGAGGGAAGAATTTATTACCAAATAAAAGATAGTGAACATTATGAAATGCAAAGTGGATCATTTTGATTACATTATATTAAAAAGTTTTTGCAATGCAACCAACATTAGGAGGAAAGCAGAAAACTAGGAAATGATTTTTATAGCAAGTGTCTCTGATAAAGGTCTTATTTCTTTTTTTTTTTAATTTATTTTCTTGGTTACGTCATTCATTTCCACAATGTTTTGAGTTACAGATTTTCCCCCTTTTTTCCCCTACCAGAACATTGATCCCACTGTAAGGCCCCTCCCACAATCTGTTCCCTTTTATGCCCTCCTCCAACACCCCTCTAGCTTTCTAGCAGGGCAGGGAGGGGCTCCCTGCCCCCGTCCCTGAATGTATTATTTCCCAGTTGCATTT
>CM053597.1:100399066-100422741 GCA_028646575.1 Pseudocheirus occidentalis | reverse complement strand
GCTGGGGCCCTCACAGCTGCTGGGGCTCTTAGTGTGTGCTACAGCCCCACCTCCCAGCCTTGGCTCACTGAAAGCGCACCCCAGGACCACCACTCAAGACCACGATCCAGATCCAGGCCACTCAACGCAAGAGCCCTTGGCCCAGATGGATCGCGTCAGCCCCCCTGCTATCTGCAGGCCGAGGGCTCTGAAGCAGCTGCGGCTCTCAGCCGTTCCTGCTGCTACAGCCGCCTCCCACTGCTTCCTTGCCCTGGAAGCAGTTTGGCCAGACCCACTCTTCTCCTCCGGAGTTAGCAAAATCCACTGACTTTTCTCTCAGCCTTTTTTTCTCCTGGCCTGATAGATGTGGTAATTGTGCCTCCAGTGCAGCAGATCAGCTCTCCTATAGATGCGGCTCCCTGCCCGATGCCCCGGGGCTTGACAGGGCCCCAGAGGCAGGTCCCATACTGCTGCGAAGAGCCCCGCCTGCTGCGCTGCCTGTAGCAACAGATGTTCTTTCTGTCTTTTGGAGAGTTCTGGAGCTTGAAAATCTATTTAGCGTCCCATTTTATGAGTTTTTAGCGTGTTTGTGTGGGAGCTGTGGTGCTTTGCTGCTTCTATGCTGCCATCTTGGCTCCGCCCCCTAAAGGTCTTATTTCTGAAATATATAGATAACTGATTCAAATTTATAAGAATACAAGTCTTTCCCTAAGTGACAAATGGTCAAAGGATATGAAAAGGCAGGTTTCAGATGAAATAAAAGCTATCTGTAGCTACATGAAAAAATGTCCTAAGTTATTGATTGGAGAAATGCAAATTAAAACAGCTCTGAGGTATCACCTCACATATATTAGATTGGCTAACATGACAGAAAAAAAAGGAAAATAATAAACGTTGGGGAGGGGATGTGGGAAAATCGGGACACTAATGCAGTATTGGTAGAGCTGTGAACTGATCCAGTCCTTCTGGAGAGCAATTTGAAACTATACCCAAAGGGCTATAAAACTGTGCATGCCCTTTAATCCAGCAATACTGGATTTATATCCCAAAGAGAAAAAAAAAGGAAGTGGAAGGCAGATGTGGAGGAAAGGACCTATTTATATTTTTAAAAATTATACTACTTCTTTTTGTAGTGACAAAGAATTGGAAATTAAGGGGCTATCTATAAATCAGGGAATGGCTGAACAAGTTGTGATATATAATTGTAATAAAATATTACTGTGCTATAAGAAATGATGAGCAGGCTTATTTCAGAAAACCTGGAAACTCATATGAACTGATACAAAGTGCAATGAGATAAATCAGGAGAACCTTGTACGCAGTAACAGCAATACTACATGATAATCAACTGTGAATGACAGCTATTCTCAGCAATACAGTGATCTAAGACAATTGCAAAGGACTCATGATAAAAAATGCTGTCCATCTCCAGAGAAAGAACTGATGTCTTAATGCAGATTGAAGCATACTATTTTTCACTTTCTGCATTTTTTCTTGTTTTTCCCCCTTTTAGGTCTGTGTCTTTTTTTCACAACATGACTAATATGGTTAAAAAAGAATGAAAAGGGGGGAAAAAAGAAAAACACAAAGGGCCAGTTTGGCTATACCACTGAGTCTAATCCTAACAATTCTTGATCTAAGGGCAGAGGATTGCCTTTGGAGGTAGTCAAAGATAACTAATGGGGTCTTTGAGAAAGGCTGGTTGACCGCTTGTTGGGTAAGTTGGGCTAGATTTGACTTTTAAAGTCTTTTCCAATTCTGTGGTTTTCTCTTTCTGTGAGGTCACATCCATTTGAAGCCAGGGATAACTCAACTCTTTGCCCCAAATCACCAGTTTGTGAAACTGCTTCAGTTCTCCAACTCAACACTTAGGGAAATATATGATATGTTAAGCCATAGACCTGGAATGGCCCAGGGAGAGGTATGAAAGTGATTGCTCAAGGATACACACTAATGATAGAGTATGGACTAGAACTCAGATCTCCTGGTTTCCATACTACTGTTCTTTCCATTATGTAGTCTGGCAGTCTTCCCCTAAAGGGAAAGGTAGTTAAGAAGCCTATTCATATTTCCCTTTCAAAGATCTCATTTTTCTTCTTGCCTTTCTCTCCTCCCGCTCTATGCCAAATATTTGGATGAAATATATGATTTTTTTACTATAGGAAACTCTTGGTAAGGTAATACTCATGCACATCAGCACTTGGTCAGTAACTCGGTCTTAAGAAGGAAATAAGCATTTATTGAGTACTATTATGAGCCAGATACTGTGCTAAGTGCATTACAGATATTATTTCATTTGGTGCTCCCAACCACCCTGTGATGTAGGTGCTTATCCCCATTTTACAGTTAAGGAACTGAGGCAAACAAGCTAATTGACTTGCCTTGGGTCATACAGCTGGAAAGTGTCCAAAGTTAGATTTGAAATTAGGTCTTCTTGGCATTAGGTCAGAAACTCTATATCTACCAGCCACCTAAGCTGTCTCTTTGAGAATTGCCTGAGAAATTGAGAAGTTAAGTGATTTTCCCAGGGTCACACAGTAAGAATGTGTCAGAGATAGGATCTGAACCCATGTTGTCCTTACTCTGAGGCCAGCTTTCTCTCCTTACGCTCTCTTTCTGCATGTATTAAGTGAATAATAAATATTTGTTAAATGAACAAATAAACACAAACATAAAAGTGCTAATAAATATCCCCAGACCGGCTCATAGAGGAACCTGGAGAATTATATGAAGGCAAAATATAACATGGCATGGATTGATTGACACATTTAACAAATGATAGCTCCCTAACTTCATGCAACGTACCATTCTTGGAGATACAAAGACATAGAGGAAACAGCCCCTGGCCTCAAGGATCTTACATGCAGCATATATGTAGATTAATAAATATAAGGAAATTTGAGGAAGACAAGATCTCTTAATAAGTAGGGAATTCCAGAAGGCCAGGTGGCACCAAGCTAAGCTTTTAAGGAAACTGCAGATTCTAGGAGGCAGAAGTAAACAATATGTTAAATGCATAAAAGACAGTGTTCTCAAACATGCATGAGGGCTATGGAAAGCTTAGGTCAGGGAGCAGGTTATAGGCTAGTGTCATCAGAATGGAGAAAAAGTTATGGGAAGTAATATGAAATAAGACTAGAAAGGTAGGATGGAGCCAAATTTTCAAGAGTTTTAAATTCTGTGTTGAGAGTTTAGAACTGTGCCCCCCAAATTACTGAACTGTGCATATCCTTTGACGCAGCAATATCACTACTAGACCTATTCCCCCAAGAGATCAAAGGAGGAAATATGTGAAAGTATTTATTGTGTCTATTTTGTGCCAGCAAAAAAATGGAAACTAAGGAAGAAGTCCCCATCATTTGGATATGATTGAACAAATTATGGTATATAAATATTAATGGGAAATTATCATGCCATAAGGAGTGATGAAAAGATAATTTCAAAGAAACCTGGGAGCACTTGTAAGAACTGATATAGAATGAAGTGAGAAGCATAATTTTAAAAATAACAATATTGTCAAGGCAGTTTTGAAAGACCTTGGAACATTGGTCAAAACTAACTATGATTTCACTGGACAAATGAAGAAGGCTGTCCAACTTCTGACAGAGAAGGAAGGGATGGACTCAGGATGGAGAATGAGGCATATTTTTGGATGTGGTCAGTGTGGGGATTTGTTTTGCTTGACTATTCAAGTTTGACACAAGGGTTGGTTTGTTGTTTTTTGTTTTTTTTAACTTCCCTCAGTGGTGGAGGAAGTGGAAATGAAAAAATAAAATTTTGTTATTTGAAAAAAATTAATTAGAAAATACTGTGCTGGGAAGTTTGCATTTTCTTGCAGAGGGAGAAGGGAGTTAAAAAAAAGATTTTTGAATGCGGTCAAGACATGGGTGATTACTACATGGAAACTAACTAAGCTGGTACCTTCTTCCCTTAGTTTACAAAGTAATTCACAATGCTTTGAGGTTGTTTGCTAGTTTACATCTTGGGACTCGCCAGGACTTGTAAAGAGAGACTCGGGAAAGACAAAGATATCTTCCTGCCCACTGGATACCAGACTCTTTGCAGTAGAGATCATGGAAATAATTTTAATACTATGGAATGATTGTGTGAATTATGATGCTGTCCCTTTAAATCTATTTTAAAACTTTGTCATATTATTTAAATATTTTCAAAACATTGCATTCTGTGGGAACATTCATTTCAAAGGGGGCAATCTATATTAGTAGCCAGGGTGTAAAAACAGAAAGAAAGAAAGCAACCTCTTCAAAACTCCAGGGGCCCTGTAAGCTTTGGTAGGGAGCCCACTTTTCTGAGTCAGTTTGAGAGTGGGCTGGGTACGAGGGTAACAGAGTCACAAGAGCCTGCCTCAAATGATGTTATTACTCAGAATCTAATATGTAATATAAATTTAAGATTTGGGGCTCTTGGGACAACTGTTTCTTTTTTCATTACACTAATCTGATACAAATCTTACACTAAGTCCAACCTTAGGAGGCATAGCAAACCCAGAATGTACAACAATGAATGTTTTGGAACACAGACTCTGGAAAGGCTATGTGTGTGAAGGGCTCTAGGAGTGGTTTGTGAAAACTTCTGAGAGATGACCAAATGAGAAGGAAGAAGAAGCAGTTTATTGTTAGGTGGGTGTCTTCATCTTGGGAGTTGCTGATGCCTACATTAACCCTAGCTCTTTTATTCAGAGAGACTGACAACTGGTCCATTTCTGCCATGGTATGGTTGGTACTGGAGCAAAGATACGAATGCTGTGGTGTTCAGTGGACCTGGTTCAATGAGACTGTTCCCTCGGAGACATTTCCCCTCTTATCCCTCTCCCTTGTCCTCTAGTGGTGAGCAGACAACCATGGCATTAATGGCTCCTTCATCGTCTAAGTAGGAAAGACTTTTCTGTCTTTGAAGTCAGAAACTAAGAACTAGTGGACTTTTCTGGTCAGCCCATCCTATTCCTCTCTCTCTCTCTCTTCTCCCTCTCTCTCTCCTTCAAGTATTATCCAGGACCTAATATGAGACTGGATGGATATAGTCAGAGTCATTTTCCACCTGGTGGAATTCCACAGCTTAGTAGTTTTTAGTCAGCTCAAGGTGATAAGCTGAAAAAGAAGGAGCAAAGAGAGAAATCTTAAATTGAACCTTCATCCTTTAGACAGCACATATAAGCTTGTGTCTGTGTGTCTACACACACACACACACACACACACACACACACACACCACTTTTTTTGCAAGCAAGGACAAAAGGGGGTTAGAAGAGAGGGACATCCAAAGTTCCCCTATCTATAAGTACCTGAGCCTGGACTATAAGTGCATAAATATGAGTTAATTTAGAAACATTTAGATATCTGGTGGGAAGAAAAAGGGCTGAACAAGGCAATCAGAAGGAAATAATGATTGGAAAAAAAAAGATAATTGTGTGGTTTTTCCCACAGATTATTAACACTGTCCTTTTTTACCAGGAGACAAGAGAAGAAGGAAGGGGGTCAGAAGGAAAGTCAGAAATTTTAAGTGCTCAGAGAATCAACTGGGAATTTTCAGAGCAATTTAATGCTTTCTCTCTGATTAAATTAGAAGTAGTTCTGTCTCCAGAGAAAAGATAAAAGGCTTGAGGGGAGCCACCTATTAGGGATTTTGACACAAAACTAATAAGAGATCTCAGTTTCAGTATAGCTGTAGTTTAATATTAGATACCAAGAAAAGTTCAGAACAAAGGTGAGAAAGCCACTCTGAAGTAATTTGTGTTCAAAATAAGTTAAGAATACTAAGAAGCAAACAAAACAAGGCCTAGTAAGGACTCGGATTTTTGAAAAATAACTTAAAATACCACAGTTATAAAATGTATATAGCATTCATCAAAAAAAAAGAATGGGGAAAGACATTTGTAGTGAATATTAACAGGTGACATCTTACAGTCAGAACAATCTCTTGACTGGAAAAGATAGTTACAAAGAAACACAATAGGAAATGTCAGGTTTTTTCAAACCTATTTTTGTCTGACTCACAAGGGAAAAAGGCCTGTAGGTACACACACTTGCATGTATGTATATGTATGTGTCTGTATGTGTCTATATATACATCACACATATACATATATATGTGTGTGTGTATTTTTTTTTCTGCTCATATCATTACAGGACAAGACAGCTGCCACTATGATCTATGTCAATGGTTCTCAACCTTCCTAATGCTGTGACCCTTTAATACAGTTCCTCATGTTGTGGTGACCCCCAACCATACAATTATTTTCGTTGCTACTTCATAACTGTAATTTTGCTACTGTTATGAATCATAATGCAAATATCTGATGTGCACGATGTATTTAAATTGACCATAACCCACAGGTTGAAAACCACTGCTCTATGTCATCATAACATCTGTGAGGTAGATAAGGCAAGTATTATTATCTCCATTTTACAGATAAGAAAATTGGGCTCCAGTGAAATGATTTGTCCCTGGACACATGGTTAATAAGTATGAGAAGTGGGATTTAGACCCAGGTCTGACATTCTGAATCAAAGTTTAGTGACTTTTCCATTACTGAGCTGCCTTATTCTGAGAACTGAGAATAAAAAATGTTATATTTCTGTTCTGACAAAGATGAGTTGTGGAGTTATGGGATGTAACATTCTGCCTGAAATCCATAACCTTATTATTTTTTCCCACTAGGAATCTTAAGTCTCAATTTTCCAGTAGATACTTCTTTCCTTGGTTTTCTAGAGGTTTCCCAGTCTCCAGATACCCCAAAAGGGCATTTGTCCCTCCTGCTTCCTTGCTGCTTAATGACCAGAAACTAACCTTTTAGAGAACTGAAAGCACTATAGGGAATTGTATATAATGTTGGGGAGGAGGGCATAATAACAGATGAAATGTTATTAGTACTGTTTCTACCTCTACAACTTTTCTCCTATATGTAAGGATGAGGTTAAAACCTCCCCACCCTATTTTAGCTGTGATTACCATAGCTTGATGACTGTTTTGATCAATCAAAAGACTAAGTGCTAAAAAGTTTTTGAAAGCCATGTGATGAAGTGAAATGATGCCATATAGGTCTGTTCCAACTGGACATGGGATTTTTTCCCCACCTTCTTGGTCATGTATAAAAATATTAAGTTAGCTTGGATGGGAAGCTTTCCCAGAAATTTAACCATATTGCTTTCCAATGTATCCCTGAGAAGGAATTTGTGTGTAAGGGGAGGGTGTGTGTTTGTGTGTGTGTGTGTGTATGTGTGTGTGTGTGTGTGTGTGTGTGTGTGTGTGTAGAGGCATTGGCCAGATGGTCTTTCCCATCACCTCCTCCCTTGATTGGAAAAAGGTCTAGATGATGTTGGACTTTTGATCCTCTTTTTAGTGTCCTAGCATTGTGAACAGCAGCAGCTCCCATCTTCCCACTGATTTTCTAGATGGCGTCCACAGATTAATTGGTTGCAGCGTCTTCATTATGAGGAATCAAAGAGCAACTGGGCTCATGGCTCCACACTAAGACCAGCAAAAAGACTCCTTACTGTGCCTAAGAGGAACGTCTCAAGTACACCCCTATCCCATAGAATGAAAGAAAATAACTTCTAGTAACCAGGATCCATGTTACCCCATATGCTCTGTTAGCTTGTGCCTACTTTCTCCTAGACTATTCTTTAGTGCAAGTGTGTCACAGACTTTTGGGGAAATGTTTTGTATCAATTCCTTGTGTACCACCTTAGTAAGTACTTCTTTCTAAAAAGCTATTTAAGGCTGACTGACCCAGTAATATCACTTCTGGGGCTGTATCCCAAAGAGATCATAGAACTGGGAGGAAGATGCATACGTACAAAAATATTTATTGCAGCTCTCTTTGTGGTGGCAAAAACCTGGAAATTAAGGGGATGCCCTTCAATTGGGGAATGACTAAACAAATTGTGGTATATGAATGTAATGAAATACTATTGTGCTATAAGAAACGAGGAGGAGACGCTCTTCATATTCACCTGGAGAGGCCTATACAAACTGATGCTAAGTGAGAAGAGCAGAACCAAGAAAAACTTGTACACAATCACAGACACATCGTATGTGTGAAGACCAGCTTTGATAAACTGGGCTCTTCTCAGCAACGCAGAGTTATAAGACAACTCTACAAGTCTTAGGATAGAAGGAGATGTCTACATTCAGAGAAAGATCCAGAAAGACCAGAGTTTAAATGAAGACTGAAGCAATCTACATGCTATCTTTCTTTTCCATGTTTGGATTTGTTTCTTCTTTCCCATTATTCACTCCATTGATTACAACTCTTCTATATAACCAGACTAATGTCCAATGTGAAAGTATTTGCAGATCCTATACTTGATTGCATGCCACCATGGGGGGGGGGTGAAGGGGGAGGGGAGAAAATTTGAAACTCAAGGGATTCTGTAACTGAATCTTGTAAACTAAAAGTAAATAAATCAATTTAGCAAAAGAAAAAGGCTGACTGATTAAATTCTCAACAGGTAATGTTGCAGGATTGATACATGGGGGTTTGAGTTAATAATATTGGAGTGCTTAATAATATGAGTTGATTAATTTACAAATAACTATATTTCACAACATAATCATTGCAGATTTACGCCAATTTTTGCAGGAAAAGTGGGGTGAGACCATTAAGTGAAGCTTTTAAAAATTGTGATGATATTACTTAAAAATCATTTTTTTACTAAACTGTTTTTGGGGCAAGATTAGGATGCATAGAATGCTCATGAATATACATTAAAAATGTATACTGACAATGCATGTGCACTGGGAATTCTAGGCTCATGGTTCACAATGCACAAAAGGTAAATGTGTATCCATATGCCTCTGGTGAATACATTGCTTCTCTATTTACCTTTTAAGTGGTATGATGAATAGAATTACACCATGAGACAATTATGCTTTGAAAGGTTATAAACCAGTTTTTGAACTGAAGAAAACGGTGCAGTGATTATGTAGAGGTGACAATTATATGGTGAAATGTGGTATTCCTATAGTCAAATATTAATCCTCAACACTAGTTATAAGCCATTTGCCTACTATATTTAGTTCCTTCTGGTTATCTTTCTTCTTAATTTGGGCATCTATATATGAACTAATTTCTAATTCTACTACCATAGAAAGGGTTGGCAAGTATTCACTCAATTACTCAGATAGAAATGTGATTTCTTTCAGTTGGCTATGCCTTCTAACCCATCTATGCCTGCCCGTCTTATGCTGTTCTTCTCCACATCCTCCCAGAAGTTCGCCAAAGGAAGTCTACCCACCATGCTAGAGGCCTTTAGCAATTTGTTTCTTCAAACAAATGTCTGTAGCTTAGGAAGAGATTTCCTTCTTTCTTTGAATTCTACTCTACCTCAGTCCACTCAAGTGAATCCCACCTGAATTCCCACTATCTTCCCTGGCTAGAGAGGAAAACAAAAACAAAACAAGAATCAGAATCTTTAACCACATTCACATTCACATCTTCCTATTCAAATCACAGAGAAAGAATGAAGGCATCACAGTCCAGCCTTATGGTTCACATCTTAAACCAGTTTAATCTAAACAAACATTTATTTTATATCTACTTTGTAAAAGGTGCTGTGTAACTTGCAGTTGAAAAATAACAGTTCCTGCCCTTGAGGATTTTGTAACCTAGTAGTGGGGATGATGCCTCATGGAAAATTAACTTCTGGAGTACTAGAAATCCCAAGCCCATAAAATGATGGTGTGTATCATATTGACATTTATCTGAAGTATTTAAGTTTATCTGTTGGGGGACAGGTGCCCTTTTCCTAATTCTAGACCACAGCACTTCACATTTGTTCCTTTTGTTCAACTTTTGTTCATGCTTTTCTTAAATATTTCATTGAGGACTCAAACAATGTGTTGGGGATTTTCTTTTCTTTATTTTTTTGATTGCTTGGTTTTGTAAAAAAAAAAAAAGATAATAATAACGCATGGGCAACTGGGTGGCACAGTGGATAGAATGCCTGTGCCTGGAATCAGGAAGATTCATCTTCCTGCATTCAAATCTGGTCTTTATAAGTATTAACTTTGTAATCCTGGGCAAGTCATTTAACTTTATTTGCCTTAGTTTCCTCATTTGTAAAATGAGCTGGAGGAAAAAATGGCAAACCACTCCAGTATCTTTGCCAAGAAAATCCCAAATGGAAACATGGAGAGTCTGTCATGATTGAAGTAACTGAACAACAACAAGCCAATGAACCCTTTATCTTATCCCTCCTTATAGCTGTTAACTAGAGTTGTGTGACTGGGACTTTCTCCTAGGGTGTCAAAATTAATGTTGTATACTCTGAAGCCAGAAATTCTTGTTTATTGTGTGCTTATCACCTAGTTGATGCAGGTAGCTCAGTGGACAGAGTTCTGGGCCTAAAGTCAGGAAAATTTTGCCTCAGATATTTACTAGCCGTGTGACCCTGGGTAAGTCACTTAACCTCTATCTGCTTTAATCCATTGGAGAAGGAAATGGCAAGCTACTCCAGTATCTTCACCAAGAAAACCCCATGGACAGTATGGTCCATGGGGTCATGAAGAGTTGGACACAAATGAACAACAATAAATAGCACTTAGTTAGACAAATTAATTGGTTAATATAAGAAATTACCAGATAAGTTGATAGTTAATAACAGCCATCCACAAGCCAGTTTTTTCTAGTTACCCCTCCAGCTCAATTTAATTGCTTCTTTTATTATTTTCATATCATGAATTACAAAGTTGATTTGAGGGTGCAGTTCACAGAGTTTCACCTGGATGCCAGAATTGCTGGTTTACTTCTCGAATCCACATTCTCAATATATGACCAGTCTGCCTCCTTTTCTGGTCTTATGTCACTTTGAGAATGTCTTTTGCGCCACTCATCCTGTGCAACCTGTTATTAGTAATATGCTGCAGTCTACCTTTCTCCACCATACATTTCTCCATTGCCCTGAAATTATTGAGTTCCATGATTCATAGCTATTTAGCATTCCTGGGAGAATATTGGTGTTAAAAAAGATGAGCTCTTGCCACGTTGAGTTGCTGGAGAACACTGGAAACACTATACAATTTTCCAAGTGAATTCTAGCCATATGAAATTGGTGAGATTATTTGGAAAACATATTTAGCACAGAACATTACCAGATATTTAAAACAAGTTTTAACTTGCTGAAAATAACTGACAGTTATGTAGAGGGTCTGCTATGGCCTGTATATCAGGCAGATTTGAAATGACAACCAAGATTTTTGTTTAAAATGATAGCCTATAAAAATGTGGATCTTCTACTTTTAACAGATAAAAGTTAGTTATTTTGCTACACATACCATTACAGTGAAATCTTATATTAAAAAAAAATGGTTTCCAAGCCTCAGCCACTAATCCAGTTAAGCAACATTCTATAAACAAATTTCTATTGCACTGAAAGTAATCTGGCCAGTTGCTTAGAGATCATTGTAATCATAGTAATCTGTAATGATCTATTCCTATACAAACAGGAAAAATAAACTAAATTTCACACCCTTGGAGAAAGCATCAGAAATTTGGTGCTTAATGGAGTCTTATGGGAAAATCTAATCCAATTCTTTCATTTTACAGATTGAGAAAACAGATTTTTTTTTAAGTTAGGTGAAATGATTTACCCGAAGTCCCATAAGTAGAGACTGAAGCCATACTTGAACCCTGGTCTCCTGTATCTCAATTTCATTTTATGGGTAACAATTCATTTCTCTTTTTTTCTTAAGTAAGATGAGGGCAATATAAGATAGCTAGGTGTTACAGTGGATAGAGCACTGGGTTTGGAATCAGAAAGATTCAGCTTCTTCACGAGTTCAAATCTAGTGTCAGATATTTATTAGCCATGTCACCTAGGGCAAGTCACTTGACCTGGTTTGCCTCAGTTTCCTCATCTGTAAAATGAACTGGAGAAAGGAATGGCAAAAAGATCTTTTGCCAAGAAAACTCCACGTGGGGTCACTTAAGATTCAGACTTGATTGAAAAATGACTTAACTGGAAAGATGAGGGCAGTAATCACATTGCCTTTATCAGAAAGGAACAAACATTATTTTGTTGTTGCTGTTGATGGAACTTCTTTTACCGGGAATGGCTATTTGGATGAATTTTAAGCTGTCTTTCACACTGAGCCAGTATACACAGTGGTCTCTTCAACCCCTAAAGTAAATGTGGTGGTAACCCAAGCATTAATAGATGTTTGTACAAAACGACATTGTGTTCTTTTTTGATCTGGGCTCAAATGCTTTTCTGGCTTGATTCTTCCTGTTTTGTGGGTGTAACAGCTACACTCCCTCTTAATTCACTTTAAGCTAGCCACACTCAATCCTGAATGTCTGAGCCAAATTGGCTGTGTTGTTAAAATAATACCAGCAAATCAATACTCATGTCCAGAGAGTGTTTTGTTATCTTTTAAAATTAAACACACTCTTGTGGCTTTCTGATGTGGCTTGGGATCTGCTTTAGGCCTGAAACGTTTGAAATTCCATTTTAAGAAAATGGACTTTAATTTCTTCAGTTTAAGAAATTTCCAATGAAGAAACTCTCTACCAACACATATCAGTAACTGTTCCGAACTTTTAGTCCTAAGAGAGTTGTCTGGCAGCGTTCAGAAGTTAAATGACTTGATAAGGGTCCCACAACCAGTATTTGTCAGAAACAGGTCTTGACTTTAAATGTTTCTTATTTGAGTCCAGTCTGCTTCTCAAACACAACTGTAAATATTCACTATACCTTTTTCTCTGGGAGCATACTTTATGATATAATATTCCTATTATCCCAAGCCAGAAAATAAGAGCAGAAGTCCAAAGGGACACTTGGCAATAAGCAGTAAGTACATTGCCTCATACTAAACCAAGGTATCAGTGGGCCCCTGATATACAAAGAAGCAAAGTCTCAGATAGTCACACATCCCATAAACAGAAGCCACTGCTTCAAACAAGCACAGTCCATAAAGCACAGTGAAGTTTGTTCTCACTCTTGTCTTCCCTGTCAACAGAGAAATTTTCAAATAGAAAGAGCAGTAATCTGTTCATATTACCCTCAGGTGGTAACCCTATTTTCAAGATCATAACAACTGGGAAATTACTTCAAAATGATGAAAAAGCACAGGTGAAATCATTCAGTTAGGTTTTCCCAAAGTTCCTAATAACAGTTAATAGTTGTTTTCTGGAGTCAGAAGACCTGGTTCTGAGACCCAGCTTTGTGCCCCATTGTGTAAATCCCTAAATTTCTTCGAGCTTTCAGATTTCTCATCTGTAAATCAAAGCTAAAAATACCTACAGTATCTTTTTCACAGGCTTATTAGGTAAAGAGATATGCCAATGTAAACTACTAATTACCCCAATTGATAGTAGGGAAAAAAAGAAAGCTTCTTACTTAGAGAACTTTGACAGAATCCTCGAATCTTTATGAGTCTCACTTTTGTAATCTATGAAATGGGGGGGACGAGGAGGGTGGAGTGGAAGGTCTCTGGGGTCCTTTTGAACTCTAACATCCTGTGAACTTGTAGGCTTTCCTTTCCCACACAAATATTAATCGACTGATCAGTCGAGCATTAATTAAACAACTGCAGTATACCTGGCATTGTGCCAGGTGCCAGGGGTAACATTTTTCACTGTTAGGGCGCTCAAATTAAGTAGGTCACAGACCCAGAGTTGGAAGTGACCTGACAAGTCATCCAATCTAACCTCATTTTATAATTGAGGAAAACAAGGCCCAAAGAGTTTAAGTGATTTGACTAGAGTCTCAGAGCTAAGATCTGAACCTAGGTTCCTTGATTCCAAACCCTATCACTCTTTCCTCTGCCTCATCTTGCTTCACAATAGTTTGGGGTGGGGGGAAGGGAGGAGTATTGGGAGATGTCTTAGTATATTAGGCAGAAGGATAGTGGTAGAATCAGGCAAGACTTGTATTTCAATCTTGCATTTTCATATACCAGCTGTGTGCCCCTGGACAAGTCAGTCATTTCATCTCTCACTATCCTTAGGAAACTCCACAATTAGACATTGCAGATCTTCATTAGTGGAAGGGCTTTTCTCATTGACAATTCCCTACAATAAAGAAGTTACAGATTTGGATTCTTACCCCCCCCCCAAAAAAATTAAGTCAGGTTTAATTGTGACAATGACAGTAGATGAGGAAGTGCGCAATGACTCTGTGACTATTGCCCGCTGTCTTTGGCATTGTTATGCCAATTCCTTTTCTGCTGTCACTTTTCATCTCCCTCTCTGTTTGGCCCCTCTGTGATGCTTTTCCCATCCTTGTTCTTCTCATGGAAGAAAAGAGATGGACTCAAGAAGCAGGCAGGGTTGAGAGAAAAAGGGTTTTTTTAGAGCACTTTTTTTTAAGACTAGAGAAGACCTGAGCCTGTTTGTAGGAAGGACTCACTGAAGAAGGACAGAAACTTCTTTATGGAGTAAAGGATAAGGAGCAGATACAGTTTGAAAAAAAAAATAGGTGATGTGTAGACTTGGTAAGGAGAAAAGGAGACAAAGGAAGATGGGGGTAGTGAAGGGGGATAGAGTTAGAGGTGTCCTCTAGTGGTTGAAGTAGATAATGGGTACCTCATTGACTGTGATGGGGGGACAGATTCCAGAGACTTAGATTTTTCAGTATGCCTTGCAGATATTTCTATGCCTCTAGGCACAGGGACAACCTATACGAAGTGGGAACTAAAACTGTTACCATCGTGAATCCAGGAAAGTTTAAATGGAGCAACCACATCAGGATGGGCCTAGTTGCAGAAACTAGCTACCTCATTAAATAGCTACACTTCCTGGGGAGCCTTCATTTGCACATCTCATGAGAATCTACATGCAATTATTATTAATGCAGGGATTATAGTCTCTAGAGCTACCATAAAAGGGAGTGGGAAGTAAGTCAGCCAAAAACATTAAGTGCTTATTATGTGTCAGGAGCTGTGCTAAATGCTAGGCATGGATTAATTCAGCCACCTGAGAATTTTCCCTTTGGCTTCCTTTTTTCCAATATTACAAGTATTTCTTTTCTCTCCTTCCCATTTTCACCACTGGCAAAAAAAATGCAGAGTCAGGCAAACAAATTCCCACATTGGCCATGAACAAAAATGTATGTCTCATGCTACACTCTTTCCATTGCTTCTTTGTCAGGAAATAGTATGCAGGATCATTTATTCCCTGGAATAATGATTGGTCATTGCATTGATCAGACTTTTTGAGTATTTCAAAGCTTTTTGTCTTGCCAGTATTGTTATTGCATAAATGGTTCTCCTGGTTTTGTTTACTCTGTTCTGCTTCAGTTCATTCAAGTCTTCCCACATTTCTCTGAAACAGCCTCTTTCATCTTTTCTTATACTCAGTTTTTTTTCTGTTGTTTGCTCATTTTACCAGCCTATTTCTTGACTCTTAACTCTTTTTAAAATTTTTTATATTTATTTTTAGTTTATATCATTCATTTCCACAAGATTTTGAGTTACAAATGTTCTCCCCCTCTTTCCTATACCCACCACCCCAAACCAGCAATCCCACTGTATCCTCTAGTCTGTTCTGTCCTGTATCCTCCTCCATCCCTCCTCCTACTTTCAGGTAGGGCAAGATGGATCTCTATACCCCAGTGCCTGTATATCTTATTTCCCAGTTGCATAATAATAATAATAATAATAATAATAATAATAATAATAAATTTCTTTAAACATTTGATTTTACAACGTTGACTTCCAGATTGTTTCCATTCCTCCCTCATCACCCACTCTTACTGGGAAGATAAGCAATTCAATATAGATTGTCCATGTGTAGTTAAGAAAAATATTTTCATAGTGGGTATATTGTGAAAGACTGACTATATTTCCCTCCATCCTATCCCATTGCCCATTTGTTCTATTCTCTACTTTGACCCTGTCCCTTTTCAAAAGTGTGTGCTTCTAACTACTCTCTTCTCCCAACCTGCTCTCCCCTCCATCATCCCCCGTCTCATCTTCTTCCCCCCTACTCTCTTGTAGGGCAAGAAATCCAATTTAGTGTGTCTGTCATTCCCTCCCTAAGCCAAATTCAGTAAGAGTAAGGTTGACCCATTCCCTTTTGTCTTCCTGTCCTTCCTCTCCATTGTAACTGTTATCCTTTGCCTCTTCTATATGAGATAATTTACTCCATTCTGTTTCTCCCCATCTTCTCTCATTCTGTTCCTCTCCCACCTCTCAATTTCACCTTTTAAATATCATCCCTTCCTATTCAATTGATCCTGTGCCCTCTGTCTATATATACTGTACACTTATATACACACACTAACATATGTATTCATATGCACATATGGCCTCCTATATAGACATATATATGTATATATACATATATATATATACATTTGTATTTCCTTCAACTAACCTCATACTGACAAAAGTTTCATAAGTTACAATTATCCTTTTTCCATGTAAGAATGTAAATAGTTCACCTTTGATGAGTTCCTTATGATTTCTTTTCCCTGTTTACCTTCTCATGCTTTTCTTGCTTCTTGTATTTGAATGTCAAATTTTCTATTCAACTCTGGTTTTTTTTCATCAAAAATGCTTGAAAGTCCTCTATTTCATTGAATGATCATATTTTCCCCTGAAACATTATACTCAGTTTTGCTGGGTAGGTGATCCTTGGTTTTAATCCTAGTTCCTTTGACCTCCAGAATATTATATTTCAAGCCCTTTGATCCCTTAATGTAGAAGGTGCTATATCCTGTGTTATCCTGATCATGTTTCCACAGTATTCAAATTGTTTCTTCTTGGCTGCTTGTAATATTTTCTCCTTGATCTGGGAACTCCAGAACATAGCTATAATAATATTCCTAGGAGTTTTCTTTTGGGGATTTTTTTTTCAAGAGGTGATTGGTGAATTCTTTCAATTTCTATTTTGCCCTCTGATTCTAAAATATCAGGGCAATTTTCCTTGAGAATTTCTTGAAGGATGACTTCTAGGTTCTTTTTTTGATCATGGCTTTCAGGTAGTCCAATAATTTTTAAATGATCTCTCCTGGATGTATTTTACAAATCAGTGGTTTTTCCAAGGAGATATTTCACATTGCCTTCTATTTTTCCATTTGTTTGGATCTGTTTAATAAATAGTATCTTCATTTCTCAGAAAATAATTAGCTTCAATTTGCTCTAATTTAATTCTGAAAGAATTATTCTGTTCAGTGAGCTTTTGAAATTCTTTTTCCATCTAGCAAATTTGGATTTTTACAGCATCTTCTCCTCATTGGCTTTTAGGGCCTCTTTTGCCATTTGAGTTAATCTATTTTTTAAGGTGTTATTTTTTTCAATCAGGTTGTTGACTCTCTTTTTCATCATTTTCTTGCATCATTCTCATTTCTCTTCCCAATTTTTCCTCCACTTCTCTTACTTGATTTTCAAAATCCTTCTTGAGCTCCTCCATGTCCTGTGACCAATTCATTTTTTCTTGGAAATTTTTGGTGTAGGAGTTCTGACTTCATTGTCTTCCTCCCATTCCATGCTTTGATCCTTTTTGTCTCCCAAAAAGGAATCCAGAGTTGTATTTCTGTGCTTCCTTTGCTTCCTCATGTTGCCAGTCAATTACTTGACTTTTGAGATCTTTGCTACAATAGAACTCAGCTTCCAGAGGGGAGAGCTTTGTCCCAAATTGCTAGGGTTTTCACAGTACAGAAGGGTGCTATCTCTAGAGCCCCCACAAACTCTGGCTCACTGGTCACATACCTCAGGACCACCACCCAAGACCGCAATCCAGATCCAGGCAGGTTAAAGCAAGAACAATTACCCTCTAAATAGTTGTCTGGTCCCCCTGTGATCTGCAGGCCAGGAGCTCTGAAGCAGCCACATAGAGGTGGCTGCAGGGCTGCTGCATCTCCACCACTTCTAGCTCTGGGGGCAGGGGCCAGACCCACTTCTCTGTCCCCCCCAGTTCTAACAGAGTTCTACATTGACATGTCCCTTTTTCTTTGGCATTTATGGGTTAATAAATCAGGAAACTACCACTCCTGCTAGTGATTCACTCTCCCCTTGACTCTTAACTCTTTTTAAAGTAGGGTTCTGGTTTCAGGGTGGAGGGTGGACTGTCCCAAGCTTCAGAGTTTTGTGCAGGTGTTTTCAGAGATACTTCTATGGATCTGTAAGTTTTCAGTTGTTTGAAGCTGGTATGATCTAAAGAGAGGCGTTTGCTACTCTCCTAGCCTGTACTCTGGTCTGTGAGTGACTACAAGCAGCACTGTTTTCTACCCTAGAACAGTGAGGAGGGTCCCATGCTCCACTGTGGCTGAAAAGCTCTGTTGTGCTAGTGCCCCTCTTCACCCTGGGACTGTCACCCAGGACTACGAACAGGATTCAAGTATGGGCAAAGCAACAGAATCCTGACTTGGTGCTAGCAAAGAGACTGGTATAATCTCCTTCTGTTCAATTGTTTGATTCTTTACTGTCTGTGGGCTGAGAGCTCTGGAAATCCCCACTGCTGCCACTGAGTCAGTCACACCCAGGCCTACTCCTGGTTTGCTGGGTTTGAGACTGAGCTGGTATGGCATAAGCTGGACTGTGTTTCTGTGCACCCTGGTGCATCAGACCTTTCCTAATGACCTAAATTGCCTTAGGCTGGAAAATTGTTTCACCCCATCTTTTTGTGGGTTCTGCCACTCTAGAATTTTAGAGTCATTATTTAAAGGTATTTGGAGAGATTTGAGAGCTCCCTGCCTTTACTCAGCCATCTTAGCTCTGTCTCCTTTACATCCTTTTTTTTTTTTGCTTTTTTTTTGAGGGGGAGGAAGGCAGGACAATTGTAAGTGTCTGAGACCTGATTTGAACTCAGATCCTCCTGATTTCAGAGCCGGTGCTCTATTCACTGTGCCACTTAGCTGCCCCTTCATCATTTCTTAAGGCGCAAAAGTATTCCATTATATTCATATACCATAATTTGTTCAACCATTCACCATATGATCAATACCACCTTAGTTTCTAGTTCTTTACCTTTACAAAAAGAACTAGTACAAATATTTTTGAGCTTGTGGGTACTTTTCTTCTTTTTTGAACAGGCCTGCTAGTGTTATTGCTGAGTTGAAGGATATGCAGAGTCGAGTGCCTTTTTATATATAGTTCCATAAATTGCTTTTCAGAATGGCTGGACCACTTCACAGTAATTTTAGGCATTAATTTGCTTCTTTTCCTTCAGTCCCTCTAATATTTATCATCTTCCTTTTTTGTCAGCATTGCCAATCTGATAAGTATGAAGTAGAACCTCCAAGTTGCTTTAATTCTCTAATTATTAATGTTTTGGAGTATTTTTTATGTGATTGATAGCTTTGAATTCCTCTTTTGGAAAATTCCTGTTTGTGTTCTTTGACTATCAGTTAAGGAGCTTTATGACCAAAGTTCTCCTCCCTCACCCAGATGAAGTGTATTATGTTGCTTTCCTTCTCCAGGCATCTGCCCTTCTCTTAGCTCAGACAAGGTTGACTAACCTACTTATCAATTATGTAAGTACTGTAAGCAGTGGGTGGTTCTCTTGGCCTCAACCTTGGGACCTTCTTCTGAGCTATAATTACTAATCACTTGTCAGATGACCTTGCCTGACTTGGTACAACAATAATTTCTCAGAAATCTCCACCCAGTTAAGTCTAACTTCCTTGGTGCATTCTTCATAAGCAAGATCTTTAGGAATGAAGGAATTGGGAAGGTAGGAAGCATAGAGTTCATAATTAGGTAATTTTGAAAATTTAATATCCTTATAGAGCAACTGCAAGTGACAAAGAGATCTCAGGTGTGGCAGGATCAATGGGTGAATGACAGTGGAATGGAGGCAGAGTGTGTTAAGATTAGCTCTAACCTGTTAGAGAGCTGATTGTTTCAATGTAAGCATTTATGCCTTAGCTGTAAATAAGAAGGTAACTAAGGATGCTTGAAATAGGTACCTCATTTATTATTTTTGATTATTTAGACTTAAGAAAGTTAATAATTCAGATTAAACTTAAAATTGCTTTCTGTGTACAGGAAAGCCTCTTGTTAAACATTTATCAGGGGTGCCTAAGTGGCGCAGTGAATAGAATACCAGCCCTGAAGTCAGGAGGATCTGAGTTAAAATCTGGTCCCAAACACTTAACACTTACTAGCCATGTGACCTTGGGCAAGTCACTTAACCCCAATTGCCCTGCCTTCTCCCCTCCAAAAAGCAAAACAAACAACCCCCCCCCAAAACATTTACCAGCACCAGGTGTTGAGAATTATTAGAGTTGATATGTTAAAGAACTGTGAGGTCAAAGTATTAGAAAGGTCATCGCCTTGGATTTTAAAAATTGCTGAGTATGATGACAGGGAAGAGGGTGAAGAAGACAATGAACCAGGTGCCTTCCATTATTTTAATTCTGTCAGCTAACATATTATTATGTTGTAATCTAAAGCAAAATAAACTGTTTTTACTGTGATATATAATTAAATTAACAGCCTTACTGTCAGACAGATGCCATTTTGTTTGGTTTATCCAAGGAAACATTTTTAAATGACTAAGTGGATCTGTGATCTCAACTTGGATGTTTCTTCCAGCAATTTTACAAATCAAAATTCATCCAGGCCTTCATGATTCTTGTGAGTTCCATTCTAGAAGTTCACCATATTGGGGTTCACCTAACTTGCTAGAGGCCTGACATTTAGGGGATAATAGTGCAGCCCTCTGGCTGTCTACCTATCATGACTTGGAAGGCAATATAATAAAAAATGAAATAACCTGTATCATGAATTATTGTACATTCAAGATATAGACATTTCAGAATTAATGTCATGGACTTCTAACAGCTATCCTCTTAACTAACTTTTTTGAAAAGTATTTTATTACTGTCTAGTGAGCTAAATTTGGTTTATTGGCATGCACCCAGCTACTATAGTTATTTAACCTTGGGAAAATATAGAGAGATTGGACTTTAAAGCTTTTATGGAATTTAGATATTCAGAACAAAATTATATGAATGCATCTGAGATATACAAGTTATTTTGGGGAAATACAGTCTTTTAGTTTCAATTATGTTGATTTAATTCATTTTGGCAAGCAATAAAATGGTACAGATGGTGATGGGCAGCCGTATCTATTTCCACTGAACAATCCACATTTTTTAACCTCATGTTTTCATCATCTCTACCTTTTGTTACCTAATTGCATCTTGAGGTGAATATGCCAGGTATAAGCCTCCTGACTGGCTGGCAAACGAATACTACTCTAAGGTTCAAAGACTATATTGCTCCTGTTCCCAGGCTACTCAATGTCAATAGAAAAAGGCTTGAAGCGAAGTTGATTTTACCTCCAATGAATTTATGGCGCATAAGTATAGCAGGGAACTTAGTGCTGCTCAGTAATCCTGTCCCTTCCGGCAACTATTCTAAACCTTTTCCTCTCTTCACAAGTCCTCATCTATGCCAGATTCTCCACCCCCACTCTCCACACACTTCCAGCAGATGATTTAGCCTCCTATTTCAAATGAAACCATCTGACAGGAATTCCCTCAACTTTCTTTCTCAAAACTCCTTGCCGTTGTTCCCCCACTATCTCTTTCTCTCCTGTTTTCAGTGGAATAAATATCCCTAATTCTTTCTGAGAGCCCTGTACTGTCCATTCTTACTCACTTTTTCCCCGGGGTTGCTCCAGAAAAAAATGTCATCTCTTTCATGTATATTCAGTCTCTCTGACTTTACTGTTTCTTTATCTGACTATAAATGTGCTCATATCTCCCTAATCCTTTAACAAAAATCCCCTTTTGTTCTGTGTCATCCAGATTTTCTCCTATCCTTGTCCTCCCATTTACTGCCAAACTTCTTGAAAAAGTTGCTGTACCAGATGTCTCCATTTTCTCACATCCATTTTCTTCCGAACTCTTTGCAATCAGGTTTCTTTCTCCACTGATGTACTCAAATTGCTCTCTGTAAAAAAAAAAATCTCCTAATTGCCAAATGCAATGGTCTCTCCCCTTATTGTCTTTCCCCCATGCTGTTCTACTTGATTTATCTACAATATTTTATCATTTTAACCCCTTCTTGGATATTTTTCTCCTTTGGCTTTCAGAACAACATATTATCTCTCAAACTATCTCCTTTGTTACTCCATTTTAGAGAAGGGCAAGTATTTCCACTTCTACTCTTTTCTCCCTCCAAACCATGCTTCATGATATTAGACATTTTCGTTGTTCACAGATGTCATTCCTTGCCTCAAAATCTATCTAATGCATGAAAGCAGTTAGACGGCACAATGGATAACATGCCGTACTTAGGACCAGAAAGTCCTAAATTCAAATCCAGCCTCAAACATCTACTAGCTGTGTGACCTGGGCAAGTCACTTAATTTCTTCCAGCCTCAGTTTCCTTATCTGCAAAATACAGATAATAACAGCACCTCCCTCCCAGGGATGTTGGAAGGATTAAATGAGATATTTGTCAAGAATTTGGCACAGTGGGGGTGGGGGGTGGGGCCAAGATGGCAGCGTAGAAGTAGCAAGGTTCTGCAGCTCCCACACAGCCACCCAAAGAAACCATAAAATATGACCCTAAACAAATTCTAGGACTCTCAAACTCACAAAAATATAGAAAACACATCTCTTGCTGAAGGCAGCTCAGCAAGAGGGGCTCACTGCAGCAGGCCAGGAGCCAAGGCCAGCCCTGCCCAAACCGAAACGATGGCCAAGCCTCAGGGCAGTCTGGGAGACGCTGAGCCTAGCCAAGCTGCAGCCAGTCTGCAAGAGAGAAGATCTACAACACCTGGAGCAACTCCACATCTACCAAGGTGTGAAAAACAAGAATTAGAGAAAGGCAGCTCAGCAGGCGGGGCTGATGCAGCAGGTCAGCAGGCTGGGAGCCCAGACCAGCCCAGCCCAAAACCTAAACGTGACCAGGCCCCAGGGCCGAGCCTCCCAAGCCACAGGGTGAGTCTACTTCAGAGAAGATCTACTGCACCTGGAGGAATCTTCACATCTACTAAGCCAGGATTAGAGAGTCAGTGAAAGGGAAACTTTGAAAATTAATTTGGGGAAGAAAAAGCAGTTTGGCCAATCTGCCCCCATGGCAAGGAAGCAGTGGGGGAAGGGCAGGAACTGCTGTAACCAGTGGCTGCCCCCACTGGGCTGCTTTAGAGCCCCTGGCCTGCAGATCCCACAACGGGGCTGAGTCAATTGATGAGGGCCAAGTGCTCTTGCATTGAGTGTCCCGGATCCGGATTGTGGTCTTGGATGGTGGTCCTGGGGTGCGCTCTCACCAAGCCAAAGCTGGGGACTACAACACCCCCCTAATAGCTTTGGCAGCAGGGAAAACGCCAGCAATTTGGAACAGAGCTTTCCCCCCTGAAAGCAGAGTTCCACAAAACTAAAAATAAATAAATAAATAAATAACAACCAACATGAGGAAAAGGAAGCAAAATAAGAACAGCAATAAAACTCTAGAATCCTTTTTTGTGGAAAAAAAGGATCAAAGCATGGAACGGGAAGAAGACAACCCAGTCAGAACTCCCACACCAAATGCTTCCAAGACACTTGAAGAATGCCTAGAGGTGACAGATCAACTGAAAAAGGACTTTGAAAAACAAATAAGAGAAGTAGAGGAAAAAATGGGAAGAGAAATGAGAATGATGCGAGAAAATCATGAAAAGAGAGTCAATAACCTGACTGAAGAAAACAACACTTTAAAAAACAGATTAACTCAAATGGAAAAAGAGGCCCAGAAAGCCAATGAGTAGAAGGAATGCTTTAAAAAGTTGAGCTTGCCAGA
>CM053597.1:100376696-100398566 GCA_028646575.1 Pseudocheirus occidentalis | reverse complement strand
ATGAATTGAATATGAAGGGATGATACTTTAAAAGGCGAAATTCTGAGGCGGGAGAGGACGTGAATGAGAGGAGACAGGGAGAGACAAAATGGTGTCAATCATACCATATTGAAGAGTGAAGGGATAACTGTTACAACTTTACTTTCAATTACTCTCATTGTATTTGGCTTAGGGAAGAAATGGCATAAACTCTAAAGTGGGCATCATGCCACACAGGAGAGTAAGGGGGATGGGGATGAGAGGGCAGGGTTTTTTGGGAGGGATGCTGGAAGCACACACTTCAGGAAAGGGACAGGGACAGGGTAGAGAACAGAACAAGGGGGGGAGGGATAGGAAGGAGGGTCATATGATCACTTTCACAATATGTCCACTATGAAGATGTCCTGTATAATCACACATCCACAGCCTGTATTGAATTGATTGTCCTTCCACTGGGGGTGAGTGACAAGGGAGGAATTGAAAGAATCTCGAATTCAAAGCTCTGAAATACCGGCAACTAGGAATTAAGATATACAGGGGCTGGGGTAGGGAGACCCTTCCTGCCCTACCAGAAAGTAAGAGAGCAGATCAGGGGAGGGGCTTTACAGTAGGATTTCTGTTTGGGGTTTGCAGTAGGGGAAAGAAAATCTGTAATTCAAAAATCTTATGAAAATGAATGATGTAAACAAGGAAACAACAACAAAAAAAGCACAGTGACAGGCATAGAGTAGGCATTTAGTGTTTGTTTCCTTTCTTCTTAACGGAATAACAGGTGTACAAATCAATAGCTACATTTAGACTATAATGCCTATGGGGACATCATGCTATCTTATCTAAATTCTGTCTGTCACTCAGCACCTGAGTCAGGTCCTAGAACAACTAAGGCAGTAAGCACTTGATAGAGATTTGATGAAATAAATCGAATTGAGTTAGTGAGAGAAATTATTAATAATTAGTGATTCAGGGAGATCCAGAGTTCTGCCCTTTATCTAAAGCACTGATTTTAAAAGTTCGGTGTCTTCAAAATTGAGTATAATCTTCCAGGGGAAAATATGGTCATTCAGTTAGGTGGAGAATTTTCAAGCATTCTTGCTGAAAAAAACCAGAACTGAAAAGTTCAGTCTCTTGAAAGACATTACTGATAATGAGATTGGACTCTTTCTTGTTCAGAACCCACCCAGGTGGGAAAGCCATTGTATTTTACAGGTTTGGCCTGGGATCAATCCTTTGAATAGTTTGTCCAAGGCTGGGGGTGGGGGGGTACCTTAAGAGGTAAATGAGAATCAAAGCTCAGGTCCAGCCCCTCATTGTAATATTCACTCTCTCATTAACTGTTAACCAGAGTTAATTGCCAACCCAAAGATACTTGTTGCAAAATTCCCTCCTCCCCCCTCCAGTTTTCTGCTTCTAATCTTGGTTGAATTCATTTTGTTTGTGCAAAATCTTTTTAATTTTATAGAATCAAAATGATCTATTTTACATTTTGTAGTGCTCTCTATACATCTTCTTTGGTGCTAAATTCTTCCTTTATCTACTAATCTGACAAATAAACCATTCTATGCACTCTTAATCTGTTTGTGGGTTACCTTTCATTTGTAAATCATATATCCATTTAGATCTTATATTGGTACACAGTGTGAGATGTTATCTTAGTTTCTTCCATACTGTTTTCCAGTTTTCTCAGCAGTTTTTGTCAGATAATGAGTTTTTGTTCCAAAAGCTTGACTTTTGGGTTTATTATATACTAGATTGCTATGATCATTTACTGTAATGTAATTTGTACCTAATCTGTTCCACTTATCAGCCACTCCCTTTCTTACCTAGTGCAAGCTGATAATTACTGCTTTGTCATACAGCTTGAGATATGATACAGTTAGACTACCTTCTTTCCCTTTTTTTTTTCATTGATTCCCTTGATATCCTTCAGCTTTTGTTCTTCTTCTAGAGGAATTTTGTTAATATTTTTTCCAGATCTATAAAATAATTGTTTGATAGTTTGATTGGTATGGTACTAAATAGATTAATTTAGGTAAAATTGTCATTTTTATGACCTAGACTGCCCATGAGCAATGAATATTTTTCTAGTTGTTTAGATCTGACTTTATTTGTGTGAAGAGTATTTTATAGTTTTGTTCATATAGTTCCTGGGTTTGTCTTGGCAGGTAGACGCCCAAGTATTTCATGTTGTCTACAGTTAATTTAAATGGAATTTCTCTATCTCTCTCTTTTTTTTCTGCTTTTTGGAGGGCAATTGGGGTTAAGTGACTTGCCCAAAGTCACAGGGCTAGTTTTTGTGTCAAGTGTCTGAGGCCACATTTGAATTCAGGTCCTCCTGACTCCAGGGCTGGTGCTCTATTCACTGTGCCACCTAGCCGCCCCAAATTTCTCGATCTCTTACTGCTAGAATTTGTTGATAATATCTAGAAATGCTGATGATTTATGTGAGTTCATTTTGTATCCTACAACTTTGCTAAAGTTGTTAATAACGTCAAGTAGTTTTTTAGTTGACTCTCTAGACTTTCTAAGTATAACATCATATCATCTGCAAAGAGTGATAGTTTTGTTTCTTCATTGTTTATTCTAATTCCTTCAATTTCTTTTTCTTCTCTCATTGCTATAGCTAACATTTCTAGTACAATATTAAATAATATGGGTGATAATGGGCATCCTTGCTTCACCTTCTATGATTTGAGGATGGCTGTTTTCATTTCATTGTCTTGAATGAGCCTTTATGACTGTACCTCATTGTTTGCTTCTATATATATATCAACTGGCAACTGCTTATATATATATATATATATATCAACTTTGGGAGGAAAAGGATTCCTTCCAAAAGGATTTCCATTCCTTTGGAATGGAAAAGGACTTTTCTCTGGAAAGTCCTTTTCCCCCCAAAAAGGTGATAGAAATAATAAAAAAGTGTGTGTGACAGATTTGCCAGTTGATATATATAGAAGCAAACAATGAGGTACAGTCATAAAGTCTCATATATATGCCATATATATAGTCCTAAATATATCATACAGTCATATATATATACATGAATCAGAAATTCAAAGTATAGGATCATTGATTTAGAGCAAGGAGGGACATTGGAGGGCATCTTGTCCAACTTTCTTGCTTCACAGATGAGGAACTAATCCATAGAGCTTATTTAATGCCTTGTCCAAGATCACAAGTAGTAAATTTAGAAACAGGATTTGAACTCTTTCCCCTTGACTTTTAAATCCAGCATTTTTGTAATGTTCTTTGCTGCCAAACTAAGGTCATAGTTTCTTCATATGTAATAGGAAGAACTAAATAATCTCTAAATTCCCTTTCAGGCTTAAAATGCTACAGATCTATCTCTGTGACAGAGAGTTATGCATTTCCTTGGGGACTTATGAACTCCTGGCCCTTGAAAATGCATTTATGTTGATATGTCATTTGTTCCAAAGGCCCAGGAGGTGGTTAAAGCAGGCCATGTGGAGCTCTTAGAACTTGGACAGACATGGAAAATGCCAAGGTCATCCTCTGCATCCTGGGCCCTCACTTTTGTCTTGCCATGGGACTTTGATGACTGGATATGACTTTGTACAACTCTGCCTCACTTAAATCCAGTTCATGCCCAAGTCAAGATATCACCCCATGATGTCATTTATCCTCTTAGAAAACCAAGGGTGAACAGCAACAAGAAGGTAGGAAACCAGACTACCAAGAATTAAGGAATGAGGTAGAAGTAAGGAAATAAAGGCAGTGAGTACAGACAGCTTTTTCTCTAGGAATGCCTGAGAAAGAGAGGAGAGTTGTAGGATGATAGTTTGAAGGGATAGTAGGATCTAGTGATAGTTTTTTAAAGGATGGGTGAGATTTGGCAATGTTTGAAGGGAGTAGGAAAGCAACCAGCAGAGAGAGGCAAAATCAAGGAGAAGGGAGGGATGATTGAGGCAGCAATCTGTTGGAGATGAAGGGAGCAGACAAAATCAAGGACACATATGGAGAAGTTGGCCTTGGCAAGGAGGAGGACTACCTCAGTATTAGAGAGTAGAGGAAAGGAGGAGACAGTGAGGGATGATAAGGAGTTTTTGAGATGAAGAAGGAAAAAGAAAAATCACCATGAATGGTTTCAGTTTTCTTTGTAAATTAAATGATGTCCTCTGTACAGAGAGCGAGGGAAAGGGGAAGTATAGGAGACTTGAAGAGAAAAGAAAAAGGTTTGGAATAAATTTTGTGAGGAGTGTGATAAGAAATCATTTAGGGAGGGAAAAGAATTGCTTGGCTGCAGCAAAGTTCCAGTTGATATTCAATAACATTAATTTATAGTTTGCCTTGTTAGTCCAATTGCATGATTTCTTTTAGCTTAGTTCAGTGAATAGGAGTAGAAGAGTTGGGTAGTAGGAATAATCTAGGCTGGGGTATAAAGATTCAAAATTAGAATATGGTGTGGATATCTTCCATGTCTGACCAAGCTCTGGTTAACTATAGAGCCAAGATAAATAGATAGATATAGATATGTACATATATATGTGTATATATGTGAGTGTGTATTTGTGAACACATGTGTTTGTATATGTTTGTGTGTGTGCGTGTGCATGCATGTGGAGAGAGAAAGAAATGGAGTCAGACAAAAAAAATGACCTGACACATTAATTAACTGTTAATGTGTGGGTACAGCTATTTTGGAAAGCAGTTTGAAACTATATCCCCAAAGTTATAAATTGTGTTATGTCTTTTGAACCAGAATAAGGCTGCTAAGCCTATACCACTAAAGAGATCAAAGAAAGAGGACATCAGGCTGAGGCTCATGAAAAAGTAACTAACTGGATAACACCCTAACTACCAAATGAGAAAATTTATTTCACAAATGTTCCTTACTTTAAACAAGAAATATCTCAAGTCTGACTCATCCTACTCACCCATTAAAAAGCTTTAAAATACATGTGACTATCAGGCAAGATAATTTTTTACTGAGAAAATGCTAATTATTTACAAATTAGGTCCTAAATATTTCACATATATAAATAATACAAAGTAGCATGCAGAATTCCATTAGATTAAAATAAAGTCAGTGGTGGGAGCTGTTTGATAAAGAGTAAGATAAAGGAGAAGTAGAAACAGTGAATAAAAAGCATGCCCCTTTACCTCGTTTTTCACTTAGCAATTTCTTCCCTCTGCTCCTGTTTTTTAGCATATAAAAGACTACTCATATTCTCTGCCCCATTTGTGAGTTAATACAATGAGGAGAATAGGGCTCCCCTTAATTTTCTTGGTTTTTGATAACTATGGCAATTTATAGATTGAGAGCTCCAGTGTGTTTAGGTCAGAATGTATTTTAGGGAGTACACATTCATAGCCATTTCACTCTTTCAGCCCTGCATCCTACAGATCCTTGGAAAGAAATGTAATAGACATGCTGTGAGTATGCCTGCATAATGCTCTTCCCCAGAGGAATGTAAGGGATTGTTTTCATGGTTATGAAATCTTCTGAGTAGAAATACAGAGTTGGGAAGTGAAAGACAAGGAAGAGCAGAAGTTAGGTTTGGATCAACATGTTACACTATGTATCACAGTAAGTATGAAATGTACTTCATCTGAACGTAAAAAATGACACCAAAAAACTCTGAAAAGAATGAAAGTGGGTACTTTTCACATATAACAGGAAACTAATCAACGAAAGGTCAATTTATGAGCATACATAGTGGACTTTGCTTGAAACCGTCCTCCTTGTGAACTTTGGAGAATGTATTTAATTATCCTTTGCTATCTTGATCAATTGATGAGTCAGAACTGGGTGTGCATTCAAAAAGCATTGACTGCCTAAAACCAGGTCTCTCTTATGTGGTGAGGGTGAAGATTGCTGCAAGCCTCAGGGCAGTGTAAGAAGTAGTGGTCACAGGGACTTGCTTGCCCCCAGCTTTTTACCTCCTTACTAGCTTTAGCAAATGACTTTGAACTTAGTAGTTCTCTTTCTTTGCCTGTTTTTATTTGTTCTCTTAGTAGAACAGACTAGTCCAAAACCTTGTGAGATCTCAGTAGTCTCAGGTAGGGGAATCCTGTTAGAGAGTTTGCCACCAGTATAGCCTCAAGGAGTTGCCTGTCGCACTCAGTCCAGCAATAAATCTTACCTATCTGCAGAGACGCCAGTTTCTGGAGCAAATTTTATCCATCAGTTATGCTGCATTTGAAAATGAATTTCGGCGGTCTAAATGCTTTGTAGCAATTTCTTTCAATTTGAGCACACAATCCCAGGACCAAAGTAGTATAACCAAAGTCCCTGGTTTGGAGGGATGTGGTCATGCTTATTTTCTTGCTATATTTTTCTCAGTGTATATTCCTTTGTAAAAAAACAAACAAACCTAAGTAATGTTAATTCTTAAATGTTACTGGGTCAATAAATGATAAGGAATATACTAACTGATATTGGGGAAGAACACAACAGAATGTGGGCTCTAGCCAGTGCTATTGAAAAAGATTCCCCCACCCTGGGACATTTTGGTAATGTAAAGATATGTGTGTGTGTATGTTTATGTATTTATGTTTAAATATGCGTACATATATACACATATGTAATGTATAAAGTAAATTTATTTCTTAAAAATTTGATTTAAAAAGACTTCCTTCAACTTCTTCCATTCTACCCCTAGAACCCTGAGATGGTAACTATTCTCCTGGACATTTGACTCATCAGTCAAGTAGGATTTGAGATGAGGCAAGAAGGATTTGAGATCAGGAGCCTCAGAATCTATAAAGGCTGCACCAAAATATAGCTATGAGAAGAATTCTAAACTAAACAAAGAATAGAGGAAATCGTAAAATGTAAAATGCACTATTTTAATTACATAAAATCGTTTATACAGACACAATAAAGAAAAATAGAATAAGAGAAACTGTAGAGAAAGAAAGAGTTTTTTTGCATCAAATCAATAAAAATCTGGTAGCTAAAATATATAGAAAATTAACACAAATAGAAAAGCACCAAGTCAATCTCCAGTAGATGAAGTATAACGAGGCAAGCCCTCCAAGTCTTTTTGGTTGGGGCACACCTGATGGCATACTCACCAGTCCCCAGCAGGGTGGCAGAGGCGGTGGCATCATTGGTTGCTCCATCTTCCCCTAGGACTCAAGTATACTCATCCTTAGTTTTCAGTCTTGCCTTGGCTCCACTATCTTGAGTCTTACTGCTCGAGAGAGACTTTTTCCTCTCTTGAATCAAATAGAGGCTTTCAATCTTGGTCTCCAAACTCCCCAGGTCTTAAATAAATAAATAACAGGAAATTTATGTCTAAGAGTAGATCTCCAAAATCCTTTTATAAAAGGATATGAAAAAACATTTTCAGAAGAAATTGTAAACCGTATGTGATCATTTGAAAATGTGCTCCAGAACACTCATATTAAGAGAAATGCAAGTTCAAACAACTTTAAGGATTCATTTTATAATCTCCAAATTGGCAAAGATGACAAAAAATGGAGACAGTCATGGAAGGCCTGTGGGAAGACAGGCACAGTAATACACTATTGGCAGAAGTGTCAATTGGCCCAGCTGTTCTGGAGATCAGTTTGGAATTCTGAGGTTGAAGTGACTACACTTGGCAGATAAGTGGTTGAGTGGATAGAGAATTGTTCCTGGAAATAAGGAGAACTTGAGTTGAAATTCTGCCTCAGACATTTAGTATCTGTGTGACCTTGAGCAAGTCACTTAACCTCTGTTTGCCTCAGTTTCCTCAACTGTAAAAATGGGGACGATAATAGCCTTTTCCTTGAAGGGTTGTTGTTAGGATAATATTAGATGATAAGTGTAAAGTACTTAGCATGGTGCCTGGTGGATGGATGATAAGTGCAACTGCTTGCTTGGAAAATAATAATTTTAATAATAATAATAATAATAATAACCTGTCTGTACTCTTTGTTCAGATATCCCACTACTGTACATATATTCCCAGGAAGTCAAAGATAGAAACTAAGAGGTGCTTTATAATATATGTTAAAATAGTCAGGTCAGAGTCTATCTATATGTGCATGTTTCTTTGTGTGTGTGTGTGTGTGTGTGTGTGTGTGTGTGTGTTAGCATGTTTATTAGCAAAGGCCTGGAAACAAAATGGGTGATTGGACAATGATTGAAAAAACTATGACTTTTGAACATAATAGAATAAATATTATTGTATAGTACAGTGGTTCTCAACCTTTCTAATGCCATAACCTTTTAATACAGTTCCTCATGTTGTAGTGACCCCCAACCATAAAATTATTTTCATTGCTACTTCTTAACTATAATTTTGCTACTGCTATGAATCGTAATGTAAATATCTGATATGCAGGATGTATTTTCATTGTTACAAATTGAACATAACCCACAGGTTGAGAACTGCTGGTATAGTAAAAACCAATCAACAAAGTTTTTAAGTGCTAGATGCTAGAAACACAAAGAAATGGCAGATATGAGGAATTTGGTGAAATGTAGGAATATTTGTATGAACTGATCCAGAGTGAAAAAAGGAGAATGAAAATAACAATGAATGTGATAACTACAACAACAAAATAAAAATATCATTTAAAATACTGAACTCTGAATAAGTGAAAAACTAATGATGGCACTTGCCAGCTGTGTGACCCTGGGCAAGTCACTTAATCCCAGCCACCTCAAAAAATATGAAAAGTAATGATGGTCTTGGACAGAAAAGATAATAGAATACATCTCCCTTCTCTTGACAAAGAGGCCATATCCTAACTGACTATATTAGGTGTTTCTACTCATTTTTTGTCATAGCTGTTACTGTTATAATGGAAGGTCCCATCTTAAGGAGGGTTGTGTAAGGGGTGTAGAAGTTAATGTTATTCAAAGGAATGAGGCATCTGTAAAATGCATTATATATTAAAAAATAATTATAAAAAAGAGATGAAATGACATCCAACCTATGATACTTCCTGTTGCCACATTGGACATGGTAGGAACAGACTGAAGCCTAGCAGTGTTTCAGATCATGAGTGAGCAGAAGAAATAGGTTGAAACAGTGCCAAGCCAAAGAAAGTTTCAACGTGGCAACAGGCTACTTGACATTCTTAGAACAATGAACTGAGAGGTCTAACTGCACATGGTGAATGAGATAACCTGTCACTTAGATCCTGGTGGGGGTTGAACTGAGAAGTGAATTTTCAGTTTCTCATCTTCAAGCAGGTGAAGAGAGTGAGAAAGACAGAGATTAGCCCAGAAAGCTTTGAGAGGGATCAGCCCAAGTGTCAAGTGGAATGTGTGGCGTAGATATATACATACATACATACATACATGTGTTACTTGTTAACTAATACTTCTGCTTTTATAATCATTAATTTAACTACATTAAATACTTATTATAACACATCTTTAAATAAGGAGTAAGTCAATGAAGCACATCCAGTGATATAATGAAGGAGAAGAATTTTTCCTAGGGGCTATGTTGTGATGTTAGCTAGGCCAATGAAACAAAGCAATGCCATAATTTATGTGCCCATAAGAGAGTACAACTAAAGAAAAAAGAGGTAGTCATTTTTCTGAAAGTCAGAGAGCTTTGGGGTTGTGCCAGAGGGCTCTTGTTGCTAGGTCATGAGCATGATATTTTGAAATGTATATTTGAAATGTATATTTGTATCTTTGCTGTTGGATAGGGTCTGGTACCAGTTATAGCACTACCTGGTTGCTGAAAGAAAGAGAGAGGAAGAAAAGAAGGAAGGAAGGAGAAAGAAAAAGAAAGAGAAAGAAAGCAAGAAAGAAAAAAGAGAGAAAAGGAGAGAAAGAGAAAGAAGGAAAGAAGGAAGAAAGGGAGAAAAAAGGGAGAAAAAGAATGAAAGGAAGAAGGAAAAGAGAGAGATAAAGAGAGAGAGAGAAAAAACAAAGAGAGAGAGAGAGAAAGAGGCAAACATCTTTCTTCTTTGCCTGTATTTGTAGAAGGGGCAAACATTTGTCTATGCCATACCCTATCCCCATAAAACTTGAGGCAAGATTCTTTCCTTGGGTTTCTACAAGCTTGACTTCTAATGTATGAGTTGAGAAATTATTCTGATTATTTTGTAGTTTCAATTACTGGGTGCAGTTGTATAATATTTATTATGACTCTACAATGAAACATGGTTCAAATTCTAGCTCTGACACTTACTATTTGTATGATTTAGGGTGAGTCATCTCACCTCTCCAGACTTATTTTTGCTGTAAAGTGAGTGAATTGAATCTCTAAATTTATGATCCTCTAATCTTACAGAAATCTTTACCCCTAACACAATTTCTGTTCCCTTGGAGTTTATATTTCTTAAATACTAAGTGGTGTTGGCTACCATTCACACAGTTCTACTTGGCTGTAAGAATCTGGGTCTTTGGGAATCATCCTGGTGATTTGGACATGCCTTGCTGGGTTGAAATACTGAGTAAGTGCTATGCTACGTGTTTCTGAGATTATTGACCTTCTGTTCCTTAGCTCTGCCTCTCATCAGGGAGCAGCATCTACTTGTTTTCAAGGGTACCGTAGATTTCTTCTCAATCATAATTCAGCTTTGAGCCCCCACCTAGACCAGTCCTGACTCTTTCTTTGGACTTACTATTTCAGTGAGTCACACGAATTTTGCATAATTGAGATTTTTCTTACTGAAGCATCCACTCACGTTCTACTATTATAAGTAACACAGTGTTAGCACAGAATTGATCATCAGATGGATAGTACATACTAATAAAAAACAAAGAATAATTAATGTTTTCAGGGCAACTGCATTAGTGTCTCCTAGACCTCAAGCACCCCTAAATAATAGCACAGACACAGGAGTTCCAGGAAATGTACAATGTGGCCTCCTTTGAAGAGACAGAGGAATATAAATAACATTGTTTACATTACATGTTTGACTCATACTTCTACTAAGATTAGAAATCAGATGCAAATACAGATACAAATACGGAAACTGATAGAATTTTGGACCTGGATCTCATGTCGTGGAGAATGGTCTTGGAATCTGGTTGGACTCAGGAGAAGGCAGACACTTTTCTTTGTTGGGACTGTCTAATTACTGGTAGCCTCCTTCAAATATTTCTGACAATAGGCAGTGATCAGCAAAACAAGGAAAAGCTGGCGGTCCTATAGCCTGGTTACTTCTCTGATGCTTTGTCTGCGTCATGACACTTCTCCTGCTCCCCAAACTTCAAGCTTCACTAAGCAGTAAGAACAAACTGTAAACAGTGAAAGGAGGGCCCTATGTAAAAATAGATGATCAGATTTAGAGCTAGAAGTAACTTATTCAAATCCTTTCAGTATATAGATGAGCAAACAGGTCCAGAATTCACCTTACTTAAAGTCCTGACCTCTTCTTAGCCTGCCATGAGAGGTAAAAATATTGCTAAATGATTGAAGTAGAGACCATTGCTGTTCTGCCTGACAGGACCCTGAGATGGCAGTCTCATTTGTCCTTCTTTGTGCCCCAAGAGACAAAAAGCGTATGAATCAGTAGTGATTTCAGTAGAAAGTAGGAATCAGTTCAGTGGGTTTATGTTTTTCCTATTAAATCATGCTGCTTGACTGATGACAATACAGTGGAAAAGGTAAACAGCATTAGGCATTCCACGAGGGCAAAGACAGTGTTAAATTTTTCTTTACTGATCCCAAAGACTTTATCATAGTATCTTCCACTCTTTTAAAAAAAGTTTTCACTTTACATTTACAGATTATGCCTAGTCTGAAACCACTTTCAGAAAGGTTTCATGTAACAAAGTAACACTATGATCTCATCTGAAGGCTCTGGCAACATTTCATATGAGTGCATCCCTCCTCTATTTAAATTTAAAAAATGACAAATCTGTTATCTCTCCCTTCTACTCCTCTACCCTTTTTTTAAATAAAAAAGAAGGGAACAAATTAGATGTAAAAATACACAGTCAAGCAAAACAAATTACCTCAATGACCAGATTTTTAAAAATCACATATGTGTGTGTATGTACATATGTATGTATGTATATATCTCACTCTGTGTTCAGCTCCATCACCTCTCTGTAATGGGATAACATGTTTCATCACTGATTCTCTGAAATTGTGCATGGTCATTGTATTAATATAAGTTCGTATAGCTTTTGAGGTTTGTTTTTATAGTGTTGCTGTTATCAAATAAATTGCTTTTCCTGTCTCTGCCCATTTTATTTTTCATCAGTCTGCAAAAGTTCTTAGAATTGTTCATTTTTATAACATTGATATTAGAGTATAAAATAAATCAGGGGTGGGGAACCTGTGGCCTCAAGGCCGCATGTCCTTTGACAGAATTCAGACTCCTTTTTTTAAGAGGATTTTTTCTGTGAAGTTTGAGTTCTGTCAAAAGGTGACACTTGAGGACCTAGAGGGCCACATTTGGCCTCAAGGCTGCAGGTTCCCCAGCCCTGGAAAACTGTTCTATTTCACTCCACATCGGTTCATAGAAATATTTATGTCTTTTTGAATTCACCTATTTCTTCATTTCTTACAACACAATAATACTACATCAAGCATTCCTTAATTGATGGGAATTCCCTTAGTTTCCAGTTGTCGTGTGTGTGTGTGTGTGTGTGTGTGTGTGTGTGTGTGTGTGTTGCCCATATAGGTTATATGTGGCTAGAGGTGGTTCATAGGGAGGCTCAAACAAATACATCTAATAGTCTCCCCTGACCATCCTTCTCCAAGGGAGTCTGATTTCCTATCAGGAGAGGAAGCAGAAGGCTACGGGACATGAGACTGGCCCTCTGCTCTCCTCAGAGAAAGGTACTAGAATAGAATTCTATCTGTTTGCTCCTTAAACAATGTTAATGTAGGGGAAATAATTTTTAGGTTCAAGCTAATATACTGATTGCTATTCCTTAAGAGTGAAAGAGTTCCCTAAGCTTTATGTCCAAAGCTTAACATCCTTCCCAACAAATACTATTCTCCAAAAGAACATATGTAGTGAATAGCAAATATACCATTTTATCTAAGCCAATAACAAACAGAAATCAAAGAAGTTACAGAGATGAAAAATATCAGACAAAACACAGAGTAAATAAGCTCTCCCATGGTGAAAAGATATCTCGAGTTAACCAGTAGAGTCCCAGTGATCACCCAAGAGAAAATTTTCAGAAGTCTATACTGTAATAAGCTAGGGATAGGGACAGGATTGAGATTTTAGATTCTTTATATTTTGTCTTCTTCCCAGAGTTCCTCTCCCTCATGCTCTTCAGTGAGCTCAAGAAAATCTGAAATTACATTTGTCTTCTTTCTTGAGGTTTAAAACAAGAAGAGTAGGACCTATCTTCTTCCAAGCTCTTGCCAACTCTTGTGGATGGGGAGCATCAATTAATCAGTCTTCATCAGTGAAGGGAGTCTTATGCAAATGGACTTTGAGTCATGAGTTACACTGTTGGTTTTCAACACAGAAAGAGCTGCTATAGGCATTTTTGTACATATAATTCTGTTTCCTTTAAAAAAAAAAACTCTTTGGGATATAGACCTAGTAGTGGTATTGCTGGGACAAAGGGTATATATGATTTTATAGTCCTTTAACATCATTTCAAATTGTTCCCCAGAATGGTTGGATCAGTTCACAACTCCACAAACAATGCATTAGTGTTCCAATTTCCCCATATTCTCCAACATTTGTCACTTTTCTTTTCTTATTTGAGTCATTGTTGACTTAACCTCATATAGATGGTTAGATTGATATATGTGTGTGTTTTTAAGTCAGTGGGCAAATCAATAGAGGAGAAATAGAGAAGTTCTTTGGACACACATCTGAAACACATACTGTCTTATAACAAGGTGTCATGTATAATTTTGTGCAACCAGCATAAGATTCAGGATGACTTGGGAGGAGGATCAAATATTAGAGAAATTTACTAAGCTAGAATGTGTATGAACATACACATAAATCGGGTTACATATGTAACTTTAGACCCGTGACATCTAAAATACTAATGCTCTTCACTTCAGTCATTGGCAATATTTTTATAGCTCATAGCTGGGTAAGGGAAAGGGTGGGACTAGAAGAAGAAGAGCATTTCCTTCTTTTCTGATCCAGACAAGTAGCAAAGTGGAACCAGGATGGATAGAGCAATAGTACTGGTGGCAGTGGCTGGGTAAGAGGCAGGAGCTGGGGTGCCACCTTCTGGTCTGAAAAGGCCACAATAAAAGACTTCTGCTCTAAGTTACAGAACAAAAGTCTGAGGATTATTGAAGCAAAATCCACATGCTTGGTAATAGGGTATGAACGACAACCAAATAAAATGACAGAAGCTTCAGGAGACATAGACGGTGCTGGGACTGGTGTGGGAAACCCTGGGCTTGGATCCAGTCTGACTCTCAGTCATTTGCTAGCAACTCCTGCCTGTGATAATGGCAGTGTGGGTGTGAACAAATCACTTTCCTGAGGATGAAAATATCTGTAGTATCTAATTCAGGTGGTACCCTGGATAGAGGCTAGGTCCAGAGTCAGAAAGATCTGAGTTCAAATCTAACCCAGACACTTACTTAGCTGTGTGACTCTAGGCGAGTCATTTAACTTCTGTTTTCCTCAGTTTCCTCATCTGTAAAACAGGGATATTCACACCTACCTCCCAGGGTTGTTTTGTGAATCAGTTCAGATCACCTTTGTAAAGTGCTTAGCATGTATTAGGTACTATAAAAATGTTAGCTCTTATTGGCAAGCATTTATTAAGTACCTACTATGTTCCAGTAACTGCATCAAGGTTGTTGTTAAGTTGAAAGAAGTAATACAGGGTGTCCTAAAAGTCTTTGTGCAATTTTGAGCTTTAATAGTTATTCAGGATTATAATAATTATTTCATTATAACATTATATTGATTATATCAGTAGTTATTGACTTAATGGTTATTATATTAGTTACTAAAGGTTTAAACTGCACTAAAACCCTTGGGACGCCTCGTACGCGGAGCACTCTTTGCAAACTTTAAAGTACTCTGTAAATGCTAGCTGTTCCAAGCTATTGCAAACTCTTTGAACTCGAGTTTCCTTATCTCTATAATGGGGTTAATAATATTTGCTGTATTTATCTCATTGTACTATTGTGAGGGAAGAACTTTGAAAAACTTAAAGCAGTATGAGTTATGTATCAGTCAGATGCTTCCTTTTCTCTCTCTCCTCCTCTCCATTTATCTGGTGACCGTGCTACTTTCTGCCCTTATCACCTTTCACCAGCACTATTGCGAGAGCTTCCTAATTTTTCTCCCTACCTCAGGTCTCTCTTTTTTCCAAATCCATCCTCCATGTAGCTTCTATCCTTCCCAAAGCACAATTTCACTGTTACCTCCAGGACAACATGGAACCTCCTTCCTATCTTTGGCATTTAAGACATTTCACAATCTGCCTCCAGCCTACCTTCCAAGACTTATTTTTCACATTACTTTCCTCTCCCCTGTCCCATCCGGTTACCCTCCATTTCAAACAAACTGACCTGCTTGCCTTTTCCCTATCAACCTTCCTGCTTCCATCTTCATACATTTGCATAGCACGGAATTTCCCTCCTCACTTCCATCTCTGAGAATTTCTAGCTCCCTCTAAGAGTAAATTTAGAGCTTCCCAGTTGTTGGTCTTCCTCCCCATTCCCTTAACCCTAATATACCTTATGTGTATATCTCTGCACGTTCACAATTTTACATACAAATTTACGTGTATCTTGAGGGCAGGTGTATGTGTATACCTCCTTTTGTTCCTCTCTTTGTATCCTCAGTGCTCAGCACAGAGTCTGGCATGTAGAAGGCACTTAGTAAATGCTAGCTGACTGACTCTTGGTTTTATCATTGAACCTAAATTACCTACCACAGTGGTGGTGCCCGTAAATGCTTAACAAATGCTTACTGAATTGAATCAGAATAGATTTTGAAAGGATAGTCTTAGTGCCCCATTCTTATTTTTAAAAGATCAGGATGAAATAGTAAACACTAATAAAAATTTATTTAATTTAACCATTCTTAGGGGTGAAATTGGAGTCTTTTCAAGTTGTAGGAGTAGAATGTTGCTTAATATACTGCACTCAGACCTTAAAGGATTTCTGGAACAAAGATTCAAGTAGCTAAAGACCAAATCATTGAGTCAGAAAGATTCAAGTGGCAGCCTACTCTAGTTACCTAAGTGAATTCTTAGAATTCCCATCTAGGCAGGTTTACCTGAGCTTGTGTCTTTGTAAAGGCAGGATGACAATGAAATTCTTCTGCACCTGCAGCCTCTGATTTTCTGGGGAATCCCATTTTTCTACATTTGGAAAGGATTTTTTTATTTTAATTTTTAATGCAGTGAATCTGGGGTTCAGCCAAAAGCAATACAAATTATTAAATGAATGAAAAAATAATTCCAAGAACAGGTGCCACTAGTTGTGTGGCCGTAAGTAAGTAATTTGACCTCTCTAGGCAGTAGTTTCCTTGTCTGTAAAAATGGATTGGTGTGGAAGAAGTGCTGAACTAGCACTTGGACTAGACCAGTTCTCAGAGTCCACAGAACCCATTTGGGGTTTTCTTGGCAAAGATATTGGAATGGTTTGCCATGTCCTTCTCCAGCTCATTTTACAAATGAGAAAACTGAGGCAAACAGGGTTAAGTGAATTGCCCAGGGTCACACAGATAGTAAGTATCTGAGGCTGGGATTTGAACTCAGGAAAATAAGTTTTTCTGACTCCAGCCTCAGCCCTCTCTCTATCCATTGCCCCATCTAACTGTCCAAAAGATCAGTATCTTAAACTTGAATTTCAAATGGGCACACGCTTTTCCTTAGTTGTTCTTGGCAATCATTTTAAGAGGTGGGAAGATAATCATAACATCCAGACAGTAGTGAAGTTTAGTTGCCACCCTTACTCCACTTAAAATGAAGGCCTTAGGGAGAGGGTTCTGTGAAGATGGCAGAGTAGGTAAGAAAACTTTCAGTTCTCCAAATTTCCTCCATAAAAAGAGACAGAACATCACCTCAGAGCAGCAGAAATAAACACAGGGTAAAGCAGGTGTCCTCCTAAGACAGTGTGAGAAAAGCCCAGGAAAGATCCAACCTCCAGGGGCAGAGGTTTGGCATGAGTGAAGCGCAAACACCTGCCTACTCTGCAGAAACAACAAATAAGCCCTGGGGGCAGTTGGACTGAGAGGCTGCCTCAGTCTGAGAAACTTTAACCTCATAGACGGTGGTGGGGGCAGTGTTTGATGACTGAGTAGGAGAAGACTGACTGATCTACTGTGAGGGATTCCAAGTACCAGAGGGGTCCTGGGCTGTGGATGCCGCCAGAAGGAGCTAGCACACACCCAGTGAGTGCATTAGCAGAGGGGCAAGGACCCTGCTAGCTGTGGACACTTGCAGGAGAGCAGAGTCCCTGGTTTTAGTTCCATCACAGAGAGGACAGCTGTAGTTTGCAGCCCCTGGAGGAACTTCAGGAAATAAGATCATTTGTGGAACAGTGTGGCTGGGGGGTCCTAACTGTGGCTTAGGAGTAGAGAGGAGAGCCCAAGTCTGAACTCTGGGACAGACCTCAGAAAATAATAGTGATTGATTACACTCATAGCTGCTAGAAACAAAATAAAACGAAAAATAAATAAATAAAAATGAGTAAGCAAAGGAGATAGAACACAACCATAGATAGTAACTATAGGGATAGAAAAGATTTGGGTTCATATTCAGAGGAAGATAATGGAACTAAAAAAAAAGCCACTCCTTTTAAAATGAGAAATGTTAAATGTTTCCAAGTACAAAAGGAATTCTTGGAAGAATTGAAAAAAGGACTTTAAAAACAAATAAGAGAGAAGATTCTGGGAAGATAGCAGAATAGGTCAGAAAATTCCAAGCTCTTCAGATTGCTCCTGCCAACAAGACAAAACAATGCCTTACAGCAAACATAGAGCAGGTAAAAATAAACAAGAGTTGGGGCAGAGCAAGTGGAGGGGAATGGGAGAAAAAATCCCAGAACTGAGGTTTGGTCTGTGTGAAGTATGAACAACTACATGTTAGTTCCACTGAAACAGAAAGTGGTAAGTCCTGGGGATAGCTTGGTTAGGAGGTAATCTCAGCCTCAGCCACAGGAATTTTCACCTCTCAGGCAATGTGCAGAGACTGGCATCTGAGCAGGGAAAGATTGAGGGAACCTCTGCTAGTAAGAGATGCCCGGTTCAGCTGTGCTGCTGAGACACATGGCTCTGGGTGAAAAGGAACCAGCACATGCCAGGTGAGTGCGGAAGCAATGGGGCAGGATGCCACTGGCTGTGAGCACTTACAGGAGGGTAGAGTTCTTGGTTTGGGTTCTAGGCCGAAAGGGAGTACTGAAGGAGGACCTGAGGCCAGAGGCACTATCTCCCATACCCCAGGACTAGAGGTGATTAAAACTAATTGCTATAAGTAATTTAAAAAAAAATGAGCAGACAAAGGAGAAATAACTAAATTATAAACAGTTACTATGGGAATAGAGAAGACCAGGATTCATCTGCAGAGGAGAATACTGAAGCAAAAAAAGCCTCTCCTAACCAAAGAGTAAAGTCAAATAGTCACCTGGCCAAAAAAAATTCATAGAAGAACTTTAAAAATCAAGTGAGAGAGATTGAGGAAAAAAATTTTTTTAAAAAGAAAAAAACCAAGAAAAACAAGATTATGAAAAGAAAATTAACCAACTAGAAAAGATCAGAATCTTGGGGAAGAAAATGACTATTTGAAAATTAGCACTGGGCAAAGGGAAACCAGTGATGTTCTAAGAGACCAAGAAATAATAAAACAAAAATATAAGGAATGAAAAAACAGAAAAGAATGTGAAACATCTCATAAGAAACATAACTGATCTGGAGAACAGATCAAGAAGAAAGAACATGAGAATAATCAGACTACCTGAAAGCTATGAGGAAAACAAGAATCTTGATACAATAGTATAAGAAATAATTAAAGAAAATTGTCCCGAAGTGTTAGAACAAGAGGAGAAAGTAGAAATAGCAAAAATCTACTGATCATCACCTAAAAGAGATTCTACAGACGCAACCTACAGAAACATCATAGCTAAATTCTGAAGCCCATAGCTCACGGAGAAAATATTATGAGAAACACACAAAAAATTCAAATATGGCAGAGCCACAATTAAAATCAAACAAGACCTAGCAGTGGCAACACTAAAAGACCGCAGTGTTAGAACATTATATATGGAAGTGTGAAAGAACTGGGGTTGTGACTGAGAATATCATACCCAGCAAAGTATAATCCTGAACAGGAAAAAAAAAAGGATATTTAATGAACTGCCAGACTTTCAGGATTTTATTGCAAAAAGACTTGAAATTAATAGAAAATTTGACATACAAGATCCAAGAAAAATATAAGCTAAACATCACTGACAAATTACAAGGGACTCAATAAGGACAGACCATTAATTTTTATATGGGGAAATGTAAACTGTATGTCTAAGATTGTAATTTGTAATCAAGTAGTTTGAAAGAAAGATTGGAGTAGAGCTGAGTATGATGTGATTCTAAAAAGTAATATCATCTAGGAGAGTGGTCATCAACCTTCCTAATTCTGTGACCCTTTAATACAGTTCCTCATGTTGTGGTGACCCCCAACCATAAAATTATTTTTGTTGCTACTTCATAACTGTAATTTTCCTACTGTTATGAATTGTAATGTAAATATCTGATATGTAGGATGTATTTAAATTGAACATAACCCACAGGTTGAGAACCGCTGATCTAGGAAGAAGTAAAAAAGTAATTATCTTATAAAAATGAGGTGCAAGAGGAAGAACAGACACAGAGGAACTAGGGGAGGAGGGCTGGTAGTTCTGGAATCCTATTCTCATCAGGAATGGGTTAACAAACAATACATACATAAGTGTATATATATATGTATATATATATATGTATGTATAAAAGTCTTTTAATTTCAGAAAGAAATCAAAGGCTAAGGGGATATGGAGGTGGGAGGGATTTTTATAGGGAACTCTACTCATATCAGATCTGAGTTAAAGAGAGAACAATATATCCATTTAGAAGGGAATAAAAGTTTTCTAAATTTATAAAGAAATAAGGTGAGGGAATAAGGGACATACAGAAGGTATCTAAATTAATGGGAATGGGATGATGAAGGAACAAAATGTATATATATATTTTGAAATATATATATATTTGGAAGGCTTAAAAGTCCTCTAAATTCAGAGAGGAACAAGAGGATAAGGGGGAAAGGTGGGGGGGAGAAGGATAAGAGAGGGATCCTTGGAGGGAAGGGGAGATTAAGTAATAGGAGGGCAAGGTAGCAGGTAGAGGTAAAGTATAGGAATCAGGAGGGATAGGAAAGAAGAGATACACACAAACGAAATAAAGATCAGGAGTAGAATTTATTGGGGAGAAAAAGCAAGGGCAGTAATCATGATCTCAGACAAAGTCAAAACTGAAATAGATTTAATCAAAAGAGAAAAATAGGGAAACTACATTATATATCAGCCTATCGATCAATATTGTTTTAGACTACTTAAAATAACTAGATAGTATAAGTTTGGAATATAGCTGTGGTGTAAGAGATGATGAGTTGGTAGAATTAGAAAAATATGGAAAGACTTGGATTTATGAAGGAAGATGTTTTCTACCTTCAGAGAAATTGAGCACAAACAGTCCAGTAGTGCTGGAACCTTACTCTTATTAGGAATGAGTTAAAGAGGGAACAACATATTTATCTAGAGAGGTATAAAAGTCTTCTAAATTCAGAAAGAAATAAGAGGGTAACGGGATGAGGGAGAGACTTTTAGAGAGTTAGGTACATTAAGGAATAGGAGGGCAAGGTAGCAGGTGGAAGCAAAGCAGAGGAGTGAGGAGGAATAGCATAAATAAGGTAAGAAGGATAGTGAGGAAAACTAGGAAGGAGGAAAACACGCACAAAGCAATTGTGGCTTAGAATGTTAATGGGACAAATTTACCCATAAAATGGAAATGGAGAGCAGATTAAAATTTTAAATTCAATAATATGTTGCTTTCAGGAAGTGCTATAAAAATGAGAGATACACACAAAGATAAAATAAAGGACAAGACTAGAATTTAGTATGAAACAAAAACAGAGATAGTAATCATGAATCTCCAAGTTAAAGTTAAAATAGATTTATTCAAAAGTGAAAAGTAAACTACACTGTGTCAGCAATATTATTTAGTATTGTTTTACACCATTTAAAATACCTAGACAGGGGGGTGGAACCAAGATGGCAGCATAGAAGCAGCAAAACACCACAGCTCCCACACAAACACGCTAAAAAACTCATAAAATGGGACGCTAAACAGATTTTCAAGCTCCAAAACTCTCCACAAGACAGAAAGCACATCTGTTGCTACAGGCAGTGCAGCAGGTGGGGCTCTTCACAGCAGTCAGGGAGCCACGGCCAAAACCAGGCCGGCTCAAGCCCTGGGGCATCGGGCGGGGAGCTGCGTCTATAGGAGAGCAGATCAGCTGCACTGGAGGAAGAGTTACCACATTTATCAGGCCAGAAGACAAAAAGCCTAAGAGAAAGGTCAGTGGATTTTGCTAACTGGGAAGGAGAAGAGCGGGTCTGGCCAAACTGCTCCCAGGGCAAGGAAGCAGTGGGAGGCACCTGTAGCACCAGGAACAGAGCACTAGCGGCCTCCACTGGGCTGCTTCAGAGCCCTCGGCCTGCAGATAGCAGGGGGGCTGACGCGATCCATCGAGGCCAAGGGCTCTTGCATTGAGCGGCCTGGATCTGGATCGAGGTCTTGAGTGGTGGTCCTGGGGTGCGCTTTCGGTGAGCCAAAGCTGGTGGGGGGGAGCTGCAGCACCCCACCAATAGCTCCGGCAGCTGAGAGGGCCCCAGCAATTTGGGACAGAGCTTTCCCCCTCCAGGAAGCAGAGTTCCACAGAGCTAAAAAACCAAGCAATTAATAGACTGGCCAACATGAGAAAAAGGAAGCAGGCTAGGAACAGCAGTAAAACTCTAGAATCCTTTTTTATGGACA
>CM053597.1:100343948-100376196 GCA_028646575.1 Pseudocheirus occidentalis | reverse complement strand
CTATCTATCTATCTATCTGTCTGTCTGTCTGTCTGTCTGTCTATCTATCTATCTGTCTATCTATCTACCTATGTCTATCTATCTATCTATCTGTCTGTCTGTCTGTCTGTCTGTCTATCTATCTATCTATCTATCTGTCTATCTACATATCTATATCTATTCCACAGATCCATAATGAGAGAATAGACAATTATATTAAATGGTTTAAACAGGTCAGATCAGATTAGAATTTCTCTTTTAGTCACAACTTCTATGTGATTGTCTCACTAGATTGAACAAAGGCCTTTGCAAATCTTCCAATTGTAACATTGATTTTAATAGTATTTTCTATATGAGTGACTTTAGACGAATCGCTTTCTATAATGATAAGAAGCAAATAAATCTATCACTGTTGTAAAGTGTTATAAGATTTGCTTGGCACTTTGAGGGCAACACGACTAGACTGAATAAACTGAGGCTCAGAGAGGTTAAATTCCTGAACCAAGGACACAGAATGCATAAGCCAGGATTTAATCACAGCTGTCTCTGGACTCTGAATTCAACTTTCATTCCTGTAATTCCCAAGTGTATAGGAATAAATAATAAAGAAATATAACATTTGAAAACCCATGGGTTTTGCCCTTCAGTGTTTAATAACACAGCAGGATAACACTATCCTACTTGTGTGTGGAGAGGAATAAAAAGCCTGACCAATTGTCCTTTCTTCCCCTCTGTGAACAGACCTTTGAAGGCTAAGTTTCAAAAGTTGGGAGCCAGGAGCTATAAAGACAGAGCATATGTGAACATACTTTAATTAGTGTCTTGGGGAGAAAACAGCTATTCTCAAAGCACTGCTCCTCTAGCTCCTGAGAGATTCACACCTGGGTCATTAAATCCTCATCAATCCTGAAGGAGCTGCTGCTCCAGATGACTTTTCCTTGGTTAGTCATCTGAGAGAAGGCCTGGTGCCTCACCTAGGGCAATAATCTGGAGGGAAGAAACTCAAGAGCCACAACCTAACCTTCAGAAGAAAAAAGTAAGGGAGAGGGTTGGGGGGAGGGAAGAGGAGAGAGGTAACGACAGGGAAGTACGGCAGTGAGAAGGAGAACTACATTCAATTGAACTCACATTCATGCCTGCTGTGGCTAGTCACTAGTGTAACTAAGCACTTAGAGTACAGAGATAAAAGTTGAACAGTACCTGTCCTCAGGAAACTTATATTTTACTGGGGGATTTGTGGTTGGATTTTTGTGACTTTTGTCCATGGGGTTTTCTTGGTAAAGCTATCTGGAATGGTTTGCCATTTTGTAATGGTAATGAGAAGGTGAAGATCTTCCCTGCCCCTTGGCCCCTTGATAGGCTTAAGTGGCTCTGAGAACCTTCCCTGATTTGAAAGTATACTCTGCCCCCTAATAGGCTGAATGTGGTCCATGGAGCCTGTGTTGGGAAGCTTGTTTTTCAGGAACACCCACACCTTGTTACTTTGTGATTGGGCAGTGGGTCAAGAGGGTTGTGACATTCTCTGACCCAGGAGAAGGCTATATATACCCTGATGAGAGGTTTTGCTTTGGGGCTCACTTTGGGAAGAGTTGTGTGATTTGGCCAGATGAGATTCTGGGCAGCCCTTGAATCCCCTGGTTTTGAAAACCCAGATGTTGGTGCTTCCCTCTCTGGTAAATAACTAGGTGTGGATGTAATGGTCAGACAACTGAAAGCCCTGTCTGCTGGTCTGTTTCTCTGTCTGTATTTTTTTGTCTACTTGTAACTTCTGTTTGTATTCTCTGCAGTTCAGGGTGCTGACTTTTTCCTCTGAAGTAGGTCAATTATATATGTTTGATTAAAGTAAGATGGTTAACCTATTTTGAGATGCTTTCCTTTAGAAAAGCAGATCTAAGAACATGTGTTAGCAGCCATCCTGGGTATGCTAGGGTGCTTGCTGCTACACATTTCCCTCTCTCTTTTTATAGATAAGGAAACTGAGGCAAACAGGGGTTAAGTGACTTGCCCAGAGTCACACAGCTGATAAGTATAATTCAGCTAATAAGGCCTGATTTTATGCAGATAAATACATAGAAGGTCATTTGAAGAAGGAGAAAATATTAACAATGAAGGGAATGGGGAGAGTTAGAGAAGGCTTTTTTTTTGGTAAGAGGTAGCACCTGAGTTTGACCTTGAAGTAGGGTAAGTGGTCAGAGAGGCTCAGTTGAGGAAGGTGACAATTCCTAGTATGTACAAACATGCAAAGGTTAGATGTGGAATGCTAAGTTCAGGAAACAGGTCCGGGTTAGTTGTGTCACAGAACAGGAAATATATACAGAACAAATACAAAGCAATTTGGCAAGGAGTATTAGCATCAGGGGTTATCAAGAAAGGTCTCTTGTAAGAACTGACATTTAAGCTGAACTTTGAGCTAAGTTATGGATTCTGAGAGATGTGAGGAAGGAATCCATTTATAGGAAATTACCTCTGGAAACACATGGTAAGAAGATACGGCATGTCATGCACCAAGAAAAGCAAGCAACCCCAACTGGCCACACCATAGACTGTGTGAAGGGGAGTGATGTGTGATGACTCTGGAAAGGTTGGTTGGAGTTTAATGTGAAGGGATTTAAAAGACAAACAAAAGAGTCTCTACTTGATTCCTGGAGTTGGGAGTAGAGAGGAGTGACATGACCCACCCTGTGCTTTAGGATTGTTATTTTAGTACCTTGAATCTGGAGGATAGATTGGAGATGGGAGAAAGGAGGCTGCAAGTTAGGGGAACAATGAAGAGCTCATTGATGAGGGCTATCTGAAAAGAGAGAAGGTCAAAGAATGTGAGTGATGTCCTGGAATTAGATTGAAGAAGCTTGGACACTGGAGATGGAAGATGGGGGAGAATGATGACATTAGGGTGCCTGAGTCTGTGAACTTGGAGACTGGGACTGGGAAGTTTGTTGTTTGATGAAATAAAAGTCCAGGTGTCATCTTCATAGTGGTGAAATTGAGTCCTTGGGATCTGATTAGAAGAGAGAGAGAGAGAGAGAGAGAGAGAGAGAGAGAGAGAGAGAGAGAGAATATGTATCAGAGGAACAGAGATAGAGACAGAAACAGAGACAAAGGCAGGGAGTCAGAAAAAAATATCTAGCTACCTAAACAGATGGATAGGTACAGACTTAGCCAGGTGTGGTGCCCAAATTCCCATTCCCATTACATGAGGTAGATTATCTGTCTGTCTATCATCTATTTTTTTCTCTCTGTAAACCTGTCAGTTTATCTAATCTATCATTTATCTCATCTGTTAACATCAAAACCTCCTAATTTAGGGGATATATTTTGTACAGGGAACGTTTCCCTTTCTCCTTAACACTTTCATCTTTGCCATTTTCAATAGTTCATTAACATTTATTAAGTACCTGCTTATTAAGTCCAGGCACTGGACATGCAAAAAGAGTTAAAGGAGCTCGCAGTCTAATGAGGGAGACACCAAGTAAACAAATATCTAGAAATAAGCTTTTTATGGTATAACTAGGGAATAATTTTAAAAGGCCAGGCACTATTAGTCAATAAACATTTCCTAGACACCTGCTGTGTGCCAGGTACTGTGCTAAACACCAGCTAGGCAAAAGGAGACAAAAGACAGCCCCTGCCTCAAGGTGCTCACAGTCTAATGGAACTAACATTAAGAGGGATGGGGAGAGGGGAACGAGTTGGAGCTATCGGAAAATACAGTTCACATCTCCATTAGATCTATTTCCCGAGTGCACGGTGACTCTTCTCTTGTTTCGTGATGTAAAAAATGCTGGAGATTTAAGAAAAAAGGCCATGGAAGGTAGCATTGATGGAGCATTAATTAATGCCACAATGGTGCTCGATCCCTTCAGGTCCTCGTGGCACCCAACAAGGCCATCCATCTCTACAAGCTTGGGAAAATGAAGACGAGGACTCTGTGCACAGAAATTATCTTCAACCTTTCCCCAAACAACAGTATTTCAGAGGCCTTGAAGAAGTTTGGTGTCTCAGACAGCAACACTTCAGTTTTAATTGTTTATGTTGAAGAAGGAGAAAAGCAAATGAACCCAGATGATCTCATATCACAGGTGGATGGTCATCAGGTTTCCTTAGACAAGCTTCCAGAAATAACAGATCTCACCAAAATGAATAAGACATACAAACTGACTCCCAAAGAAGAAAAGATCGGGACATTATTAGAAAGTGTCGTTTGCAGAATATCCACCAAAGATGTGTTATAAAGAAGAATCAGCTGGCCTTTTTTTTTCTTTTTTTTTTGGAGGGCCATTGGGGTTAAGTGACTTGCCCAAGGTCACACGGCTAGTTTTTGTGTTAAGTGTCTGATTTGAACTCAGGTACTCCTGACTCCAGGGCCGGTGCTCTATTCACTGCGCCACCTAGCCGCCCCTCAGCTGGCCTTCTTAGCATGATTTTAATGACAGTTTTTGGTGTTATTTCTGGAAGTCGTGGCGGGTGAATCCTCTCCTGTTGTTCTCATTGAGGAGTGGAGTTCCTACTAACTAGACCTCTCTGCCTTTCTTTGGTAAGGCTTTGGTTGGAGCCCAGAAACTTGGAGCCACCCTCGTGCTGCTCAGCATGGTGGGTTAGCAGGTCCTCCCTACACTCCGACCACTCCCATCCTGCCTCTTCTCTTTATATGCATGCCCCACCTCCATTTTACAGATAAAGAGATCAAGGCCCAGGGAGTGACCATTAAGTGGCAAAGCTGGGGTCTGAGCCCAGGTTCACTCCTGAACTATCGCAGCAGCCTCCTCACTGCTGCTCCAGCTCTCTTGAATCCAGCTTCATTCAGCTGTCGGAGGGGTCTTCCTAAAGCCCTTTGCTCCTCAGTACCTCCAGGGTCTCCCTAGTAACCTGGTTTGGCCTTTGAAGCTCTGCGTTTCCCAGCATGCACTTTTACAGTGAGCCAGAGCGACTTCCCTTGTTGCTCCTCATGGACAAGGTCCCATCTCCTGCCTTTGCACAGACTGTCCCCCATCCCATACCTGGAATGCACCCCGATCCAATTTCTTCCTCTTAGGATGCCTAGCTTTCTGCAAAGCTTAGCCCTAGTGCCCTTCTGTCACCAAGGCATTTGGTAGCTCAGTGAATAGAACAGTGGGCCTGGAGTGAGGAAGACTTGAGTTCAAATCACTTACTGGCTGCATGACTCTGGGCAGATCACTTAACCTTACCTGCCTCAGTTTCCTTAACTGAAAAATGGGGATAATAAAGGCATCTTCCTCCCAGGGTCTGGCACAGAGTAAAGTCTCATTCCCTTCCCTTTTTTAAAAACCCCCATAAAGATTAGTGCCTTCTCCAAAAAAATAAAAAAACAAACAAAAAAAGAGAGATGGGGACGGGTGGAAGATAGGATTTTAGTTGAGATTCAAAGGAAGCCAACTCAAAGCTGTTTTTACTTGAATGACAATAGTAGCCATTTCTGGACTCAGGGAGTGTTGGAGCTCTCTCGTTCTGCAGAGGGGTTTCTCTTAGCCCTAGATTTCTACATGAAGAGAACTTTCAGTCCCAGAGGAGACTGGCCTGGGCTTTTAGTTTCTCACACTCTCTGGACCTTTCCATTCTCATCCCCAAACTCCGGTGAAAATTACTTAAATCTTTGGGTTTGGCTCTTGTCTAAGGTCTCTCTAGAGGGAGGAAGTATAAAGGTACTTAGATTAGATATAGGGTATATATTTATTTTCTGCCTCCAAACAAAATGCTTAACACAGGAGACTCACAGAAGGCTTGAACAAGTAGCAGAAGGAACACAAACTACTCTGTTTAATGAGTTTAATGATTATATATACAAATATACATATATACAAATATACAAGTTATAAGCGTAACTACTCAGTTATGCTCTCCTGAGAGGCTGAACTTCAACATAGGAACATGAAACAGTTTTGGGATTGATAAACAGGCATTTTACAATTCACCCCAGTTTGGCACTGTCCAAATAATTCCCTATTGTTTCATGTTTTCTGACAAAGCAGAGAACCTGAAGCTTTCTTTTGTGTCCATGGTCATTTTCTTCCAGAAAGGCACAGTAGTAAAACAATCCTTCTGCTGCCAGACCCCTTAGACTCAGGGATATGGGATCTCAAGACCTCTTAAACTCACATGGTTGACTTCTGGGCAAGAAACGTCCATCTATTTGGTTACCTATAATCAGGAAAGTAATAAAACAGAAGAGACAATCAAAACCCTGCCTCATGCTTGCCTGGAAAGAGATAGGGACTGTGTCTGTTTTTCTTTATTTTGTTAAACATTTCCCAATTACATTTTAATCTGGTTCTCCCTGAGTTTGACATCCCTGCCTAGAGTACTGAGAGGTTATACATCATATGCATCAGAAGTGGTCTGGAAGTCAGGAAGACCTGAGTCCAAATCTGGCCTCAAACACATACTTTGCTGTGTGACCCTAGGCAAGTCACCCAACCCTTTTTGCCTTAGTTTCCTCATCCATAAAATGAGCTGGAGAAGGAATGGAAAAACACTCTAGTATCTTTGCTAAGAAAAACCCAAATGGGGTGATGAAGAGTCAGACATGACTAAAGCTGTTCAACACTAAGAAAATCAGAGGAGACTTTGAGTCCAGGTTTTTCTGGCTTTAGGACCACTCCATTACACCACCTTTCCTATTCTAAGCAGGAAATGTGGTTTAGCTTCCATGTGTTTATAGACAGCATAATTCCAGGATGGGGGGAAGTTTTCATTCTTTCCTCCTAGAGAAAGGCTTGAAGGGTCTTGATTCTCTATGCAGTCATTCCCTTTTTAAAATACGTAAAGTAAGTTGTTCTTTCTGCTCCGTCATCAATAGGGAGGGGAATGACTTCATCATAGTAAAAGGGAAATCTTTTAGTGGGGATCCATTAAAGGTGCATCCCCATGTAAGCTACATGGGGTATACAACTCATTAGAACACTGGCATTTTTCTTATTAGTGATATGAAATATTTTTTCTATGTAGTTGTTGCTCATTAAGGTTATCCTTTTCCACTGATAACGGAGCATGGCTAAAGATATGGAATGGTTTGGGGGTATGGAATAGGAGAGATAAGTGACTTCATGATGGATGGTCTTTATTTTCTCATTAAAGTCCCCACTGAGATAAGACCATTTTCTTGGGGGGATTAAGATGAAATTGGGAACTTTAAAAGACTTCTAGAACAGACTGTTTAGAACATTCATTTCTGGGGCTGGGAGTTAGTCAAGGAAGAGGAAATGATTGACATGCATCAATGAGATTAGATTTCAGGGTTTTTACTGAACCTATTGAACACATTTGTGTGACTTTCTCCAGCAAGATTCAGTAGCTCAGGAGTAGGAACACAGAAGGGAGACGGTGAGATATAGGGCTGAGGATTGATAAGGCATGAACATTGGAAGGACATCAGGAAAAGGCAACAAAGGAGAGCAGAGAACAGTATGTAGTTGAACTGGCTAATCATATGGCCAAAATTGTGAAGGGAGAAAAAAATAAACTCAGAATACAGATGAGGAACAGATGAGAATAGGGAAGGATAGATGGAAGGGAAAGGAATAACTAAGCATTTATATAGGACCTGCTATGTGTAGATTATGTACTAAGCACTTGAATGGGAAAACTGAGACTTCTCAGTCCATAAGTTTTGTGGGACAAGCCAGAGTTTGACCTCAGGCTTCCCCCTTCTTCCCCCCAACTCTTTACAGTCACCATATCACCATTGGGCCTCTTCAGGAGTCTTTCACCTCCACCTTTGTTTGCCACACTTTTATCAGCATTAGGCCCTTTAGGAGTTTTCTACCTCCAACCTTGTTGGTGACCTTTTCCCCTCCCCCTCCCTCACTTTAGCTTTTGCCACATAAGGGCATGAACAACGGTACTCTGGTTCCCTGCCCACCTCCCAGCCAATAGGGAATAGAACCAGGCTTCTTTGTTCCTTATCTTTGGGGGAGATTTTCGATTGTAAGCCTGCTTCCTAGCCAATTGGAGAAGGGACAGCAGGGGGAGGGGCCTTAATTTCATTAGGGTATAAATTCTTGTTCTGTCTTCTGTAACAGGCCTCCTCTCCCTGATTCACCATGGAGATGACCAGGGGAAGAGAATAACAACATCCTGTTCCTTCCTCAAGATACCTCTGACTTTTGATTTTTCTGGGTAGGGGATTTTTGGGGTCCGCATACCCCCCCACACTTTACAAGTATTAGCTCATTTGAGCCTCACAACAACCCCACAAGAGTTATTATCCCCATTTTATAGTTGAGGAAACTGAGTCAAACAGAGGTTAAATAACTTGCCCAGAGTCAGATAGCAAAATGTCTGAGGATGAATTTTAAGTCAGTCCCATTAACTCTAGGCCCAGTACACTGTCTACTGTGCCATCTAGTTTTGGGTGGATATGAAATGCAGGTTTACAGAGGACAAGAGAATGAACAAGAGATGGAAGAAAACATGATTACTATCATGGAAGTAATTTCGGAATTCAGGGTCGTGGAAGCAGAACAATTTGAAGTAATGGTGAGGTTAATGGGATGCCCAGTTCTGTGGGCATCTGAGGGACAATGGAGATGGAAGCCAGGAGAGTTGAGGAAATTGTGCTGGGAGCCCCAGGATGTTTTTACAGATCCTCGATATGAATATTGAACTCAGCTTGGGGGCCATATGAAGAGAAAGACTGTGAGCCAGGTACTAGACTATTTTATGTCAGGAAAGTGACCGTGGGATTGACAGATGACAGAAAAAAGGACCTGGAAAGACTGATAGAGCTAGATGGAGTAAACCTCACAGCAAGAAAGGTTCTGAGTGATGGTAGCAGAGGGAGAGTCTAGAAGTGGGAGTATGGAGAAAGTAATATATCTACCCATTCCCACCAGCCTGGGATGTTGGTGGGCAGGAAAGAAGACGCAACTAATGTCTGAGAGGAAGACCAAGGTAGGCTGGTGGCACAGTGGATAGAGTGCTGGGCCTTAAGACACTTCCTAGCTGAATGATCCTGGGCAACTCTTGTCAGCCTCAGTTTCTTCATCTGTAGAAGGGTGGTAATAATAGCACTTACCTCTCATGACATTGTAAAATGCTTAGTTCAGTGCTTGGCACATAGTAAGTACTATGTTACTTATCATCCAGAGGAAGCCAAGTTCTTAACACAAGATAGAAGGAGCATGATAAAAAGTTCTTTTCAACTCAACAAACATTTATTTAATACTTCATCTTGCAATGCACCAGAAACAATACAAAGAAAAGAAGAAAATAGTCTCTTAACTCAAGGAGACTACATTCTTCTGGAGATGCAGCATGTATATCTAAATAGTAAATGGAAAGTATATTCATGTAGCAGCCCAAACTTTTATTCGGATGTTTACAGACTTGGTACCAAAAGGCAGCCTCTTCCTCAGGTTCTAAGGATAACCCCCTGGGGCTGTACCTCTAATAGACTGGTGTACAAGCCTTTATCTGTATGATTTCCATTAACACTCAGCCACTAGATGCAATTAACTTTTAGGAAAGGCATCTACTCCAATACCATCACTAGAATAGTTATAACAAGACATCTCCTCTCCCCTATTAATTGGGGCATATTCTCTCACTAATCAACATGACATTCCTGGGAAAAGTGGTGGCACTCAGGGACCGCTCCTATTGATATCACTGTCTTTCTAGAATGTGTCTGTTCCTTGCTGGGCATTTCCTTATGGCCTCCTAATTCCCCACTGAAAGCCATATGGCTCTGGTAGGAGGGGAAGAGAGAAATTCCCTTCTCCCTTCATCAGGGATCTCCTGCACAAGCAGGTCCCTGCTTGCAGTCTCTCCCACTCTCAACCTTATAAATTCAATCAAGATTTTTGAGTAGGGGACTGACATAGTCAGAACTGTGTTTTAAGACTAGTTCATTGTGAGGAAAATAGAGAGATGAGAGACTGAAGAAGTAAGACCAGTTAAGAAACTACAGCAATATTTCAGGCAAAATTCAGTGGGGAGGAAGGTAGAGATTACGTAAGTAAAGAGAAAGAGAGAATTATATTCTAAATATTATAGCGATCTAGGACAATGGGGAGTTTGCTTGTGATGGTGGGAGAATTCCATAGCATATAGTGAAAAGGGAGTGAAGAGGAAGATGGAAAATTGGGAAAGCATATTGATGAATAGAATAGGGATGAAAATATTAACAGAGATAGCAGGGAAATAGTCTGGAACTATGAATCACATGGATTGAGGAGGAGGAGGTAAGAAGATGGGGGAAATAACAATGGGCTGGGTATTCAGTTGATAGGAACTGAACAGGGAAGATGAATGATATAAGTTCCCTCACTCTGCAGCTGCCCCTCCCCCTGCTGTTTTGAACAATGGGGGCTTTTGGCAGAGGAGCCAGAGAGAAGGTGCCCATCACCTGAAGTGATGTGAGACAGCTATGGGAGAAGGATGCTGTGATCCAAGAGGGACATTCTTTGATCCTTTTTTGACTCTTGCCAGGGTTGTCTGTTGAACTTACTCATCTTAATTTACCAACCATGAGCTAGCTGTGGCCAGAGGAGGTTGAAGGTTCCTGCCCAGGACCAGGAAGAGCTCAGACAGAAAACAGTTTCTGTCTTCTTCCAAATCCATCTGCTGAATCACTGGCATTAGTCACAGGTCCAGAGGACTCCCAGAGTTTCTGCCTCTAAACTAAAGGCAGGCTCTATTAGAAGCATGACTCCAAATGAATGGTCGCCCCTTTACTCGGTCACAGAGTTCACAATCATCAAGATTTACATTCAAATTATATATTTCTTAAAACTCTTGAGTTTGAACTGACGTTATGTCTGGTGAGTTCAGAGTTCAGGAGGGTGGTAAGCTTCTTGATGTTTGCTAGATATTCTACTATGCATTTATATTGTTTACTTATTGATGGTATGTTAACAATAAATGCTGTATATAGTAGGTTAAGACTGCTTTCTGCTTCTATGTAATCAATTATATTTTCACAATGTTATGTGAGTAGCACTCACTGAAATACAGTAAAGTCAGAAAGGAGGCAAGTTTTGCTAGTGGGTAGGAGCTCAGTTAATTTCTGATTGGGTTTAAATTTAAACAGCTATAAAAAAGGTATAACGTACTAAAGTTCAACTTTTCTTTTGAAATGTATGGCACCCGTTGATACAAATGAATGTTTCTCAATTGGATAGAATAAGATTATGCTCTATTAAAGACTATACTGGATGTTTGGGGGAAGAGGGAGATGAATAAAAAGACTCTGGCAGTTGAAATCTAGGAAGTATGGTGATTCAGAAAGGCTTCTGGTAATATGCCAGCTTTAAAAAGAAAAAAAAACTCAGGGAAATTTACCAAAGCTACAGAGAATAATAGCTATTTATCACAGTCACTTGGAAAATTTCAGTTATTCTCTTTAAAGTACAGAAGTAAATACACATTTGGGGAAAACGTTGTCAAGACTCCTGGTGGCAGAATTTTATTTTTTTCCTCATTTATGTGTCTGTAAAGCCTGTTTCTTGTTTTATGTGTTTGTTCAACACTAATTCTTCACCTCCTTTAAAGAAAGACAAAAATGAAAGTTTCAAGGGATCATTAGGACCATCCCCTGCCTCTCCCAATGCATTCACTCACTTTTCAGAGGAGAAACCAAGCTGAAGGTGAAGCTGTCAGACTTATGTCACTACCTTCCATTTAGCTTTGATTTTTAAAAAGACCTTCCTATTCAAAATAAATTCCTGGCTGAGAAAAAAAAAAGATCTTGATAAAGATTTTCATTTTTTTTTTATATTCTTAAAGACTTTCCTTATCTAAATTATGTTTGAATCCATTTAAATATCAAGGGACATTTCCTTACAATTTTAGGGAATTCTAACACTTCAAACAATTATTTAATCATTTTCAAGACTGCTAACCCAATTATTTACCAGTGTCAAGATTTTCCCTGAGATATAGCAGATGTTCCTTGAAAGTGTTTTCAGAGATTTAGAATTGGAAGGAGTCTTGGTGGCTGTGGAGTATTTCATTTTACAGATGAGAAGCCTGAGAGCTGGAGTTATGAAGTGACTTGCCCAAGGCCACAAAGGTAGTAAATTTTAGAAGAGAAATTTGAACTCACTTCCTCTGAATTCATAGCTTGCCTGTTTTTCTACTGTAACACATTGCTTTTGTAGAGAAAATGATACAGGATGCCAAAGCTTACTCTCTGGGGTCTTCCTTCTTATTTATTGTAATCATGCATCATTAATAATATTTTGATCATTGTCCTTTTGAGATCCAACATTCTACATCTCATCCTTATATCTTTAAAAGCAGAAAATATTAAATTTTATTTATTTATGTTGTTGTTCAGTGGTTTTTAGTTGTACCCAACTGTTCATGAGCCCATTTTGGCTTTTCTTGGCAGAGATACTGGAGTAGTTTGCTATTTCCTTCTCCAGGTTATTTTTCCAGATGAGGAAACTGAGGGAAACAGGGTTAAATTGACTTGCCCAGGTCACACAGCTAGTAAGTGTGTAAAGTTGGACTTAAACTCAAAAAAATGAATCTTCCTGAATCCAGACCCAATGCACTGAGCCATCTAACTGTCCCAAAGTTTCTTTAAGTATTCTTAAATTCTGCTTTAATATAAACATACAAAATCTCTCCTATTCTAACTCTATTTTACAGAGGAGGATATTGTGAGCAAAGTCCATATAGAAGGATCTGCTTTTCAGGGATTCTTAACCTGGAGTCTACAAACTTTTAAAATACTCATATAAATAACTATATTTTAGTATTGTAATCCTACATGTCTTATTTTATGCATTTGAAAACCTTATTCTGAGAAGGAATTCTGAGAAATTTCTAAAAAAAAAAAAAGAGAGAGAGAAATGTCTGAGAAGAAATAAGTTTCACTAGACTGCCAGAGAGGTCTGTCACACACATACACACACAGAGTTAAACACAAAAAGTTTAACACAGAGTTAAAAAAAAAAATCCCTGGTAGATGATGAGATGGTGAAGTTTTAGCTGTTCTTATTTGTGGATGATATGAACAGGAAATCCTTAGTGAGATCAACATCCTTTCCTGGATTAAGCAAAACATAGGAAAGTTGAGTGGATGATGAAAATGATTACATGCATTTGAATGGGCAGCTCCCTGAGTTAGCCCGTTAGTGTATATTCTTAAAAAGGCATTGAAGATTAACAGTGAGCTGGACCCAGCACTGAAGAAGGGGAGGGGAATAGCTAGATTGCATTTGGGAAACTGTAAAGTACTTCCAGTTTTTCCCAACTGTATGTTCCTATGGCAGAATCCCATCGTGGTAGTGCACAAGTTTTCCTGGCAATACTGTGTGATTGTGAATTATGGAACATCATAATCTGAGGGAAATCACAAGTGCAGTTATGCAAATAGGTAAAGAAAAGATTCATGGTAGGTTCAAGTAAGTTGAACTATTTCATATTACCAAAGATGGCTTACTTTGACCTTGCAAATTAGTATAATATACATCATTGAGAAAATATATATCACTGGAAAACAGGGTAAGTCAATTATGCTACAGAATTTGTGAAGCATAACAGATGGATGTACTGAGTGTCACACTGGCATCTACAGAACATTGAAAGAAACAGAAGAAGGCCTCTAACACATTGAAGAGATTGGACAAGTATCACATAGGATGGGAAGGCGTGGAGGAGTTGCAATATGTCCTGTTGGAAAGGAAAGAGGAAGGAAGAGAGGGAGGGAAAGGGAATAAGCATTTATATAGCACCTATTATGTTCCAGGCACTGGGGTATGTACTTTCTAAAAATATTTCATTTGATCCCACGGCAACCCTGCAAAGTGGGTGCCATTATATACATTTAATGGTGGAAGAAACTGAAACAGACAGAGCTAAGGTGCCTTGTCCAGTGTCACACAGCTGGTAAATATCTGAGGCCACATTTGAACTCATACCTTCCTGACTTTAAACCCAATGCTCTATCCACTGTGCCTCTTCAATGATTAGATCGTGAATCCATTGGTGACATCTTTAGACATGGGATTCTGCTTCTGAGGTTAGAATCTCTTAGTTCCAATCCCTATTCTTCTGTTTACTAGTTGTGTGACTGTAAATAAGTCCTGGGAAACCCAGGATTTTGGAGTTGGAGGGCTCTTTAGGGATCTTCTAGTTCAACCCTCTTATTTTTTAGATAAGGCTCAGACAGGAAAAATGACTCGCCCAAAGTCACACAGATTTTGAACCAAGTTTGTTTACGTTCAAATCCAATGTTCTTTTCACTAGGCAGCAAAGAAACAAATAGAACGCTGGATTTGAGATCATGAAGATGCAGGTAAAAATTCACCTCTGACATGCATGAGCTACGTGACCAGGGGTAAGTTACTTAATGGAAAAGTTCAAGTTTCCTTATCTCTAAATCAGTGGTTCTCAACCTGGGGGTTATGTTCAATTTAAATACATCCTGCATATCAGATATTTACATTATGATTCATAACAGTAGCAAAATTACAGTTATGAAGTAGCAACAAAAATAATTTTATGGTTGGGGGTCACCACAACATGAGGAACTGTATTAAAGTTGTGGCATTAGGAAGGTTGAGAAGCACTGCTCCAAATGAAGGTAATAACCTGTAGCTGTCAACACATGATTGTTGAGATGATCAAATAACAAATGTAACATGATTAGAAACATTTTAATTGCTCTAGTCCAGTTGTTACTACTCTGAATCCGAGTTTTCTTCTCTTTAAAATAGGGATAGTGGGGCTGCTAGGTGGTACAGTCAATAAAGCACAGACCCTGGAGTCAGGAGGACCTGAGTTCAAATCTGCCCTCAGACACTTCACTCACACACACACACACACACACAAAACCCCCTAGCTGTATGACCTTGGGCAAGTCACTTAACCCCAATTTCTCTGCCCTCCCCCTTCTAAAAAAAATAAAATAGAGATAGCAATATCTGCTGTACTTAGCTCACAGAGTTATGATGATTTAGAGAAATTACACACACACACACACATAAGTTACACAAATAGCAAATTATTGTTGTTGTTGTCAAGTTATCCCTTCAGTGAAAAAAAAGTCCCACTTAGGGGTTCAAAAATACCTGTAGCTGGGTGATTTTTAAATGGCAGGCATTTAATATTAGTAACTAGAAGATCCAGATGGAGAAGGGGATTTAATTGGTTACATGGCTGTCCCTAAGCAAAATTTTAGTCATTGAAGTTTATCTTTGAAACTCCTCTCATTTCTGAATACTGATTTCCCATATAAAATCCCTCCTTCTTTTCATTACTTCCTTTCTTCCTCCTTTCCCTCCCTCCCTTCTTCTTTCCCTTCCTTCTTCCTTCCCCTCTTTCTTCTCTCCCTTTTTCCCTTCTTTCCATTCCTCCTCCCTTCCCTTTTCCCTCCCCCTTCCTCTCTTTTTCCTTTCTTCTCTTCCTTCTTTGCTCTTTTCCTTCTTCCCTTTCTCTTTCCTTTCCTCCTTCCCTCCCTCCCTTCCTTCCTTTCTTCTCTCCTTATGGAAGTTCCCTCTGTCTCCTCTCAACACCTCCCTTCATAACCTTAAAAACAAACCTCTCTCCGTTCAAAAATTAAATCTATGACATTTGATAAATCAATTTACATTAAGATGTTAGGGACTTTATATTGTCTCTCTCAGCAATAATTGCATTACAAAAAAGAACTACTTAATATAAAGGAATGATTATTTTAATTGTGGAATTCCATATTTGGATGGAAAGGATATTATTGAACTAGGCCAACAATGGAGCAATATATAGAAATTCTGCATTATGTGACCCCAGAAATGAATATGGAAATCATAAAAACTAAAAGTAAAAAGGCAGAAGGGGGCAAAAATGGGTCTCTAAATGAAGTAAAGTCTAAATTATCCCAGGGTGTTTATGGCCCTGTCAAACAATGCCCTGTATAGGTAACATTACCCTCATTGGTTGGTTACCGAAGTATTTGGGGGCACTTTTCATTTTATTGTTTTTGTCCTGGACCTGAGATTTCATTGAAATAGGTTTGCTCCTGGCAAAAAAAAAGTGCCCTCAGTTAATATGGTCTGACAACTTTTTATTACTTATATTCTTAGAGTCACTTTGGAAAACTGAGAGGTTAAGTGACAAGTCATTCAGCCAGAATCAGGACTTGAAATCATTTCTTCCTGATACCAAGATTGGATCTCTGTTCACTATACTATACCATCTCCAAGTGTTATAATAAGTACTACTGAGGGATGTTGAATAATTCTATTAGGGCATAAATATTTATCCTCAGAGTGTGGGTCACTCTCCCAGTGGGCTTTGTTCCTCCTGCCCTACTTCTGGAGTTCTTTCAAGAAACAGCCTGAGATAATTTGTTGGTTTTTTAGGAATTAAAAGTATTTTCAGTGAATAAAAAACTTTTTTCTCTTTCTCGCTCCCCCACTGAAAAAGAAGGAAAAACCCTTAAAACAAATATTCACAGTTATTAAGAAAAAATGAATTCCCACATTGATCATGTCTACAAAGTATATGTCTCAATCCAAACACTTAGTCTGTCTCCTCTCCATGCCCGGGGAGGTTAGTGGCAGGACAACATGTTTCACAATGAGTCTTTTGGAATTTGATTGTTCATTGCATTGATCAGAGTTCCTATCTCTTTCCAGGTGGTTTATCTTTACAATATTGTTTTTGATTTTTTAAAATTGTCCTTTTGATTCTCACTTCACTCTGTGTCAGGTCTTCCCGGAATTCTCTTAATCCATACCCTTCATCATTTCAAACAGTACAATAGTAGTCCATCACATTCATATGGCATAATTTGTTCAGTGGTTTCCCAATTGAAGTGCTTCCCCTTAATTTCTTGTCCTTTGTTACCATAGTAAGAGTTGCTATAATTTTTATTTTGTATGTATAAGTCCTTTTCTCCTTTCTGTGATCTCTTTGGGGTACAGATCTAGTAGTGTTGCCACTGGATCAAAGGATTCATATTTGCAGTTTAGCATTTTGGTAGAATGGTTCCAAGTTGCTTTCCAGAAAGACTGGACCAGTTTACAATTCCACCAACAGTATGTTAATGTAACATACAATTTCCTACATCTCCTCCAGGATTTGTCATTTTCCACTATTGTCAGCTTTGTCAATCTGATGAGTATGAGATTGTACCTCAAATTTGTTTTAATTTGCATTTCTTTAATTATTAGTGATTTGGAATATTTTATATGGCTATTGGTAGCTTGAATTTCTTCCCCTGAGAACTGCATATTCATATCCTTTGATCATTTATCATTTGAGAAATGGCTCTTAATCTTATAAATTTGACCCAATTCCCTACATATCTTAGAAATGAGAGCTTTATCAGAGAGACTTGTTAAAGATTTTTCCCCAGCTACCTGCTTCCCTTATAATTTGCCTTGACTTTGTTTGGGCAAAAAGTTTTTAAACTTATATAATAAAAATTATCCATTTTATCTTCTATGATCTTCTCTATCCTTCCTTTGTTCATAGATGTGAAAGGTATTTTTTTCTTCCTTCCTCCTCTGATTTGTTTATGATGTCACTCTTTATTTCTAAATCATGTAAGCCAGTCAGTCATCTAGCATTTATTTATTACCTACTGTATGCCAGCCATTATGCTAAGGAGTGGGAATACAAGGAAAGGCAAAAGATAGTCCCTGTTCTCAAGGAGCTTGGAGTCTAATGGAGGAGACAACATAGAACCCACTATCTACAAGCAATTTCTTCTGAAGAGCAGGAAAGAAAGATGGATAGAGAAGATTTGCTCCTAAAGATAAAAATTCAATTGTGAAACCCTTTGACCTGATCTAATTCATGTATTGGAGGGCATTAGCATCAAACTAGAAATAAGGGTACCTGCATTCTCCAGTAGCAGAAGAGGATATACTGGCTATCTCCCATAACAATGATGGTAGGAGAGGAGAGGGACCAGCTAGGGTCCAGATGCTTACACTTTATGTTTTCAGTTAAAAAGCATTCCAATGAAACCAAATAATTTTCTACAGTAAAGCAAAGTCTTCATTATCCCTCCTCTCTCTGCCCATTTTCTCTCATAATTCCATGACTCTTTAAAGACTCTTACTATGGTATTATACTGCCAGTATTTGAGTTTAGAGATCCTCTTCACTGATACAAATACGCTGAGGATATCAGGGCCCATGGATGTCAGATCTCTACCCAACTCACTCTGAAGTGGACGAACCAAGCTCAAAAATATGTGACTTACTTGGAGTCATAAAGATAAATGTATATTATTAGTTCCTTTCCCAAGCCACTAGGAACAACAATAACAACAACAAAAAATGAAGCATTTATTATGCACTTACTGTGTGCTAGGCACTGTGTTTAAGCATTGGTATTACTAATGCAAAAAATGAAACAATCCCTGCCCTCAAGGAACTTATAAAAAAAAAGAAGAAAATACATATCAGGAAGTGGTTAACTCAGGGTGAGAAGTTCAATCTAGGGAGTCAAAGAATGGAGAATGCATCCATAATAGTGATAATTGACAATCACTTTCCAGAAGAAACAGCACTACTAATTTGATTACTGTGCCCAAAATAAAAGATTGAAAGTTGTGGTTGTAGTTTGTCCTTTGTTCTCAAAGAGGACCATGGCATCAAGAAGATGATGCCATGACATGCAAGTAAACTGGATTTAAGTGAGGGAGGATCTGTGCAAAGTCACCAGCCTTACTTTCTCCTCTGGAACCATCTGGGTCCAGTGGCCAGATTAGATCAGGACAAGTGGAGATGGCCCAGAAATGGTTGAAAGTAGGAGAAGGAAGAGAGTACACATTCTGGGGCAGGACAGATGACCAGATGACCTGTGTGGATGGCTGGAGAGGACCGAATGTATAGTCTGGTCTTGTCTGAGGGTATCTAGATATAGGAGGTGAGGCAAGTATGCACTCAGCAAATCACCAATCAAGACAGCTCAGGTCTAGGGTTCCTTTCTCTTACTGACAGAGATATGGATTCTGGAGGTCTGGCATGCAGGGTGCTAGGGCAGGTGATAAAGCTGTCTCTCTGTTGCAGACTGTGCAGTATGGTATCCAAATCCTGAATTTGAAGATATTTTTATACAACAGGAGCTGACAGTCCCATTCTGGATCCAGGTCTGATTGGCATCCCAGACAAATGTTAAATTTTTAGAGTGAACATTTACACCTCAGAAATAGGCAAACACTGCAAATCAGGGCTCGATTTATTGTTTTGTTGATTGTCTAGACTTAAGAAAGTGATGGAGAAAATGATAATAATGCAGATTAAATTTAAAAGTGTGTCATGAGCACATTTTTTTTGAGACACTTGTTTAAAATGTATGAGCACACCCCCAGGTCTATGAAGCAAGGCTTTCTGTGCTGAGGATTTTATAATAGCATTTTGTTTTTTTTCCAAAGCCATAACTAGGCAAGGCAACTGAAGCTTTTCTTCTGAGAACCAAAATTTGAAGTCTTGACAGGAATTATTTCTTCATCAGTTTGGATGTGACGCAGAACAAAGAGAACCAAGCTTGAATCCTGGTTCTGCTGCCTGTGAAATCTTGGACAAATCACTTAGTCTCTCTTGCCTTCAATGTCCTCATCCATAAAATGAGGGTGCTGGACTAAATGACTGCTAATAGTTCTTCTATTTCATAAATTTATGATCACATAATCCTTTTATTTCATATCCTACATAGCTAAAATAATTAGATGAAATAGGAATGCCCCCTATCTCTAAAACATAGTATTTTTTTCAGAGTTACTTTCAGAATAATTATTAGCACTTTGTTCCCAGCAGGTGCTAATACCACCTTGAGATAACAGCTACTCCCCAAGGTCAGCGAATTAATACCATCCTTGTGTTAATTGTAAGAAACTGTTTAGAATTTTCAGGGCTTTGTGCCTTGCATACAGTAGGGGCTTAATAAATGCTTATTGGTTGATGACAGCATAGACTACTTTATATAATAAATAATAGACCGCACTATATAATAACCCACTTGTCTCTTGGGCTGCTGACAGTGTTGGCTGTGTGCTCAGTGACTCAAGAAAAGCAGTCATGACTCCAGAATGATAATTTGTGAGCTCAACCACATGGAGGCTGTAAGGTACAGTGGGAAGAATGCCTCCTGGGTCTGTAATAATCCACCTGTCCCATTTACCAGCTGCGATACCTTAGGCAAGTCACTTAACTTTTATGGTCTTCAGTTTTCTTCTCTGAAAAAATGAAGATAACCGGACAATGTCCGAGGTCCCTTGTGGATCTAATTCATTCTATGATTCTTTGATTCTACCCTCGTCAGTCAGTACCCTTCAGACATCCAGGCCTATCAGAAAGCAATACTTCACAGATGAGTAACATCAGAACAATCCCATTCCCTGCAGTTTAAATTCTTCATTTAACCCAGAAGGAACACACGTGAATTGTACATTTATAGAATCATCTGGAGCTGGAAAGGACCTTGTCAGTTATCTACTCTGATCCCTCTTGTTTTGTCCAAGTTCTCACAAGCCTCATGTCATTTCCTTTATATACCGCGCTTGCCTTCAGCTGTTAGTAGTACCATAGTTATACTTGCCGCATCTACACCCGTTTAGAAAGTGTGTGCTGCTACATGATAGGGAGTAGGCAGGAGAGGTTAATCGCTTCTCCAACGTTTGGATTTAGCTCCTCCAACCTAGAATACTTATTGCAGGACCAGAATTGCTTATTTTGGTTCTGTGTATCTATGCCTTTCTTTATATGCAGAGGGATTGTAATGGAAGGTCAGAAAGCCATTGAACACTATACAGTCGAAATAGAAGAAGATAGAAGCAAAAGTTAAGGAGACCCTGAAGGATATGATGAAATCTGTGCCAGCCCTGACCTCAGTGAGTGCGTTTATAAACTTAATGTTGCATAGGGGAAAGAACGCCTGGCTGAGAGTCAGTCATTGCTAGCCATGTGAGTTTGAGCGAGTCACTGAACCTTGATTTCCTCATTTGTAAAAATTGAGGGAAAGGAGGAAAGTTGGTCTCAGTGATCATCTTAGTGATCTCTGAAATCCCTTCTTCTCTGATATTCTGATTCTGAAAGCTGGTGAATAATATGTGGTTCAAAGGTTTTAATGGATCCAACTCACTACGGACAAAGTATAACTTCTCTAAAATAGCAGGAAACCCAGAAATCTCAATCTCTGCCATTCACTAGACAGTCTTCCTGAATGATGGTGAATTCTTTGACTTAAATATTGTAGGAATCTCTGATTCTGCTGTTCTTTTATAGACACTGCCACAGATTAGTAGTGTGTCTGAAGTATAAAAATTAGAACTAAAGTCAGCATGTGCTCATGTCAGTAATAAGGGAATAAGTATTGGAAAATATATGCATTAGAATGTTTACAGGTCAATTGTAAACTAAAAATTTCAGTTTATTTAAATTATAGGTCTCAGTTTAATAGGTTCAATATGGTCTCTTGGTAGGAATACAGTATTTAGAATTTCATGTGTATATATGAATTGTACCTGTCTTATATTTCATGGTGGGATATAGCCCTTAGTCAATACTTTTAGGATGACAGTTCATAGGAACACCTAGAATTTCACTTAAAGTCAATAAATGATTATCCTTCTCCACATGAGAAGGGAGAGAATCAATGAATTTTTGAGTAGGTGTAAAAATTCAATAGATTGAACTCTTCTGTAGTCAAAACCTCAACCCTAGAATAAATTGTCTTCAAATAAGTAAAGGACAGATTCTCCTTGAATCTGTTAGGAGGTAGGGTGCATATAATACCGGCATTGGAGGAAAAATAGGCCTAGTTTCAATACCTGCTAAGTGATCATGTGATTCTCAGTAGATTGTCTACCTCTCTTTGTGGATATGATTTTGTAAGATCTTCTTTTTCTCACTTTTTTCATTGTTTTCCTTGAGATTCTTGAAATTTTGTTCCTCTAAATGAATTTCTTTATTATTCTTTCTAGTACTATAAATTAATCTTTCAGCAATTTGATTGTATGGCACTGAATAAGTGAATTAATGAAAGTGCTGTTGTTATTTTTGTCATATTGGTTTAGCTTATCCATGAACAATTAATATTTCTCTGATTATTTAAGTTTGTCTTTATTTCTGTAGAATGTTCTATTATATTCAAAATAGTTCTTTTAGTTGCCCAAATATTTTATTTATTGTGAAATGACTTTAGATGGAATTTCTATTTCTAGCTCTTCCTGCTTGGTTTTGTTGATGATAATTTACATACTGATGATTTACATGGATTTATATCCTGCAAATTTGCTAAAAAATATTATTTCAATTAATTTTTAGTTGACTTTGAGGCTCTGTAGATATTCTATAATACCATTAGAAAAAAAGAGCTTTGTTTCCTCTTGGTCCATATTTATTCCATCAATTTCTTTTTCTTGTTTTCTTGTTGTGGTTAACATTTCTAGAACTATGTTAAATAATAACATATTTAACCTATCCATATTGCCATGTGCAGATTCCTAAGAGTTACCTCAAAAGTCCTTGAGTAGTTATGGCTGTCCTAGAGGAGGGAATTTCAATGTAGGGAAAAGCTGGGAAAAAATAATAAATTTTTTATATATTGGTATATTAATACCTGTTCTTTGGATGTTAAAAGTCAGTGTCAGTCTTAGGGAAAAATGTGAAAAAATGAAAAGCTTAGAGATATGGATAGTATCAACTATTTGAGCTTCTTCCAGCTATCATAATACTCCCATTATTTCTTCCTCTCTGAGGCCTGGTTTCTTCTCTTCATCCCACATCAGAACATTGTCAGGGAAGTACCTCATACTGTCCATTTAAAACTTAGCACAAATTTGTGCCTGTTACCTCTCCCAGGTGATTTTGCTTTTGTTTTTGGATTTGTTTGGAGTTTTTTTGGAGGGCAGAAGGCAAGGCAATTGGGGTTAAGTGACTTGCCCAAGGTCACACAGCTAGTAAGTATGTCAAGTATCTGAGGTTAGATTTGAACTCAGGTCCTCCTGACTCCAGGGCCAGTGCTGTATTCACTGTGCCACCTAGCTACCCCAATTTTGCTTTTTAAATAAAGCTTTCTCATCCTTTAAAGGTGTTTCAGTTTGGCCTATAGAGAATTATTATTTTTTTTTAACAAGGATACTTTCTAGATCCAGACAACCATTTCCCTATATGCCTGACCTTGCTGACACACTTGTCCAAGTTCCAACTTTAGTCATGCCATAAATGCATATACTTTGACTAAGAAGTTAAGAAAATAACTTTACAATCGCATAGAATATACAATCTGAGATTTGTTCTTTGCTTATCTCACCTGATAGCTCTATTTTGGAAAGCATTTTCTGTTAACAGATATATTATTCATTATTCATTCCGGCCATTTCCACCAAGGTTTCACAACATACATCTATTTATCAGAGGGAGAAATTGAAAATGTCCCATAAATACCATGTTATTGAAACATGAAACAGATTGCAATAGATTATACAAATCAAGTCAGACCTTTTGTCCCCAAATTTTAACTCAAAGAGAAAATATATCACAAGATTGAGTTTGTCCTAAAAAAGATTTCAGAAAGTAAATTTTGCTGATTTAGAACAAAAATTAATTTTCTTAAATACTTAAGTTGAGAATGAGAATGTCATTTCCCCCTAAAGCGGTAGCTAATGGTTCAGTGGGTAGAGCTTTACAATTTAGCATGATTTTTCCTCGCTGCCTCTCCCAGAGAATTTTGATTTTTAAATATTATCTCTAATTAAAAAGCAGGAACTCTATTCTGATGGGAAGGAAAGAAGTGGGCATTGTGAAGAGAAAAGTTCAGTTTCCCTAACAGTGAAATGGAGATAATACTAGCACCAATTTTTCAGGATTATATTGAGACTTAAATGAGGTAATATTTGTGAAAGCTGCTTATCACTGTGCTTGGAACATAGTGATGGAATCCTAACAAAACTGCCCCCAGCTCCAACATTCTAACTTCCTTATGGGCCTCATGAGCAGCAGGCTTATTTAACCACGCAATCTGGCTTTAACCATACCACAGGCCCACAGACTTGATCATACACCTCACTCATCAGCAGTTCCATTCCTCTACCTAGGTCCTTCGCCTACACCCACTCGATAGCCTAACTTCCTTGTATATGCCTCACTGCCCCACTAGAACAGCAGGTGTGTCCGTGTGATGGAATGCTAGCCACGTCTAGCTAGCCACTGCCCCCAGGCCCATTTCTCATATTTCCCACAGAAACAGCAGGTGTGTCCATGCATTCAACCATAATCACATCCATCTAATCTCAGACAGGACCACAATAGCCAACCAATCAAAAAGCATCATCACCAGGGGGCCCAAGCAGGATGTGGACCTCAAAACAATAGAAAGGACTTTCCTAAGAAGGCACCTCTGCAGTAATAGTAAAAACTGTCCTTTAGGTGAACTTATGATGTAGAGAGTCTTATTATAATATAATTGTCATAGAAATATGCTCCCCCCAATGAGTTTTTCTATATGCATTGTGGGTAATCACATGCTCATCTCCACTGAGGCTGTGATTCATCCCCCATAACCTAATCCTGTAACAAACCCCTTCCCTATTACCTAATCCCTTAATAAATTCCTCTTTCCTTTTTAATATTCATAATTTCTGTTGTATAATCAGCATCACTATAAAATTGCCTGTCTTGTCCCACTGAAGTTGTCAGTTCCTGTAGTAACTCAGCCCACTGGAGGGCGAAACCATCAATAAATGCCTTTGCTTAGATTAGAAGTGGTTTGAGTCCAAGACAACCCCACAACACACCATGAAATCACAACAATAATAGGTACTATATAAACCTTCATTCCCTTTCGATAGGGTGTATTCAGCATATGATTTGTTGTAAGAGCTTATTTTCCTTGTTTTAATGAGTTGTTATATAGACAAAGGTTAAAAAGGGTATTCCTGCATAAAGGCATTTTGTTTAACATGATAGGGTAACACAGTGGCCTTTGGCCATGATCCTAGGAAGGAGAAGGAAGTCTTAAGATCATTTTCTATCCCTGTTCTAGACCCAGTTTGTTGGTGGAGGTTGACTTTTTGCTGAATCCATTTCTTCAGTTATAAAAAGAGGAAAATAAAAAATAAGTGGTTTTTAGTGGACTCTATGGTCAACTTAAGTCAACAGTGCTTGGTATATATTTGGTTGCCTATTGTCTCCTCCATTAGATTGTAAGCTCCTTGAGAGTTTGTTCAGTAATTTAGTCACGTCTGACTCTTTTGTGACCTTGTTTGGTTTTTTTTTTTTTTTGGCAAATATAACAGAGTGGTTTGCCATTTCCTTTTCCAGTGGATTAAGACAAACAGAAGTTAAGTAACTTGCTGGGAGTCACACAGTTAATGAGTATCTGAGGTCACATTTGAACTCAGGTATTTCTGACTCCCAGCCCAGGGCTCTATCCACTGAACCACATAGCTACTTCCTCCTTGGGAGGAACTGTCTTTTCCATTTTCTCACTTAGCACAGTGCCTTGCACACAGTAGGAGCTTAATAAATGTTTATTGGTTGAGAGAATAGCCAATGCAAGGGTGAGGTGAGGTGGGCAAACAATAGTAGTGTTATGGTATTAGAAGGTTGTTGTATGGAAAAGGATTTATTTCACTTGACCCCCAAAAGAGAAGTAGGATGTGTAGAGGGCATAAAGAAGTGCATTTCAGCTCCATGTAAGGAAATCTTCCTCCCAAGGAGAGAAATTTCAAGTTGGAACAGGCTGTCTTTGGTGGTAGCGAGCTCCCTTTCACCTGAAGTTTTTGAGTAAAGACTGGATACCATTTGTTGGGGATGTAGTAGAAGTAAGTCCTGTTGAAGTTCAGGTTATGCCTGGTGGCCTCTGAGGTGCCTTCCAACTCATGGATTCTGTAATTCTTGATCTACCAGAGAGTATCTATGCATAGACTCATGATATTTTGTCAGATTTGGTAGCAGTTTGGGCTCTAAACATATCAAATGGAAAATCATTTATGATTTTTAAAAAATCAGTATAATGTTCCTGCCACTGTAACTTTTTGCAGAGGAATTTATGGGGGCAGAGTTATCCCTAATTGCCTCAAAGCACTTAACTATAAATCCACCTTGACATTTACCACCAGGAATTTTTCAATCCTTGTTTATTCAAGGAAATCATTTCCAGATGCACTATGCTGCCTCTCCCATTTCTTTTTTTTCCTCCTCTACTTTACCAGAGAATGAAGAGGTAGAGGGAATCTCTGAATCAAGTTGACTTATTTTATACTTGGTAACTTCAATCTAAAGGTAGACACAGTGGTGAAGAACATGTTGGAAAATATGACTCAGGCTTAAGAAACAGAAGAGATCAAAGATGTATAGAATGCTCACAAACCTCCTGCCTATGTGTCCAGAATACTTTCTTTTAAAATAGATTTAAAGTTTCGGGAAATGGTGAGAGCACCAAACAACATCACAAGAAATGAGACTGTATATTAACAGACATGAAATGATTGGTTATGAGTATGGGAGTCATATCAGGACAGCCTGGGTGTGTTCAGTCAAACCGTTGACCTGTAAATGTCAACATCAACACAAAGTTAGAAGGGATAAAGGCGAGAAGACACTGGAAGGTAAAAATCTCTCTATTCCTCCTCCCCAAAAACCTTGGGGCACAATCTCCCCATACCATTTTATTCTCCAAATCCCCTACTTTTTATTCAATTTCTCACTACCATGGTTCAGCTACTCATCTCCTGTCTCAGGGATTATTGCCAAATAGACTTTTAACTGTTTTCTCTCCTTCTAGGCGCTTTCCAGTTCAGTCCATATCTTATAACAATGACAAAATGATATTCCTAATGTGGCCATCTAAATGTGCATAACACTCCCAAGCTCAAGAACTTCAGGGTGTCTTCATTGTTTGCTGTATAAAATATAAATTATTTAGTTTGGCATTCAAAAGTCTCTTGAATCTGGGTCCAACCTAGATTTTCAGCCTTATTTCATACTTCTTCTTCTCCTCAGGGACCCCATACTCTTACCACTCTGGATGATTAGCTGTTCTTTCCCTTTATCTGTCTTCTCAATTTTGATTGAATTTGACAAGCATTTATTAAATATCATTTATGTGCTAGATGGATGTGGTGGATATAAAGACAAAATGAAATAATTCATGTCTTCAATGATTTTACATTCTATTGGCATCTCTTCTACTTCTATGCCTTTGTGAATACTACCCACCATACTTGATCCCCATCTCTTCCTAGTCATTAACCACAAACTCTATACAATTCACTCTATTGGAGACATAAAGGTATATAAATCACCTCTGAGGTCTCACTCAGATCTAAATCTAAGATCCTAAAATCATCTAGTCAAGCTCCCTCATTTTAGAGATGAAGAAACCAAGATCAGGAGGAATTCAGTGATTATTTTCCATAGTCACAAATGTAGTAATAAGACAGCAGAGAATTTAACCCTTGTTCTCTGACACTAACTTGAATGTTCTTTCCTTACTATAGATTGTAAGTTCTTTGGATGCAGTATCTGTATCATACCTAGTTCAACCTTTTCCCCCAGTTTTGCATATGAGGAAACCAAGGTCTAGAGAATGCTCCCCAGGCTCAAAGTAGTGTTAAGCAGCAAAGATGGTATTTGAACCCTGGTCCTCTGATACCAGATCTAGCACTTGTTCCACTAAACCACATCTCACTTTTAAGGTTCATTCCAGCTCCAGATCCTATGAGGAACACAGGGACATTGTACAATGGAGAGTTTTGGTTTTCTATTTTTTCATATTATTAATTGGTGACTAATTGGTTACTGTAATGTCATTTAGCCATAACATTCTCAAATGACTCACCAGTTAAATCTATAAAGATGAAGGGGAGACACCAAGCCAATCAATTGTCTAGGTTCTCTTGCCTAATAGGCACTGATTCTCTAGTTTGCTCAGAGCCTTCTTTCCCAAATGGCAGAACCAACACAAGCAAAACAAGTATTTTGCTGTACAACTACAAAGCATATCTGTCCCTCTGTTACCTCCATTAGCAGCTGCTCCCAATATACTGGAGAAGAGTTCAAAAAGGGGCCACTTGTTGGCTAGAAGCCAGGGAACATAAAGTGTGGAAAGACTGAACCCCATATCTCTAACTCCGTATCGCCAACCATATATCCTGTTCTACATATCTTCCTATTAATGTGTGACCTGCAGCTTCAAACTTGGAGTGAATTTAGCTCAAATCATTCTCAGATTCCATTTCCTTTTTTATGGACTGACTCCTTCCCCTCTATTCAACCTTTTTCTCTTTATCAATAACAGGTGATAAACCTTCTCACAATCAACCAGTGACCTGATTTAGAGTGAAAGAAAATACTTTATTAGAAAATAAAGAAGGACTGCAATGTGGTGCAGTGAATAGAGCACAAGCCCTGGAGTCAGGAGGACCAGACACTTTTAATACTTACTAGCCATGTGACCTTGGGCAAGTCACTTAACCCCAATTGCCCTCTCTTCCCCCCTCCAAAAAAGCAAAACAAGAAAAAGAATCTTAAGGGCAAAAATTTTGAAAAAGAGACAAATGACAAACATACAACAATCCCAGAATCTAACTTGCCCCATTTTAGGAGCTGACTTCCATAAAAATTTCCTTTTCTGATTCCTTCATTAGTGCCTTTACTTCAAAACTACCTTATATTTAAATTTTTGTATACATTAGCTTTATTTATATGCTGAATATATTTATGTTACTAATAGAATATAAAATTAGAATATTCTCATTAGAATATAAGCTCCTTCTGAGCAGAAATTATTTCATTCTTTGTACTTGTATCCCCAGCAACTACCTGTTACATAGTAGGTTACTTAAGTATTTGTTGATTGATTAATGGAACTTTGCCAGTGGAATAAACAGGAAGTGTCGGAAAAGTTATAATATGGATAAGGAAATGTGATATAGTAGAAAATACACTGTTGCTTCTTTTCTGTGTTACCTTGAGTAACTTGTTTTCTCGCTTTGGGGCAGAACCGTAGTCATTCCGTAGCATCCAATACTTCCTATTGGTAATCACCACCGCCAAAAAAAAAATCAATTTGTGTTGATCTGAAAGGCAAAAAGACTCAGTGGATAAGTCCATGTGTCTCTGAAAGGGTGTGGGGGCATGTCTAGAGAGGAAGGGTTGGCTCAGGGCCATTTCTTTCTTGAAACCCAGGCAGACTGTTATATTCCTAGATTAGGGAGACAGTAGACATGGACATAGCCAAACTGCTTTTATACAACTACTACTGGAATTCTGGAATGTAGAAAGGTAGTGACTGCTGCCCGTGCATTATCAAGCTGACCCAATCTCCTTGGATAGAATGCCAGGCATGGAGTCAGGAAGACCCAAGTTCAAATGTGGCCTCAGTCTCTTATGTGACCCTAGACAAGTCATTTAACACTGTTTGCCTCAGTTTTCTCATCTGTAAAATGATCTGGAGAAGGAAATGGCCAACCACGCCAGTATCTTTGCCAAGAAAACCCAAATGGGGATAACAAAAAGCTGGACGTGACTTAAAAGACTAAATAATAACAATCTTCTTGCCTTTGGAAACATTTAGTGGTTTATGGAATGAAGAGTTTCAGGGAAATTTCCCTAAGCGTATGGTTATATTGTCTAGGCACAGCTGGTATGGAAATATTCCATGATACGGACATATCTTTGCGCATTTCCCAGGATCCTCTGTCATTTGGGGAACTGTGTGTTATATCCATGTTTTTTCTCTCTTAAGTACCTTGTGTACTGTGCCCATCCTTGGCCAATCTTCAGTTCAGGTGACTCTGTAACAACAACAACAACAACAACAACAACAACAACAACAACAACAACAACAACAACTCTGTAACAACAAAGATGCTGCCCTGGCTGCATTACTGTTGCTGCCATAGCTAAGTGGTTCAGTAGATAGAATGCAGGACCCAGAGTCAGAAAGACCTGAGTTTGAATCCTGCCTTAGATATGTACTACTCTGTAAATCACAACTTCTCCTAGCCTCAGTTCACTCACTCATAAAAAGAAGTTAGACTCAGTAGTCTCTTAAGGCCTCAGCTCTGTATTGGAAAGTCTTTGATTATTCTGAGATTTTTCTCTGTTACCCCATGCAACACTTTCACTGTACCACTTGTTCTCATTTCTGCTTTCTCCTCTCCACCCTATTCTTACCTTCAAGGGAAAAATAATGTATGTTGGTAAAGGAGGAGGGTATCTATTTGCCTGATGTACTCATGTGTCAAAGGACACAAAGATGATTTCAACTGCATGTCTGAAGAATCATCTGCCTAAAATATTTTCTGTTTATGAAGACTTGATTTCTGGGGTCTTATGATTATTTTCTTTACCTAAAAAACTCCTATTTCACTGTCTCCACCCCATCCCCTTTCAGTCTGCAGAATAAACAGAACATTGAATCTAATCACTTTCACCGTTTGATTTTTTTTTTGTATCACTCTAACAAAATGCCTGTGGCAAATTCCAAGTTACAAGGTCATAGATTTCTTAATCATGACCAACACTGTCTTTAACAGAATTTCAACAAGAACTATAAATGGCAAAGCAGTGCCATCTGCTTCACATAGGATTATGTCAGCAGGAGAAGTAGAGTTGTCAGGAGTCATAGTCTTAGGGTTTCTTCAGGACAAATACTTCTAGAAGTCTATGAATTCATTATCCTGATTTCTTGGTATTTCTTTGGACTGACATTCCTCGTGTACTCCCAGTTCTGATCTAACACTTATTAAGAAGTCATTTATGAATTGTTCTAAGTTTCATCATTGGTCTTTTTTTTAAAAAAGCTAAATTTGGAGATCTCATCAGAGAGGGTATCCCAGTGAGGGACTTCTACTAAAGCAGATTGACAACTACCCTGCAACTGATATAGTCTTATAGAATTTTCCAGGACACTGAGAGGTTAAGTGATGTGCCTAGGGTCACCAGCCAGTATGTTTCAAAGAAAAGACTTTAACCCAGGTCTTCAAAACTGAAAGTCAGCCAGCCCTCTATCCACTACGCCATTCTGTTTTTCTATCAGTGTTGTGCTCAGCAATCTCTCTGTCTTTCTGTGGTACCAAGAAATACAGGCAGTCCCTGAATTATAAATGGGCCATGTCCAAAAGTTTGCAAGTCATTTGTCTGAAACTAGCAACAAATAGGAAACCATAGAAACCATATGATAAATGGTGGTCAGGATGCCAGGCCAGCCCACAAAAGCCTCTTCAACCCATAATGAACCTAAAGCATAGTATTTAGAGGACCATAGAACCATAATTAGTGACTGCATTTCATTGGGACAGTGTGTGCTGAGTTCCAGTTTGTCATGCCAGGGATACATGGTACCCCTGGTGCAGGTCCTGGCAAACGAAACCATGACTTTTTGATGTCCAAGCCACTGGCAGCTCTCAAGGCTGTGGTAGGAATTTCCATCTGGAGAGAGGTGTTGAGGAGCTAGGGCAGGGGTTCTGTGGTTACTAGGGCGTTATGACTTTGGGCACAGGGAGGAAGAGAAGGAGGAGGGGGAAGAGGAGGAGGAGGAGGACTAGGAGGAGGAGGATGAAGAAGAGGAGGAGGAGGAAGAAGACAGAGGCTAGGACCAGTGAGAAGTGGTGGCTATGGTTGAGGGGTTTCCCTTCCTCTGATTCTCTTTTTTTTCTTGTAGGAATCTTTTTTTTTAATTAACTTTTGTTTATTTTTAGTTTACATCATTAATTTCCACAAGATTTTGAGTTACAAATTTTCTCCCCATCTTTCCCCTACGCACCACCCCAAAACAGCAATCCCACTGTATACCCCCTCCCCCAATCTGCTCTCTCCTATATCCTCCCCCATCACCCCACTGACTTTCTGGTAGGGCGAGATGGATCTCCTTACCGCAGTGCCTGTATATCTTAATTCCCAGTTGCATGTAAATAATAATGACAATAATGACAATAATAATAAATATGCATACATATTTTAACATTTTATTATAGAACTTTAAATTATAGATTCTTTCCCTTCCTCCCTCATCACCCACCCCCACTGGAAAGACAAGCAATTCATACAGGCTATACATGTGTAGTTACCCAGAACATCACCACAATGGACATATTGTGAAAGACTGACTATATTTCCCTACTTCCTATCCTGCCCCCCCATTCTGTTCTCTTCTTTGTCCCTGTCCATTGACAGAAGTATGTGCTTCTAACAACCCTCTCCCCCACCCTGCCCTCCTCTCCATCATCCCTCCTCTCATCCCCATCCCCCCTACTCTCCTGTAGGGAAAGATACACAATTTAGAGTGTATGTCATTCCTTCCTTAAGCCAAATTCAATTAAAGTAAGGTCGACCCATTCCCTTTTGCCCTCCTGTTC
>CM053597.1:100281868-100343448 GCA_028646575.1 Pseudocheirus occidentalis | reverse complement strand
TCTGACTGTGTTATCTTCCTCCCATTCCATGCTTTGATCCTTTTTGTCCCCAAAAAAAGTTTGATTGCTGAGCTTGGTTTGCTTCCTTTGCCTGCTCATGTTGCCAGTCAACTAATTTGATTTTTGAGCCACAGTAGAACTCTGCTTTCAGAGGGGAGAGCTCTGTCCCAAATTGCTGGGGTTTTCATAGCTGCTGGAGCTATTAGGAGGCACAGTTTCTGTAGCTCCCACCAGCCTTGGCTCACTGAAAATGTACCTCAGGACCATCACCCAAGACCAAAATCCTGATCCGGCAGCTCAAGGCAAGACTTAGCCTCTGAAGGATCACTTGGCCTCCCTGTAATCTGCAGGCTGCAAGCTCTGAAGCAGCCATATGGAGGCAGCTGCAGGGCTGCTAATTTTGCTGCTTTCTTGCCCTGGGAGCAGATGGCCGGGACCCTCTTTTCTCCCCCAAATTTAGCTGAGTTCCATTGACCTTTCACTTTGTCCTTCTTTCTTATGGGTTGATAATTCTGGAAATAGCCACAGCTGCCACTGATCCACTCTCTGAAATGTGCCAGCTGTGGCTTGTCCTTACTGCCCTGGCGCTAAGCAGCTGTTTCAGGCTGGGCTGGGCTCAGCTCCCAGTGCTCTGTGATGAGCCCTTCCCGTCTGCCTGCTGGGCTGCCCCCACTGGGAGATGTGTTTTTCTGTTATTTTGTGGGTTCTGGAGCTCTAAAAAAATTTTAGAGTCATATTTTATAGGTATTTGAGGTGGTTATAGGGGGAGCTGCAGAGTTCCTCTGCTTCTATGCAGCCATCTTGACTCTGCCCCTCCCCCCCGCTTCCTCTCATTCTCATTTTATGACACTAGTGTTTTCCTTTCACATCATTCTCTTTCCAAGGGACCCCATAAAGAATGGGATCTGAGTCTCAGGGAGATGGGGGGAGGGTTAAGGATAGGGAAGAGTGATGGTAGCAGCTTCTCTACAGCTCTTTCTTTCCTCCCTGCCAATACTATAAAACACACTACAGACTGTGCTTTGTTGTAGGGTTAGGGAACTATAGGGACGAGCTCAGAATAAAGAATGGAAGCTGTAACTCAGGATGAGATGAGGTGCAGCCTTCTTTTCTCTTTTTCCTTCCCCTTCACCATCAGTCCTTTCTACCATTGCTGAACATAGATCTAAATAGCACTGGGACAAAGTAAGAATCAGAGCCTAGGGCTGGTATGATCAGAATTTGTAGTGGGGCTGTCTAGCCTAGTAATGGAAAGCATGTGGGATTTGGACGCTGAGGAGCAGATTTCAAATCCCAGCTTTGCCGCTTTCTGTGTGAAGTCTTCGAGTTGAACGAGTTGCTTGGCTCCCTGGGCCCCAGAATCTTTGTGGGTTAAATGAAGGGATCAGACGAGATGGTTTTCTTTTTTCTTTTTTTTTGCTTTTTGGAGGGCAATTGGGGTTAAATGACTTGCCCAAAGTCACATGGCTAGTAAGTGTGTCAAGTGTCTGAGGTCAAATTTGAACTCAGGTCCTCCTGACTCCAGGGCCGGTGCTCTATTCACTGCGCCACCTAGCCGCCCCAGATGAGATGGTTTTCCAAGGCCCTTCCCAGATCAAAATCTATGACCCTCTTATCCCATTCACATGGTTAAGCATGGGGCGATGGTGTCAGAGAGAAAATCCAAGGGAGAGTGATGAGGGCAAGGGAGTAGAATCCTATTGTACATAATTCTCCTTCTGTATCCCTCTAACCTTAACCTTGAGCTCATGCTCATTCCTCTATGCTAATAAATATGTTTATTCTATCACTGCTCCCATGCCTCCTTCTGTCCTTATGGGGTTGCTTTGTTTATGCATCTTTTAGTGAATCTGAACACTCCTCATCTCCTACTTACTCAGCCCACATGAATATATCTCTCTACACTACTTACACTTGGGTACTTTTGACACTTTGGTCAACCTACAATTGGATATTTGGTGAGCCTGAATACTCTCTCTACCAATGCAAATCACATTAACTGTAAGCCTTTTCATCATGCTCTGTGATTCTTGTCTATGTTTCCTTATAAATCCTCCAAAAAAATCTCTATGTGATAGAGACCTTCCTTTTCTTCCTTCTCCTTTTCTCTCTTTCCCTCCCTCTCTCACTGCTTGTGTCTTTCTATTTCTCTGTCTCTCTGTTTCATTCCCTCTCTATGACTCTCATTCTGTCTCTTCTTGGCATTATCTAATGTCTTCACCTGAGGTACAACCTTTTTTTTCCCCTAAATGGAGAAAGCTCTGTCATTTCTTTTAGCTTATTACTCAAAGATAAAGTTTCAGCTCACTTAGAAAGGCAGAAGCCTCATACACATTCAAGTAGTAAAGAAAAGTTAGCTGCTTTCACTTAATAAGGGATGATATCCATTAGTTCCCAGAATCTTTGTCTTTGGGGATCAAACTTTTTGGGAACACAGAACAGCCAGCTTGCTAATCAGAATATACAAAATGTTGTCTGTTATCTTTTGAAGTTCTTCCTACTAGCAGGATCAGTTTATCTGTCCTAAACCTGTGTCTGATTTAGGATTAGAAATTCTCTATCTTCCTCTGATCATTTCTAATGATTCTAACTGCATTCTCCTCAGTTAATTTCCCGGAATGCTTTTTGTCCCAGCTAAGGGCTGTTTGGGAATCCTTAGCTTCCTGAAAACCTTTGGGCTTTGACATACAAATGAATCTATGCCCACATACTTACTAAACTGTGAGGGCTAGGTCATTGTTTTCCTTGCTTTTATTATGTATATGTGATTGGCAATAAGCCTATAAGGCTTTCAGCTACTCTTTAGGAACATTTAGAGATCCCAGCATCAAAGAAAGAGCTTTTGTTGTACTTGGATAACACCAGCAAATACCTTGATAAACAATCGATCATACACATTTCTAAATTTCTGTCAATAACTACATAATTATTAATATGAATTTGCCTAGATTACTACATTCGGCCTTTGGCATAGTTTAAGAAGGTGAAACAATTCTCCCAAATTCTTTTACAACTTTTTTTTCAAAAACAATGTAAGCTTTTTCAACTTTTCTTTGACAAGATAGAAAATGACAGGTGACACCTTGTTAAATGTAATCACCACTAGTTCTTTTTCTTTAACAGTGAAAAAGACCCAGGCTCAGAATTTTAGTGAAAGAAAGTGGTTTCTAGACACCCTGGTGAGAAGCAGTTAAGTTGCAAAGATCTTTTCTTAAAACCTGTGACTTTTTGTTCTAAAATAAGAAGACATATTTGTGGCAACTTGCAACCTAAATAATTTTTGTTTTTGTTTTTCAGGCAGGTGGAGCACTTTCCAGACATTTTGGTTCACCAGTCAGAAGTGGAACATCTATTTATCTCTGAAGCAGTCATATGGGGAGTCTTTCCGTATGTTTCAGATTTTCTTGAAGAGGGAACTTCCAAAGGGAAGAGCTTATGTTCCAAAGCTGGTTTCAAGCCAAAGCGTGAATAAATGAAGCTTGTTTCTAGCTGCATCCTATCTCCCCTTTCAAGACCTGTTTGTTCTCCCTTTCAGTCTGACAGGGCTTGGCTCTCAGCTAATGATTACAGATGGAAGATGAGCTGATAGACTAATGCCTGCCAAGATTTTAACTGATGGAAATTGAAGGTGTTACTACTCCCAGGGGTATTTGCATTCTAATTCATTGAATATGAAAACTAAAAACCTCTACAAGTTCAAATAAATTAATCTCTAAACTGTGTGATTTCAGGCATCATGACAATCAGCATTAAAGAAAATGTTTGGCACTGGTGAGGAGGGTGGGTTTCCTATTATCATAGAGAGGTAGTTGTTTAGTGTACTGAGCTTAACAAATTAAATGCCTATAATGCATCAATCAATAAAAAAAACCCAACCCATTGTGATCAATATGGGAATATAAGGACAAAAAAGAAATAGTCCCTGCCCTCATGGAGTTCACATTCTATTAGAGGAAACAAATATGTGTGTGTGTGTGTGTGTGTGTGTGTGTGTGTGTGTGTATGTATGTATGTGTATTATCATCCATGGTTACTTTATATCTGTTTTGGATATCTTAAATATATGTGTACAACTATGTCATAATTAAATAAACATGTAAATAAATAATATTTAAATGTAAAAATATATATGCACATAAATAATATTTAAGATATTCAAAGCAGACACAAAGTAATCTTAGATGTGTATGTGTCTGTATAAACATACACACTCACACCCACACACACACAGACACACAGACACACACACACACACACACAGAACCAGCCAAAGCTTTCTGCTGAAACTAATGTTTGATCTGGCTCTGAAGAGAAGCTCTACCTCTTTTCAGGGAGCTCACAATTTATACCTTGCTAAATCAAGATGTAGTAGTGTGTTCAGTACCCTTGTCCATGAAATTCTTGTATCTAGGGTGAGATTGTTAGGGATTATTTTTTTTCTCAGCAAAACAAATTCTTATTCTCATGTTTTGTATGCTCTGTGAGTTTATCAGAATTGGTACTTAAGCTATCTCCATATTAATCTACAAGAGATTTGACCAAAGCCCCAAGCAGCTGAATATCTCTTCTGTTCACCCTGTCCTATAGTTAGATTTGCACTGGTTGACTTAAAAACAAAGGGTTACATCTTCAATTTCCAGCCTGTCTTATTATTATTTTTAAAGGGAGTTCCTTGTGTTTAAATTCCTTTCACTGAAGTAGATGAACAGCTTGGCTTAAACTTAAGAGGGTTGCCTTGGGGCACTGAGAGGGTATGTGACTTGTTCATAGGTCTAACTAAAATGTTTTCAGAGGTGGGATTTTAACCCAGGAATTCCTGATTCCAAGATCATCCACTCTAGGAGTAGCATGATGGAGTAGAAGAACCAGACTTGAAATTAGGAAGTCTTGGGTTGAAAGGGAGAACCTGAGCAAATAACAACCTCCCTGAATATCAGTTCCCTCTCCCGTGAAATCAGGGTAATAGGGGCAGCTACTAGCATAGTGAATACAGCATGGGCCCCAGAGTCAGGAGGACCTCAGTTCAGATCTGGCCTCAGACACTTGACATACTTACTAGCTGTGTGACCTTGGGCAAGTCACTTAACCCTAATTTCCTTGCTTTCCTCCCTCCAAAAACAACAACAAAAAAAGAAAAGAAATCAGAGTGGTAGCATCTACCTCACAGGTTTGTTGTAAGGATCAAATGAGAAAATGTATGTAAAGTGCTTTACATTTTTTTCCCCCTCTTTTGGACCATATCTGTGATTTCACTGGCAAAGGGAACTCCCAATGAAGATACTCCCTTTGCCGATGAATATTGACACAAGACTGGCAGCTTATAGTCTTAGAGAGTTTACCAGAGTGTTAAAAAGTTAACTAACTCAGATCACCGCGAAAGTATCAGTCAGAGGTGGTACTTAAACCCAGATGTTCTGCCTCAGTCCAGCTCTCTATCCACTATGTGAAAGCTGCCTAAAGCACTATGATAAATGTCAGTTGTTAATAATACTAATTGTTGTTGTTGAAGAACCATTCTTTTTCACTTTGTTAAATAGAATTCAGATGGAAATGGTCCTGGGACAGATTACTCTTTTTGCTTTTCGTTTATATTTAGTGTCTTGTGGACTATGATTGTGCTGATGAACACATACCACCTTTTTGTATAGAAATAAAAGTATTAGGTTGTAAGCTCATTCTCTCTACATTCCCTAAAACCAATCTCCACATGACACCAGTAGCAGACAGGATAACAGGGATGATGGCGATGATAAGTACTTTATCCTGTTCTTGAATGATTTTTAATCTCCTCTGTAGGTCTTTATAAAGTTTTCATTCTGTGGCAGCTTGGAGATTATGAGTAATTGGTATGGTGACAGCTATTTATAAACATTATTCTGAAATCTCTGCATATCAGAGCACAAGCTGTTCACTTCTCAGTTGATCCAGTTTGTGTTTTTGTTGTGCTGGACTTCCTGCAGCCATATATACAACCAGAAATTTTCCACACGTTTTTCTTTGGGGAAGGGGTCTCTTTCACCTTTGCCTTTCTTCTCAAGCCTCTTAGTAACTTTTTTGATTGATGCTAAGTTATTTATTTTGGGTTTTTTATGATCTTTTGACTCCTATGTGAACATAACTTTTCATCTTTTGCCTTCATGGATTGATGAAAAAACAAAACCTAGAATTCTGATGCATTTTTGTTTTCTGGAGTCCTTTCCAGTTTCCTTCCTCCCTCCCTTCCTTCGTTCCTTCCTTCCTCCCTCCCTTCCTACCTCTCTCCCTCCCTCTCTTTCTTTCTTTCATCCATATGGCATTCAAATTTTCTACTGTATCTACTTGCTGAACATTTATAAAAGCTCCCAATGCCTTTGCTCTGCTCTTCAGAGTCTCTCTCAAATGGTTTCTATGCTGCCGTATTTGGCATCTACCCTTGGTGGCATTTCTTGATAATTCTACGTTTCATCCTCTGGTTTTTATTATGGTAAGAAGTGTAATATATATCTCTGTGAACAGGTACTAGAATATTTTCACATTTCCTGTTTAATACTAAGGGAGAATATGTTTATCATGATTTTAGTAGATCTTGGGTTTTTTTTAATCCCTGTTTTGTCGTTGTAATTGGTCTGCCAGCTGGATTATTATGATCAAACTCAAAAAGAACTTTTCAGAATTCCAGTCCAAATAAGCCCTTCTCTTTTTCAAAATCTATATTAATATATCAGCGTTTCTTTTGTCCCAAGTGTCTTAATTAGGTATGATTTCTAGAGTTTTCATAAAGTATAAGTTTCTGGTAACATCAGGTTCTTCAACTTTCCCCCTCTTCAGATATTAGTGGTGACTTACTTTCCTCTCTTGTTTAATCTAATTTAAATTTAGGATTAAGTTTTTGGTTTTTTAAATGATTTCCTTGAAATGGTCAGGGATGAATTGTTGAGTACTGAAGCTAACAGTACTGTTGACAAAAAGCAATAAGAAGCCCTTGCCTATGTAATGGTAATGGAATTCGGAGATGCCCCTGTATTGGCTTGGTTTCTGGGTTGTGTGTTAAAACCCAGAGCTTGTGAATCCCACTTGTGGGGTAGACTTGTTGACGTGAAAAGAGACGGCTGAACTGGGAGGATCCGTGAATTAGAAGAGAGGCCCAAGCCCAGAAAAGGCCAGAAGGACTTTGGGAGAGCAGTATCCAGTATCGTGGAGCCTGAGTTGCTGAGAGAAAGACTGCTGAGAGCCCATTGGAGCTGCCCAGGACTTTTGAAAACTGCCACCTGGACCTGCTAAGAACTGAGGAGACATGGTTGTGATGCCAGTATTTTGTCTGTTTTGATGTTGTTTTGTCAGATTCACCTGATTGTGAAGGACAGTGCTGCTGTTGTAGAGGTCCTGGGACCTGGCTGTTGGTTCAGAAGCCTAAGGAGGATTTTCTTGTGGTACCTTCACAGAAATCCTGGAAGGGGGCCTTGCTGATGCTTTCAGGGGTTCTGGGACTGTTCTACAGGCAGAGAGTGACTTGATGAGGACACTGGCTATGGTTTTGTTGAGCCTTGTCTCACCAGGAACTGGGATTGCTGAGGACTTGCCTTGAGTGAAGATGAAAGAAGGACCTTTCTTTGGGTTTTCAATGCTGAGATGATATCTTGAGCTTGTTATATTTTAAGGACAGATGGCCTTTTGTGCTCTCCTGCCCCTTTTGAGAAAGTACTTGGTGTTAATGGATGGTATTGTAATTACTTTGTGTCCAGGGGTGGGAAATCTTTGGCTTTTTTGTGCTCTGTGATTGACCAAATAATGTATGTTGTTTATGATTGGAAACTAATCTCCATTTGAGAAGAGATTTTGACTGACTAAATGAATGTACTGTCTAGGGGTGAAGTAATACCTGGATTGAATTGAGAACTTACTTGCTAAATGAATGAGTTATACTGTATTTTGATTTTCCCTGTTTTGTGAATGTTTGCTGAATAAATGGGGTTTGCTATGCTGGTAATCCGAACCTTGAAAACTGCCTTTGCTTGGCATTACAGCCTATCCCTGGGAAGTACCATTTTCAGGTTTGTTTGTTTTTTAATGATTTGGTACTTATGTAAAATCAAAGTGTGAGGGATAATTTATAGTGAAGTTTATCCTGAAAAATCAAATCTAGAATGGCTTCAATATTCACTAGGCCTAGGTTTAGGTCACCTGACCTTCCAGCAATCTGGGGCTTAGAGCAATGGAGACCCTCCCCCAGTGCCAACTCGGCACAAGATATGCAAAATAAGGTCAAGACTGCTTTCATTGGACACCCACATGTTTCTGGGTCCTTTGTCTCTTGAGCTTAGTTGTGGGCCAGCCTCCCTACCAATAGGAGTGAAGGCCAATGGGGGGGGGAGGGTTGGGTTTCTGTATTAGAAGATTATATAACCATGGGCTGGCTTCTATTTGTTGCTCTCTCTCTGCTACCATGTGGTCAACAGGGGCAGAGTCCTTTCTCATGAGAAAGAAGAAAGACCTTTTCTGACCTGAGATTCAGACTCTGAACTCTTTCATCTCACACAGTTTGGAGGTCCCACCGAGATTTTTGGGAATCCTCTCTGGAGAGAGGAAGGGCCTCTCAGCCTTGACCAACAGGCAAAGGACATCCTTCTGGCTTTTTTCCCAGTGACTTTTTGGTGAGGTAGGGGAGCAACTCCTCTCTATGGAGAGTGAGGCCCGAGGGGTCTGAAACTGAGAGCAGAAAGTGCCAAAAGGGGGGAACAAAGATTACTGGAAATCATGTAAGTCTGTGCACAGACCCAGGTAAGGCGAGGCCTGGGTGATTTGGTGGTGGGTGGGGTCAACTGAGTTTGGCAGGAGTTGGGGAGATTAAGAGGCAGTTTTTAGGGGGCATGCTGATAAGTGGTTCCTGATAAGGACCCCTCAAAATTCATGCCTTGGCACCCCAGCTTCTGGATCAAGAGGTTGACCGCCTGTCCAGCTAGACCTTGGATCGAGAAGGAGGGAGCTGACTGATGAGCTATCTCACCTGCCTCTGGTAAAGGGAAAGTTTCAGCTTTTACCCACAAGCTGTTGGTTAATTGGGAAGGAATGTTTCCTTCTACACCCTCCCCCCCCATAATCCCTTGGGAGATAAATTTGGCAAAGCTGGTTGAGACTGTGTTTGTTCTGAGACTATGTTTGTTCTGTATTTCTTTTTTTGTGTGGATATGTGTGAAGTTTGTCTATTCATGAAAGAGAGAAATATTTTACCATTCAGATTAAAAAAAAGACTTGGAAAGGGCTAAAAAAACCCATCTTTCTTCTCTGCTTTTACATTCTTAACCAAACTTAGAATGGAGAGAGAGAATTCAGATTTTTTAGCAGATAATAGGTAAGCGAAACTTTTTTTTAAATTTATCTGAAATGCCTGAGGCAGAAGTGGGTAGGAGAAGCAAAAAGGCCTGATTATCTTAGTTAGGGTCAGGGAGCCACTGCTCTGCCCACCCACCACTACCTTTAGAAGGTTGGAAGAGAGTGCTAGTGAATTTTTAGCCTGACTTCAAAACCAACAAACCAAGTTATGGGAAGTTAGAAGGGATAATGTCTATCCACCTTTCAGGCTCTATTGGAATTTAGTTCTAAAAGTTCAAATAATCATTAAATTCCTAAGGCCCCCGCTTGATAGGAAAGCTAAAAGGTAACCACATCTAGTACACTGGGTCCCAAAGCCTTTGTTTATGAAAGCAAATAGGAGAAGGAATGGGGTGGGGGCCTTTAAGCCTATAAGCCTGCACTGAAGGTGAAATGGAGATCACACTTGCACATGTCTTCTGAAAGCCACATGTCTTCTGAAAGGCCACATGTTGGCTTAAAGATGTTTCTGGGGCAATAGATTGGTATTTGATTTATTTGGTAAAATGTGAGACCATTATATTTGGGTATAAATGTAAATAATGTTCAGATTGATCATTTGAACTCTTGGCTATTATGAAAATATATACAGTGGTTTAAAGTTATAAAGTTATAATTTAATTCCTGTGTAAGGGAGTTTGGAAGTGCATTCACTTAAAGTTTTTAGTAGAATATAAGTTTTAAATATTCCTAAATTAAGTAATTTGGAAATATTTATAAACTCTGATGTTAAAACAATTTTCTTATTCCTATTCAGAAGCTGTTATGTTATCTAAGGATATGGCTCTCTGTGTTAATTTGGATGTAGGCTAAATGTGTAATGTTTTGGAATTTATAGTACTTAAGAAATTTGAATTTAAAGATGGGCACTGAGTATAGTAAAGATATTTGTAATTATCACTAGAACCAAAAGAAGCAGTTAGAGTAGCAGCACATTATAAACTGATCTAAAATGTGAGCAGGAATGGGTATTTTCTATGGTGTAACAAAGGCAATTTTTTTTTATTGTTTTGCCTAAATGTTGTTAAAATTAGGAACTATATTGTATTTTTTGAAATATTGTAATTTGGGAAATCCTTGTAAAATTCATTTCCTTATAGTCCCTGATCTGGCCAGCCTGTCTGTTAAAGTCTCCCAAACCAGATCAGATAAGAAAGGCAATGCTGGAGAATAGTAGGTGTTTTGGGTCTCCCTCCCCCACTTGGAAAAAAGAAAAGAGAGAGACAGGGGGGTGGGGGGAGAAAAGCCTCTACTTGTTTTGGAAATGCAATTAATGTCATAATGTCATTGTGTTATTATGGTATCTAAATTGAAAAATCCTTGTATATTGTAAAAACTGAGTGAGAGCCAGGAATGGTCTCAGTTTTAATCTGAATTGGGTTGAAACTAAAGATGGAGAAAAATTGTGTAAAATGTTATGTTATATGTCAAGTTACTTCTGCTATTCAGAAAGCCAAGTATATACACCTTTACCTGCAGTTATGAATGATTCTCTATGCAAGATGAATTGGAAATGTGTTTTTGTAGAACTCTTATTGAGCAAATAAAAAAAACTACACACACATATGACAGAGAGAGAGAGAGAGAGAGAGAGAGAGAGAGAGAGAGAGAGAGAGAGAGAAAGGGAGAGAAGGAGAGAGGGGGAGGGGGAGAGAGACGGAGGGATGTGGCTCAATTTGAAAGATACATCCACCTGAATTAAGATCACTGGATTGGTAATTAAATTGGTTTTGAATTCAAAAGTTTTTAAATGTAAGAACATAATAATTGTGTTTCTGGTAAACAGTTGTGTTATGATATTTTAAAATATTGTAATTTAAGAAATAATAAACTTTCAAGTTTTTCTTTATTTAAAAGGAAGTTTGAGCTATCATTTATGAAATATATTTGTGAGAAGTAAATATTGGTAATTGTGTGAAGAAAAATGCTGTGCAACCTCCTAAGTTTTGTCAATTATGTGAGAAAGATTTTTATGACCAGAGAATTTAGAAATTGTGTATTAGTTAATAATATTAGGATAAATTTTTTGAAAAAAGGGAAATATTCTTATTAAGAAATGTTTTACAAGATCTTTTGTTATAAGACTATGGGGAACAGATTAATAGATAGGAAAATAGGAGAGACAGACCCCAATATTTGGAGGTCGGTGTTTATGGGTTTAACAAGATGGAGGACACAAGATAACTGTTAATGGGTATGGAGGGAAGGAGGTGTTAGGTGGCCCCTAGAAACTTCATCAATCCCAGGAAAGGGGCAATAAGAAATTTAAAATTTGTAATTGGTTTTTGGTACCAATTTGGAATATAGAACAGGAATTAATCATGTATATGAGTCCTGGTAAACCTTTGTGGTATATTGTATATTGCTTTCATAAAAGTTCAGCGACACCAGGATAAATTCAAACTATTTTTTCTTTTAGGGAAAGGAAACACTTTTAGAAACGATGTTTTGCAGAAGACACTTTGCTGTTTTAATCTGAATTTGTGGTTATTGCATGGTATAAGCAAAAGTCAGCATTTGTAATTAAATGTGTAAGTAAAAGGATTAGATTCCTGAAGTAAGAATAAACAAACCTGGGAAGAACATTCTTTCTGAATAATATGGGAATAATTAGACCAAGGGAAAGGAAGTTTGTGAAGCAAAGGTGCAAACACAATGTTGAATCATTTTCCCATAAACTAAGGCTGGGGTACAGCTGAGCTACTATAATAAAGTGTGTGTTTAGAATCTAGGCTATTCGGCCTCAGATTGTATTCTTTTTCATATATTAAAGAACTTGATAAATGGGTATTTGGCCTAGTCATCTGCCTGTCACTAGATATTTGTCAGTATGGAATAAGGTCCTTAAATGTTTCAAAATCATGTTAGAATAAATGAATATTGGTACAACTGATTGAGGGACCTAGCTGTTATTCTATTAATTACTGAAACTAGATCAGAAATGTCTTCTATGCGAGGAAAAGAGTTTCAGTGCAAATTTCTTAAAGGGAGGTAAATTATGGAATACTTTTGTATTAATGGAAAAGTCAACTTCATTCAAAGTATGTTACTATTGTGGAAATAATACCTGTCTGTCCTGTGTTGCAAACATATTTTATTATAAGCAACTTATTGATATGCACTGCTTTGGGATTAATTATTTATGGATCCTCTCAAGTCTTTTATGATAACTGGAGTAGAAGTCAGTCTCTCCTATAAGTAAATTCATTTATATAACTATTGAACTCAAGGATAGAAAACTTCTATCAGCAAAGTGTTGATAGAATTGAAAGTTTCTATCTGCAAAGTGTTGTTACTTATATTTACATGTATAGAGTTGGATCCTCAATAGCATCTGATCCTCCTAAAGAACTAGACTCAGAGTGGAGACTTCTGAGGGAGTAACAAGATCAGATAATTCTGTATGTCCTATCAGTTTGTGAAGTTTAGCCATTAACCTCTTTGCTTTGTCTAAGCAAAACGGTTATGTTAGTAAGAGGATAGTAACTTATGAGCTATCTTGTTTTATGGTAAAAAATGTAAAGGGATCCTGAATAATTTGAATAATGGGTTTGAGAAATTTGGAAGGATAAATAAAGGTTTGATTGGGAATATGGAAGGCAGATAAGAATGTTTAGGGACAAATGTGGGTTTATCCAACCCCTACTGTCTCTGGATGGTGGTACTGGTTTTAAAGGGTTTTAAGTAAGTTGAGAAAGAGTTTGAGAAAGTATCTAGGAAGACAGAAAAGATTTGTAATTTGATTTTGTAATTAATAGCTCAATCAAATTTGAGAAGGAGAGGAAATAAGGATACAAATGCAACTTTGAATCATTATCCCATGGACTGAGGTTGGGATTATAAAGTTGCTGTAAAGAAGGTATATATGTGTATATGAGTGAAATGAGGTCCCAGTGTATTTCAAAGTGATGAAAGAGCAATTGGTTATTAATGCAATTAGTTGTTGGGATTAAACCAGAGACATTTTTAGTTGAGAGAAGAGAAATTTTAGTATGAGCTCAGATTAAGCATAATTATAAGAAGGTAGAGAAGTTTGGAAGTAGATGCACATCTATTAGAGCAATAATTTATAATCCCGATGTCAGATTTGATTTTTTATGAACAAAAATAAATATAGGAATGAATGTAGGTTATTTGAGGCCCACTTCAAAGTTGTTCCTTAACCAATGTGTGATAATATTCATATCTTATGCTTATTGTTGGTGATTGTTATTTAAGACTTGATGGGACTGTTAATTGAATATTTCTTTGAGTTCAACTCCAGATAGGAGTTTAAGTTAAGAGAGGCTGCCCAAGCTACGCAAGCCACCAACTGATAGTGCCAGATCCTATAAGATACAGGTCTGAAGGTTAGAGGAACGACTGTTCAGCATGAGCTGAGGTAGGATTCTTCTTACTAGGGTTTACCTGCAAGCACCTGGCAGACTTTAAGCTTGGCCCAGTGGAGATTGCAGCATGGTATACATTGTGCCTGGAACTGGCGTTCTGAAGTTTGGGAAATATGGTTCCATTATAATTTTGTCCCTATTCTTGGTGACAAGTTTCAATAATCAAAAGTTTTTAAATAAAACAACAACAAATCTACTTGATTCTGGAACATCTTAAGTTACTATAAGATAAAGCCACTAGGCTTAGGGTTTAGTATAGGTATTCTTGTATGAGTCAGGGTCCTTTAGTTCTTTGTAATAATATGACAATAGGTCAAGGATTTGTGGAAATATTATTCCATTATTCAATTAGTATCACATTTGTCTCAACTTTGTTACAATTAGTCAGTGTTAAAAAGAGGATAATTTTTGGACTACTTGAAAACATTTTTAATTGTTTTAATTGTGAGCTTAATGTAAATCCCTTAGTGAAATGCCATCCTCCTGGTGGAGGACATGATAATGGATTAATGCAAAATATGAGAAACTGGTTCTAATGTGTGATCATGAGAATTGACTAAGACTACAATTTTAATTTTGCAAGAATGATAAGGGTTCTGGAGTTGTCATTTACATTGGTTCCAAGGTTCTTTTTGTAGGTAAAGAATGAAAAAGGCAGAAGGAAGAGAAGCTTGGATATAGGGCTGAAGATGGATGACTCTAAGTGGGCTGGCTTCTACCTGTTGTTCTCTCCCTGCAGATTCCATGTGGGTGACAGGGGCAAAGTCCTTTCTCATAAGAAAGAATAAAGACCTTTTCTGATCTGAGATTCAGACTCTGAACTCCTTCATCTCACACAAAAGTATAATGACTGCAATCTAGTTCTTGTACACTTGTGGTTTGCCTGCTTTAGTGGTCAGTGCTATTAATCAATCAAAAGCATTTATTAAGTGCTTACTACATGCAAAGCAGGATTCAAAGCTCTAGCAATACAAAGAAAAACTAAAACATTTCCTTTCCTTAAGTAGCTTACATACCATTGAAGGAGACAACATGTAAAAAATAGGTCCTACACCCACATACACACACATACACACACATATATAAAGACAGACTACAAATAAAGTAACCTTGGAGGGGAAGTCTCAAGTGGATGGAAGTAGGGTGGGGACTGGGAAAAGGCCACTGCAAATAGTCAGATTTAAGCTGAATCTTGAAAGAAGCCAGAGATGTCCAAAAGTAGAAGTGAGGAAAGAAGGTTAAAGCATTTTGGCATTTGAGTGTTGATTCGTTCCTATGTATCTCGCTTTCTTGTGGTACTAAAATATGAAGGACCACCACTCATTCTATTGTCCTCTGTTTCAAGCTGATCAATATGACAGATTTGTGTAAGACCCTGTGCCACCTTACCTTATTCTTTTTTTTTTTTTGGACAGGGGATGGTAGGGCAATTGGGATTAAGTGACTTGCCCAAGGTCACATAGCTAATTAAGTGTCAAGCGTCTGAGGCCACATTTGAACTCGGGTCCTCCTGACTCCAGGACTCTATTTACTGCACCACCTAGCCATCCCCTTTATTCTTTAGCTTATAACATCAATTTCAACACATTCCTGTAAGTACTAACCCAATCAGAGGTATTGCTAAAACACAACTGGCCAGATCAGAGTTCTTGCCAGGTCTCCACAGGTACTTCAGCCCCTGGGCATGCCAAATCCTTTTTAATATACATTACAAAGAGGCTGTCATTCCATTCCTTGCAGTTGTCTCCCCCGACCTCCACCACCATTGTGTGAATGATTAGTTGGACTTCAGTTGCTGTTTTGTAAGGTACATAAAAAGGGGCATGATCAGATGTTCTTGTATGAATTAAGAAAAAAAAGGATGATGCATTTTGATTAAAATTTTCCTTTTTCTTATAGTTCATTTTATCTGTTAAATTAAGAACTTTCTAGACAGGAATATGTGTTCTATGCGTACTTTAAAAAAAAGGAAGATCACAAAATGAAAAATGTTACCTTGTCCTGCCAAAATGTTGGGTTTTTTGTCATATAGTAAATGACAAATTTTGAACCACTTTGCATAATGTACGAGACCCCAAAATAAAGGGTTTGATATACCATGTAATTTCTCTCTGGGTCACATTTCTGTTCTGAACAAACTTTTAGGTTTGCGGTTTATAAGCAAAATAACTTGACTGTTTACTTGTGGTTATCTGTGGTCCGTGTCTATGACAGAAGGGCAAAAACTACTTTGGGAAGGAATCAAAATGGGATACACAGTTGCCAACAATTACTGAATTCTATTTGCCTGACAAAACATTTGATTCGACCACTTCTTTGAAACTGTTGGGTATTGTCAAAATAAAGAGACTTTTTCAGGAAAATCTGTTGCTACATGTTAGCTAAAATAGCCCCAAATGTTTTATTATGCAGTCTCTTCATCCCAACTTACTTGTGTGCTGTGAGATCAGCATACAGAGAGGTATTTATATAGCTAGGTCCCCTATAACTACCCTCATTAACTTTATAGTGCTTTGCCAACTGTTCCCATCACTCTCCTGTTCTCCTTCAGTCCCTTCCCATAATTGATGCCCCCTTTTTACCCACTTGATCACATTTCACCATTGGATCCCTGCACCTTCCTTAAGGCTTCTACCTAATTTGTTCCAGGGCTTCTGACCTGCTCCCTCCCACTGTTCCATTTTTTCATATGCAACAGAAGCCATCTCAAGAAATGTGCCTGTTCAAGTGGTAGTCTCTGATTCACAGAATAATAACTGCTCACATTTCTCTAGGGCTCAGGGCTTACATATTGCTTTCCTCCTAACAATTCTGTGAGGTAGGGAAGAATTCAAGTTCTGTTATTCTCAATTTACAGATAAAAGAAACCAAGAGTCAGAGAGACTGAGGAGGTACTATCACTTGATTAGATTCAGTCTCATTACTTATTTAGTTTATGTTCATTGACACCATTTGTTTTTATTCATGTATATTCCACAATTAGTTGTATATAAATAACAGCATGTGAGAATAAAATACTATTTAAATATTTTTTTAATTTTAATTTTAATACTATTTTAATTTTAATACTATTTATTTTAATACTATTTAAAATATAACTTTAAAAATGAATATAGTTATATACACATATATACATACATAAACCCAAAGCCCAACTTTATAAATTCAATATAGAATAGCTTAAGAAGAAATATAAGCCCTTAAGCATGTTGGCATAATGTTGTTGCTCACTGCAATAAACTATTACCAGTTGATACTTAGCTAAACACTGGTATTCTTTTTGCTTCCAGTTTCAAGACCCAAGACCATGATTAGCTGTGGAGATGAATCAGAACTTTTCAGAAACTGAGGGTTGAGAGCATGGTGTTAGCCCAGAGATCAATTCAATCATGGAGAAGTAATAAGAAACCTGTGATCAAAGCAGAGATGGAGATCAGGAACAAGATAAACAGTCTGGAATTGGAACTCATGCAGATAACACAGGCTGTATAAGATAGTAGATTGAAACGCCTCGTTGTCTCTCATCCCCTTTACCAAATCAGTTACCCAGTCCTGCCAATTTTTCCTTCGTGACACTGTTCTCTTCTGGTTCTTCTCCTATCTATTCCTTCTTAGTTTCCTGTACCGAATCATCATCAAGGTCATACCCACTAATAGTGGGTAATCCCCAGGGTTCTGTCCTAGGCCTTTTTCTGTTCTACTTCTATATTATTTCAAATAGTGATCTCATTAACTTTCATGGAATCAATGATCATCTCTATGCTGATGATTCTTGAACCTCTTTATTCAGCCTTAACCTCTCTTCCTGACCTCTAGTCTCACATCTCCTAATGCCTATCAGACATTTCACACTATATGTCCTGAAGACACCTTAAATTCAACATGTCCAAAATTCATTATTTTCCCCCAAAACTTTCCCCTCTTCATAACTTCCCTATTATTGTCAAGGATACCACGCCATTGTTCCGATCACTCAAATTCATAACCTGGGAGTCATCCTTAACTCCTTAGTCTATCTTACCCTCCCCATACCCAATCAGTTAACAAGTGCTGTTCTTTTGCTCTCCTCGGACATTGCTTTCACCGTGGTATAGACCTTTATCTCCTCAAGCCTGGACAATTGCAATGGACTGCTGATTTGCTTCAGATCTCTCCCTAATTCAGTCAGATTTCTATTCAGCTAACAAACTGATCTTTCTAAAGTGCAGATCTGATTATATTGTCTCCCCCAGAACCCTGCCCAATAAATTCCAGTGGCTCCTTACTACTTCCAGGATTAAACATGAAATCTGTTTGGCTTTTAAAGCTGGTCATAATCTGGGTCCTTCCCACTTGTCCAGCCTTTTTATACTTTCCTTCCTTCCATGTACCATACCATCCAGTAACACTGACCTCCTTGCTGTTCCTCACATGTGACGCTGCATTTTTACTATACGTCCCTCACACCTGGAATTCTTGCCCTCCTCATTTCCATCTCCTGGCTTCTTTTCAGTCCTGGCTAAAATTCCACCTTGTAGAGCAAGTCTTGTCCAATCCTTCTGATTTCCAGTGTTTTCCCTCTTGACCCATTAAGTAGTTTATTTTGTGTGTATTTGTTTCCCTGTAGACTTTCCCATTAGATAGTAAGCTCATTGAGAGGAAGGACTATCTTCTGTATCTTCTCTGTATCCCTAGCACTCAGCACAGTGCCTAGAACACAGGATGCTTAATAAATGCTTGTTGATTTGAAATGAGGTCAATGCCATGCAGAGACTGAAAAGGAAGGCATGAGGAGTGGTTACAAATCAGGGCAAGCAGTCAGGATTCTAGAGAATTTATAAGAATCAGAAACATCAGGGCAGAACTGATTTAGAGACAACCTAGAGCCCCAGTGATTTCACACTGGAGAAAAAAAAAGAAAGGATTGGTATTAGGTTGATAATGAATATTCAAATTACAGAAAACTACAGGACTAATTCAAACAAACAAACAGAAACAGGACTTCTGAAGCCAGCCTTGGGCTTGCAGGTGAATGAAGGGAAGTAGTTGAATCTGTCCAGAGGAAATGTGTAGTTAGGAAATGTTTATGAATCTGGATCCCTTTCTCTTCTTCCTTCACTTTCCCTCCTCTGCATTGTCTGTACACAGCCTTTGCTACTTCTTCCTATTTTATTTTTATTTTTTGTTTCCCTGAATAAACAGCTTTGGCATCTGCATCGGTGCTCAGGCTGTTTCTGCCTCTTTGAGACCATGGGCCAGAACTTGGTGTAAAAGCTTGTCATTCTGACTAATTACCCCAGGAGGGATGGCGTGTCATGCATGCCTGTGTCTTGCTATTCTCGGGAGCCAGCAGTCCTCATACCTTCCTCATCAGAGGCAAATTATCTTTTTGCTTGTGACTTCTTTCTGTTCTACAGCTTGCCCACATCAAACCCTGGCATTCTATATCCAGAAAAGAAAGAGAAAGGAAAAAAAAAAGCCATGGAATTTTGGCCTGTAGCATCAATCCCTTGTGATGGTCTTGTTTCAGACACATTATTCTTTCAGTGACATTACCCATCTCTCTTCTCTCTTTCTAGTTTGTGTTTATGTAGTTTAGCTAAAGATTATACTTCACTCAAGTTCTTTAGTTTCTGGGGTTTTTTGCAGCTTACTTTCTGATGAACCTCTGGCAATTTCCTTAGGAGGTCTGGCCCTTTACTCTGCTGCCCATTTTTAAACACAATTTGAACAGAACAGACTAAAAGAGTTTTTAAATCCAGCTACACATTTGGTTCCATCTCAGAGATATAGGGAAGCCAAATCTGTTTTGGCAAATGCATCAGGGGATAGAGTAGGGAGGAGAGATCGGACTGAGGAATCAGGTCAGACAATGGGACCAGAGAGATATCCTTGTGTAATGGAGAGAAGACAGAAAAGGAGCAAAGTCAGCGATAGAAGGGATATTGGGGACATTCAGATAGAAAGAACGCAGAAAAGACTAGCATGTTTTGACAGGTCAACAGTTTTGTTTATGAAGACAAAGTTCTATAACCATTCATTTCCTTTCTGATCTTTTAAATTTACCCTAGATAGATAGATGTGGAAAAACCTGTATCCCTACAAAATACAGTGTGGTGGCAGTAGATTGTAATGTAGTATGATTATATCCTAAAAAATAATTAGAACCTAGGTCCAAGGGAAGTGAATGTTAATATGCTGATAATGAATATGCCAGTGACAGGACAAAAGAAAAATACACTGTTGATGATGTATACACAGATACATGTAGATAAAGATATGCACATATATGTATATGTGTGTATGTATATACATACACATATAGATATATACACATGTATATATGTTTATATGTAGATATGTAAATATGTTTGTATATAGATGAAAATCTTTGATTTCATTGTTGTAGTGAACTCAGTGTCACAATTCCTTGCACTGATGAAGATCAGCAGCTCCTCTCTAGTTTATGGTCTTAGGGAGCTGCTAAGAGCACTGAGTGAGAGAACATGATCTATCCAGGGTCACATAGCTAGCATATGAGAATGGCAGCACTTGAACCCAGACCTACATTACAATCATTATTTAATACCCTTTTGATATCTATATTCCTTAAAGAACATTACTTGGCTTCAGTTTCTCTCTCTGTAAAATGGAGCCCTCGGACTGGTGATGTTGGAGCTCCCTTCTAGCTCCAATGGTCTGTGATTCTGTGGTCCTACTTAGAGAGTTTTGATATTAGTCCAGAGGAACATTTGTCCAGTAGGATAGTGTGGAACACATACATGTGTTTCTGAGAATTATATTTGCTTTCCTTTTTATAGAAGACAGATTAAACTATACATGGACACCATAAATATGAATATACCTGTACGCCAAAGTTATAATTCTCCTACTTTGTCTATTTGGGGTTACATATATAAACATACCACACGTAGCGTAAATTACAAAAGATCAAAGAGCCATAAACACAAACTTGATATCAGCCTTCTCCCTTTGATGGAACCCCACCCAGAAAAGTCCTATAACCAAGAATGGAGTGAATTTCTGATGGTCTAGGTTTGAAGCCTACGCCCCGAAGTCAGGAAGACCTGACTGAGTTAAAATCCAGCCTCAGGTAATGACTAGCCATGTGACCCTGAGCAAGTCACTTAACTTCTATTTGCATCAATTTTCTCATCTGTAAAATGGGGACAATAATAGCGCCTACTTCCCAAGGTGATTGCAAGGATCAAATAAGACAATAATAGTCAAACTGCACAGCACCTGGTGCTTTGTAAGTGCTATATAAATGCTAGCTAGTGCATCATCATCATCATCATCATCGTCGTCGTCGTCATCATCATCATCATCGTCATATCATCATCATCGTCATCATCATCGTCATCGTCATATCATCATCATCATCGTCATATCATCATCATCGTCATCATCATCGTCATCGTCATCATCGTCATCATCATCATCATCGTCATCATTGTCATCATCATCGTCATCATCATCGTCATCATCGTCATCATCATCGTCATCATCGTCATCGTCATCGTCATTGTCATTGTCATCATCATCGTCATCATCGTCATTTTCATCATCATCATCATCATCATTATATCTGTAACATTTACTGTTTAAATAAAATTATGCTACAATTTGAAGCCTTGTGAATCTGAGTGCTTCTAAGGGGGAGCAGCTGATTACCTTTTGGGACAGTCAGATACTAAAGTTCATAGGCTCCACCTGAATGGGGGCAATGAATGAGTTAAGTAAAAAGGCCTCAAAGTCAGCTTGAGTCTTGAGGGAGCCTCTGACACAAGTCTCTGTGAAAGTTCTTGGTGGAGCAATTTTATGGGGCAGGACACAGGTTACAACCTGTGTAAAAGTATTATAAATGGAATAACCTATAGAGCAGTGGTTCTCAACCTGTGGGTCACAACCCCTTTGGGGGTCGAACGACCCTTTCATAGGGGTCACAGGGGTTGTCCAAGACATCAGAAAACACATATTTTGGATGATCTGAGGAACAGAGACACTGCTCCTCTATCCATCTCCGGGAGAGTCCACCTCCTTGCAGATAAGCCCACACACGAATATTTAAGGATCGTGGCATTAGGAAGGTTGAGAAGCATTGCTATAGAGGTACGTCATTATTTCAAGGATCTGTCATTTTCTATGTGTTGGTATTCCTTCAACTGATACTAAGAGCCTTTCCATTACTTACCTAGTTTTACTTGCCACACAATCTGATTTTGAGAAAAGCCCTTTGCATATCTTTAAGCTCCAAATAAATGAGGGTTATTACTATCATTGGAGAATTTCTGTACCTGGAAATATTATTTGCCTCATTAACAGCTTAGAGATAAGCTTCTCCAAATTTATCTACGCAGATTCTCCAACAGTAGGCATGGGGTTTGGGGCTAAATTAGTACTGAGAGCCCAATAGGAGCTACAAGAACCTTTGCTCCATGTATATAGCCTTCCTAAACTACTAGAAACTATATTGTTTCTACTTTGAATTCAAGATTCCAGATTTGTGTAATATCTTTAATTGTATTAAACCTTTCCTCCAAACACCAATGAACAGGTGAACTCTGACATTACAAACAAATCCTATTGTTGGGCAAATCTTGTAAAGGTTAATCATTAACTGTAGCTCAGATAGCTAAATGTTACTTGTTACTAGTAAAATGTAAGTCAATAGAAAAGGTTATCTCATATTTGCATTTGTTTCCCAGCTCTCAAGCAGTGCCTGGTACAAAGTAAGTGTTTAATATGTATTTGTTGATTGATCAATTGATTGATGAGCAGAAAGTGAACTATTAGCCTAGACAGAGACCTCCCTTTTACAAAGATGATTATGACAGTTAAACCTTTGCTTAAGACTACAATTCTTCTATTAACAGGTCAATACACTTCCTTCCTGCTATTAGTTACGGAAAGATCACAGAAACCATTCTTCAGTGTTTGACTACTATTAAATTTTCTTTTGGCTGTACTTACAGTTCTGTTATTGGTTCTTCTTATTATGATATTGGCTAGACCTTGAAATAAAAGAGGGTTTTTTTTTTCATGGCTATAGTTTTTCCTAGCTTGTGGTTATGCCATGGAAGGTCCAATTTTCTTCCACATTTGTACTGTTTCTTAATAAATACTGGAAAGAATCTTTGTTGCAAAGCCACATATTGGGATCTCCAACTTTACCATCTCATCTCCATCTTTGTAACCCTTTGATATCTCTCACTCTTTATCTACCTAATGAAACTAAGTTTAAATATTGACTTTTCCTAAAAGCCCTCTGTAGATCTTTTCTTGAATTATAGTTGGGTGCAGATACTATTGCGGCAGCTACATGGCACAGTGGATAGAGTGCCAGACTTGGAGCCAAAGAGACTCATCTTCCTGAGTTCAAATTCATCCTGAGACACTTAACGAGCTGTGTGACCCTGGGCAAGTCACTTAACCTTATTTGCCTCAGTTTGCTCATCTGTAAAATGAACTGGAGAAGGAAATGGCAAACCAGTCCAGTGTCTTTGCCAAGAAAATCCCAAATGAGGTCACGAAATATCAGATATGACTGATAAAACAAACCACTAAACAACAACAGATGGCCTGCATTGGGTGTGATTAGATTTTAAAATATTTCTTAAGCATCCGGGTAGCAAATCTTTCTGTCATCATCATCCTCATAACATCCAGGCAGTGATTTTAGGCCAATCTCTTATTCTTTCTGGACTTCAGTTCCTCAACTATAAGAAGAGGAGTCAGATTAGATGGATCCTAAGATCCCTTCCAACTCTAAATTTACAATGCGATGATCCTTCTGTTATAATGCTTAGCACAGTGTCTTGCACAAAGCAAGTATTTAATACATGTTTATATGATGAATTGAACCCAAGCACTCTAGGGAAAATAATTTAAATCACTAAGAATTAAAGCTTTGGCAAGATAGGGCCAAACCAGTAATGGGAATGGACAGAGTAGTTGTCTGAAAACAATTAGTACTGTTATTGGTTCAAGAAAAAGGTGCTTTTCCCACCCCATTCTCAATTTAGAAACAGAAACAGCAGATTAATAAATCATATACAGAAATGTTCATTGCTTTTGTGCACTTCATCCATAATTCTGGGCCTATTCACATGACTAATAAATATACTCCTTTAAAAGAAAATTATCCAAATATTATTAATAAAGGGATTGAGGGTAAAGAAACTAGTGATTATTTAATGCTGTCAGCTCTCTAGAATTTATTTCTAAGTATAACTGCAAAGGGACAACCAGGATATTGGCCAATGTTTAACAACTAGCTCCCCACCCTCTCCCCCCAAATGTACATGGAACACCCTTACAAGTTTAATCTGTATTACTGACATTTCTCCATTGTTTTCTTGAGTCTGGACAATTAACAAAAATAAGAACTCGAGCTCTGATTTGTTTGCCAATTTCTGAAGGTATAAATGCTCAAATTGAAAATTTAAAAATTGACTCAGTTTTGAGTTGTCTCCAGCACATATCTGGTATGAATACATGATTTTTGCTTAGTATGGGTTGGAGCTGGGTGGGGAGAGGAGGTTTTAGCAAGTTAGTTTTGAAATAAAAGCTGTTGCATTAATCATAAATATAAAGAAGCATGGACAACTTCAAATGCTAAGAAAAACAATGAATGTACATTTGGGTGGGTTATAGTAAATATATCTTAACTCAATTTTATTGCTTTGGAATTGGTGATCATGTGAGGAGCCGAGACTGAAGTTTATATTTACTTTTACAGTAACTGTGAAGAAAGGGCACATTAAACAAATTAACAGAGACCAAGAATACAGAGAGCAAATAGAACCTACCTAAGTGAGTAAATAGTGGATCTCTTTAGGGGGATTCGCTCACTCTGGTTTGTAAACAAATGCTGGATCCAATTTAATCCTTAGACTAGGCTCAGGAAGCTCTCCACTAACAATGTTACATTGATCATTTGAGTTACTTTGATGGATATAGAAGTGGGAAAGTCTCTTCAAAAGGTTACCAGTCTCAGGGCTAAAAAGTGATAGGTCCCAGAATTGACCACCAGATTTTCTGACTCCCACGTTCATTATTCATTCCATTATACCATGACTGCCTAAGAAAAGTTGTAAAGGAGCCAGCAACTTGTTTTTGGCACTATTATCTGCCCCCTGTTATTACTCCATCAGACTACCTCTGACTTGTAGGGCACTTAGATTATGTCCCTCCTCCTAATCCTTCCAAATGCAGATGAAAAATTCATTCCCTGACCTTTCCCCACCATAAGTCCTTCTCCAACCCAGGCTTCACCCTGCTTTTTCAAATCCAAGGTCAAGTTTTTCTTTGGTGTCTCAGACCTTAGGATACATTCTCTGGTAACAAGTGCTAACGGATTATTAATGTTTAACACTCTTCCCCAAAACCAGGAAATAAGAAAAATAATGGAGGGTTTGGGTGGAAGGAAAAAATGTGTTAATTTTAAAAATTTAGCTCAGATAAAGGATTAAGGTGTGGCTGCAGGGGATCATTGGATCTTTCAATTACTCTCTGATTACACCTCTTTACCCCCTCTTCTGTGTAGGACATACCTGGATTTGTGACTCTCTCTCTCTCTCTCTCTCTCTCTCTCTTTTTCTCTCTCCCCCTTTAATCTCTATTTTAATCCTTCACTATCATCACTTCAAGAACTTTATTATTATATGGTAAGATCCTGACAAAGTACAGGGATTATAGGATTTAGAGCTGAAAGGCACCATAGAGATCAAATCCAATCTCTTCTATTGAGGGAAGAGCCCCAGAGAAACCAAGCAGCTTCTTACTGGGTCATACTGGGTCATAGGCAGTAAATAGCAGAGCATAGATTTGAACCCAGGTTCCCTTACTCTAAATCCAGTGTGTGTCTCACCTTATTACTAATATCTTTCCTTCCACCATGAATACCTGAGCAGTGAGAAGATTTGATGCCTTGGTTTTATATCCTTATACATTATATATATATGGCTTTTATTTTATACCCTCTTCATTTTTTAAAAAAAATTGCTTAAAGAAATTGGTTGTGGGGAGCACTAGCATCACAGTAAAATTATACTTGATGCTGGTGGCAACCTTTGCCAGGCTTGCGTGGGCTTAGAGACCATGTCAGCTTGTTGAGTTATGCAAGGTGCCTTTTCCTATTTCCCTTATGGCAGTCAGTGTAATAACATCAGGCACAGTGTGTACTTCCAGCACTACAGAAATAAAGAATGGTATCTAAAATGTTAACTGGATTTATTGGTTGAAAGTATAATACAGACACCAAATCTGAAAAAAGCCACAAGGGGATTTGGCTCCTTGTTTGTTGAATTCCAAATATAAAAAGACATTACACTGTAGAAAAAGACAAACCACATTAAAAAATAAATAAAATCCTCCTTTATTCACTAGAAGATCAAATCTTGAAGCTGAAATATAAATACTTTGGCTGCACATAAGAAGATGGGGTTCATTGGAAAAGGCCTTGATATTGGGAGAGATTGAAAGCAAAAGGAAAAAGGGACGGCAGAAGACGACATGAACAGATAGTGTTATGGAAGCAATGAACATAAGCTTGGACAGACTGAGGGCTACTGGAGGATAGAAAGGCCTGGGTACTATGGTCCATGGGGTCACAACTACAGAACTAAATAGCAACAATCTCCTCATGAGGAAAAAAAGAGTTTTTGTGTCTGTGAAGCTCTGAAATTACTGGAGCACTGAGAGTGCTCCATGAGTGGGTTATCTGTGCATACATGGTATGCCTAAGGTCAAGTCCCTTAATGGATTGGGGGAGAAGGTACAGCTGCAAAGTTACCCTCCTGGAAAACAGAAGAGAAAGACAACCAGCTTAGAAATCATAGAAGAATAGTTCTACAACTGAAAGGTACCTTGTAGTTCATCTAGTCCAACCCCTTCATTTCACTTATGAGAGAACAGAGCTAGAGTTAGTGACTTATCCAAGGTCACCTGTGTCATGCATAGCAAATCTGGAATTTGAATTCAGGCCCTTTGGCTCCAAATATGATGCTTTCCCCATGGTACCATGCTATATCTCTCTACCACATAAGAAATCAAGATTCTGATTTATTACCTTATAGATATATAAATAGTGAAATTATAATTTGATGTTCATGTTTCTTTAGTGTTGTGCTGGAGACCAACTATTCACTTTATAAATTACCATTTGATTGAATAATTTAAATTTAGTGCCTATGTGCAATTAAATTCTTACAGAATACTAATGGTTCTGTCATTTCTTAGTGAGGTGGTCATTTATCTATACCATGTATGTCTAGTGTAGATTTCACCAAAATCTATTAAAATGAAAAAGATATGTCAAATGTTTTTTTCCAGGATGATAGTTACATACAAATTAAATTTATCAGAATTCAATTCAAAGAAATTCAATAAGAATTAAGCACTTACTGTATACCAGTGTTCAAAATTTGAAACAGTACCTACTCTCGAACAACTTACATTCTTTTGGCAGGGGGGAACAGTCCTATTGTAGATGAATACAGAGTAAATATAAAATAATTTGATGTGGAGAGTGTGAGGTGGGGAACCCTGCTGGGAAAGCCTCTTATAAGAAGTAGAGCAGAGATAAAGAGGGAGTGTATTCCATTATTTGAGTTTCTTTGGCTGGAATGCAGAGTACTTTAAGGGGAGTAATGTGCCCAGAGGTGGCACAGATGGTGAAGATTTTAATTTTTATTAAAAAAATTTTTTTGGTGAGCATTTTAAAATGTCAAATCAGAGGACTTTGTATTTTATACTGGACACAATAGCAGGCCAGATAAGTTTCTTGAGTAGAAGCCTGTCTTGTTTAGGCCTGTATTTTAAGATACCCGAAAGTTGTGGAACAAATATGGTCAAAATTAGTTACCACCTTCAAAAATTATAGAATAAATCAGAAAGATCTATGTGTTATGATTGCAGCAATCTCTTAGACAATTGTTTCTTTTCCCTTACAATTTATCTCATACACCACTGCCAGATAATTCCTAATTATGAATGTAATCTGAATTCCAAAGCCCATCAGTATGGATGGGACTCTTCCCTCACTGGTGAAGATCAAAGCCCGTGCTTACATGAGGAGCTAGAAAGGGTTGGTGAGGCAGAGAGGAGAGTCCTCCAGACTTTTTCCAAATCTCTTCTTCTTTTTTTTTCTACTTTCTTAAAGTCTCTTCAAGTTGTTTCAAGCTCTTCTGCCTTTGAGTTTCAGGAGAGAAGGTGGATGATGCCAACCCCACTTCAGGTTGCTGAAGGAAAGTAAGACCCTGAGAAGAAGCCAACATGAGAGGCCAATAAATATACACAGTTGAAGCATTTATCATAAACTCTGGTGCTCACAGCTCATCAGTGCTCTCAGCAGCCTCTGCTCCCTGAATGGAAGCTGGAGGGCAGAACCAAAAACTTGTCCCAAACTTTCCATAAGCTCATAACCCAAACATTTCTCACCAGCTGCACTGCTTGGATTCCCCTCGACCATTCCCTTTCGGCTTCCTTTTGTGTGTTGTCTTCCCCCATTCGTTTGTAAACTCCTTTGTTTTTCTCATTTGTATCTCCAGTGCTTCACTTAGTACCTGGCACATCCTAGGAGCTTAATAAAATGTTTATTGAATTGAATCGAAAATCTTTACTATGTTCATTATAATTACTCATTACATCATTACACATACTATATTTTCTAATACATATAACACATAATTTAGAGGCAGCAGAGCTGGCCTTGGGATAAGGAAGACTTTGGTTCCAGCTCTGACTCAGACACCTACTGCAGTGGCTTTGCCATGGCCTCATTCTCTGACCATCTCCACCTGACAGGAAACTGCAGCTCACATTTCGGAGCCAAGGGTAAATGAGTCTTCTGTCTAATCTTGCCAGGAGACGGGTCCTTACACCACTGCTGCTTCCTCTAGTCTTTTTACCATGTCTCCCCTCTCTCCCCAAGCCTCCTCTCCAGCGTGCCTCTGTCTGTTGTCTTTTCATGTTAGAATGTAAGCCCTTTGAGGGCAGAGGCTGAGTTGCTTGATTATATTTGCATCCCTAGAACTTAGCACAATGCCTAACACATAGAAAACATGTAGTACATGCTTTACCTAGATATCTATCTGTGCTGGCTACGTAACACTGAGCAAGCAAGCTTCTCAGAGCTTCTGGGCATCTCTAAGATTACAGGTTGCAGATATATATTAGCAAAGAAAATTTTTGTGTGTGTGTGTGAACTTCCTATGCTATGGAAATCACTGATTCTGAAAAAAAAAATGAGATCAAGTCAGAGGAAGTAGAAATCTGGCTTTATATTACCTATCCAGGTGGTAAAGTAGGTAGAGCTCTGGGTCTGGCCTCAGGAAGACCTGAGTTCAAATCTAGCCTCAGATCTTTCCTAGCTGTGTGACCCTGGACAAGTCTCTTTACCTCTTTTGGTATCAGTTTCTCCATCTGTAAAATGGATAATGATAATGATAATAATAATAATAATAATAATACTTACCTCCTGGGGTGGTTGTGAGAATCAAATGAAATAAAATCTGTGAAGTGCATAGTACAGTGCCTGTCACATAATGAATACTATATAAGTGCTAATTATTATCATGATTATTTTGATGGTAGAGTAACGGAACAGGAGGGAACTTTGAAGAGTCATCTGGCAAATATTCAAGGTTCCTTTCACATACATAAATGCAACTTGCAGGGAAGGAAAATGTTCTCATACAAAAGTGAATACTATGATACTTTCTATTCCAAACTAGCTTTTAGTTGTGATTATACTGCTCAAGTCAGATTGGCCCAGTGAAGAGCCGTCTGAGACTGAACTGACCTGTGGAGACTGAACTCATGAGATTCACACACTAACCAACTTGTTTAACCATTCATATTATGGGAAAAGTTCACACTTAAGAAGGAAAACAGCCATTTTTAAAGGAGAGAATGGTGCAGCACTGAGTGGATAGAATTGTATATTTTTAATTGATTCATTGAGTTCATCGACTCAGTCTATGAGTGGTTACAACTGTATATTTTTTTTTTGGAGAGCAGTTGGGGTTAAGTGACTTGCCCAAGGTCACACGGCTAGTTAGTGTTAAGTGTCCGAGGTCGGATTTGAACTCAGGTCCTCCTGACTCCAGGGCCGGTGCTCTATTCACTGCACCACCTAGCTGCCCCACAACTGTATATTTTTCATTGAGAAAATGTGATATCAGAGGAATTTAAAAAACGGATATATTAAAACATTTATTGAGAAACAACTATGTGAGTATACACGGAAATGTGAAGAAAAAATACTGTTAATAATGCTTTTAATTTCAGAAAATAATCCTATATTTTAAGAAATGCTGAAATACCCAGAAGTATGGACTTCTTGTTTTAGGGAAATCAAGTGTTTTTGTTGCTTAGAGTGCCATCTAGTGATATGTATAAGTAATAGCATCAATGATACCTGGGTGAGGCTCCTGAAAAGTTCATAAACATGCGTGGGTAAGTCAAGTCTACTGAATTTCCAGGCTCCAAGTTGTAGTGTCCAGTAGTTTTTATATTCACTGTGTTTTGCCCAGGAGACCCAATTGCAGAAAAAGAAACAGGTGAGGAATTAACCTAAGGAATTAACCCGAATGCTCAACACACACATGCACTATTCATTTTGTTCTGTTACCCAGAGAGATTCCCTATGACCTTGTTACAAATTCAGCCTCATTTGAAAGGCACACAACATATGTTTTTTAAAATATATACATATGAATGCAACTCTTGCATTATGCCTGAATTATACCTTTAACCGTAAAGTGTTTCTCAGCCTCTGGGATAATTTCTCCCCTTGACTACAATGCATAAGTTTCCAATTCAACTCAATAGACATGGATAGTAGCTTGCATATTTGATAGCAGAAGAATTAGAATTGGTGCCCCTATGATGGCAACCAGAATAAAAGCATTTTATTTAGCAAAACTGAGGAGTCCTTAGTTTTTCCTTTTTAACCTTTCTGTTGAAATTTATATTGCAGCAATTTTCTGCAGAAGGATGTACAATCAACATGAAATGTAACCAAAACCATTACCAAGAAATTACTTTAGAAAACACTAGTTGGGACACTGTCAATACCGAGGCATTTTAAATGCCTGGGTTACATTTTTCTTAGCAGTCGTTTAAAAAAATAAAATAAGAGATACTTTGAAAATGTTGGAGAAAAAAAAGAACAGACATGCTATCAATTTTATGAAATCTGGTTACACTTTCTTTTAGAGGTTTTGAATCTAACTGTATTTTGAATTTGAATCCTAATAGGGCAAATGCCCCCTTCACACACACACCCCAAAATGATACTGTGACTCATTCATAACTTTTGACCCAGGGATCTCCTTACTGGTCACACATCCCAAGAGAGTCAATGACGGAGAGCAAGAGCCTAAGTGTACCAAAACATTCACAGCAGAACTTCTAGTGGTAGCAAAAAACCAAACCACACACACACACACACACACACACACACACACACACAACTAAAGTGAGACAACTTCTGATTTCTCTTCTCCTGCCACCTCCTTCCACCAACACAGTAGCTCATTGGACAGTGCCTGAGAAAATTATGGTCAGTTAAGCAAAGGAATATTGTTATTCAATAGGACAACAAATATAAGGAAGTCAAAGAAACAAGCAAAGACTTGTCTAAAGGGATAAAGTGAAATGAGGAGAACGATATACACAGTACTTTTGTTGTGGTGGTAGTTCAGTTGTGTCGGCTTCTTTGTGACCCATTTAGAGTTTTCTTGGTAAAAGTACTGAAATGGTTTGCTATTTCCTTCTCCAGCTCATTTTACAGGTGAGGAAATTGAGTTTTCCTGATGAAGTAAACAGGGTTAGGTGACTTGCCCAGGGTCACACAGCTAGTAAGGCTGGATTTGAAGTCAGGTGTATGGTGATTCCACAGTCAGCACTCTATCCACTGTGCCACCTAGCTGCCCATACTATGGTAATGTAAATGGTTACAACAAGAAAATGGCGCCAGAGTTGGATTGAATGCAGTGAGCCATCTTGTTCCTGGAGGAGGGATGATAAAACATAGTTCTCGTTATTAGAGAGGTGAGGCCTATTGCTACAGAATATTTACATATGCTGTTAGACATGGTCATTTGGTCTATCAGTCGGTATAAAAATAATAAAAAGCATCAATAACATTTTAAAAATTATTCTGTAAAAATAGATAATCAAGTACACAAGCATTTATTAAGCACTTCTATGTGCCAGGTACCATGCTGTGTTAAAAATACAAATAGAAACAGAAAGAAAGATTGTTCCTGCCCTCAAGGAGCTTACATTTTATTGAGGAAGACAAAATCCAAGGTTTGGTGGGAAAATGAGAGCTGTGTGACTTTGAACGAGTCATTTTAACTCGAGTCTCAACTTCCTTAGCTGTAATAATAATCCTTGTACTATGGGCCTCAAAGGATTATTTTGAGGTCAGTAATTTATAAACTTTGAAGTCATTTAGTGTTTATTATAGTTCTTACTCCTACAAATCAAGGAACTGTAATTTCTTTGGTGTGGGCCTTTTCCTCACAACTTTTTGATAGCTTGGGTTCTCAAGAGTTGCTGTGGCTAAAAATGTCATCCCCGGAAGCCAGTCTGGTAATGAACTTCTTTAGTTTAGGCTGCTCCTTTGAGGATGGGCAAGCAATCCATCACCAGGCTCACATTCAAAGCCTTTCCAGCTTATTGGAGCCTACCAGAATTAGCATTCTGCTAAAGTAGCTTTGAGAATCCAGTTACCTTCACACCACAATGAGTCAGAACAGAAATAAAGTGGAAGATTATTATAATTATAGAACAACACCACCAACGACAATAAATATAGCTGCCATTAGAATTCTGGTTCCTCTTAGACCCTTAGGCCCATTCCCCACTTCCCAAAGGTGGAAGGGAGGGCCCTGTTAATACACCTGATCTAGAAACCGAACAAGGCTGCTCCTGTCCTTTAGATGAGCCAGGAGTCTCCATACATCTTTCTGTTAAGATGGAAGACCTCTGGGCCTTACCAACTGTCCTGCTGCTATGCCCTGAACATTGCCATCTGACTTGCTGGTGTGTTGCCCTGGGTGTTGCCATCCAAACAACTGCAGCATCTTGAGGAATTCTAGGCTTTTCCATTTGCTGCTGAATTTTCTTCTTATGGGTCATCACCCTCAATTAGATAAAGGGCTTCTTGAAAACAGCTTATATTTCTCTTTTCTGTTCTTATCCTCAGTACTTAACACTGTCATTGGTGCATATTGACTACTTACTAAATGCTTTTAAATTAATTAATTTCATTCTTAGATCAATGTAATCCTTGGTATAGGTCACTGACATGGCACTTAATTCAAGTTGTTTAAACTGTAGGAAATCAGCTGTTATTCATGAATCTTCCATTTGCTTCCATCTTCCAGCTCCAATTCCTAATTAAGGAGCTTCATTCTGAATTCATACATTCATTTGTGCTATTCTTGCAAGAGAATTATTTTCTTGTTAAAATTTGATTAGAGCCATCATACTCACTGCTATATTGTATATAGTACTGAAAAATTTTTGGTAGAGGTGTTTTTAGATGGGGTAAAAATAATGCATTTCTTTGAGTATCAAATATTCTGATACTCATATTCCCTGCCACCTCCTCCTTCACTCCATCCAAACATTGTGAGCATTTGAAAAATGTTGCCAAAAGTTCGGCCATGAGGACACTTCACATTTAATTATATAATGAGTCCATCATTTGTGAATACTTTCCCTTGAAGATTTAAGAATTTTCTAAATAAAAATAAGATATTTAGAATAATTTTTCTTGGTGATTTCACAAAAAAAGATGGCTATTTCATAAGCCCTTATTTTTGTCACTAGACCAGTGGTTCTCAACTTTCCTAATGCCTGACCCTTTAATACAGTTCCTCATGTTATGGTGACCCCCAACCATAAAATTATTTTCTTGGCTACTTGATAACTGTAATTTTGCTACTGTTATGAATCGTAATGTAAATATCTGATATGCAGGATGTATTTTCATTGTTACAAATTGAACATAACCCACAGGTTGAGAACCACTGCACTAGAGTCTGCCTCATCTGTGGTTATGATTTTGAGGGCCCAGAAATGATACCCTGATTACCAAAATGCCTCCTCTACCTTTAAGTACAGATAAAGCACTTCATCCTGTAATTAGTGTTAAAGCTTAATAGTAAAATACCCGGGGGCAACTAGGTGGTTCAGTGAATAGAGCACCGGCCCTGGAATAAAGAGGAGCTGAATTCAAATTCAGCCTCAGACCCTTAACACAAAACTAGCCATGTGACTTTGGGCAAGTTGCTTAACCCCAATAGCCCTCCAAAAAAACGATACTATATTATATACAGTCTTAAAAAAAAACAAAATAAACTATAGTTGTCTGAATAAAGGAAGCATTTTCTGTCTTTCCTCTTCATATCAAGACTTAATAGCATAAGACTGCAGTAAGACTTTCGGAATATCCTGTATAAAAACCTGAACACAACCTGTGATTGTTATTTTTTGGTTAGACTTTTGTTTTTAAACTTTCAAAGTATTTCAGGGATAAAGGTCAGCGTAAATTTGACCAGTGCTATCATTTGTCTTTATGCCATAAGAAGGCCTACTTCAGTCGCAACTCTCTAATTTAATCATATTTTCCCCTTTACTTTTCCTGACAGAGTAAAATTGTTGATCACTGGCCTCTGTATCAGCTTCTCTCTTACCACATTATACAGCTCTAAAGTTGAAAATCTAATGAGCAGCCTGAGACTAACATGAGGCTTCTAAGTGAAGTAAATACTTTGTTAATCCCAGTCCTCTGAGATTAGAGGCCTCAATTATAATGTCCAATCATTGGAATTAAAGAGATAGTGAGATATGGATGAAGACCTGGGGGGAGAAGTCAATTTATCAGGAATTCTATTTAAAAATCAGAGGATTGCAAGTTTATTTTAAAAAATTATAATACAGCCTGTGAATAAATTCTTTAGGACTGAAATCTATTCTAGTCTTTTAGCCACTTAATTTTTATGATGGAAATATAATGAATAATATGCATTTCTTTATATTAGGAATTTAGCATAATTTGAAAGTCCAAAATGTATGCAGGCCTTTTTCCATGTTAGGCAAAAGTGAGACTATGAACAAATACTGTTAAAGCAGCATTTCATTCCAGTGCAATTGAGGTAAATTGTTATATTATTACCTCTGATCTAAAAAAAAAGTTATTCCTTTAGTCATACTGTCAGAAATCAGACAGATACACAAGTAGTGTGGTGTGGTGGACAAACTCTGATTTTCTGACTTTTTTTTTTGCTTTTCTGAGGGCAATTGGGGGTTGACTTGTCCAAGGTCACACAGCTAGTTTTTGTGTTAAGTGTCTGAGGCTAGATTTGAACTCATGTCCTACTGACTCTAGGGCCTCCAGTGCTCTATTCACTGTGCCACCTAGCTGCCCTCTGACTTTTCATCTGGTGTCTTTTACCATCTAGCTGTATGACCTAAGGGAATTCAATTTGATTCAACCAAAATTTACTGAAAACCTACAAGTACAAGCAAAGTACTGTGTCTGGTGCTAAGAAGGCTAGTAAGATGAACCAGACAAGATCCTTGTCTTCAAGAAACATAGAAGGGATAAGCTTCCTGTGATCACAACTGCCAAGGAAGCTGAGACTGGCAGTGGAGCGGGTTAAGCTATTCAGGCGTCTGCACTGTTTGCTATCAATAGAGAGCCCCCAAGACAGGTGGAGTCATCAGGCAGTATAAAAACTGCCCGGCAGCCCAGGCTGGAAACCCAACAGGTCAAAGCTCTTTGGGATCAGGCCTATGAGTAGCTTCTGCAGGCTCTGGGTGAGATGGGGAGATGAGAGAAAGAAACAGAGACTTGGCTAAGAGTGTGGGGATAATAGTGCTACAAGCGGAATATAAACTCATGTCCTCTGACATCAAGCCTAGCATTCTGCTATACCATGCTGGCTTTCTAAAGACCAAATGCTGAGGCAAAACAGATACCTAAATCATCCCTTCTGGGAAGTTTAGATTAGGCATAACAGAATAACTTTCTCCTATAGAAAAATTCTTCATTATCACATCTCAGTAGGAGAGCTCTATTTGAGGAAAAACTTTCATTCAGAATTCTTCATTTCCCCCCTTTGCCTGTGGGTCACAATTTCTCATTCCTATACAGGGCCCTTGATTTTCTCCCTCATCCTCCCTTTGGAACATTTGATAAAATTCAATGAGGCTAATTTAGAGTTATCAGAGCATAAAAATGAATGTACCATTCATCAGACAGCATATCTTCCAGGTGCTTTAGTGGGACCATTAAGTAACAAAAAAGGGACTTTGAAAAAAATCAAATATTCTTTAATGGATAGTTATTAAAAAAAATTGTTTTCAATGGGTTAGAAGACACAAGTGGATTTAAGAGGTGAAAAAAATTCTGTGACTCCATGTTATTACATTGAATAGGGAAGCTGGAGTTCTGGGCCTGGAATCAGGAAGGCCAGAGTTCAAATATGACCTCTGACACTAGTTTCATGATCCTGGACAAGTCACTTAACCTCTGTTTGCCTCAGTATCCTCAACTGTAAAATGGGGATGATAATAGCACCTACTTTGCAGGACTGTTACATGTAAGGATCAAATGAGAGATTTGTGAAAAGCATTTAGCACACAGGGCCTGGAACATAAGAGATGCTAGGTACGTACTTAGGCCTTTATTACATAGTAGAAACAATTCTCCTTCATCTGTGAGAAAATACTAGCAATATGGGCAAGTCATCTGTGACTGTTGATCACCCCCATTTCCAAGTTTGGGGCATTTGAAGTGGAATTTCTCATTACTGGAAAAAGTGACCCCTGGTCCTCCACCCTTGCTAAGAGAAGAGATGGAGAAGGGAGAGAAGGAAAAGAGGTGAAGGAGAAGTGCCAGGAGTTCACACTAGTTCAGGTAGCTTTTCCTCTGTTGATCTTTTATAATTGGATTGATTCGATTCTATAAACTTTCTTAGGTGCCTATTGGTGATCCAAAGACAGAAAAGCAGCCTTTGCCCTCAGGGAGCTTTCATTCCAGTAGAAGATGTCCTATTACAGGTTTAGGAAAAAAAACATTACCAGGAGTGAGAGAGGGGGTTGTACATGGAAAACAGTGCCCTGGCTCTAGAATGTCACAGGCCACAGGCCAAAAGTGGGCAGGGCCACTTTTTTCATCCACTGTTACCTTTGAGTTTGTTCTTTTCTCTGATTCTAGGCCAAGGCACAGGGGCACCACAGCAAGGGTTTAAGATTTAAGAAGCTCTTTCCTCATGCCTCTCCAGTCTTGATCCTCTCCCTACTTTCCATTGGCTAATTTTCTGTTCCTTGAAGCACACACTGTCTCTCTCCCCATTTGGTCTGACTGTCTCTCTGCCCAGAATGCTCTCCTTCCTTATCCCCACCTCTTAGAATCTCCTTCTTCCTTCTAGACTCAGCTCCAGCACCACCCTCTGCAAGAAGCTTTTCTCAGTCCTTCCAAGTGCTAGACCCTTCCCCTTTACAGTTATCTTCCTTGTTGTTGTCATGACAGACTCTTTGTGACCTCATTTGGGGATTTCTTGGCAAATATACTAGAGTGGTTTGCCATTTCTTTCCCCTGCTCTTTTTACAGATGAGGAAACTGAGGCAAAACAAGGTTAAGTGACTTGCTTAGGGTCACATAGCTAGTGTCTGAGGCCAAATGTGAACTCAGGAAAGTGAATCTTCCTGACTCCAGGTCTATCAATACACTATGGCACCACTGAGCTGCCCTATCTTCCTGGTAGTCCGTAAGTATTTATGTGACATCTCCCCTATTAGAAAGCACACACCTTGAGAACAGGGATGCTTTTTTGTCTCTTTGCATCCTCAACACTTGGCACAGTGTGTGGCATACCAAGGGCTTAATAAATACTTTTGATTGACAGGTTGATTGAAATGCCCTTTGAAGTAATTATGACTTACAATCCCCCCTCCCCCATTTTACAGATTAGGTGCTCAGGTGAACTTGGATTCAATCAAAAGGTCACACTTGAAGACCTTGAGGCCACAGGTTCCTCATCCCTGTTCTAATGCATCAGTAGTTGCACCTGGTAAACCAAAGAACCAGTAATTGCTGCCTGGAACCACACTCCCTATTGGGATAATATGCCTTTAACTGGATGAAGCCAAGGAAATTTCCACAATGGCTGGATTGTAGGATAATAGAAAATCAGTGCTAGAAGGCAAAGTCAAGGAATTGCTACTCTAGCCTCTTGTATATCATTAAAAATCATAAAAGAAACTCATTACTTTAAGAGCATACTGTGACTGGAATGAGTCTTAACAAAAACAAAGCAGTCCTCCCTTCTTGGGAAGAGGCAACCAAAACAATGGGATCTGCATGCTTCTCAGAGGAGGTCAAGGTAAGTGATACAGCTAGGGAACCACCAGGCTAGCCCCCAGAAATACTTACTGACTCCTCCCTTTCCTCCCTGGCTCACTGTTGGCCATGCCCTCTATCCTGGATGAGCTCTAGGTGTTGAGCAGAAACCACAGAGAGAGTTTTAGGAGTTTCAGCTTAAGAGCAGGTGAGGAAGAGGGGAGCTGGGCACAAGGAATCCCAGGAAGGGGCAGTAAGTATGGAGAAGATCAAGACTGGAGAGGCATGAGGAAAAACCAGGAAGGTCACTGGACAATGGTAAGGTCTCCTCCACTTCATAACTGCAGCTAATTCTTCTTCATGAGACCCTTGCTAAATCACCTAGGACTGGCCCCTGCCTTCATGGGTGGAAAAAAAACAACACAAAAAGCCTAACATAGCTCATTCCAGGCAAGTGAAAACTGCTCATTATTAAACACCAGTAAGTAAATTCAGATTCTGACAATTTTGGGGATTCCACCACCTTTTTCAGTAGGCCTTAACAACCCTCCGGACCAGGAAGTTTTTGAGTAGATTCGATCTGTCTCCTCATAAAAACATTCATTCTATCTGCTGGCTAACAAGCCTTTACACACTTAAAGACTGTTATTATACCAGTCTCTCTCAGGCTGTTTAAGTAATTCTTCTTTTCATGCAGTTATTTGCTTTCCTACCATTTAATCATTGGGCTGCTCTCTACAAATTCCTCATCTCCCCTCAAAATGTGGAGCCCAGAACTTGACAACTTGACAGTGTATTAGTCTCTGATCTCTACTGAATTAGTGGAAGGGTAAATCTATCTATCTAAAGACATACGCATATACGCATATATGAATGCATATGTATCTTCCTATCTATCAGTCTGTCTTGTCTATCTGTCTGTCTGTCTATCTGTCTGTTCTGTCTGTCTATCTATCATCTATCTATCTGAATATACCCACATATATATTTATAAACACATATATGTATATATACATATGGCTATGTCTATCACCTATCTACCTATCTGAATATTCACACATATATATTTATATATAAACACATACATGTATATATACATATAGCTATCATCTATCTATAACCACCCACCTTTCTTTCTTTCTTTCATTTCTTTCTTTCCTTCCTTCCTTCCTTTCTCTTTCTTTCTTTCTTTCTTTCTTTCTTTCTTTCTTTCTTTCTTTCTTTCTTTCTTTCTTTCTTTCTTTCTTTGTCTCTCTGTTTTGTATCTATGTATTTATTTTGGTCTGAGTCTATGATTTCATCGATATAATCCTAGTGAGGGAGCTCCCTCTACCAAAGCTGATGGATAACTGCTCATAGGTTAGAGAGTTGCCTGGGAAACTGAGGTTGTCTTGTCCAGAGTGATGGATGTTCCAACTTGAACCAACACCTCTTTGACTCCCAGGATCCACTATCCACTATTCTATACTGTCTTTCCCAGGTTAGTATTATTTTTAAAACATCATTTTATTGGAGATGCAGTTCAATATAACTACTGGAGCCTTTTTCTTTTTCCTTTGGTCCTTTTAAAAGTGACACAGCTTTGGCCAATGGAGCTGCCAAATTTAGGGAAGATCTGGGAGGGAAGTGGAAGGAGCACCTCTTCTACTCAGTGCTAAGGCCATATTGCATGCATTCTTCTGGGTGGAAAATTCTCAAAGAGAATTACAAGACATCTATTTTAGCAAAAAGTTTTCAAGAGAAGCTAATCCTCTGCAGTAAGTCAATGTTAATAATTAAGGTAGTTCGCTGTGTAGTGGAAAGAATACATGGAAAGGAGATGGAAAATCTGTTCTGCTGCCCATTAAGTGTAGGACTTTAAGGCAAATCACTTAGTGTATTTGGGCCTCAGTTTTCCCATCTGTAAACTGATTTCTAAGTCCCCTTTAGGATTCTGTGATTTTACTTAAAGTTATGTAGGGTTAGGCTAGGATAAGGAGTAGTGTTGGTATAAGCAGGTAAGTTTTTTAAAAGGAAAGCTCTTAAACTTACACTGGCAAACAAGGAGACAATAGACCCAAAGAACCCCGTGTTTAATGCTCTATTTTGTTCATTAGAAATTTCACAAAAATTAAAGATAGATGTAATTTACATGCAATATTTTCCTAAGTTTTGTGCCTGGTAGCCTTAAAAATAAAATTATTTAAAACATCAGTCTGAGAGAAAAAATACAGTTAAGAGCAAGTCAAATGATTGAGACATTCCTGTGTTTATGTTCCCCATTCCCCACATAAAACATATATTTTTTTCCCTAGGAGATAGATTATTTTCATAATTATTCTGCAAGAAGTCCAAAGAGCTATCTCCTATAGGCTTATTCAAATCTTTATGTCTAGTGAGATACACCCAAATACTGTTACTCATCTAAAATTTTAGAACCGAAGGAACCTTTAAAGTAGACTGACATCCAGTCCAACATCCTTTCCACGCACCATGCAGTGGTGGAAAGAATTCCATCTGGTTGTCCAAAAAGGAAGCTTAGGTTCAAATGTCACTTTAGGTACTTACTACCTGTGTCACTGTGGGAAAGAGGTTCAATTTCCTCATCTGTAGAACGGGGATAATAGTAATGATTAACAACCTACTTCTCAATTATTGTGAGGAAAGCTCTTTGAAAAATACTATAGAAATATGAATTATAATAATGATATTACTATTACTGAGCTACCTGCTCGTGCAGCTTTTTTTTGCTTCAGTCTAAAAGGAAGCTACTTTGACTTTAGCGCTGATAACACTATTTACAATTGTTATAATAATAGTAACTGAATAATATAGCGATTTTTAATAAGTAACCTACAGAGTAATGGGAAGACAAATGATGGCCATAATAAGTAAGTTATAGAATGCTAGTATTAAAAAAAAGTGTTGTCAAGGACAGATGTGACTGGAGGAGGTAGGTGTTATAGTAGCTAAGAGTTTAAGCTTGGCAGAAATGGGAGGATACTAAGGATATAGGTATGGGGGCAGAATGTAAATGGAGAGAAGTGTGGGTATCAGATGCTCACGCCCTTAGATATAAAATAATTGTGATAGCTATGACTTAGTCAGTCAGTCAACAATCATTTATTAAACACTTAATCATGTCTTAGGCACTATGCTAAGTGTTGGGGGCGTAAAGAAAGGCAAAATAAAAACAAAAACAATAATAAAAAAAACCTGAATAGGTCCTGTTCTCAGGCATTTAGGTGAGTGCTGAACCTGAATGAGTCAGGAAGACTCATTTTCATGAGTTCATATCTGGCCTCAGATACTAGCTGTGTGACCCTGGGCAAGTCACTTAACCCTGTTTGCCTCAGGTTCCTCATCTGTAAAAGAATTAGAAAAAGAAATGGCAAATCACTCTGGTATCTTTGCCAAGAAAACCCTAAATGGGGTCATGGAGAGTCAGACATGGTTGAACAGCAACACAGGCTCTCAAGGAGGATGTGTTCTAATGGGAGAGACAACATGTAATATCTAGTGTTATTTAAGATACATACAGAGTACATGAAGGTAGTAAGTGCTAGGTGCCTGAATGAAAGAGACAGTATTAGCAGCTCGGGTTGGGGAGTATAGGGAAAGGTCTCCTGTGGAAGGTAAAATGTGAGCTAAGAGTCTGGAAGGAAGAGAAGGAGACTACTAGGTGGAAGTACCTTGAGGAAGTGGGTAAGTGTAGCTGGATCATGGAACATGTGGAAGAGGATAAGATGTTGGATGGGGTCAGGTTATGTAAAACTTTAAATGCTATAGCAGAAGAGTTTCTATAGACCCTGGAGGTCATAGGCAGGCCCTGAAGCTTTCTGAATGGAGGAGTGGTGCAGTCATACTTGCGCTTTAGAAAAATCCCCTTGGCAGCTGAGTGGAAGATTGTCAGGAGGGGGAGAGACTTGAGACAGAATTTATAGCCTCATTTTTCACATGCTTCTTAAGGAATGTAGAAGATAGGATTATTAAGAATTGAGAAACAAGATGTAGGGGAGGGGAAATAATAATATTGTGAAGACATGGAATGATAGAATTTGCCAGATACCAAGAGGATGGTATTGGTTGTCAGGAGGACCACAGAGATGCCAAACTAGCAGAAAACGGATGCAAGCAATCAGATGAACTGAGTCAGTGCTATGCAGGTGTTGTAGGACTGTTGTGAACACATCAGGGGATTCCCTACCCAGTGCAGCCCTAGGAGTCTGGAATAGATTGTGCAGGGTTATGTCAATGTAATATTGCCAACAATATTATCATAGTTTATAAAGTGCTTTGATGGACATTGTGTCTCTTGATCCTTTCCACAGTCTTATTAGGGATGCAGGGCAGATGTTATCAGAACACATATAGGGTAGATGCACCAGAAGAAGAAATTGAGACTCAGTTTGTCACTTTTCCCCTTGTCACATAGTGTAATTGACACAGTTGGTATTTGAATCTAGGTTTTCTGACTAAAAACACAGTTTCCAGGGATCTATTAATTGATCAATGCCATCTCTTCTTAGGTCCTAATTTATGGTATGTTATGGAAAATTCAATAAATGTATTATGAAAGAAAGAGCAGGTGGACAGAATAATGTACAGGTTTTGGGATTTTGGAGAATCTCTTTAAATGTCTTCTTACTCAAGGAAAATTGAGGATAAAAATAGCTTAGTAAAGATAATGAGAAACATTGCAGCATAGTGAATAGAGGTCAGTCTTTGGATCCAGAAAGACCTGTGTTAAAATCTTGCCTTTGATACATGTGACCATGGCCAAGGCACTTCACATGTCACTTCTGGATGCCACTTGCTAAGGAGGCAAGTTGTAGATAAGCTGGTGATCTATATTGATGGATGGAGGCCCTTACAAAGTAAAACTTGTAATAATAGTCAGCATCTACATAATGTTTTCAGATTTGCAAAGCACTTCTCATATATTATCTATTTTGAACTTCATAATATCCCTGTGAAGGATTATTTTTTTAGTTGAATTTTTTATTTTAGCAGTGTTGGTAATTCCTAGTACAGGAACTCCTTTCATGAGAGTAGATCAGCTTTTCATTTAGAACTGGTCTTGAAGTGTTGCCTTAGACACTGGAAAAGTGACTCATCCATAGTCACACAAATCAGAGGCAGGATTTGAACTCAAGTATTCCTTATCCAAGGCCAGTCCTCTATGCATTACACCATGCTGTCTTTCATGAGATAGATATTATTTCTCTCTCATTTTGTGGATAAAGAAATTGAGACTCAGAGAGGCCAAATCACTTGCTCATGATCATACATTATTGGAAATGGGTTTGAACATACATATATCTTGACTTTATGATGAGTACTCTTCCAGGCCTGTTAGATTTAAACAAAATGTCCTATAATACATAGCATTAAAAAATTGAATTTAAATTTTTTTGTTATTTTAAACTTGACAAAAACCAACAAATCTTAATGATTCCAACATGCAAAGAGGAACAAAAAAGAGAATTGTATATGAAACCACAAATCTCTGTGATGTACAGATTTTTAAAAGTAAATTCAACATGTTAGTTCCAAAGGTGCTTTGTGTCTCCCACTAAACTTCCTTCTGTTCTCTTTTGTGAATTTTTAGAAATGCTTCAATGACTTTCTTTTCTTGGCATCTATCTTTATCCCTTATTCTCTCTGATTCCATCCACCCCCAACATAAACACACATGCCTATCCACATGTACATGCAAAGACATACATGCACACATACACAAACAAAAAACAATTCCTTATTAACAAATAAATATAGTCAAGCAAAATAAATTTATATATCGTCTGTGTCCAAAAATTCATGTCTCATTCTGTACCTGTAATCTATCACCTCCCTGTCAGGAGCTCGAAAACATGCTTTATAATCAGTCCTCTGGAGTGGTGGATTGTTCATTGTATTAATCAGAATTAAGTCTTTTCTTTATCTTTTTTTTTGTTAAATTTTTTATTTTTAGGTAGGGAAAAATAAAATATACATTTAACCCAATTTGATTGCAAGTTCCTTAGCTTTTGTCTTTTCCACCTTGGCAATACAAGCCACTGATTTTGGACCCAGGACATTGCCACCCCAGTGACAACAGATCTCATCATATCTGTCATTATAATTGGTTTTGATGGCTTCCACCATCTTAGCCAGGGTTCCTTTATCTTTAGGGTTAACCTGTGTAAAGGCAATGCTCGTGCAGGTCTTTCTGTGAACTAAGCGACCAAGTCTCACTTTACCTTTGATAATACAGTAAGGAACCCCCATTTTTCGGCACAAGGTAGGTAGGAAGACCACTAACTCAATGGGGTCCACGTCATGTGCAATCACTACCATCTGTGCTTTCTTGTCTTCTACAAGGGTAGTAACAGTTAACACCTGCTCTGAGGATAGGTGGTCTCTTAGTGGGGACATCTCCTTTGCCTGCAGCTTTTTGTTCAGCTGAGCCAGTAGCCTTTGCTTCTTGTCTTTGTCTCTGGTCTATACTTGTGAGCCAGTTTAAGCAGCTGAGTAGCTGTCTGACTATCCAAAGCCTGGGTGAACTGGTTAATTGCTGGTGAAACATTCAAATGCTTATAAAGGATAGACCTTTGACTCTGCAGTCTGATGTCCTGAGGCCATTTGACAAATTGAGTAAGGTTCCTTTTGGGCTGGATGTACTGACCAACGCCAAAGTTCTTGGGAGGCTTCTCAAACAAAAGATCCACTACTTTCTTGGCCTCCTGCTTCTTTATGACAGCAGGGGCCGGAGCCACCTTCTTCCCCTTGGCCTTCTTCCCTTTTGGCATCTTGGCCAGCTGAACGAGAAAGCAGAATTAAGTCTTTTAAAAGATGGTTTGGTTTGGTTTTTTTTTTTTGACAATGTTGTAGTCATTGCATATTGTTCTTCTGATTCTGCCTTTTCACTCTGTATCAATTCATACAAGTTTTCCCAAATCTTCTCCTTTCATAATTTCTTATGGCTTAATAATGTTTCATTACATTTGTAAACTACAATTTGTTAAGTGATTTCCCAGTCAGTGGATAGTCTCCCCGACTTTAATTCCTATTTCTTTGCTATAATAAAAAAAATACTGCTATGGCTGTCTTTGAGCATATGAGTCTTTCCCTTTGCCTTTGATATCTTTGAGGTATATGCCTAGTAGTGATAGCACTCAATAAAGTGGAGAATACCCATTTTAGTGACTTTTTGGGTAGAGTTCCAAACTGCATTCTGGAATGGTTAGATCAATTCATATCTCCACCAATAGTTGATTAATGTTCTTTCTTTCCCCACATCATCTCCAAAATTTGTCATTTTCCTTTTTGCCACCTTTGTCAGTCTATCTAAAACAATCTCAGTTGTTTTAATTTCTATTTTTCTTATAATTAGTGATTTGGAGCATTTTCATTTTTTTGCTTTTGACCTTTGGCTTTTGACCATTTATTCATCTATTGGGGAATGGTTTTTGTTAATATATATCTTAGGTACCAGACCTTTATCAGTAAAAACTGCTGCAAAATTTTTCCCCCAGTTATCTCTTTTCCTTCTAATTTTATTAGCATGATTTTGTTCATGCAAAAGCCTTATACTTGTATGTAATCAACATAGTCAGTCTAATATCTTATGATCCTCTCTATCTTTTATTTGGCAATGGGTTCATCTCTTACCCATAGATCTGAAAGGTATCTCTCTCCCTATCTTCTCATATATTTATGATGTGACCTTTTATAGCTGTGTCATGTATCTACTTGGAGTTAGTTCAGGCATCTGATTAAGTCTAATTTCCTTACATGCTATACAGTTTTCCCAGTAGTTTTTATTAAATAATGAGTACTTGCCCCAGGAGTTGAGATCTTTGAGTTTATCAAACACTAGGCTGCTGTTTATTTGGTTTTGTATTGTATGTCCCTAATCTGTTTGTTGATCTACTTTCTCTTAAAGGCTAGTTTAAAAAGTAATTTCCAGAAGGAAGTGTAACCTGGGTTTCTCAGTGCTTACTTCTAGCACTGAGAAGCATAAACCTCAGGACCTTTTACAAAGTAATGTATTTGCTTCAAATACATTGTAATCAAAGTAGAATTATAAATATACAAAGTTACTCCTTCAACATACATGGGGAAAGTATGATCTCTCTTCCCCCTTCCACCTCAAGTTTTGGGAAGAAGAGTATTAGTTTCAATGCCACTCTAGATTTTAGTTCCCTTTCCATAGAACACAGTACCAACTCTGCAAGTCCTTGGACATCCTTTTGTGAGAAACACGCTTGTGGGGATCACAGGACTTATTAGGCGGCGTCAGGGAGCTAACCCAGATGAGGTTCTGCTGTCTACTGCTTCCTGGGAGTGGGGGAGCCCTTAGGAAGATCCACAAGATAGGCCCCTTAAACCAGCAAATCCCTTCTCACTGAAAGCACTCCCTCAGAAAGAGAGTGGGAGGAGGAAGACCTTTATTATGCTTCCCATGAGGAAGTGGATGCAGTGCTCACTAGGGACACCCACACTGGTACAGAAGCAGAGTAAGGTTATACAGTTCTGTCCTTCCTGTTGGAGTTAGGGTTAGTTCAAATTCCTCAAATTCCCCGCTTGATTTCCCTACATTCATTCTTAATGCAGGTTACATAGGCATGGTGGTCAGGATACTTGTGACTGGAGCATGACCTCTGGGGTCCAAGACATTTGTTGGTGCCCCCACTTTTCCAGGTCCCCCTGGAGCAAGGATGGGCATTGTCTTAGTAAAACAAGACAAGCAAGCTTCCCACAGCTGTTGATTATCTCCCAGTAACTTTTTCTGGGAGCAAAACAAATCACATCCCCTCTTACGCTATCTTTTCAGGCCTTCCGTGTTTTGTCTGGCTGGCTGTACCACCCTGCCTGCAATCCTGGCTCCCACCATGGCTTCCTCATCCTACTTCTGGTACCTGAAACCAAGGAGGACAAAGAACACAGAACAGAATCAAATACTTGCAGGCCCATTTCTCAGAACAAGGGTAAAAGATGCAAAGTAGCAGACAGTCCTTTCCCTTTCATTGGTTTAGCTTGTAGCTTCTACATTGGCTACAGAGCAAGACTGAAGGACAGTAGGCTACATCTGGCCACTTCTAAAGATACAGAAAACCAATCAAAGGAGGCTTCCCACCACCCACATGGTAGAGGAAACAGAGGGTTCCATGCTAGACAAAGGAGGCATGCTTAAAAGGCATTTCCAAGGGTATGCCCATGCTAGAACTAGACATGCTAGAGAAGCCTGGCTGTGGTCATTTAAAAGCTTTTCAGTCATGTCTGACTCTGTTACAGAATTAAAAAAAAAATCATCTGATTGATTGATTCCTGTTTATTAGAGCATCATTTCTTTTCCTTTAGTCCTAAGAAGTAACTTCATTTGAAGTACCATGTATTTCAGACTAAAATCTAAAGTGGCAGATCAGAAGAAAAAGGCTCCTTTATTGTCAGTTCCTTGAGAGCAACTGTTTTCCTTCTTTTCTTTGTGTTTCCTAGCATCCAATAATTGCTTAATAAATGCTTGTTGATTGATTGATTGAGTCAGGAGTGAGAAAAGGGCAGCTGAAAAGTAATTTCCCAAGAACACTGGTCTGGAAATCAGAAGAGTTGGCCTCTAGTTCCAACTCTGTTACTCCTTTCTGTTTGATGTGGGAGAACCTCTCAGGCTCTCTGTTTCCTTATCTGCAAAATGAGAGGGCCCAGGCTCAATGAATTCCAAGATCCTTTCCAGCTCTGATAGAGAGTTTAGGTATTTATACTTTTCTTGTGTTTCACTTCAGTCTTTCTTTCTTAATGCCTTTCTGAGGTTTGGGGTTAAATCCAGACTTGAGATGGGCAGGGAAGGAGAAGAGACTAACTTTTTTCAGCTTTAATTATAACTCTTCCATTTTCAAAGAGGGCAGAATCTGTCCCAGAGTGGCCCCCTCACCTTTTGTCCTCTTGAGTCCTGGGTAAACATGGTTCTGTGAGTTCTACCCATAAAACTCAATTTCAGGTTACAAAAAATATCAGCAGCTGGCAGAATTCAAATGAGAGAGTTGAAAAATAACATAGTATTTAAAAATAATAATGACCATCAAGATAAACAGGACATTGTTCATTAAAGAGAGAAAAAAATAACACATGCCATTATAAGCACATCAGGCTGCTAGCAAAACAGAGGAAAAAATACTGAGATTAAAAAAAAAATCTTCCTTTCCCACAAATAGACAACTTATTTTAGTTAAGGAGTAAGGTGGTACCATCTGTAGTATACACCCATCACTAGAAGATGTTTCTGTAAATAGAAATAAATTATAGTTGATGAGAAATTCCACATCTGCTATAGAATCTGCCTTTAGCTTATCTGTGCCTTGAGTATCACCAAGATTTCAGAATTATATATGCAGCTATCATTCTGCCTAAACATTTTCTAAAAGGAAAGGAAGGATATTAACATAATCATAAAAGTCAATTTGTGTCAGAAGCTTTCTCTTGAAACCAAAGTCTTGGGATAACTTTGGGTTCTTCTTACTTTGCTAGACCAATACCCTCACCCAGAGCTCTGAAACCTGGAAACTTCGAGATGTGGCATTGACTCAAGGTTGTCACTAGCTTCCCTAGCAAGTGCTGTGATTCACAAAGCTTCAGAACACAGAACTGTAAGATTTTTGTTTTTGTTTTGTTGGTTGACCTTGTAAAGGGCACAGAAAAGATTCATATTCAAATGTACAGAATCAATATATTCTTCCATACTCCTTCCCCCTCAGGGGCCTCCCTTGTTCTAGAACCCTAAGACTTATAGAATTGCCCTGAGTAGGCCCCAGGAAGACAGAATCCTAGAATTCACTTCTCCACATTAATATTCCCCCAGATCCTTTTGTATGAACCAGTTTACTTCTTTGCCAGCAGCTCTCCACCAAAATCTGCTCCTTCTTGGAGATACCTGGCTACAATTTGGTTCTCTTCCACTCCTAACAGGTAGTTCTGGTCTTATGCTCACAGACATCACTGTTCTACGTCTGTGCTCAGTGGTTGTGGCCCTCCACTAATACTGTTGCTCAGTTCTGCCTTGTTGGTCTCTGAAGTTCAGTTCTTCCACAAAGTGACATTTATTACCTTCTCTTCTGGGGTCAGTTATCTAGCAGCTGACTTACAGAAAAAATACACTGTGACCTTGGCTGACAGTATTACAACTCTATCACATACAGAGTGCCTTGGAAATTCTAAAACTTCTTGGGTATTTTACTAAGGGTATTTGCATTTTTATTCATGGTCACAACTCGTGGGAGAGCCTCTGTCTGGGTCATCTAAAATGGTACAACAGTCCTGGTTTCTTCTTCCTTCCACCAGTAATGAGCAGTACTTCTTCCAATCACTCACTTCATCTTGTGGTTTGAAGGGGACACATTTCCATCTCCCATTTGCCCCTATGGCACCTAGTTTGAATGATGCATATTACCCTGGAACATTCCCTTGAAAGGGTCTCCAGGAGGGAAGGAGGAAGACTAGAACTACCTGCTTTAGACAATGGAACTTTGTCTCTCTTGGAATTAGCTTTCATGCGCATTATCTCAAGACCCAAAGCTAGTACTAGGGCTGTGTCTACCAGGATACACTGATAAAATAAAAAATAAATTCAAAAAACCTTCCTAATCACAAAATATTTCAAGGGTAAGACAATTTTGTGTGTGTGTGTGTGTGTGTGTCTGTCTGTCTGTCTGTGTCTGTGTTTGTGTGTGTGCGCCTGCTGAACTATCCTATTTCTGAAATAGTTGTTGGTCTTGCTTCACCAGGCTCTGTTTATGCTGTGGAACCTGGAGGATGAGCCTGGGGCTCTTGAGGTAAACTGTTGTTTGATTATGGTCAGGAAGGGTATTTGCATAGCTGTTTTCTTTACAAAGGCAGTGCCCAGGGGGTGCTGTTGTCATACCTGGTCAAATCAGTTTGGCAGGCTAAGTCTAAATGGTCTATTTTCAGGGGAAACATTCTGAGTGTCTTAATGACAGTGAAATCATTTGCCTTTTTATTTTCACTCCCCAAGTATTTTTAAGCTGTCAAGCTGGCAGCCTGAAAGAAAAATTAGAATGATACATTTATTCATGAAAAAGAATAAGCATATAACAGGGGACCCACTGTTTAAAGCTGTGGTGACTATAATAAGTACATATAAATTTAAAACTACTAAATTTAAAATGTGTGGAATAAAAACTGTGCAATTTTTGTCCCTGATCTTTAGAAAAAACAAACAACATTCCTCTCTTCATTTGAAAAGACATTGCTAAAATGTAAAGCATATTCAACAAAGAATATTGTTGTTCATATTACAAAGAATATCAAAAGCAAGCAAATGAGTCAGAGGCTTTTTGCTGTTTGTCACTGTCTAAATTCCTCACTCACATGAAGGCTTACTGAAAGCCTATCTGCCTTAGTAGAACACTGGGAAAGAATTCTAGAGTGAACTGTGCAGCAATATTTTCTTGTTAAAAAATATTTCTGCTTTTTTAGTAGTGATAAAAATAAATTGAAAAGGGTTAGACCTCATCCAATGTGGAAAAAGCTCTTTAAATATATTTCTTACTTCTTTTTTTGAGGGGTAAAATCTGAATGCAATTTTTCAATCAGTTTTTGTTTAGTAATTTTTAATTAGAAAGGAAAAGGACCCTGCAAAAAAAAGTTATAAAACATGGGTACCGCTGAAGAGAGGGAAAAGAAGTAAAATATAAAATAAGGGTTTTTTCCCCCAGAATATTTCATTTCCTAGATCAGTTAGGATTTTTATTTGTGTTTTTATTTATTTCATCTCTTATTTATTCACTTTTATCTTTCATTTTATTTTGTCTTGCAGTGTTGTAAGAAATTATGATTTCCTTTGATTAAATTTTATTTTGGAGGGTTCAGAGTCATGTCTCCTGGTTAGGACATTATTTGGCTGGCTGGAACCTGTCTCACAGAATGTTAAAGTTTACTTAAGGCCCCAAATATTCCTGACAAAAGAAATCAAAAGCAATGAAGAAAGGCATATGGCATCAGATTTTAATTAAACCTTCTCAAGTGATTTAACTAATTCTATTTATGGAAGGCTCCTAACAGACACAAACCCTGTTCTTATCTTTGGGACATGTAAAGTTCTATTCTCAGCAATTTGTAAACTCTGAACGTTGGAAATTTCACTTTACTCTGTAACTGTCTAGCTAAGTTTGTTCAACTTTTACTCCCGGGAATGATCCTAGGCTTTCAAAGGCTATGCTATAGAATACAACCACTAGCAGGTTCTACCAAATTGTAAAGGCTTTGGAGTCTGCAAAACAGATTGTGTATGTTGTCTGAAGTCCTGCCTAGCTGGGTATGGGCAAGCTTATCATCAGTAGGTTGGCCATTTGGTGATGGATTATTTGACTCCGTGAACTAGATAAAAATACAAAATGGTGCTTATTCTTCTGGGTATATACTTCTTTAGCAGCATTATTAAAGTGATGAAAAGAGTCAGAGTATGATCAGAATCACAAAGATTTTATGTAGTCTGCAATATTAACTTTGTCAATGCTTTTATTCTTTTTTTAGTGAACAATAATTTGATACACTAAAACAGAAACTAAAATAAACACATATACAAGGAATCATTTAGTGCAATGGATTGAGTATGGGATTTGGAGTTAAGACCTGAGTTCCAAGTTCAAATTATGCTTTAGGAATTAACCAGCTGTGTGACCCTGAGCAAGTCAAACTTTCTGTCTCAGCTTTCTCATCTGGTAAAATGGGGCAAAAATAATACTTACCTCCTTCAGTTGAGAAATCAAATGTATTAACATATTTAAAATGCTATATAAATGCCAATCATTTTTATTGTTGGTGTTGTTTGATAGACTTGTAAATATATGTACTTCAAACCTCCTTACATCAGCTGCACAGAGAGCTCAAATGAATATTGATGATGACTCTGGAGTCCATGTGAGAGCAAGCCATTGAGCTTTACTTGGTAACCATTATTCAGGGATGACAAAGTTGAAAAAACATATTTCTTTTACAAATTATTATTTCCTTTTATCCCAGTTCAGAGCACATAATGTCTAGACTTGATAAATACATGTTGGCTTGACAGCACTCCTTTTCCCCTATTAATACCATCACAAAACTTTAGCATGTTATGACAGTATGCCAACAGTAGCATTGAGATACTTTTCAGGATCATTTAAAGTGGTTTCTACCACCCAGGATTTTTGAAAAATTACAGCATAGATGAATTTTGTGTATGGTTGGCAACCTTCCACCTCAGCACTCCATCATGGTTCCTGGAGCCCTCTCTTGCCCACCTACCAGGTATCTAATAGCATCTGGCTATCTAAAACCCTCATTGTCTTAAGCACCAGTCCCAGATCTGACCCCTTTCAAGTGACTCAAGCTCTAAAATCATTTTTCTCTCCTCTGCCAATTCCTAATCAAAAATCTTATTCTCACACATCTTAGGTGAAGCTAGTCTGGTTATATGATTAAAATATCCCATAAGAAGTGAATAAGTAATCATCAAAGGAGCAATTTTAATTTCAAACTAGAAACTTGCTAACCTTAGTGTGGCTTCTATTCTAGGAACCTGTAAGAGATACAGATTCTTGCCATTCCCAGCCTCATCTAATTCTTCCAGATTCTCTGGAGCAGGACAAGGAAGTACCTTTTGGGGGGGAGGGAAGAAAGCACATTTTTTCCACAAAGGATTAAATGGAATTTTAGAGGATTGCCTCTATAGTAGGGAACTCCCCTTTGTAATTACTTTATATTTTTTGTATAATGAAATGTAAAACTCCTTGACGAGAGTAAAATGAAAACTCCTTAAAGAGAGGGACTGTTTTTGTTGCTATCTTTGTGCCTTCCACAGAGTAGGCAATTTTGTTGTTCAGTTGTGCTTAACTCTTTGTGGTTTGCCATTTCTTTCTCCAGCTTGTTTTACAGATGAGGAAACTGAGGCAAACAGGGTTACATGACTTGGTGAGGCCAGGTTTTGAACTTACAAAGATGAGAGTTCCTGACTCAAGGTTCAGCAGTCTATCCTCTGTGCCACCTGGCTGCCTAAGTGGACAATAAATGTTAATTGATGGACTGATTTTTTAAAAATGATTTTTGAATGAAGCGAGCAGATGTATAGAATTGGTCCTAGACACATTTGTGATTGAGAAGAACTTTTCTTGGGTGTTATGTTAATAAGATATAAGATCTCTCCTATTAAGAGGCCTCAGGTGGAGCCCATTAAGGGAAGTTTGCTTAGGGGAGGATTGCTTGTAGGGAGGCTTTCATACCTTTTGCTAATTTCTAATTAGGCACTGAATCAAGAGGCTTCTGATGCCTTCTGTTTCTGAGAAGCGTATATAAACTCTGAGATCCAGTTTTGCCTTGGAGGCTCGCTTATGAGAAGGATCTTGTGATTCCCTGGTAGAGATTCTGAGTGGCCATATGTTCAGAGCTCCCCAACTGCTTATATGTAAAGGCTCTCTCAGTCCAGGGAGGTATGTAAAGAATATAGCTATATTGCTTTGATTCTGGCAGCCAGAGCCCTGTCTGTTGGTGTTTATTTCTCTGCTTGTATTTTCTCTGTTTATATTTTCTATCAATTTCAGGATGCTGATTTTTCCCCTGTTCTAGTGAATATAATTAAATAAGATTGTTGACCCCCTGAACAGCTATCTTTCCTACTAAAGCAGATCTAAGAACCTATTGCTAGCGGCCATCCTGGGTATGCTGGTACGGTTGCCGCTACAGTGTTCTTCTAATTCTCTTTCTAGAGACCTCTCTTATTTCTTGGGCATCTGTGACAGAACAGAAAAGACCCTGGGGCTACAATTGGGCGACCTGGGTTTGAATCCCAACTCAGTTCTTTTTTAGTTGTTACCTTTTAGGCAAGTCTTCTCACCTCTCTGAGCTTAAGATTATAACCTCCTCAAGAGCAAGGGGTATCTTTTGGTCTCTTTTTGTATCCCCAGCATTTAGCACTGGCACATAGTAGGGGGTCAATAAATATTTATTAATTGGTAGTTCTATTGTCTATAAAATGGGAATTATAAAACCTGTCCTACACTCCCAGTAGGGTGGTATGAAAGAAACCCTTTGCAAACCATTACATAATGCTAACTTTCATAACAGACATGGAAAACAACTGTGCACCACAATACCTTGTGCTAAGACTTGAACCCTTTGATGAAAACTGAGTGGAGGTGCTCATCTTGTGCTAAGACTTGAACCCTTTGATGAAAACTGAGTGGAGGTGCTCTAAACCAGCTATATACACTTCATAGAGAGGAATCCAGGTCAAACTAAAAATAATTAAACTGATCCATGTATTTTTAAAATTTATTTTATTGTATTTAATATTGTATTTAATGTATTTTAAAACATGTATTTTTTTTCTAGATCCCTCCCCCCATACTACCAATTATCATCATTCTTTTTTTTTTTCCTCTTTTTTGGAGGGGGGAAGGCAGGGCAGTTGTGGTTGACTTGCCCAAGATCACACAGCTAGTAAGTCTTAAGTATCTGAGGCCTGAGGTTGGATTTGAACTCAGGTCTTCCTGACTCCAGGGCAGGTGCTCTATTCACTATGCCACCTAGCCGCCCCAGCTATCATCATTCTTGAGGAGAGGTATGGCATAGTGAATAGAGAGCTGGCCTTGGAGCCAAGAAGACCTGGGCTCAAGTCTTATCTCTGATACATCCTGGCTCTTCTCTTTGTCTTAGGGAACTAAGTTTCAGGAGGTGATGGTGATCCTCATCAGTAAAGGAATTTCCTCATTTAGAAGTTACTTCTGCTATCTAAGGCTTAGCACAGTGACTAGGGTGCATAGTAGGCACTTGATAAATGTTGCTTGATTGATTAATGAAATCAAAGGATCAGTGTTATTAAGTTATCAGGAACAAAAGTTTTATGCAATGGTTTGTAATTATTAAAGTGCTTTACACATACCAAATATGTCCTAACATATTATGACTATTCCTACTTCAGGAATTCTTAATAGCCTCCAACTTAAATTTCTTGACCTACAATTTGAATTTCCTTTTCCTTGGTCCCTGTTTCTGGCATGGTCTGATACCTTATTTCTGCTTGGAATCCCTGATTTCCTTCTCAACTCAGCTGAAGAATTTCTGCTTGAAGCATTTACTTATCCCACCCCCCAGCCCTTCCTGCCCCTTAATGAGAATTTGAGATTTTCCCTGCCCCTTAATAGACCTAGGGGGAAGTTTGAAGACCTCCCCTGCTTTGAAAGTTTTACTGAAGGGAACGAGAGCACATAGGAAGCTGGTCAGAGCTAGCCAGATAGTGGGGGAGAGAGGAGCTCCAGCAAGGAGATAGGTTTGTGAGTAAATATTGATCTCATATTGGTTTGTGGGAAGGCTGAAGGATGGCATGGCTCTCAGCATTACTATGGCTTCTGAATATCTTTGGTCCTATGATGGAATTGGCTTACTGGTTTTGGGATTCAGTTTTCTGGTGTCTAAATAAATCCTTCAGTTCTATCCTCTTATCTGGAGAGTTTGGTATATTTTGTGATCAAACTGTCATATGATACTTATAGTCATGGTCTTTCTTGTGATTGTGGGCACTGTAAATATTGCATTGGTGCTTCACCACCCCCATCTATAAGTGTTTTTACCAGAGTTACCTTGTATATCTTCTTTATGGGTGTCACATATGTGTGTGTATCTATCTATTTAGATACACACATATATGCATATATACACAAATATACATACCTATATTAATATAGTAAACCCAGTGCAGACATTCTCTTGAGGGAATTTAGAGCTTTCTTTCCCCAAAATGGGAGGATTCCCAGAGAATGCAAAGGTCGGTTCTGGAGATTTAAATCCCCCTTTTCCCTAAAGGGAAGAAAACCAGAGGAAGATGATGCCTGTGAAATTAAAGAAAGGTTATTATTAAGCATGGAAATAAAACATGCACATGGGGACTGCCAGCCTATGCTGACAGCCCACCAAGTAATGGATGGGGTGAGTTTAAATATCTTTTAAACAAAGGAAGGCAAGGAATTTTGGGGGAAAGTGGGCTTAGAAAGGAATGAGTGAGGTCTACTGCTAAGGGGAGGGAGCAAGAGTGAGGAATTTCAGGTGTCAAAGGTGTGGCCCTTCGATACACAAATCAGAAGCCATCCTTGGTAATAAACAGTTCATAGTTCAAGCCTTGATAAGAAGACCTATCAAAAAACAGGATAATTCCTAGAGCTCCCTAACCAAAGTTAGGGGACTCTCTAGAGATAAGGTTGTCTCCAAAACCTGTAAAGTTTTTGAAGATAGGGATGTCTCCTAAAGGTCCATAAACCACCAAATGGCTTAAGATCTGCCTCAAAAGCTGGTATGAGTTTAAGTTGCTGATTTTTTGCATGTCCAATTAGCTTTACTCTTGGTCACTGCAAAGGATTATTGGTATATCAAGCCAATACAGCCAGTCTTTATACAGTTCTTCTGGTTACCTAGATGATTTGGGAGAAGCAGTAACTCAACCAGCTAAAATTGTCCTATACATACATGTGTATATATACACATGTGTGTAAGCACCTTGAGGGCAGGCACTGTTTTACTATTCTAAGACCTTAAGAAATGTTTGTTTACTTGATTCCCATTCCCAGTGTAAACAGAGAAAAGCTACTCATAATGTCATTATCCCTTTTGATACAAATTACTACTGTTTTTGAGTCATACTGTCTCTCTCTTCCCTTGGTGATAAATTGTCATATTTTCAGCCTTATTTTTCTTTCTCCTTAAGGGCTCTGAATATGCTAAACAACAATAGCGGTCTTCCTCTTCATGTCTGCTTTTCCATTCATTATTTAAATCTACATTTCTGACTGCCTACCATCCTCCTCCCCAGCCCCAGATATTTGCTTACAATGATGTAAACAAGCAAGGCTAGCAAACTGTGCCTCCTCCATGCCTCTATTAATCAACTTACTTAAAACCCAGAATTGCGAAGCAAAACCACTTTCATGGGGTTCTGAATTTCTGGCAGCCAACAACAACATTAGCTACTTTTTTTTTTTGCGGAGGGCAATTGGGGTTAAGTGACTTGCCCAAGGTCACACAGCTAGTTTTTTTGTGTGTGTGTTAAGTGTCTGAGGCCGGATTTGAACTCAGGTACTCCTGACTCCAAGGCCGGTGCTCTATTCACTGCGCCACCTAGCCGCCCCAACTTTAGCTACTTCTTTCTCTTCTCTTAGTCTTCAGTTTCAGATTTAAGTGAATGTTGGAGGAAGTGAAAGGGATGGAGGCAGAACTGGAGTGGGCAGTTCATTTTCTTGATATTTCCTAGATAAAAAGTGATCTAGAGGTAGGATCCAGACTAGAGAATGAATTATTGCCCACAGCAAAAGGCCTCTGACATCCTCAAATAGTTCTTGTAAAGAAAATGAATAGAAGGGGAATTGTAATGGTTCTAGGTAACCCTCACCCATCTGTCAAATGAAAATAACAATTCAGATTAATAAATGATGCCAACTTTTTTATGATTTCTCTGTAATAGGATGTGTGACATGAGAAGACAGAGTAGTCATTTGGTGAGAATGAGATTTAACTGATGGATAACTTATAGTTAAATGTTAACAGATTTTAAGGGAGGTTCCACAGCAAGTGGAGCTCATGTGGAAATTTTATGGAACAACATGAACAAGAGTTGTGTAAAATAGGAGGACATAGACGCTTGCAGTCTGCTCTGTTGGAAGGACTACCCAGTGGATGGAATTACAGATTGAATAATCCAAGTATCTTTCTGCCCTGTATTATTTGGCACGTCTATTAGACATGAATGGCTTAAAAGAAAAGTTGATAACTTTTTGCCTAACAGAGCTCTATCTAATCCTAATGCCGTACCATTAGCTTTTTTTAAAATTTATTTTATTGACTTGTTTGTTTACTTTTAGATTACGAGATTCAGTTCCAGAGTCACTTGAGTTTCAGATTTTTCTCCCCACCCCCACCACGGTGGCATACAATCATGTACAGAATCTGCAAACTCTTTCACATTGTAAAATAGTCTGGTTGTATAGGTGCTATAGCCAATGGATTGAACAGTGAGACATACCATTAGCTTTTAAGGTTTGGGTTTTTTTTTTTAATTTTTGTTTTTTGGTTTTTTTACTTTTAAAAGAGGGAAAGTATCTCTACTGAGTATAAGCTTCAGTGACTCTGGAAGAGAGAGTGACGCTCATAACTTCATACAAATCTGCCTCACATAATTCAAATTCACTCTCTAGTCATTACCCCATGATATTGTTGGGCCTCTTCAAAAATTAAGGATGAACAACAATGACAACTTTTTATTTTCATGTTGGAGGAAGAATAATTCAGTTGCTATTTGGTATTTCCTTCAAGAAAGGCAATGCAAGGCCTAAGTTTCATGGCAGTAATAGCGGTTGCTCATTTAATCGAATAATTAAGATGCTTGAAGGAACAGCTAAAATTCCTCTTCTCTAGTCCCCCGCTTCTAAGAGGTTCAGCTTCACAACTATATAGGACATCATGCTCTTAAAGTTCTTCATCAGTAGATATTCCACAACTTCCCTCTATTTGCGCACAGCAGGTGATTAATAAATGTTAAATTGATCTCTTCTATTGTTCAATTGCCAAGAACACTTAAAAAAATCTTCTAAGACTCCTCAGGCTGGACTTTAAATAAAAATGGGATGCCTGGTCTGAAGGAAAGAATCAATGAATCGAGGTCTTATAAAGCCACTGTTAACTGGCAGCCAACCATGCAGAAGGTACATGAGTGCCTGGGGCCATTGCTTCAGGATTAGGGAAGGATCCTGCTGAGTCTGGTCCTGATTGGTCTACTGTCATGATTCCCATCTACTGTTGTTTTTTATAATCCTCCTTCAATGGGAGGTGGAACCAAAATGCCACTTCCGCTACTAAGCATTAGAGACCAATAGAGTTCAAAATGTTTATCCTGGTTCTTCTGAAACCAAGCACTTTCCACTCCAAGACTTTTCAAACAGAATTCAAAATAGTGGTCCAGGAGCAGGATTTCAAGGGAAGGCCAAACAAAAGCTTGCCAACTCCATGGTTTTCAGTCAAAAGAACTCCTGCAACAGTCTTTTGAAACTCAGTTCCAATAAAATAACATTCTCGTACCAGAGTTTGAATCACATTTCCTCTGTCCACACAGTTTCTACAGTCTTGCCAGATAGAGCACTAACCCTCTACTTCCTGATCTCTCTTTTTTTTAATCCCAACTGCCCTGATTTTTATATGCTAATTATCTCCAGCTGCAATATCTTCCGAACCTTTTTAGAATGGCTTGGCCTAAACCCACATCTCTACATTTTACCAAAGGCACACAAATAAAGGGATCTTTGCCTTGTGGCAGGAGGCCAAGGGTAAAGAAAGAGAAGATTGAAGCTTTTCAGAAAATATAAATGTAGATACAAATTTGAGATCAGAAATAAAATATCGTAGTCTTTTTCTTGGAGACAGTAACAGGGAACAACAGGAACCTGCTTCATTTTTCATTAGTCATAAAGATGAATGGTTCCATGGAAAGCTTAAATCACAGAATTTCCCCACATATGATTCCCTAGACATGTAACAAAAACAATATCACCTCATTTGAATGAATCAGTGCAAGCGGTATTATTTATCCTCTAGAATATCTGTAGACCACAGCTAAGCACTACTTCTGCCATCACTGTAAAAGTTATGTGGCATACCATGTGAAACATCATACTGTGTGGTGAAGGAAATAATGATATCCTTGAAAAATGAACTACATGGGTTTCTTTTTTCCAAAATAATATGTTTTCTTTGGATCCAATGAGTTTGTTTTCAAAGTTGACAGCCTCCCTATATTTAGTGAAGTGGTATCATTTCATGTTTTCTCGATAGGCAGTAAAGAAGGTTGTAAGATTATCCTGAAACAAGTGAGAGGACAATTATTCCATAGAAGAGGTTTTGAATAGAGCCTGAATGGAAGCTCAGCTTCTGTCCATATTGAATCATAGATGCATATATCTTTGCAGTCAAGGACTATTTATATTTTGTTTTGTTTTAATTATCTTATAAACTCCTTTGAAAAGGCAAGGGTATCCTTTGAGGATGACACTTCTAAATACAGGTTCACTCTGAGTCAGGCATGTTACCATGTCATGAAGGCCCAAAGAAATCAGACCTCATCAAAATGAACTAATGAAAGAGAATTTTAGCACTGCAGAGGATGACTATGTAGTCCAAAAATAAATATAGCTATCATGTGATAAATAGGTCTTTTATCCGGGGCATTGCATGTGGAGAAGGCATATACTTCTTCCCTGGGAATGGACAAGCTTGTTGAGCATCTGCTCCCCATGGCTATTGTCTTTGTACCTCAACTCATGATCCTTAGGAAGTATAGGGTCCAAATGCCCTCACGTGTTTCTTAGGAGGGATAGACCACTTCTTCCCAGTACCCACGGGAGTGGGACTGTTCCCCATGCAACTCTTTGTCTTCTCCCTTCCCACTTGCCTGCCCAAATAAATTTGTCCCGGGTACTACCTAATCCAGCTTCAGCCTTGGGTTCAACCAACAGGGAAAGATCCTCCTTTAAAATAGTCTGCAAAGTGGTTTTCTAACTTTTACTTAAATACTTCAAATGAGGGGCAATTCACAACCTCCCTGAGGCAGCCCATTCTGCCCTGAGATAGCTATAATTATTAGGAAGATCTTCCTTATATCAAGTCTAAAACTCCCACCCAAGTGCACCTGATTCTGCTTCTTATTTTCAAACAAGACAAATGTAAACCCTCTTAAATGAATGGGACAACCTTTCCAGTACCTTGTAGACTGCTGTCTTATCTGGCCCTAATCTTCTTCTTTACTACTGCCTAGCTATTCCTAATTCCTTCAGTTCATCCTCAAAGGACATGGACATGAGAACCTTCTCCATTCTGTTAACCTTCTTCTGAATTTTCTCCAGCTTATCAATACTCTTCTTAAAATGTTTTGGAGGAGGAGAAACATAGTGGAAAGAGTATTTATTGCATTGCAAGTCAGAAGGGCTGGGTTTTTAGCACTAATGTTGCCACTCTAGCTTTGGGCAGGTTGCTTAACTACCTTGTGCCTCAGTTACTTCACTGATCAAAAGAAATCGAATTTGATGATTATTTCTTTGAACTCTAATACAGTGTTGAGTTTATAAAGAAGATACTGGGGTAAAAATGAGTGAAAAGCTACCGACTGCTCCCTTCATTCTGCCTTCAGTTAATCATTAATCAACCAATAAATATTTACTGAGTGCCTATTATGTGTAAGTTGTTCTAAGATACAAAAAAAGAGTCCAAGTTCTCCCGGCTCTAGATCAGCCTCTGCTTTTTTTCATTCTACTTTTTTACTAATTTATCAGTAAACTACTACTTCTTTATTAGTAGTAATTTACTACTATCACTACTTCTTTATTAGTAGTAATTTACTACTATCACTACTTCTTTATTAGTAGTAATTTACTGCTATCACTACTTCTTTATTAGTAGTAATTTACTGCTATCACTACTTCTTTATTAGTAGT
>CM053597.1:100205119-100281368 GCA_028646575.1 Pseudocheirus occidentalis | reverse complement strand
TGAAAGAATTCACCAATCACCTCTTCAAAAAGATCCCCAAAAGAAAACTCCTAGAAATGTCATTGCCAGGTTCCAGAATACCCAGTAAAAGGAGAAAATATTACAGGCTGCCAAGAGAAAACCATTTGAATACTGTGGAAGCACTATCAGGATAACCCAGGATCTGGCAGGTTCTACACTGAGGGATAGAAGGGCTTGGAACATGATATTTCAAAGATCAAGGGAGCTGGGATTAAAACCAAGAATCAACTACTCAGCAAAACTGAGCATATTATTCCAGGGGAAAATATGGTCATTCAATGAGGTGGAGGACTTTCAAGCATTCTTGCTGAAAAAACCAAAACTGAACAGAAAATTTGACAATCAAACACAAGAAGCATGAGAAGGTCATGATGGGAAAGCAATCATAAGGAACTTATCAAATTTGGATTATTTACATGCCCATATGGAAAAATGATAATAGTGACTTATTCAACTTTTCTTAGTATGAGGATAGATGATGGAAATACAAATGTATATATATATATATATATATATAGATATATATATATATGTATGTATACTTACACATATGTCTAAATAGGAGGCTCTATATGCGTATGAATACCTATCTGAGCATGTGTGTATACATGTACATAGAGGCTACAGGATCAATTGAATACAAAGGGATAATACTTTAAAAGGCGAAATTCTGAGGTGGGAGAGGACTAGAATGAGAAGAGACGGTGAAGAGACAAAATGCGGTTAATCATCCCATATAGAAGAGGCAAGGGATAACTGTTACAACTTTACTTTCAATTACTCTCATTGAATTTGGCTTAGGGAAGAAATGGCATAAACTCTAAACTGGGCATCATGCCACACAGAAGAGTAGTAGGGGTCATGGGGATGAGAGGTGGGATGATGGAGGAGAGGGCAGGGTCTAGGGGAGGGACGCTGGAAGCACACACTTCAGTAAAAGGACAGGGCAGAGAACAGAACAAGGGAGGGATAGGAAGGAAGGACATATGATCATTGTCACAGTATGTCCACTGTGAAGATGTCCTGTATAATCACACATCCACAGCCTATACTGAATTGAGTGTCCTTCCAGTGTGGGTGGGTGACAAGGGAGGAATCGAAAGAATCTAGAATTTAAAGCTATGCAATACCTGTATCTAGGAATTAAGATATACAGGGGCTGGGATAGGGAGACCCTCCCTGCCCTACCAGAAAGTTAGAGAGCAGATTAGGGGAGGGGTTTTACAGTGGGATTGCTGTTTTGATGTTGGGGTAGGGGAAAGATGGGGAGAAAATTTGTAATTCAAAAATCCCATGAAAATGAATGATGTAAACAAGAAAACAAATTTTAAAAATTTTATTTTAAAAAAAATGTGCCCTAATATCAGAATACTATATAGTAGTAAAAGGGTGCTTTGATATACGTATATTAATTTATAAAGGTCTTAGTGTAGAAAAAAAATTCATACATACTTGGTTGCTCCATCATCATATGTTCCCATTAAAACTATGGTTCCATCTTGAATAGACTTAAGGAATTCAATAAATGGTGCCACATCTAAAGATAACAAAAATAATTATGTTTAGAATAACTGAGCAACATTCCTCCCTCCAACCTCTGCCACCAGCCCTATTTCAAGCCTGGTCCCCATCATCCATGAAACAATCCTAAGCAGGAGCAGACCATCCTGCCACCGCCACAGGCTACCACTGCCACCAGGGGATAAGTAAACCTAAGAGTCCCAGTAATAGCAGTACCCCAAACCACCAGCCCTGCTTCCAGTCATAGCCATAATGCAGGGAAGCAATTCTTGTGGAGATGTAGTCTGGCAACTTCCTCTTCAGATACTGTATAACCACTGACTTCTCAGCAGCCACAGCTTTGAAGTCCTCCCAAATGTTCTCACTAAAGTCTTTGGCATAGTTAAATGGCTCAACATCAGAAACAAGTAGAGTTCTAAAAGAAATGTCACTAAAGAAGATGTATTACCACTTGTCTAGCAAACTGCCCTTAAGGACCATTGGGCCTTGCCACCTGACTTAAAGTTGATGATCTTTACATGTTTATATTCCTACTATTAAAATATAAGTTCCTGAAGAATAGGACCTATCTTATATTTCTATTTCTATTCCTAGTACTTAGTAAAGTGCTTTACACAAAGCAATGCATAATAAACTGCTTATTCATTCATTCTAAGAAATTATCTGGGAGTCAATATTAGATACAGGAGTGAATCATTTAAGAGAGTATATTACTGCTTACCTCCTCCCCACATATCAAAGTACTCAGTGCGTAATGCTTCTCCTGTTTTTCCTATAAAGAGATAAATATTTTAGATCAAAATATGTAAACTGAGTTCTAACTTATGGATTTGAAATTATTTTTTAAGTGAGCTAAAAATAACAAAATTTTAAAACTCTGGGTCCTAGTAATCTAATTCAAACCTATACAACATAACTGTGATAATATAAAAAGGTCAGATGAGAAGATGGATTCCACTGCTCTCCAGTGTTCACCTCTCTTCCTACACTGCCGTCTAAGAATTCCTGATGTTCTCTAATATAGTAACCATTGGGACAGTCCTGTTTTTGTCCTTTTTAATTATATGTATATGCTGCCAAACTCCAACAAACATGAGCTCATCTATAAACAAAGAACAGTAAAATAATTTTTTTTTAAAAAACACCACTAATACTCCCCCCCAAAACTATTTTTCCTTCTAAGTTAGCATAATTGAACAAAATAAATCCACACATTGTACATTTCTGAAAACATATTTCTCACTTTGTACTGCTAGACAATCAAACTCTGTTAAGAGATAAAACAAAAGCATCCTCACTGCTTGTTGCTCTTGAGTTGTTTCAGTTATGTCTGACGCTCTATTACTCCATTTAGGGTTCCTCTGGCAAAGATACTAGAGTGGTTGGCCATTTCCTAATCCAGTTCATTTTACAGATGAGGAAACTGAGGCAAACAAGGTTAAGTGACTTGCCCACAAACACACAGCTAGTAAGTGTCTGAGGTCAAATTTGAACTCAGATCCTCCTGACTACAGGGCTAATGTTCTAGTCACTTTGCCCCCTGTCTGTTGAACAGCAGATTATTGCACTGATAGGAATTAAATCCTCTCAAGTTCAAATCTATGAAATTGTAGTAATTATCTTTGACCTCTTTGAGATACAGTCCTAACAGCTGTAGAGTTTGGCCAAAGAGTATACCATTTAGTGATTTTTAGGGCACAGCTCCAAATTGTTTTTCAAAATGAAGTAATTCACAGTTACATCAACAGTCCAATAGGGTAGCTGCCCTCTGACAGCTCCTACAACTTTCATTTTCCCTTTTTTGGCATCTCTTATAATCTAAATGGTAGAAGACAGAACCTCAGAGTTTTAATATTTCATTCATTTCATCATTAGTAATCTGGAACATTTTTTGATATGGTTGTTCCTTGTCTTCTTTTGAAAAGTTCTTCTTTGATCACCTATCTACTGGGAAGAACTCTTGTTCTTATATAGTTGAATATGTCCCCTATCTATCCTGATACTAGGTAACAATCTGCTCCCAGAGCCATCCCTGACACTCTGGATTTCTCCACTATTGGCCCATCATGAAACTTTCCCCAGCACCTGGATCCCCTTTTCCTAGAACAAACTACCTTACTAGGGGTTTATTTACCCCATAGTATTCCTCCACAAGACCCACCTCCTTCCCACATTGGTTTCTCCTGGAGATTACATCTTGTGGATTGCTCAGGCAAGACTGTCTTTCAACCCCCTCCTGGTCCTGTTCCTGACTTTCTGAATTTCAAAACTATGTCCTTGTAATACCTTCCTTCTATTCCTCTGTTCTCTTCTGTACACTTCGCCTGTTAGAATGTAAGCTCCTCAAAGCCAGGGATAGTGTTTATTTCTTTTTTATTTGTATCCCAAACACCGAGCAAAGTGCCTAGCACAAAGTAAATGTTTAATAAATGTTTGATTTTTTTTTAAATGCTAGCAGAGTTCTTACATCCTTTTCTAGCACTAGGGTTCTGTACCTTCCCTTTCATCTCACCTAATTAGTCCTCAAACATAGCCAAGATTTTTCATTTTCCTGAGCACTCTTACGTAATATTTTTATTGCCTTGATTGCAACTAAATGGTCACATATAAAAAAAGAATTTATTCAAGAATTCCAGAGTAGAAACTACTTTATCTTACTAAGATCTTACTTTATCTTTACAAAAGGTATATGTAATTTATTAGTCCAAGATATCTTAGAAGTTTTAACTTCCACATTCTAGTATTCTTAGATCTGTTACTATAAAAATGGATAAAACTAATAAAATATTTATTACTGGACTCATGTGATTAGTGTTATACCTGGGTTCTCACTTCATGTTCAGAAAGTATTTTCAGTTCGCCAGGGTGAATAATTAAATCATTTAATAAGTGCTTACCAAGTTCAAAAGAGATCAACTCATAAACCAAAATGTCAATTTATTAATTTACAGTAAACTCAGAGAATATTTATTTTTGTGGATCGGTCAGTTTGGAAAATCAACCTTAGATAGCACATTAAAACCAGAATGTTGCATAGTATATAGAAAACCACCAAGCTGTGATAAACGGATATTTTTTTTTTTCCATGGAAGGGACATACTGTCCTAGTAGGTGAGCTATTTTTCAGGAGCTAGTCAAGACAATTTTCTCCCTGATCAATACTAGAAAAAAGCTGAAATCCTCACTCTCTTTTAAGTCCAAACACTCAACTACCCATTGTTCTTATATTACCCCTCTTCTCTTCAAGAAACTCTAAGCTCCCAACTTCACCTTTTTATTGACTTTATTATTATTATTATTAGGGATTAGGTAGGGTTAGAGGCTTAATTGTCTGCATCTTAATGATGTTCAGAAAATAATGAGAAGGTGATGTGCCTAAAATACAATGCAGGGAAGGTTATTTATGAGAAGAGAAACAATTCCTATGCTACAATGTATATTATTTTACTCTCAATTAAAAGAATAATACTTTCTATCCTTTTCTCTAGATTTGGGGATACATATTAGTTCTGAGGTCTCCATTCCTCTATCTCCTGAACACAGGACTAAGCTAAATTACACATACCATTTACCAATGCAACATTGATTCCTCTTCCAACATTATTCTTTACACCACTCATTAAACTGAAGAAGAAAAAAATACGACAAATTTCAGAAGCAAATATTTCACACAGTAAATATTGGGTCTAAAGATGAAGTAATGAAAAAACTGAACGAATAGCATTAATTATACAATATAGTCAATAATATAAATTTTACAGGATAAACTAAATCAAAAAGCTGCTTTTGTATATATACGATGATTATTTAAAAACATTTCAATATGGCTTCCTAAATATAAACAATATATTAAAAGATTGGGGCTATAAAAGGTATTTAAAAAAAGATCAAGTTGTCTCTTGATGAGTTATCAGATTATGATATATCCCAAACACTGAGCAAAGTGCCTAGCACAAAGTAAATGTTTAATAAATGTTTGTTTTAAGTTTAATGTTTTTTTCCTTTTAGACCTTTTATCAGAGAAACTCACTACAAAGATTTTTTTTTAAAGCTGGCAGAGTTCTTACATCCTTCTTTTCTAGAATTAGGCTTCTGTACCTTCCCTTTCATCTCACCTAATTAGTCCTCAAACATAGCCAAGATTTTTCACTTCCCTGTTTCTTAAGAAATCCCTCATAGTATATATAAGAAATTCCTCATAGTATCAAGTATGACTCTGTACCTGCTTTCAAACAATCAAACAAGTGACCTAATTTACTTTTCATTTCCCATAACCTGATACTATGTAAGATAGAAGTAAAGTAAGATTTATGCCAATCTAGGACAAGAATTGAAAAGGAAAACAAACCACATGGAACCTGGTTGCAAAATTATTTTTTGCAAATGAAAAACCCTATTTCTAACACCAGTATTACCTTAAAAATGCTATACAGGGGGCGGCGAGGTGGCGCAGTGAGTAGAGCACCGGCCCTGGAGTCAGAAGTACCTGAGTTCAAATCCGGCCTCAGACACTTAACACAAAAAAATTAGCCGTGTGACCTTGGGCAAGTCACTTAACCCTAACTGCCCTCCAAAAAAAAACAAAAGCAAAAAAAAAATTACTCTAAAAATGCTATACAGCTGAGAAATATATAACAATAGCATCTCAGAAGAATCACAATCATACTCAAAGAAAAAATGTGAAATAAGCTATCATTTGCTAATAAAGATTTAGAAAAGAAGATCAGTATAAATCATTAAAAATATGGATAAGAATAAAAAAAGTTTGTACTGCTTATAATATATAAGTGAAAGATAAGGGCCCAAGTGCTAAAATGGTAGCCACAGCAAAGAATTAAAAAGCAAAGTCTCCATCCAACACATGGGGTAGATGCTCTGTAGAGGATAACAGAAAGGTGTAGACAAACTGTTCCCTAGGATGAGAAAGCACAAAATGGATTAAATCTGCACCTACAGATTTAAGAGTAGTAAACTAAATGAGATCACAGATTCATTCAGTAAAACATGTCTAAAGCATGTGCTTACAGTAACAAAGAAGAGTCACTTAAGAACACAGAAAGGTTAAATGACTTGCCCACAGCCAGTATATGTCAGGGCAGGACTTGAACTTAGGTCTTACTGGGGAAAAGAACAGTTCCTACTTCAACTACCAGGGTTTCCCCATGTTTTTTTTTATTCTGTTAACTCCTTTGGAATAAAAAAAAAAAATGATGTGAACTGCCAGAGTAATTTAATATACAACTCATCATTTTCATAAGCAATTATTACTGCTTAAGGAGTCATTAAAAAATTTTTAATGTGACCCCGTTAGACCATTATCATGAACCTCAGTAGAGTTCACAAACCACTAAATGGGAACCACTGTACTATGGCATGCTTCTTCTTACATGCTCAGACAGAACCATAAATTTGCACTGAAGTTTCATTCTGAAATGTAGCTTGTATCACAGAACCTCAGTAGGAAGAAACTTCAGAGGGCAAATCCAACCACAGCTAAACAAGAATCTCTCTCTCTCTCTCTCTCATTTCTATTTTTGGAAAACTCTGTTTGGAAAGTGTTTGGGTTGTTTGTTTGTTTTTCCTTCTAGCAAGCATAAATTTACCTTTCTTCAAGTTCCATCCATACCAACTAGTTCTATCCTTTGGGCCCAAACAGAACAAGTTTATCTCCTTTTTCCATTGAATAGCCTCTTAAAATATTTCAAGATAGCTATTTTCATCTTCCTTTTCTCTCTCCCCTTTTATTCTCCAGGCTAAACAATCCTCATATGACATGGCCTCAAGGCTCTTCGTCATCCTGGTTACTCACTGTCCTTCCTAAAATGTGGTGCCAAGAACTAAAGAGAATACAGTAGGACTACCATATCTTATCTAGTTCAGGGCATTATTCTTTTAATATAGTCTAAGACTGCATCAGCTTTAACTGTCACACATAGCTCATATTGACTTTGCAATCCACTAAAACCCCTAGATAGTTTTCAAAAACATGTTTCTAGGCATGTCTCCTGTATTGCTTTCTGAACTCAAGTCTGAGACACTGCATTTATGCCTATTAAATTTCATCTTAAAATCATACCAAATGCTGACTCATCATCTACTGTGAGATACTTTTTCGAGCCTTTGTGACCTGCAAATTTTGAAAAACATTCCATCCATGCCTTCATTCAGATCATTAATAAAAACTTTCAAACTCTCCTAGACATTTCACTAGGGAAATCATTGAAAATAAAAACTGAACAAACGATGAATGACAACTCTTTCAGTCTAGCCATTTACTATAGTTTGAAATCCCCAAGAACAGCATGAGAAAATTTATCAAATGCTTGGCTAAAATCTAGGAAAGATATATCTATAGTATTCTCCTGAGCTACATGTGTAACTAGAAAGAAAGTAGCGCCCTTAAAAGAAATTGGGATGTCTGAAGGAAGGGGAGGTGGATGAGGGATGACAAGGACGAATTGTTTTAATGCTGATTTTTGAGATGCCTATAAGATAGCTGGAGCTCAGAAGACTGATTAAGGCTAGATAAGAATTTAAGAGTCATCTGCATAAAAATAATTCAACCTATGAGTACTAAATAAGATCACCAAAAGAGCAGATCTCTCTTCTCTCTTCTCTTCTCTTTTCTCTCTCTCTCTCTCTCTCTCTCTCTCTCTCTCTCCCCCTCCCTCCCTCCCTCTCTCCCTCTCCCTCTCTCCCTCCCTATTGAGACAAGAGAAGGCTCAGGACAAATCTTGGGGAGGGGATGGCGGAACATGAATAACAATCTAGCAAAGAAGGTGAAAAAGAATGGGAGAGGCAAAAAAAAAAAAAAAAGTAGGAGAAAATGTCATTAAATCTACTCTAAAAAGAATTTTGAGGAAGAAGAGGTAGAAAATTAAGTGTTAAAAGGTATGGAGATAGGGGCAGCTAGGTGGTGCAGTGAATAGAGCACTGGCGAGTCAGGAGTACCTGAGTTCAAATCTGGCCTCAGACACTTAACACAAAAAACTAGCTATGTGACCTTGGGCAAGTCACTCAACCCCAACTGCCCTCCAAAAAGAAAAAAAAAAGGTATGGAGATGTCAAAGAGGCATACTGATAAAAGGTCATCAGATTTATCAAGTGAGATAATCAGTAATCTTGGAAGAGAACAGCTTATAGACTACTAGTCAAAGAGGCATACTGATAAAAGGTCATCAGATTTATCAAGTGAGATAATCAGTAATCTTGGAAGAGAACAGCTTATAGACTACTAGCGGGACCAAAAGTCAGATTACAAATTGTTGAGGGGGAAAACAGGAAGATTAACATGCTGAAACTACAACAAATCTGCTATGTTTAGAGCAACCATATTGAAGAATCAAATCTTAAAGTTTGTTTACTTTGTTCCTTTGAAATCATCACTGTGATATAAGTAGAAATTCTTAATAAATTTTCTGAACCACAAAAGGTCTGATGACCCTATTAGGTGATGGGACACACTCTCTCAAAGAGATCTAGGCATACTACTAAACCCCAATGTAATTTTTCACTAGTACAGAGATAGACGATGGCACACTTTTATCTAAACAGGAATAGACTAGGAATATACGACCCTTAATGTACTTTGCTGCAACTACAAGGGTTGTTTCATTACTTGAAAGAAATCTAATACTGTGATGATGAAAAAAATGATCACGTAGGATGAAAGACGTCCACAAGATGGCAGCACTTCTATATGCTAATTTAAACAAGTCTATTTTGCCAAAATTAAAAATCAGGCCTGTGGTAAATTAAAATTGTAAAGGGCTTACAGATTTTTGACTGCATAAAGGTCAAAGTCAACCAAAAGGCAGAATTATAATTTATTATACTTCATAAATTGTGATTATTTCAAAACCAGAATTTTATGACAATTATTGTACAAGTTGCATTTGTCCTACTTTCAAATTTCATGTATTTTTATTCAGATTTTTTCATAGCTCTTTTCAACTCAGATTTTCCTTAAAAACTACTAAAATCCTTACTACAATCTAGCAAAGATGTTTATTTTTCATAGCCAGTTTACAATTACTCATAGATTAAATCTTTACAAATCTAAATTGGCTACATATATTTAAAAAATTATCAATTTTCCTTTTAGTGTTACCAGATATAAATGACTGGTAGCTTTTTTTTTTGGTCACATAATTAATGGTTCCTAACATCACCTCTATCTAGAACAAGAGTTCTTAACTTGGGGTCTGAGCTTATTTTATGCAAAAGAGACAGAAGGCTCCTAAAGAGAACTCCTACTATTATCAGACACTATGCTAAGTGCCTTATAAATATTGTCACATATATTAAACTATTTAATTTTTTTTAATCCTATGTCTTTCAACAATTCTGGTTTTTTTTTTTTGAGAAAGGGTCTAGATTTCACCAGACTGCCAGAAGAGTCCATGACAAAGAAAAGGCAAAGAACCCTTAATTTTAAAGAATTATCTATTGTGTTTTAAATAACATACAAAACCCAGTTAAGATAATTCTTTGCTTAAGAAAAAAAAAAAAATCACCCATTCTTCAGAAGAGTTTTCAAAGCAGAACTGCTCAACCTAGTTTCTAGCAGTGTGACCTTGCACAAATCATTTCACTTGTTATGCTTCTCATTTTCCTCCTCTGGTGACCTCCAACATTCCATCCTAGCACTAATATTCCATAGTGCCTTTAAGGAAATGCTGGAGGAGATAAAGTTCAGGCCTTATTCCAGCTTTACAGATACATAAACTATCTCCAAAGTCATAGGATCTTAGATTTAAAGCTACTAAAGAGAACTTATGAGGTAACCTAGTCCAACCTCCTTATCTTACTGATACTGAGTTCAAAGGTTAAGTGACTTGCCCAGGGTCACTGGGAAAGTAAGCAGCAGAGCTGGGATTTAAAACTAGATCCTCTGATTGCAAATGCTGAATTCCTTATACAGTAGCACACTGCATCCTACTGAAAGGCCAGAACTAGAATCAATATTTTCTGGCTCAGAATTTTCTTTACTAAATTGTAACTGCCCACACATTTTTTCCCTTTTAAATGGTCTTTCCTGCAATGAGCACTTATGCTTATAGATTAATGACTACCTGATCCCTTTTCCTTAACATTAACAATCAATAACTTCCCAAGTTATCTCAGAAATGATGTTATATATATAAGAATGTGATCGAGTATGAGCCAGGCATTCATCAAACAGGAATCCTTTCTCCTTGTTATTTAGCAGTCAAACTAACTGAAAGGATATATATATAAAGAAAATGTTCTAGATAAATGCATAGCATGCTGATTAAAACTAAGTCTCCATCTAAAATTTTATTACATATTTTTCACAGCTAGACTTATGCCCAAATTACTCCTGTAACTGAGAAAACAGTATCGTACAATTCAAATACAGTATCCTAACACATAACTTAAGTATTTAAGGTTGTATTGTATAATGAATAAAGAGTCTTGTTTCCCACTTGGGGAAATCATTTAACTTTTCATTGCTCCAGGAGACTAAGAGTACAAATTACAAAAATTACAGAACAATTACAAATCTAAACTGATAGTAGGAATTTGCTTCCCACAGTTCACCATAGAAAGAAAATCACATATCTAGTTCAGGGGTAGGGAACCTACACCATATGTGGCCTTCTAGGTCCTTGGGTGTGGCCTTTCCACCTAGCCCAAATTTTACAGAACAAATCCTTTTATTAAGGGCATTTGCTCTGTGAAGTATGGATTCAGTCAGAGTTACATTTGAGGACCTAGACAACCATATGGGACCTTGAGGCCACAGGTTCCCCATTCCAGTCTAGCCAAAAAAAAATTTTTTATGTAACTCAACAAAAGAATTTATTTTACTGCATTTAACTTAATTCAACCAAAAAAATTTTGCTGCATTCTTGCATGTGCAAGATATTCAAAGGTCAGAGACAGATTCAAATTACTAGAGGAAACCCAACAGGAATCAGAATTTAAAGCTCAATTCAACCAATGCCCTCAATTTACCAAAAAAGAAAGTGAGTCAAACAGTCTAGGTCAGTGGTTCTCAATCCAGTCAAATGATCCTTTCACAGGGGTCACAGGGGTTGCCTAAGACCATCAGAAAACACATATTTCCAATGGTCTTAGGAACCTCCTCTATCCATCTCTAGGGGGGGGGTCCACCCACATACGACTCTAGGTGACTCATCTAAGGTCACAGAGCTACACAACAGCAGAATCTGTATTAAGTCCTAAAGGTAACAAGAAAACAAACAAAAAAAGCCTATTTATTACAATCACAGAAATGCTAACCAAGTACCAGCGTACCTGGTTGCGACATTTTGTTTCATTTTTATCCCCTATAGTCAACTTAGACATTACTGGGATGTGTCTTCTTTTTTTCAATAAATATAAATATTCTTGTTAACAGATTTTTATATGCCTTTCTAAGTGCCCCAGAGCTTTAAGAGATAGATGGTGAAGTGGAAGCAGGGCTGTATTTGAAAGCTAAACAAGTACAAGTGCATCCCGGTTCTACCTGTCACTATCTGACCTTGGCCAACTCATTCAGCCTCCCTTGATCTTGGATCTCTCGTCTGTAAAAATTGCAATGCTGAATTTAAAAAAATAACCTCTATGATTTCCATTCCAAATCAATGAGTATAGACGTTTACTATCCAGTTATTTTTTCATGTCTATATTCTATCATCAACTCAAAAAAAGAATTTTGTAGGAAATGCAGTATGCTATGCAAGGAATATTCAAGGTACTTCTGAAATTTGGTTAGTAAATGCACTACCTTGAAACAAAATGGGCCTATGTTTTATAATGTAATTCCACAGTATGCAGAAGCACTAATTATATAATAGCAACTTTGGTGGGAAAGAAATATACAATTTGGAAAAAAATTTTTAAAATGTCAAAAATCAAAAGTATCAATTTAGCTCAATTCCATAAACAAGAATATCCAACAAAATGATTAAAACTGTTCATCTTTAGTTCTTGATGCCTTTGTTTTGAAATCACTTTAATTATTTAAATAACTAGAAACAAGCTTTTCTGTTGATTACTTTAACCTTCAACATTAAGAGATGTTGAACATTAAGAGATGATGAACAACATCATTTGAACATTAGAGGTGTATTCCAATATAGGACAAGTAAGTACTTTTTTAGAAAATTACCGCACTGACTACTAGTTGCTAGTCAAGAAAATATTTGATTATGTACATGAAATAAAATTTTTTGAAAAGCCTTAATATTCAAAGACTGAACTAAAAGTTGACCTTTGAAATCTCAAAATTCTATAGCAAAATTACATTGCATATGGTACAAAAGCTAAGTTCTGTCAGATATAGGAGCAGAAACCCCTAACAAATTTCCAAAAAGCCCATGCCTCTACAATATGTAAATTTTCTAAATATATAAATATCAATTTATCTGAAAATCAGATTTCTAGGAGTCCCAGTCTCCTAAACTATAAAATAGGGATAATAATAGCACTGCTTCTCAATGTGGATACGAGGATCAAATGAGATATTTGTAAATCATTTAGTGCACACTCCACCTGGCGCACAGCAGGTCCTATATAAATGCTAGCTGCTATTAGCGAGGATATGCCTGAGCTATATTCTGAAGAAAGCTAAGGGATTTTTGAGAAGGAGGTGAAGAGGAAGCGTATGTCAGATTTGGGAGTACTTGAAGTCTACTAGGAAGATTTCCAAGTTTTCTAAACAAACATTCTCTCATTCTAAAACAAAGTTATCTTAAGAGTTTAAGAAAAAACAGATAATATGCTTTTGAGAATTAAGTAATAACTGGAAAGCACTATGTACATGAATTATTAGAATTTAAAATATGAAAATCAACTTCAGAAAAGTTAACAAGCCTCTTTTTAAAAGACACATTACAACTCAGCTGTGGAGGTTATACTAAAATGATAAAATTCATGAAATTATAGTTCCAAGCGTATACCAATACTTACATATTGTCTTCTACACAAATTTTTGGGCCAACGACATTAGCTGCTCCACTTGCCATTTTGAAAGCAAAATGTTTCTCTGGACAAGCTTTTGAAATCCCACATTTATATCTGGGAGGTTTTGTATCTTTAGAGAAAACAGATACAGTTTCAAAATAAAATAGTAATAGCATGTATATGACTATAATCAACAATTCTGTCTAACTGCAAAGTAGGCAATGCGCTACATGACCAATCAAGTGTTAACAACATCCTGTGAATGGCACACATGCGCGCACGCACACACACAATGGCATATTGGAAATAACTAGGAATTGGGAGATTTTGGTTCTATTCCCTCTAGGTCACCAACTAGGTTTAATAACTTAAGAGTAAATAATTTAACCCCTTTATGACTTTATTTGCAAAATAAGCATGTCAAATCAAATTACACCTCTAGAATATCTAAAGTTGAGTATACAATTTTCAATAAATATGCTAGCGATACATTCAGTCATAACTGTGTGTTTGTGTGTATTATCAGTGTACCTTGAAGTTTATACTGGAAGATTTGTTTTCTCAGAGCTCAAAAAAGCTTTCTAAATGTTTAATCAAAAGGTCCTTGGTGGCATACTAGTTACTGAGGTAAGATAAAGTAAGCATGACTATGAAGGAGGATAGATTTGAGCTCATGAATTAGTTAAATGGTTTCATTTTCTTTCCCATTTAGAGACATTTTTGAGCTTTAGTTTTCACTTTAGTTACCGTATGCTAAAAGGCTTGTCTATGTAGAGACTGAAACAAATATACAATTTAAGCGTCTAGGAAAAAGTTTTATCATACATAGGTATATTTATCTATACACTAACTCCCTTAAATAACTCTTCTCCATTCTGTCAACTATCATGCCTCCAACTTCTATTAATCTTGGTTTTTTACTATGGATTTTAAAAAGGTCTTAAACTAACAAATATGGTAGTGAGGTCTATGGTTTCTACTATTAATGAATGAAGTAAAGTGAGGGCTATCTTAGCCTTTTTGTGGGTGTCATGGACTCAAGAGTCTTGGAGAAGCCGATATATAGATACCTTCCCAAAATAATATTTTTAAATGCATAAAATGAAACACACAGTATTAAAAAGAAAACCAATTATACTGAAATAAGGTTGTCAAGATTTTTTTTTTAAGTTCACCAATGCCGGGTTAGGAAACCCTGTTGTCAAGTACAGTAAAAAATTGAAAAGTAACTCAAGTTATTTTTCATTTGAAATTATTTCACTTCTAGGTCAATTTTGTATGTTGAATTTCACAAGAGGTAAACTGATGCCACTCGAAGATATGCCCCCTAAAAAACTACACAACAGCAAGCCATATTAGAAAATAAACTTCTTTTGAGATATATAATACTTACAAGCTATCTGTAGTGCTGACCTTGCTAAAATAAAAACACACACACAAAAAAATCAAAGTTAACTTGAGGCAAAGAAACTGAATGCGAAATATATCTACTGGATTTTTAAAATAAATCCATAAAATGTTTGTTGTTTATTATTATTTTATATATAAGCTCTACCACAGCGAAAATAAAGTACAATGAAAGAGAAATCAGCAAGAATAGTTAACATATGCGCAATATCCATAATTCATAAATGAAAACTATAACAAAGTAGACAGATTATAATGTCTGTTTTAATATAGATAGTAAATACAGTTTTCATCTTTAATTATTAGGCAGACATTCCAAATATTAAATTTTGGTATCTATTCAATAACCATCACTGCTAGCAATTAAGCATCATTTCAAAATTATTGCAGCGATCTGAACATTTTTTCAAAAAAATTTTAAATGAAACTAGAGACTCCTAAACTACTAAACACATAACTAATCTAAAGTTATTTGCCATACAATAATTCCCTCTACACTTGATAAAATTCAGCTTTTCTAATTGGCCAATTCTGATGGGAAATTTACAAACCTAAGAAGGTATTCCATTCCATTTTTGGCCTTCTCTATTTTTTTAGGTAATTTTTCTTTATGCTCAGCCAAAAATATGTCTCCAATTAACTTCTATCTACTTTTACCCTCTAAATAAATCTATTGCCTCTTCTACATGTGGGCTTGAAGATAAAATAAAAGATGTTCTGGCTCCTCTCTAAAATAAACCAGAATTTTTTTGACGTTTGCTTACATGCCATGGTTGATGATGCCTTTACCTTCTTGTTCAATCAACCAATCATGTACTTATTAAGTGCCTGCACTGCATGCTACATGCTCAGAATACAAGTACAAAAAATGAAATTATCCCTATTCACAAGGAACTTATCTGGTGAAATTAAACAGACAATAAGCGCGCATAAAAATACATATAGCATAAATATAAAATGAGAAAAGCAAACATATACAAAGTAGTTTGGATGAAGGAAACTAGTAGTTGGAAGATTAGAAAAAGTTCCACATAGAAGACTGGTACCTGACCTGTGTTTTAAAAGAGAGGTCTCTGAGGAAGAAGGGAAGAAGAGAATTCATCCAGTACTGTGGGATGGGCAGCACAAAGACATGGAGGTAGGAGACAGAGATGTGTGTGTGTGGAAAAAGTCAAGTAATTGGCTGGCAATATGAGCAAGCGGAGGAAGCACAAAAACTATGATCAAAAAAAAAACAAACCTAGATATCATTTTTCAAGAAATTATCAAGCAAAATTGTTCTGATATTCAAGAACCAGAGGGCAAAACAGAAATTAAAATAATTCAACGACTGAAAAAGAACCCAAGAAGAAAACTCATAGAAATATTAAAGCCAAATTCCAGAGTTCCCAGGTCAAGGAGAAAATACTGTAAGCAGTCAGGAAGAAACAATTTGAGTATTGTGGAAACACAGTCAAGATAACAAAAGACCTAGCAGCTTCTACATTAAAGGATCGAAGGACTTGGAATATGATATTCTGGAGGTCAAAGGAGCTCGGGTTAAAACCAAGAAATTACCTACCCAGCAAAACTGAGTATAATGCTTCAGGGAAAAATACGGTCATTCAATGAAATAGAGGATTTTTCAAGCATGCATTCTTGATGGAGAGAAGGTGCTCAAAAGTGTCAGATGCAGCAGAGAGGATGAGAAGGAGTAAAACTTAGAAAAGATCAGGCTTGGTAACTTCAGAGACAGTAGTTTTATTTGAAGTCAGAAGTAAGGGAATTGAGGCGATTAGAACAGAAATTAGTTTATTGGAGGAATTGAGTGAACCACACTGGCTCCATCTTGTGACTCAGTTCTGGAGTTTTTTCTTTCTATTCAATGATAGGTCCAATTCAACTTCTGTTCTGTGAGAAAATTTTATTCAATTGTGGGAAGTGAGAGAAAATCTTATTGCATTGTTTGAACCTAACCCTGCATGGCTGGGAAGCTATAAGAACCCATCCACTCCCTAGAGAGCCTTAATTAAGGACCTAGGTTATGCCGACCAGAAACAAAGTCAGCTTCAAAGAGTTTTCTCACAATTGTACATCTCAAGCAACCCATGTTTGAAAGTTAATCCCATATTGATCAATTATTTTTTCTATGTTCCTTTGATTGTTTTCAGACACTTGGAAGGAGTGGGACACCTCTTTTTTCTTAATTCAGGGAATTTCACCTATTTAATTCTCCCCCTCCCAAACTGGAAAGTCCCTAGTCTTTCCTCCAATTAGAAATCAGATTATCTAATGTTGTATTGTTTCCTTTTAACTAATATGCCTTATTGGATTGTTTTGAATATTGTTTTGAATATATAAAAGTCTGTCTCCCCCCCCCCCCATTAAGTGTCCAGCCTCAGCTGAGGAAGGGGTCTGTTCCTGATTTGCTGGTAAATGGGCATGCACTGCTTCATGAATCAATATGCTTAGAAGATCAAACATAATCTACAGGAGAAGAGAGAAGGGGAGGAGACAGAGCACACATGTAGGAATGTTGGCCATGGCAAGGAGTTAGGCCACCTCTTAGTAAGATAGTGAGAGAAAGAAATAGTCAGAAATTATGTCAAGAGGTTCTAAGATAAACAGAATGGAGAAACCTTGAGCTATCGTTATCTGGTCTCAGTTTTCTTGGTAAAGAGACATTGTCTTGGTTGAGCTTCTGTGAGGAGTGAGACTAGGAATCAAACGGGGGAATTAAAGATTTGCCTCAGTGCTGGTAAAATGTACTCAACAGAACACTACAAGGGTGATCTGATCAGCAGCACACAATACAAAAGGACTATAACTGCCTTCGTTCTAAATCCTCTATTTTTATTGATATTGGCTAACACTGAGCTACTAGCAAACTAAAATCCCATCCTATAGCCCAGCAGTAAGCTTAAGTGCAGGACTTTACATTTATCCCTATTTTCATCTTGTTAGGTATGGCCTGCTGTCAAACATCTGACAACATCTATTTGAATCCTGATTCTGAGATCTAATTTACTAGCTATTTTTCTCAGCTAGACATAACCCGGAGTATCAGGCAGGATAGTGGAAAGTCTGGAAACCAAGTCATATGTAGTAAAAAAGGTTAAAGGAAAACTGGGATAATTAGCTTGCAGAAGAACAGCATTAGGAGACATATGATCATTATCCTTAAATAACTAAAGTGCTGTCATGTGAAACAAGGATTAAGCTTATTTTTTTGTGGTTCCAAAGGACAGAAAAAAGACTAACAGGTAAAAATATACAAGTAGGCATATTTCAACTCATAAAAGGTACCAATTAGGGATGTTTAACTTAAAAGACAAATCCATTCTCTTTTTTTGTTAAAGTCGGCTTTCTATCTCTGGAAGGGTTGAAATAGGAAATAATTACTACATCTGTCAGCTATTATAAAAGTGATTTTCAAGTTGGGTAGAAGGCTAGACTAGTTGGACAATTTCCCAAGGTACCAAGTCTATCAACAGTACTACTTTGGCTCCAAGCATATAAGATCGAAGGCTTATGCTATCTAGCTCCATATTTTCACTGACATTATAAAACTGTTTCAAATAACGCCTAAGCTAAATGATTAACCATTATAACTTTGAGAATCTACAAATAAGGCCAACATCTTTTGTCTTCAAATACTATAGGTCTCTAGTAAACGTGTTATAATATATTCTGGTGATTCGCAAATGTTGTAAATCTAGTTTCTAGAGCTTAAATGAGGTATACACTCAAATTAATATATTTTTTCCATTTTTTAAGCATATAAACATTTAAATTATAGTCTTTATGCCCAATTATTTGGGGAAATGCACTTTGTGCTAATTACATGCTCAAATTCAGTAATTTTTAAAACATTATTTTAAATATAAAATAAAAAGTGAAAACTAAAGGACAGTCTATCAATTGGGGAATACCTCAACAGATTTACTGTAAAGAATGGAATGAATGGTACCGTAAGAAATGATGAAAAGGATAGTTTCAGTATAGCCTGGGAAAATTTGTATGATCTGATGCAGAACGAAATGAACAAATATAGAGAACAATTTTACAATGACAACAACACAGTAATGACAACTTTGATCTTAAGAACCCTGATCAACCAAGTGACCAACCAAGATTCTAGAAGACTAGTGATAAAGTATGTTACCACCTACTAACCTGAAAGATAATGTACTTAAAATATAGAATGACATATATATCTACATGCACACATATTTACCTACTGTCTGACAGAAATAATGTACTCAAAATACAGAAATACACACATATATGCATAAATATGTATATGTGTATGTATGTATATACACATACATATATAATACATACATCATGACCAATGAGGAAAACTTTTTTTCTGACTATGCATAACTATTACAAGAATTTTTTTCTTCCTTTACCTCAGCAACACTGAGAATATATATTCCAGTTTTGTTCCCCTCCATGACAGCACCTTGCACTAGTATGTACTCCCTAAATAATGGTTGAATTATTTATACTTTATATTTGGTGATTTTAAAAGCCACTATTATTTGCATTTCAATATTACAAAGGATCAAAATAACATAAATTTACTTTTCTTAAAACAGATAAAACAACTCAGAGTAAACTTGTAAACTAGATACTATAAAGAATAAAAGTGAAAAAGAAACAGAAACTTACCAAATAAATTTCCTAAATTTGAATCTAGCTTTATTTCAAATACTTGAGATATAACATAAAATGTCAGTAGAAATACTGCTACAGCAACCACCAACTTTACAGCACCTAAAGAAGTAAGTAACAGTTAAGTAATCTCATAAAATGTTCCTTTGTTTTTTTAAACAAAAAGATATGAGTGTGGAATCCCAAGTTTAGTATAAATAATCACAAATCACAATACAATGATCAGTGAATGAAAGCAAGTAGAATGGACTCAAATCATCTTTAACCATGCTAAACCTGTTTGGTGTACTAACTGTTCAATGCAAAACCACTCATTAACAATCACAGAGAACACCTATGTATGAACACTACAATAAATGTTTTTTTACTATTACTGGAAAAACCATCTGAGTGATAACCAGTAGAATCATTTTCCTATATACAAGGTAACACATTAGAAGAATATTATTACATGCACAACCAGAGAGAGGCAGTGTGAATGACTAGCTCTACTGTAAACAAGGTAGTAAAGTACTGAACAAGTTACTGAAAGTTAGTAAGTTTTACTGGCCATACTAACCTTGGCAGGCAGGGAAGTGAGAACTTTTTATTGGCTATCAAGAACAACCTTATACCTTGTCCCACTATCCTCTAGTTTGCCAACCCTGCTCCAAAACTGACTACAAGTGTGTTCTGTCATTTGGGGAAACTGCTTTTATTTTCAGTCCCCTCCAACCTAGAGCAGCTGTGAAGGCAGTTGGAAGTAAACATCAAGGAGTGAAGTGGGGAATTTACTCCAGACTTTTCCACATAGGAAGGACAACGATTTTATGAAATGTCTCCTTTGATAATAGCTAAAAGGAAGCAGAAACCAAGGGTCACTGTTACCTAATGAGTAGGGAAAGGAAGGAGAGGGCAAAAGGAATAAGTATTTATTAAGTTCCTACTAAGTGCCAGCCACTGTGCCAAGCCTTCACAAATATTTTCTCATTTGATCTGCCCCACAGATCTGCAAGGTAAGCACTATTATTATCCTCAGGGTTATATAGTTATAAAGTTTCTGAGGACAAAGTTGAGCTCATGTCTTTCTAACTCCAGGCCCAGTGCTCTATCCACTCACTGTGTCACCTAGCTGCTTCAACAACCCAATCAGCAATATAACTTTTTTAAAAAGGGATACACAAGGAAGGAACTAGTCTAGGAAAAATTTAATAGGGTTGTATGAGCTAAATAAGGATACCATTTCTACAGTCAACTGTGGGAAGGAAAGATGGTGAATGGGTGGGACAAAAAGTTACTCTAAGGCCCTTCTAAAGACTCTCAGAAATGAGAGACCAGAGATACCCAAGAAGCATGACCTCCTTGCTTCTCCAACAGATGTTATCCTCAAACTAGGGATAACTTGGGCCTTCAGTTTCAGACTGGAAGGTTGTGGAGCAAGAGGGAGAGGAAGAAGCAAAACTGTTCCCTTTAACAGAGGATAGGTGTTGGGCAGCCAAAGGACTAGTCACACAGAAAAATGAGGAATGGGGTGGAAGAAGGGCAAAGATGCTAGGAAAAAAGAAGGCTTAAGCCACCCCCCTCTTATTAACAAACAAGGAGCCTCTAGCTTCCTTAGCCTGGAAGGAAAACCTCCTGGGGCAAGAGAGGCTGATCTTCCCTCTAGTCAGCCAAACAAGCATTTATTAAACATCTACAGATAAGCCAAGGCTACGGCCTAAAATTTGCTTTCTTAATTGATTAACAAGCATTCACTATTCACCAAGCACTGGAATACAGAGAATGAAACAATCCCTACAATTCAAGGGATTTTACAGTCGTGAGTGTGTGAGAAACTTGTCAACATTTAACAAGTTGTCTAAAATAAAATTTAAATGTATTATTTTTACAAAAAGCAATCTAGCACTGTGAACAGACAGCTGGGTCTCTAAAACATCAAGACTCAGGTTCAACTCCTGCCTCTGTAACATACTGGCTGTGTGACCTCTGGAAAATCATTTAGTCTCTCAGTAACTCTCAAAGACTATAAATTGAAGAACAAGTGCATTGGTAGATGAAGTTTCTTCACAAGAAATTTACCGATCAATGAAATCACAGGTCCAGTAAAAAAAAAAAAAAATTTAACGATAATACACTTATATTTGAGCTTTCTTCCATAAGTTCTATTGATCGGCCCAAAGGTGACCCTGGAAAGCAAAGGAGAAAAGCTTCAAGTACTGGTGTCGTACCAGACCTATGCTGGTGTCCAAGGCCCAGATAAGTTAAATTTGAGAAGGCAAATCATCAGGTTGAGCAAACAGTGAAAAACTGTTCAGCCATAGTGTATCTCCAAGGCCATCTAAGTCACATTGTGACTTATCAGCAAAAGCAGAGATCTTGAAGTATATTTGAGCATTAATGTCTTTTAAAATGATACCTGTTTTGCAAAAAGCATTTCTAAAAATAATTTAAAATCATGATTTTTTTTTTTTTAAATGTGTCTCTTCCCCTAGTGACCAGCATTGTGAAAGAAAAGGCACTGGAGTCAAAAAAGGACTAAGTTCTAGCCCCAGATCTGCCACTAGATAAATCTGGGTTATTTAGAGCAAATAATTACCTCTCTAAACCTTAATTTCCTCATTTGTAAACTGAGGAGTTTGGACAGATAATCTCTACAGTCCCTTTCAATTCTAAAATTACATTATTTAATGACCTGTTTGTTCTAACACATCTTTGATACTTCTGAGAAGTATCCCCTAGGAATACAATCTACTGTCTGCCTATGAGATAATAGGTAATTAAAATTACCTAATCTCTATGCTGGGCAGGTATTTATGAGCAGCAGCTACCTCCAGGTATAGGCAATCCACAGAAAAGAAACATGGTTTCAACGTAAGCTAAAGAAAATACCAGGCAGGAAAGGGAACAAAAATCAGATCACTAAGATATCCCATCCCTCCAAAAATCTATGGGACAATGTATTGTTTTTAATGCTTTTTTTTAATGTTTATTTTATGCTTACAATCCTTAATAAAAGCCATTTTCTTATCTTAATATTTTGTGCAAATATTTAATAACGTTTTTCCTAGTTTCTCAAACAGATTAAAGTTTTTACTGCAAACTGTCTAATCACCAGCCCTATTTATTTTATGTACATATTTTACTGAACTCTCCACATACATCACTGTATTAGTTCATCTGCTATGATCCTACAAAGGGTTGTTAATATTAATTCTTCCCATTTTTACAACTCACTCTCCAATTCTTTGCAATCAAACTCCTTATTCCATCTTTTACTGCCTTCCCCCAATTTACTGCTAAATTCAGTTAACTTTTTTAGACCTCATCCTTCATCTTTCTGTACCAACCTCCCTCCTCACATTTCCCCAGGCATCCTTTCCTATGTAGACTTTTATAACACTACTCTCAGTTTTCCCACTTGTCTGAAGGCTCTGACTCTGGTCTCCACTGCTGAATCACCTTCTCTTGCTAAGCCTGAATATCCCCCACAACTCTGTCAAGGGCCACTTTCTCTTCTCTCTTTACACTCTTTCTTGGCAATCTCTTCTTGTTTCCATGGGTTCAATGACGTCTACCTAGACTACCAAAGTCTATATCCATCTCTCTCCTTTCCTTCATCCCCACTTAAATATCTAGTAACTTCACATACTTGACATGTCCATAAAAAGGGTGCTTCTTTCCCCTAAAACCATCCCTCCGCCTAATGTCTCAATTTATATTAATGGCATCATCTTTCTACACTCATTCTTGACTCTTTCCTTTTTCTGAATTTCTATATCCAATCACCAAGTTTTGTCAATCCATATCTGAATTTCTATTGTTGTGCAGAGAATAAGAATGAGCCGAGACCTGGGTTCAAGATAAATTTAGGTGTGGATTTATTAAGTGCACAACTCCCCGAGTGTATTCACTTAAATGAGTAGTGATCCTGGGGCCTTACAAACTTTTATAGGCTAAAACCACAAAAAACACAATCAGGGAGAGAAGCTAGCAGAAGCTGAGGTGCAGAAGCAAAAAGAGCAACCATTGGTTAGATCTATAGTTCAGGGCTAATTTTGGAATATGGTGTGAGGGTACAGGGATGCAGTATTCCTGTAGTATGGGGGTTCCTCCTAGAACAGGGTAGAAGGCACAGGGTGGAGGGTCATGGGGCAAAGGGGGCTAGAATTCCCCAGAACAGGCTAGGGTCATGTTCTGGGCAAAGAGGGTGGGGGCCCTGCTGGGACAGGACTGGGTGGTCCCTAGATAAGATCCTTGCACCATAATGAACCTTATGCACTATAATGATTCAAAGAGAAAATATAAAATTCTAACTAGGGAAAAAAGGGGCAGGGGACTACAGGTTGAGCAACTTTGCTCAAAATTGAACAATGAAGCCCAGTCATGCCTTAAGCAGTTTTCAAGCTACAACAAAATGTAAAATAAAAATACAAAAGGGGCTTAATGGTGGGGCACAAATCAAGTGGTGGGCAGGTGACCTGGGATTTGGGTTTAGGCACAACACTATATCCAACCACCAAGTTTTGTCAATCCATATCACTGTTCACATCCACCTTCTTTCCACTAACAAAGCTTTTATCTATCCTAATAAAGAAATTTTGCAACTCTCATTTAGACTACTACCATAGCCTCCTTCCTCCATTTTACTGTCTCCTTGATTCCAGTTTCCTTCCTCTCTAACCCATCTTCCACAATTGCTGCCAGAGCTGCCAGATAATAATCCTAAAACACGATTCTGATCGTGCTCCACCCCTCTTTTAAAAAAAATTTCCATGGCTCTCTATTGTTTCTGGAATAACCTGAGATTACATTAGCCTGGCAATTAAAGTCCTCCACCTATCTTCCCAGTCTTCTTTAATATTTTCCCCTTCATATACTCTCCACTATTGCAAAGTAGTCTGCTAGCTGTTCCTCCAATACATTGTATATCCTACCCTCAAGTTTCTCTTCACACAATCAAGGTGGAAATGAATATTTATTACAAGAGGTTTTTTTTCTTTTCAATATATGGGAGGAATGGAGAAAGAAAATAAATGTTTATTAATTGGGGAAAAAAAATCTATTCCTACTTTAATTCATCCTCTATACAATCGCCTAATAAATTTTCCTCAAAGGGATGTGACAATGTTACTCCCCTACTTAAATACCAATGACTCCTTCCTTTAGTATCAAATATTAATCACCTCTTTTTGGCATTTAAATTAAGTTAAACCTAGCCCTCTATCTTTTTAAGTCTTTTTATACATTACTCTCTACTACACATTCTGTTGCTTGGCAATATCAGGTCACTTGCTCCTCTTTACATACAAAACCACATTCTAGTCTGGACCACTGTCCCAGTCATACTGGTGGCAGAAATGTACTCTTTCCTCACTTCTGCCTAGATTTCCTTCAATACATACTTAAGTCAAGCACCACCTTGATTCTCACCAGCTGCTAGCACCCATCTCCTTCCCTACATAACCATCTTCACATCTCCATTAAAATTTAAGCTCCTTGGAGACAATGTCACTTGTTTTTTAAAGGTATAGCAGGCATCTAATCTAATAAATGTTTCTTGACTGACTGACTGAAATACCTGCTTCATCTCTACTTAGCTTCCTTCAAAGCACAGCTCAGGTGCTACCCAGCTATGTCTGCCCAGATTCCTCCAATCATCAAGATCTCCCCTGAAGTCATTTTGTATCACTTTGACTTTCTTTATATTGTCCAAATTATAGTCCTCAGGAGAAGATAAGCTCTTTAAGAACAAAAACTTCTATAACAAGTTAAGTTCTAGTTCCTTAAAGACATTAAATGTTTACTAAATACTGACTGACTTAAATGTATTATATATGAATAAAAAACACTGAAATTTTAAACTTTAAGACTTCTATTTCTCAAAAAGCTTCAATAAAGTAGAAAGAGAAGACTCAAAAACCTCACTGTATACTTATAGCAAAGACTTTAACAAATGAAAACTAGCACATTTCTCAGATGACATTTCAGTTAATTTATTCCTAATATATTTACTGTACAACACAAAGCATTTTAAAATAGTTTAAATACATTTAAGGCATAAAAATGAAGAAAATTTCCTTTTAGTCATAGAAATTAGACATTATTTGTAGAATATCAAAGAAATATTACTTCTTTCATCAAGTACAGAATACTCTAAGATGTGTCCATCATCATGAATAAGAATAATATTGCTATTAACATAGTCACTCAAATTTAAAATTTTGATCCCTCCTTAGAGACAAGGAATTTTTTTAAAACTCCCAATACTTTTATTCATTAATGAACCATGATTTATTTCCAAAGTAATGCAAGTACCAATGAAATAATTATCTTACCTGCCATCCTCATGTTTACGTTTTTTCAGTCTATTGCACTATTTCATTAAATAAGCATCCTGAAACAACCAAACAAATCAATAGACCTAAATTAGCATAATTCTTTAAAAATATCATTTTAATTTTTAATCAAAATTCAAAGATTTCCTAATAAATGGCACCACAGATTTTTTTCCCCCTAAACATTTTACTCACTGACACTACTCATAAAAGAATAGAAGTTTCACATTAACTTTTACTTGGGTTATTTTAATTAATTCATAACATGTACATATTAACTACCCAATTTAAAAATAGCTTACATTTATGACATTTTGAAAATATACAAGACTTTATATATATTATCTCATTTGATTTTTTCCCTCTGCTTTTTATTGATGTTTCTATATTAAGTCATTTCCTCCCACATAACAAAAGATAACGGGGTGGCAAAGTAATTCATATGCTACATTTTATGACCATAGTCACCCAGTTCTCTGTGAAAATGAGTAATATGGCTACACCTTCTGCACTCTAGAGCCAGTATTGTTCACTACAATTAATTTGACTGCAGTTCTAGTATTGTTTGCATTAACAGTAACGTAGTCATTTGTATTGTCCTACTTTCTGCAATCTGCTCATCAAGGCTCCCCGTGTTTCTTTGAAATTATTTGTCCAGTCATTTAAAAAAAAACAAACACACTAATATTCTATTCAAATACCATGATTGTTTAGGTCTTCACCAACTTAGGGGCCCTCACTTTGTTTTCTATTTTTATGCAACGTAATTTGTTTAACATTTGGTTAAAAAGAAATCGTTAATTTAATTGCCTTCAGATATCTAAATTTTAGTTTATTATCTTACTCATATCCTTGCCATCCTGAGAAACAATTTTTTAGAACTAGAAGGGGGCCTAGGAGACCACCTGGTCTAATATCTCCTAATAGATTGGGGAAATTGAAGCCCAGAAGGATTTGTTGAACTAACATAGACCTAAAAAGCTGGGACTAGTCAGATCTCTTTACTTCAACTCAGGCAAAGATCTTCACTTTTGATGCTAAAAAATGTCAGATGTTTATTATTGATGTGTGCACTCTGTGTGTCTATATATGTGTACGTGCGCGCGCATGCACACTCACACACACAAACATATAACTGCTAGAGAAGTAATAATGAAGCCAGTATGACATCCATATAGGGATTCTTAACTGGGTTTGCAGGTACCTTTTCCATGGACAGGTTTAAGGTGTATGTGCACTTGAATAAGAAAAAGAAAGTACATCTTTATTTCAATATTAGTTTCCTTTGTAATCCAATGTGTTCTGCTTTATTAATTTCAAAACATTATTCTGAGAAGGGATTCATAGGCTGCACCAGACTCCTGAAGGATTCTATAACACACAAAAAAGATTAAGAGCCTCTGAACAAAAACTTTGTGCAGAGATGATGACTTCTAAAATCAACTCTAGATTATTTGCACTAATGGAAAAAGCTTTAACACAGATAATTAAGAAACATATTCTATCAGTTTTCAGAATGAGTTGGGGGTATTAAAATTTAGTATGTCCATATGTTCTAGAAATTCATAAGCATTAAAATTAAGTAACGAAGGCTAAAGGACTTGGGGGAGAAATAATAATTGGTCTCCTGAGACTATCCTAAAGAAGCATTTACCCACCCTAACTGATATTAAGCACCTGTCTATAATTTGATCCAAAAAAGGCAATTGTTTTGCTTCTTGTCCCACTACCATATATTTAATTTTGGTTATAAAAAGGTTCTGGCTGTGGAAAAGCTAGCAAGGCCACTAAAAAGAGAGAAAGAGTTAAAAAGTTTCTACAAATGCCTATAAGCAGAATACCTGATCTTAGCTAAAAGGTCAAGAAACAATTACTGGGGGCGGCTAGGTGGTGCAGTGAATAGAGCACCAGCCCCGGAGTCAGGAATACCTGAGTTCAAATCCGGCCTCAGACACTTAACACACACACAAAAAAAACTAGCCGTGTGACCTTGGGCAAGTCACTTACCCCCAACTGCCCTCCAAAAAGCAAAAAAAAAAAAAAAGAAGCAATTACTGATAATAATTTTCTCTTAACTAAAAAGAAAAACTATGATACATGGTAATCATATTCTTTTTTTCAACTATCTAAGCTACAATTTTTTTTCCAAACTGTACCAAAAAATGAAGTTTGACTTGAGAAAGACAGAAATTAAAGGAGAAGGAAAACAAATTTTGGAAAACTGACTTATTAAACTATTTTAAGAAATGTTTTTTATAAAACACTAATCTATTATTTTTACCTTCAAAATTTAAAGCTCAAGTTTGCTTCAAGGATCTTTGATTTTGTGGTATAGGCAGTCCCTTCACCAGCACATACAGTTCTCAAAGTCATTTCTGTTTCATAGAGTATGCTTGTTGTTGGCATAGTTTTGGAGACTTCAACATCACACCTTCATGACACAATGAAGGATCAGAACAGGTCTCAAAGGTATCATCATAAAAAGATTGAATTCAAATTGCACAGGGTTTAAATGTGAATGAGTGGAGAGGATATAGAGGAACTGGGATCAGACTACTTCAAGGAGTTCAGTGAAAGGAATGAAATATTGGATAACATCTTGATAGGGGTAAAACAGTCAAGAAAAAAGGGAAGGGGAAAGAATAAATATTTAATAAGTGATCTGTGAGGCACTGTGCTGAGCACTTTACAAATGTTATGTCATTTGATTCTTACAAAAACCCTGGAAGATAAGATTTCATTATTAAATCCATTTTATAGATAAGGAAACTAAGGCAGAGTTTAAGTCATTTGCTCAGGGTCACACAGCTAGTAAGTGAGGTCACATTTGTTCAGGTCTTCCTCATTCCAGGTCTGCCAGCCTTATCTATTGCACCTCTAGATGTCTAACTTTTTTTTAAAGCAGGGGAGACCAAATTATGTTTATAGGCAGCTACTAAAAATATGAGTAAGAAAGAAAAAGGGCAAAGTCTTAGAGGCAGGAAGGAATAGTGTCTGGAAGTATAAAGAGTTCTTGATTTGGAATTTAAAAATCTAGAGAAATAGATTTATGTTATATAATATTTATGTTATTATAATTGTTATATATAATGTTATAATATATAATTATACTATTTATAAATATTATATAATAATATAATATATAATAAAAATAATAAATAAAAGTTCAAGTACTCCTTATTCCACTTACTGGTCTAACCTTGGACCTTTCTAGGCCTTAATTAATTACTTCATCTTTAAAATGATGGAGACTGGACTAGAAAGTCTCTAAATCAGTGGTTCTTAACCTTCCTCGACCCTTTAATACAGTTCCTCATTTGTGGTGACCCAACCATAAAATTATTTTCATTATTTTCATTGCTAATTCATAACTAATTTTGCTACTGTTATGAATCTGATATGCAGGATGTATTTTCATTGTTACAAATTGAACATAACCCACAGGTTGAGAACCACTGCTCTAAATTTTCTTCTAGTTCTAAATCCACAATAATTTGTAATATAAAAGTATACTTTACTGCTTAATTGAAAAATTACCTACAATTTTATTAGAGGCAGCTTGATGATGCTGTGGATAGAGTACTAGACCTGAAGTTAGTTATAAGTTAGTTCAAATATGTTCTCAAACACTAGTTGTGTGACCCTAGGTAAGTCATATAACTTCTGACTTCATGTTTCCTCATTCGCATAATGAGGATAAAAATAGCATCTATCTCCTTCAAGGCTGTTGTCAGGATCAACTGAGAATATTAGTAAAACTGTAGTGCTGTATAAAGGCTAACTTAAAAAAAAATTCATGGGTGATATACTGACATTTCAAATGGAAAAAAAATTGCTTCTGATCACTGTCATCACATAACTGAGACAAAAACACAGAGTATCAGCAAAATAGTCACATTGTTTGGGGTGGCAGAAAATTTTGTCCCTAAGTGAGTCAGTTTCTCCCATCTATTTAGCCCTTCAAAAAACATTAATTCAAGTTAAAAAATTAATCCCTAATTAGAATACCTAACAAGGGTAAATCAAATAGTACAATGTTATCTTCGAGTTTCCTTTTAGTTGGCAAAGAATAAAATGTTAAGTTTTTGGAATAATGATAAAGTTATTAATATTATTAAAATGGTCAAAGCAGAAAAAGGCCAAATCTTGTTAAAGTTCTTTTGATTTCATGAATGACAGTTATGTTTTCACTAGGCACAAAAGCATATTCTCTGAATGTGACCTAAGGAGAATTTTATCCAAAATAAACCAGACAACCAGAACATTAATACATTTGCTTTTAATCGCAATGTAATATAACTTAGCTTTTCAAATACTGTCCCATTTTACCACTCAATTTTTAATTCATTTGCAAGGGTTATTTATTGGGCTATTATATGTAAGTTAGAAAGAAAAAAAATTCCTACCAACAAGGTAGTTACTCTGAGAGGACAGAATGGAATACATTAATTACTAGACATTTAAATGAAAGGGCACTAAGGACTGGGGGGAAATCAGGGAAGGCTTCCTCTAAGAGGAGGGGGGGCCCATAAGCTGAGCCCAGGAGGGAGACCATTCTAAGCCAGGTGACCAAAAATGAAAAGGAAATACTCCAGTGACTAAAAATTGTCACTTAAATTTTCAAAAGTACACAACTTTATCAAATCATTACAAATCTAAATCACTAAAAAAAAAAAAAAGTAATATAAACAAAGACATGGAGAATGGACATCTAACATACCTTTAGAACATTTTTTCTAATTTTAGAGACACATGCAAGTCTGTATACCTCACATACACACCATTTCCACCATTCCCCCCCCCTTCTTTCAACTGACACAGGATTCCTTGTTGTTCCTCACATAAGAACACTATATCTAACTTTGAGCCTTTTGACTGGTAGTCCCCCATGCCTGGAACTTTCTTCCTCTTTATCTCTACTCAAGCATCCATGGTCAGCTAAGGCCCCCCCCATACCCCACCTTTGTGAAAGAAGCCATGCCTGATCTACTTACTTTAATGCTAGTGCATTCCCTCTGCTGATTAATTTCAGTTTATCCTGGATATATTTTGTTTGTTTGCATGCTATTCCCCCACTATACTATCATCTCCTTGAGAGTGGGGACTGCCCTTCACCTTTCTTAGTATCCATAATGCCTGGCACATAGTAAGGAGTCAATAAATGCTAGGTGAGTGGCACCAGGAGTGAAGCTGCACATTTCTGAAGGTAACTCAAAAGAAGATAATGGGAGGTTAAAAAAAAGATCCAAAGAAAGGCAAATAAAATAGAATGTGGTTCTCTGAGAGCATACTAAAAACAAACCAGGAATCATCAACAGAGAAAGATAAAAAGCTTATAATCCAAGTTCATAAAATAATTAAAAGTAGAACAAATAAAAGTACTATTTGGTACAGCAAGAAGTAAATACACGGAATTCATTACCTCAAAAAAATGTAGCAAAAGCTGAAAATATAAATAGATTTATGATCCCTCCCCTTAGAATGTAATCTCCTTGAGAGGTAGGGCTGTTTGTTTTTTCTTTGTATACCCAATCCTTAGGAAGGTTCCTGCATACAGTAAGTACTTAATAAATGTTTGATGAATTTATTGATAAAAGGATGAGAAACAACTGCCTACTGGTGGAAGTCAGGGATATGCTGCACAACATCAAGGTCAACAGTAACACATGGGACTATGGAAAGATGAAATACTATACAGGTGGGACATTATTCTAAGATCCATTATTCATTTATTATATTCTTATTTACTAGAGTAGATTCTTAGGACCTTTGTTTGGTATATTTCATTATAGCTTTTTACTATAAGTCTACAACAGTGGTGTCAAATTCAAATATTAACGGGGAACACTAACCCAAATATAATGATCCCTGTGGCTACTGAGTCAGTTTTAAAATGTCATGCTATCTATGCTTTATTGTATTTTTATTTATTTTGTTAAACATCTCCCAAATGTTTTTTTACTCTGGTTCAAGCTGCACTCTGTTGTCAGTGGCATGAAGTACTGGTGCGTATGTGATACTTCAGGTCTACAAGGTCCACATTTTATTATCTTTTTTAAAATACAGCTCTCTCGCTTTAAAACATATATCCACTATATGTATATATTCAAAAGTTATAGAACCACATTAAAACAAATATTTTATGTTGCAGAATTTATTCATTTTAATAATCCCACTATAAAATTACTGAAGCTTTTCTGTAATATCAAGTAAAAATGAGGGCACAAGAATCAATCAGAGCTGCAATGTTTTTAAGAGTATAGATAAACAGGTCAAATACTATCTTCCACTCTTACATCTGTGTAGGTTTGCAACCAGCTACTTCTGACATAATAAAAGAACATTTATTTAGAAAGCTAACAAAATACCCCATCAACTCTACTTCTGTTAATGATTTTGTCAGAGTGTGGATCTGACTATGTCACTCTCCTGCTCCACTGGCTCCTTGGGTCAAATACAATCTTGTCGTGTATGGCATTTAAAGTCCTTCGCAATTTGCTCCTTTTTTTGTTTCATCTGTGCTTCAAAGGAAATAACACTACATCATCTGTCTCTATGCCTATGCACAATGAACCCACATCTGTCACATACTACCTCCTCTCCACTTCCATTCTTGGAATCCCTACTTCCCTTCAAAGTTCTGCTCGAGATCAGTCTCCTACTGGCCTTTCCTGATAAGCCCAGATGCTAGTGACATCCCACAAAAAATTACCTTGTATTTATTTCATATGTATTTCTAAAAGAACATGCTCTCTTTTTAAACCTCACAAACTGCCTGATGGCAAGGATAATTTCTTTTTCACCTTTGCATTCCCAGCATCTAGGATAGTACCTGGCATATAGTGGGTATTAAATAAATGCTTGTTGATAAATGATAATCTCTGCTGAGATTTCAGTTACTACTGAAAGTAACAAATTGCCAAACTGACTACATCTGTTTCATAGTCCCTATAATACAGCAAGTAAAAATAAAAAACACTACATGCTATATGACCAATGATGAATAAGATCTTCCTATGCAAAGTATGTTAAATATATTTTCACAAATGTTACTTTTATTCAAGAAGAGAATAAGATTAAGAAATATTATTAAAAATGCAAAGTGACTAACGGTAATTTCAATAGATTCTATCAAACTTGATTGGCAAAACTGAATATCAGCTTTGGTCTGGGCCACACACTAATTTCCAATTCTCAAAAGGAAAGATAAAATTTGTTGAATCAACTGGGAATTTGAATGGAATATCTGTCTGAGGCACTTTTCACAGAAGTGAAAGGGAGAAATAAAAATGAAAAAAATTAAGTTGGGAACACCAAAAGCATTTATAGCAATTACCTATTAGCCAGCAAGTCACTGAACAAAGTAGGAGAAATGTATAAAAAAATCAAATAAAAAGATGCTACATTACAATGGAAGATTGATACTGCTAAAGTAATTCAGATATTTTCACGAACAAAAAATTCAATTCATGAAAACTATTAGAACAAGGCACAAGGAAGAATTCCTGTGACCTTCAATTCTTTATAATTTCCTAGAAAGAAATTTACCAGAAAGCACTGCCTGACTTTCCTCACAAAGAGAATCCTGGAATTTTAGGATCTGAAGGGCCCTTAAAAAGTCATCTTGCCTAACCCAAGACAACCCTAACCCAACCTAATCCCATCTACAACATCCCATATAAGAAGTCATCCAAGCTTTGTTTAAACATTTCTAATGACAGAAAATTCAACCCCCAAGGTAAGTCACTCAATTTCTAGACAGCTCTGTTAAGAAATTCTTTCCTTGAACCTCCCAATAACTTCCACCCACTTAGTCTTACCTTTTATAACCAAGTATAAACAGCTCTAAATTCCTTTTATGACCTTAAGAATCTTCTTAAAATTAAACAGCCCTACTGGATACTTTCAAAACCCTTCACTGTTTTAGTCACCCTTCTCTGGACAATACCCCAAATCTCCCTGTGGTGCTCCAAACAGGATGCAATATTCAAATATGGTCAGATCACGTCAAAATAGAGCCAATTACCTTTGTCTTGGAAGATTATATTTCTATTAATGTAGTCAAAAGCTTTCACTGGCTGTTTTAGCTATCTCATCACACTTAAGTCATACTGAGTTTTAAGTCTGCTAAAACCCCAAGGTTTTCCCTCAGAACTGCTTTCTAGTCACATGGTATTCTGGATCATATATTTAGAGCTAGGTCCTTAAGCGGTCCTTTTCAGTCCTTACAGGTAAATAGCAGGAGCAATATTTATCCCCCCCCACTTGCAAGTTAGGTTAGTTTTTCTTCAAAAGGGATTAAGAGAGGTGGGCTCAGGGAATTCAAGGCTCAAATGCCTCATTTTTGGGGCCCAAAATAGCTGTGAGTAGTTCTAGGGGTTCTCAGATGCTTGGTTAATGGATCACAATGGGTAACACAAGTCAAGGAGCTTCACTCAGCTGAATCAACTCCTAGTATCTTCAATGGCATACCTTTCTTGAATATCCTTTTCCTGCTATGATTAAGTAAATTTCTTTTTTTGTCCATTTCTGAATGTCTCATTTTGTTCCACTATGAAGCCTCAACTGCAAGGGAACTGGTTTTCACCAATTCTAGCCCAGCAAGGAGGCCAACTATTACATCCAATTCCCTTATTTTACAAATGAGGAAACTGAAGCCTGGAGAAGCTAAGTAATTTGTTCAAGATAACCCAATTAGCGAAAAAGATGGGATTTTAAAAGTAGGTCCTCTGACTCCAAAGCCAGTACTCTAGTCAATTAACTACACTACATCTCCCCTACTCTGTATTTATGAAGTTACTGTGAACCCAGGAGCAAGACTTTAAATTTGCCCTAAATTTATCATTCCAGCCTGACCAGATCTTTATGAATCCCAATTCTTTCATCTAATTTTTTTTTAGCTATCTTCCTCAGTTTCAATAGTTTAAATCCATTTCATTGTAGATCATATTTATTCCTCATTTTCACTATCTTTTTTATATGTAAAGATCCATGCACTCCAACGAATTCTCTTTAAGAAGACAATAAACACTTTTCCACTCTTGACTCATAGCTTCTTCTCCCCTCTCTCACTAACAAAGTGATTGAATCCCATTTTCCTAACAATGTGGGCAGTTGCAAAGAGACGAAGTAGGATACATCCTATTTTATTAAATTTCTCTCACTAGCATATCATTCAGATTCTAGATTTAACCAGCCAAAACACTTAGAATTACTGAGAACTTATCTAATTATAATTGGGTATCAAAACATCAAGGACATGTCCCAGAGTTCACTCTGACCTAATTTGGGAAATGTCACACTGCACATGAGGTCCAACCAGGAGCTGGCCAGCTCTGCCAGAACTGCAAACTAACCTGAATGACCCCAGAACATACAATGTTTTACATCAAAGAGGAAAAAAAAGAGCCAGTCTTTTAAAAAATATACCAATCTTCAATGAACAGACCCCAAATTCCTTTGAATAAACTAGACAAGGATACTGCAATGAAAAGTTAGATAAAAAGGTACATAGAGGAAGTGAGAATTCAGTTCAAGTTTAGTGGCTACACATACAGATTCAACAGTCACAACTGGCTCTTTCTGCCTACATACTATATCCACCACCTTCCTTTCTTGGAGAAAGTGGTCAAGTATGACTAGGCTACCTCAACTGATAAGCTGTAATGGTAGGATAAACAGGATTTTTAAAAAGTGATAATACCAAAATTCAACTTTAATAATTTACTGAGAACTTGATCTTTGTAAAGCACTCTGATAGGCTCTGAGGAAAGACAGGTCCCAGTTTATTTTACCATTGTGCTAAAGACTTGTATGGAATTGATTGTTTTAAATGTGTTGGGGTTTTTTTTTTTCCCCAAATGAAAATAGAAGGGCTTTCCCTGCTAAATGTGCTTTTAAGATTCTAATTCAAACAAATGAATTGGTATTTTTTAAAAATTTAGCTCATATTTTTCTTCAGCAAATATTTTTTCATTCTATTTACTGGTTTTTAGATTATATTCTTTCACTATGTTAGGTATAACCTGTAAATTATTATTATTATTTTTTTGCGTGGGGGGGCAGGGCAGCTAACACCCCCACCCTCCCACCAGGGATGGATATTTTATTATATATGAAGTGTATCAATTATAGCAAATTCTAGGATCATATTAATAGTGGAAATGTTAAAGTACTGTCTTTCAGAATATGCAAAATTAATACTTTGAATCTCAGACCTATTGTCTTTTCTATTTTTACTTTATTCCTTTTAAAAATTGAGCCAGCATGATGAAGGTTTCTGATATTGAGTGTCATTTTTTGTGGAATAATTTTCAGGTTAGGGGTGGCTAGGTGGTGCAATGAATAGAGAGCATGGGCCTTGGAGTCAGGAGATCCTGAGTTCAAATACGACTTCAGACACTTAACACAAAAACTAGCTGTGTGACCTTGGGCAAGTCACTTAACCCTAATTGCCCTACCTTACCCCCTCCAAAAAGAAAAAAAAAAATTTTTTTTTTAGAAATCCATCCCTTCGCATAGACTGTCCCATGTCTACAACGTACTGTGCCTCTTAGAATCCTTCCCTTTCTTCAAGACTACAAAGTGCTACCTTACATAAAGAAGTGTTTTCTGATTTTTCCAAAGCTGTTAGTACCTTCTCCTAAAAACAATCTTTTAATCTATTTTATATATCTATGAATGTACTTGTCTGTGGCATAGTAGAGAGAATGCTGGGTCTGGAGTCAGGACTAGCAGAGTTCAAATCCAGCCTCAGACATTTTACTAGCTGTGCAACCCTGTCTCAACCACCGTTTGCCTCAGTTTCCTCAGATTTAAAATGGGGATAACAAGAGCACCCACATCCCAGGGTTGTCAAGAGAGAATTAAATGAGATAATACTGCAAAGCATTCATCACAAAATGCCTAGTATAGTGGACCCTATATAAATGCTTATTCCCACCCTCAGAGCAAGGAACAGTTTCACTTTGGTCTTTAAGCACAGTATTTAGCTACGAGGCCATTAATAAACATGTGACTAAGAAAAGTGAAACTAACATGCTAGATTCTAGAAAACTGGTCTAAAGAGTGAGCTTAGAAAGAAACCCCGGTAAAATTGTTTTTAAAAAATGTTTTACGTACTCAAAGCACTAATCATTGAAAAAGTCACAAATCTGGGCTGAGTAAACCTAGGATATAGCTTATCTTTGCCCTTTGGATTTTTTTTTAAGTTATTTCCCCAAGGCTATGTGACTTCTTGCTAAACTAAATTTGATTTATTCAATTTATTCAATTATATTAAAATATTATAAAAAGAAGTAATAACATTCAATCATGGAAACCGCTTTAAAGAAAACTAAATCAATAAAAGGAGGAAAAGATACATCAGCAGAATGCCAAATACCAACCAGGAAATATAATAAAGAAAATAACTAATGCAAATCATTAACCAAGCTGGGATTGAATTTACCTGAAAATCAAGTAAAAGTAAGATATTCCCATTCCCATTCTCCATTTTGTTCTTTTGAAAAGCTAACTGATTGAGAAAAGTGGCTTTGTAAGAAATCTACACAGCTATTCTAATGGGTTTGTATCTGTTCTTCCCTATAAGGCAATATATGCAATATATGACAGTACTAACTCTCCATCATTTCCTGTTTAACAAGCCAAGTAGATTTCCAAAGTCCTGCTAAAATACGAAGGGATTTTTTTAAATTATGGACACCTATCCCATATCACCATCTTCAATGAGTCACCAGTAGTTGTAGAATCAGATTTAGAAATGGAAAGGACCTCAGGGATCAATTATCTAGTCCAGGGGTGGGAACCTGCAGCTTTGAGGCCATATGTGGCCCTCTATGTTCTCAAGTTCGGTCCTTTAACTGAATTCAAACTCCACAGAACAAATCCCCTTAATAAAAGGATTTGTTCTGTAAAACCTGAACTCAGTCAAAAGGCTGCACCCAAGGACCTAGATGGCTACTTGTGGCCTAAGGCTGCTTATTCTAGAATGACAAATCGATGGTAAACATTTATTAAGCTGTGACAATTCTAAGTAGTTATTACTAAAGTGTTTATATATTAAAATGTCTATATGTAAAATTTCTCTTATCCTTTCACCTATTCCCAACGAAGGATCACCTCCATGAAAGTAATGCCAAAGTCCAATATCCAGGAATAACCACTCTTTTAAGCTCCAGTTAGATAGGTAATTATAAACAGTATTTCTTGGACATCAAAATCATGTTCCACTAGCAGGTCAAATTCAAAATGTTAAAAAGAAAATTTTTCTCCTCCCAAACCTTGCATAGTTTTGTGTTAAGTGTCTGAGGTCATATTTGAACTTGGGTCCTTCTGATTCCAGGGCCCATGCTCTATTCACTGCACCACCTAGCTCCCCACTTCCTATTACTTTAACAGCACCACAATCCTCCTAGTCACCTAGATTAAATATAGTAGTCATCTTTGCTTCTTTACTAAACCCACTTAACCCAATCAATAAACTGCCAAGTCAACCTCCACAGTGCCTCTTTAATTTATCCACTCACTTCCCCCTTCATACTGCCACCATTAAGGCCCTCATCACAGCTCACTGAAGAATCTCCTAGCCTCCCTTCTTTCAATCTTTCCTTCATGAAACTGCCAAATTAATCTTCCTAATATCTCAAACTTTCAGTTACATGCTACCTTGAGAAAAGTTAGAGATCTTCATAATCTGTACAGTGCAAAGAATGCAGGTTCTGCAGTCAAAGTTCACATCTCGGACAGCTAGGTGACTCAACGAATAGAGCTCTAGCCCTGGAGTCAGGAGGAGCTGAGTTCAAATTCAGCCTCAGATACTTAACACTTACTAGCCATGTGACCTTGGGCAAGTCCAATAGCCCTGCCTCCCCCCTCCAAAAAAAAAAAAAAAGTTCACATCTCTGCCACAACCTGTATGTCCTTGGGAAGGTCACTTAACTTCTCTGTATTTGAGGGGGCTGAATCAAAGGGACCCTTCTTTTTCTTCAAGGTCCAATTTAAACACTGCTTCTTCCATAAAGCCTTTCTTGATACTCCAAGATGAAAGTGACTCTTTGTCTCTTAAATTTAGTTAGAGAGCTGTTAGAATCTATTTTCTACCTCTTATCAGACTTATGCCTATCCCCCCACATAGGAATGGCATCCCCTCCCCTGACACAGAATAGAAGTTCCTCAATGACAAAAACCATACCACTTTGCTTCTTTGTAGTTTTAGCTCTAAACACGACTAGCATCTTGCCCAGGGCAGGAATTTCATAAATGTGGGGTTGGGGCAGCTGGGGCTCAGTTATTAATGCAGAGCACTTATCAGTGGAGCTCTGAAGAATCAGTCTTCCTTTCAGCTCCACAGCTGAAGCAAATTCAAAGAAGATCCCTAAACCAGACAACCAAATTGTATTCACACCATAACAGTTTCAGTGGCATGTATGAGAAGCAATCTATCATTAAAAAAAAAAAAGACTGGGGACAGAAGCAAAGATGGACAGTAACTGGATATCTTAAATAATAGACTATATCCTGGACAATCACAAAATGCTAACTTGACAAGTAGAAAAATTCAGAGGACAGGTCAATATTATGGCTAATTGGGGACTGTTGATTCTGATATTCAGTGATTTGCACTATGATGGAGGAATGATGACTAATCTCACAATGAATAAAATGCTGTCTTTGCCCTCCCAAATGGCACAAAGTGCATTTAAGGGTACTGGAGAGGGACATGAAAGCTAACAGATATTAGAATTAATAACAAGTTAAAAAACAAGGAATGAGAAAAAGAGAGTTGGAAATTACTTAAAGGACCTAGGAATCTAAGTAATTCCTTCTGAAGGTGAGCAATGAAGGATTAGGGTTTAAGAACATTACTTGCCTAGGATGTGAACAGTAATATAGTCACCCACTCTAACCTAAAGAGGGGAATATAAAACTAAATGCATGATTCCCTGTCTACTTTTCCAGGATTGCTCAAATATACTGGAACAGAATCAGCCACAACCTTATCTAATATGGTAAGAAGTAGTACCTGGTAATTAGATTTTTTTTAAAAGCCCAGATTAGAAAAACACCCCTCCCCTTCCCTAAGGTTGCTACCTACTTTAATTTTCTTCTTTCTGCTCCTTTAAGCCTCCAATTCAATTTGAAAATTGAATTTGAAAAAGTTTATGACTCAAATTATTGCTAAAATTATCCCTCCATGCCACAAAAGGGGGGAAGGAAAGATGTGAATAAAGGTCCAAGGAAAAAATCTTAAAGTAAGATTTCAAGAATGAATTCGTGATAAATAGGAAGCAGCTGCCAAGAGGGGAGGGAGAGTGATATGTTCTGCTTAGGTGAAATAGACACCAAAAGGAACAATTTTATGTACAAATAAAGCATTACCACCTTCATCTCAAATGACTATTTTACCTAGTATAGGTGACTAGATTAAACAGACAACTGTCTGATAAAATGCTGAGTAATGCAGCTTTCCAACAAGCACTACTCATACTACCATTTGGTATAAATCATATTTTGCTTTTCAGAAATATTTTCTATTCCTCTTAACATTGGCAAACTGTTTATAAAGCATAAACTGAACAACTTATTTCGTTGAAAAGTACTTTTGTATTACAGTCTTTTTGTTTGTAGCAAAGAAGATGCTGCTTTGACAATGTGAATTTTATTTTTAGAACTATTGTACTAAATCAGGTTGGAACCTTACTGTTTCTGACCAAAAATGATTTATTTTTCTTTGTAAAATGTATTGTTTTTACTGTTACATTGCTTCAATCAATAAAGTGTATGAATTCTTTGACTAACCTATCTTGACACTAAAAACCCTTGCAGAACCTGTTGTAACCACAATCGCAAGGTGATTCAAAATTCATTAACATATAACCTTTTCACACCAACACACAGAATAAACTCAAATGAAACTAAAAAACACTGCACCCAGAAAATTACCTCAAATATAGTGGGAGGGATGACTGTCTTAGTGAGGAAGGATATTATAAAGACCCTTGCTTAAAAGGCTTAAGAAGAGAAGTGGAAAGAGTTGAATTTTTAGAAACTGAAGCAGTAGTCTAATATGAGTACTTGGTTGTCACTATCTTCAAAAATAAGTCTTATAAGGAAAATAGTTTTAAAGTTAAAATACTATCAGAAACATCTTGAGAAATATCATAAAACATTTTGAAAGACAAATTCCATCCCCTAATGTCAGAGATAAGGAAATTAAGGTTCCCCAAATAATAAGCAACTTACTCAAGCAGAAAGTTGATGGCAGAACCAGGTCTTCTGATTCTCAGTTCAAGTCCTTTAAACCAAGTCCAAAACATTTTTGTTAAAATGGTGAATTCTGAATTATATAGATAGAAAAGTGGAACATCTTGCTTCTTGGAACTCCCCCAAACAGACTTTAATAACTATAATGATGCAGAAAATCGATCTCTTCCAACAACTAATAGTTACAGGGGTGGCTAGGTGGTGCAGTGAACAGAGCACCGGCCCTGGAGTCAGGAGGACCTGAGTTCAAATCCAGCCTCCACTTAACACTTAGTAGCCATGGGACCTTGGGCAAGTCACTTAACCCCAATTGCCCTGCTTTCTCCCCTCCAAAAAACCAAAAAAAAAAAAAACCCCACCCACAACTAAAAGTGACAATTATAATTTATGTGAAAAAGTTGAGGCAGGGAAAAAAAATTTCACACTAAATGAAAAAACAAGAAAACTTTCTGAAACCCAATGACCCAGGTAAAGGAGGGGATGAATCTCTTGGCTTTCGAGAAGGCTAGAGTTTATTACTCACCAGAAAGATTTATCTAGTATTATTTAGGAAAACTCCAAAGAAAATTGTAGAATGATTATCGACTAGGGAACATATAATCTTTTACCACTAGAAAATTACCACAGACATTCAACCAAGTTCCTCCTGCTCTGTACTTAATAATTGATGGCATTTATATAGCCCTTTAAAGTTTGCAAAGCATTTTACAGACTTTTCTCATTTAATCCCTATAACAACCATATGATTCTTCCCATGGTTTATTATTCCCTCTTTACTGATGAGTTAACTGAGGCAGACAGATAAAGTGATTTCCCTGGGTCACAAAGTTAGGAAGTATTGAGAGACTTTAATTTAGGTCTTCCTAAGTACTTCTAGTATTCTATCCACATGGTTGCCTCAATTTTAACTCAACTGAATCTTTTATTTTTTCAGATTTGCATTTCACCCTTTAATACTTCTATAATTTAAAAACATATATTCAATTGTAGCTATAGGTGGCATAGTGTCTAGAATACCAAGGCTGAAGTCAGGAAGATGAGCTCAAATCTGGCCTCAGACATAATAGCTTTGCCAAGAAAACCTCAAATGGGGTCACAAATAGGGGGATATCTGACTGAAATGACTAAACAACATCTCCTCCAGCTAGTTGTCCAGTGGATAGAGTGCTGGGCCTAGAGTCAGGAAGACTGTAGTTCAAATCTGGCTTCTGACACTAGCTGTGTGACCCTGTTTAATCCTGTCATTTAATCCTGTTAGCCTCAGTTTAGTGATCTGTAAAACGAGTTAGAGAAGGAAATGGCAAACTACTCCAATATCTTTGCCAAGAAAACCCCAAAAAGGGGTCACAAAGAGTTGGACACAAGCAAAATGACCAAACAATTCAATTACATGTCATATTCAAATTTTTAAGTGTACAAATATATCCAATCATTTCCCCTTGAAACATATTTTTTAATAGCTTCAACTACTTCTGAATAATAATGCTACATTTTAATCAGTTAAGAAAACCTTAACAATATCTCACATACACACTCAACCTAAAGAGAACCTGTAACAAGCACTTAATCTTAGCCTGGGGATATTCATAACCATAGCTAGGTATTAAAAAAAAAAGCTTTCCTAATCAGGAAAAAAAAAGAACTTCCTAGCTGCTCAGCTATGGTGTGGTACCAGTGGCTCCTGAGAGGCAGTGTGTTACAGTGGACAGAGCCTGCTTTTTGGAACCAGAAGATTGGCCTCCAACAGTACCCACCACCTCTTAACAGTAGGCTGTGTGAATGTCTAAATGCCCTAGGCAAATTTCTGGGATAATAAATTGCAGAGAAGGTTCAAACCTAGATTCACCTCATTTGGGCAGTTCTCTGTATTAGTGAAACTACAGGTCCATGTCCTTATCCCCTAACAAGGAATATGAAGATGAAAAAAAGGAGGTAGAGGGAAGAATTAATGATTAGGAGTCAAGAGCCAGAGTTCCTTAACTCTTGGTCTTGCTTAGACCTCAGGACAGCTAGGTGACCCAGTGGATAGAGCACAGGGCTGGAATCAAGAAAACTCATCTTCAAGACTTTAAATCCAGCTTCAGACACTTAACTATGTGACCCTGAGCAAGTCATTTAATCCTGTTAAACAAGAAGGAAATGGCAAACCACTCCAATATCTTTGCCAAGGAAACCCTAATGAGTCTGACATAACTGAACAGTGAGAAACCTAGGCCCCAAGTCTTCCTCAGTATAAAGAAAGGTACTAGCCACAAGAAAAAGGAACACTCAAAAGACTTACTCTAATCAAATGCAATGACCAATAGGAAACAGAAAAGTGATAAGGCCCACCTGCCATAAGATGAGAGACTAGAGGTGCAGGAAGAGATATATTTACTTACAGGGATAGCCAAGATGTTGGTTTCTTTTGTGTGTATATAGTACTTGGTCACAAGAAAAGGCTTATCTGGGTGGGGAGGGAGAGCTGGCAGGTAATAAGAATTAAGTTTAAAAAAAAAAGAAAAGAAAAAGCATCAATGAAACATTAAAAAAAAATACATAGAAGGGAGAAGGAAGTTCAAAAGGGGACAGAGAAGTTGGGCAGTTTTGTTACTATCATGTTAAATTTAACATACATTTTAAACCATGCAACAGTTTCACATACAATGTTCTTTTCTGTTTTTTTATTGAACTGTTTATGTTCGTTTTTTAAAAATGAAAAACCTTTAAATAAAAAAAATAAAATGAATGGGCTGAACTAGATTTCTGAATTTCTTCCACCTCTAATATTCTAAGCTTATAAATCAAGATTCTCCTAAAATATGAAAGTGATACTAATTACTTGACATTAATTCTATTACCAGTTTAGTTTTGCCAGTCTGGTCAGAAGCATTAAAATATGCCACTAATATATCTCCCTGATGTGGAAGATAATAGAACTGTAAATTATATTTAAAGAACATGCAAAGTATAAGCCCCCTAGTTCAGTATTAGTACAAAATGACTTTTATTTCATAAATTTTATTTATTAAAATTATAAACTTATAAATATATTACATATATAATATACATTATATATGAAATATAATATATAAAAATTAAAACATATAAAATGACTATAACTTTATTTCCTTTCCTCCTACACAGATGCAGTAAACAAAAATAACTGCCATTTAGTGGATGGTTCTAAACTACAAAAAACAAAGCATTCACTTCTATAAAGAGAGTGGATGAAGGCATTTTTAATTTCAAACTGCAAAAAAAAAAGGGCACATTTTTATAGAATGTATAAAAGCGATTGAAAAAACAAAGGCACATCAATGAGAAACCAGTTTTAAAATGTAAAACTGTTAAAAAAAAAATCACAGAGACTGCAATTGTCTGGTATCTAAGGTCAGATTTTCAACCACTTAGATAAACCTGGGGACAGAGTATAATGTCATTAGCATACGTGAATGGGAACCTAAGAGGTAATTCTGAGACACACTTCCCTTTTAAATAGTCACAGCAGTTTACAGGTGAGTCTTAGGGAAAATTCAAACTTTACATACAACAAACACCTCCTAAGTGCAGCACGCCCCCCCCCAGCTCCCATATCTCTCTCTCTCTCTCACACACACTCACACACACACACACGTTCTTCCTACCTTCTTCCTTAACAAGATGCAGACACACAAAGTGCACTTCAGTCTGGGAGCTGGCTGCAAGCCCAGGGTTAAAAGAGTTCTCTAAGTACCACCTTGTGGCAGCCTGAAGATGCAACCCGAATAGAGGAAAGGGAGACCTTGGGCTCCCCGATTCATTCAACCCCTCCGGCTCCGCTGGCTCAAGTGCAAGATCAAGGACTTGGCTTAGGGATGATGTCTGGGGTTCCTAAAACTCAACGACTTAAAGGTGGGGGTGCCCCCTCCTCTGACAAGGCTCGGCAGGGGGCAGGATGAGCGAGGAGAAGAAGAGGAGGACGAGGAGTTCAAGGTGGAAAAGGGGGATGCTCTCCTCCGCCCAACAGAGGAGAAACAACCAAGCTGCCCTGCCCCGCCCGCCACTCTCCGCGGGAGGGCGGGGAGATGCCGCGCCCCCGGGGGTGCCCCTCCCCGCGCCCCCAGGACACCTGCGTGTGCGCGCGCTACCGGGGTAGCGACGGTCCGAGTCTAGCGCCCGTCTCCCCGCCAAGCCAACGGTTCTTACCAGCTCCCACTGCCTCGCACTCCTGCCCGCCCAGAGCTGCCGCTCGCGTCCAGTCCCTGCCAGAAGCCACCGGGAGTCAAACACCTCGACCCGGTCCTCCTCCTCCTTCTCCTTCTCCTCCCCCAGGTACCTCGCGCTTCCCTTCCACCCTGGCTTGTGGACAGGAGGAAGCCCAGCTCCCCACCCCTGGCGTGCACCCTCTTCCCGCCCCTTCGCTCCCGACCACCAATGAGCTCTCGACGCCGGGGAAGCCGTTCGCGCCCCCTGACGGTGGAGGACCGAGTTGCAAGCCCCGCCCCTGATTGGCCACCATTGGCTGAGCGAGGAGGCTGCCCCCGTGGCTCACGGACCGCTCAGTAAGGAAGGGAGGGCGGGGTCTTATCAAGCAGTCCCGCCCCTCTCTCCCCGCCTTTCCCTAGCTGAGGCTGAAATCCCGGCGCTGTCTGGTTTTGCCACGTGGGATCTACAGCTGCTACTGACTCAGGTCCCGGCACGGGATGCGGTCGTGCAGCTGCATTCCTGGAAGGAAAGGGAGGAAAATCGTCCTGGAGAAGGAACATTTGTTTGTCTCCTATCTAGTCGCCTCATTACTCTGCCACTCCCCCACCTCTCATCACACTCACAATTTCTGTGTAAGAAAATGAAAATGTTGGTTTCCACGCTCGTCATTCCTGCTCCTATCTTTGGAGATAGGTGGGTGGTGTCTGCTGACGGGCCACAGGAAGCTTGTTTGATTAAATGATCTTGCCCATCCTGGGACTGGGCTGAGTTGTTTATTGTTGTTGTTGCTTTTTGTTTTTAATGATTCCTGGAACTCTTTATCCCCCAACTCGAGCAGAGGCAGGCAGCCAGTCTTCGCCTCCGTCTCCGTTGCCTTCTCCACCCAGTTCCAAAGTGCATCATTTCCATTTCTCATTTTACCGGACCTGAATATTAGATATTTTAAGTACAGATCTCATCCAACAAAATAAATTCCAGTGGTCTTTCTTTATTTATGATCGCTTTACCTATGATTCTCAGAACCCTAAGTTAAGTGCTATTTTACAGATGAGAAAACGGCTACTTAGAGTTATTAAGTGACTTGCTCAGGGTCACATAATTAGGCTATTTCCGAAGCATGATTTGAACTTGGGGTTTTCCTGAGTCAAAGTCCTATGCTCCATCCACTGTGCTACTTTCAGCTTTTCACTCAATCTATCCTTCTAGCTTCTTTGGACATTACGTCCCCTCCCATAGGCAACATTGCAGCTAAACTAGTCACCTTTCTCGTCCTCAAACAGGACACTCAGTCTACTGTCTCCATGAATTTTCTGTGACTGTCTAACATGCCTGGAAGGCTCTCTCCTGCCCCTCTCATAGAATCCCTTTCCTCTAGACGAATCTCAAGCTTCCATCCTCTAAGGATAGCCTTTCCTGATCCTGATGACATAGTATATATGTCCACCCTCTTAGAATGTAAACTTCTTGCCAGTAGGGTTTGTTTCATTTATTGTATCTGTATCCTCCTGCCAGCTTTTGGCTCGGTAAATTCATAATAAATGCTTGTTCATTAATTGACTTCTTGTTCATAGGAACTGGACGTTGGATTATAGAATCACAGAGATTAGAGGTGAAAGGTACATTAGAGGTCATCTTTTCAAATTTCACTTTACACAAGAGGAGACATGGGCAAGATCACACAAAAGTAGTTAAGTTGTGGAATTAGGACTCAAAACACAGGTATTCAAATACTGAAAATCCACTGCACTTGCCATAATATCACAGCTAACTCATATTTTTTAAATTGTTGGTTTCAATGTCTGCTATGGTGTATATATGTATATACATACATATATGTATATATATACACACACATGCATATATATGCATATTTACCTAGATACATAAATATATCTAGTTATATATATGTATATATTGATATCTAGGTATATATACACATCTGTCTAGATGTGTATATAAATATATATATATACATGTGTGTATATATATGTATTAAAAATATACATAGATGAGAAAGAAAGATCTTCCATAAAAAACCTTTGGCCTAGCTCTAGAGTACTGAGAGACTGAGTATTTTGGCCAGGATCACACAGCCAATGTAAGAGAAGTAAGACCTGAGTCCAGGTTTTACTGATTTAAGGCTACCTCTCTATCCATTACACCACATTGCCTCTAACCATATAGTTGGTACTGAATAAACGCTTGTTGATTGAATGGGCAAAGCCCGAAATACTGTACTGCTACCCTCCAAAAAAAAAAAAAAAAAAAGGCTGAGAGGAAATCCTGGAGCCCACTAGACATATCCTTTGTAGAGGTCTATCATCAGAGTCAAATAGAAACAGGCCACTGAACTGTAGCTAAGGATCCAGGCTGCGTATTGACTTAGAAACCACATAGCAACATTATGTTTTATTGCATCTTAATTTATTTTATTAAATATTTACCAGCTCCATTTGAATCTGTTTCGGGCTGTAGCCATGTTTGACACCTCTGCTCTGTAAATGTCTTTGAAAGAGCATCTTTGAAATGGAAAAAAAAACACAATGAGAAGGCATTAGTGGGTTGTAATCTAATGAAGAAAGTGCCTGCCAAATTAAGATTACAGATCTGTTAAGAGTATTAGTTGTTATTTATTTTGGCCACGTGGCAAGTGGAGGGAGGTGGCTAAGAAGGCAGAGAAGGAAATTCCTAGATGGCATCTTTTACCTCTAGTCTTCAATATTCCTTATTGGTCATAGGTTACAGACTGTTCATAACGACCACATACATCTCTGTGGGTCTCTATGTGCTATTTTTAATTCTTCAAAAGCTGTGTTCTCTGTCTTGGTGCCATATAGAAATATTGGTAGAATGTTATTAAAACACATGAGCCTTTGCTTTCATGGGAAACTTGGGGTCATTAAAGGAACTTTGCAATTTCCAGAAGACAATCTGACCCACTCTCCTTGTCCTGTTCAACTCTAGTCCATTAGTACCATCTACACTTATATATAGAACAAAAATAAGGGCTTGGGTCCCTGAAATTTCTCATTGGTATTCAAGAAAGAATAATAAAAATATATAAATAATAAAAATACAGAAACTAAGAAACTTATAGAAAGAGTTGGTGATCGCAAGAATAGTTGTTCTTAGGTCATTTAAGTTCCTGTCTTGTGGGTCATTCCTCTAAAAAGTATACCTAAATTTTAAATAATATGGCAATAAATAAAGTGCAAAAAGTATATTCATCTTGATGCCTGAAAAATGAGCTTCTGGTAAATTTTGTAAAACATACAGAAAGGATATCACTAGCCATCTAAAGTAGTTTTCTTGATCCAATGCACAAATTTGCAGGACGATTTGAGGAAGTGAAGGGACTAGCAGTGAAAACTGCGACAGTAGAACTGAGTTCCCTTGAGTGGCCTGTCTGGGGAGCAAATAGAATTAATGTTCTCTGCCTTATTATATCTTCATGATACAAGTTAACTATCCCAGACAAGTGGACAATTCCTAAACTCAGTTAACATCAGGAACATTTTGTTTCCAAGCTTTCATTGTTTTTACTGTAGAGCATGGCTTGGAACTGGCAGCATGCTGTAATTTTCCCACCTAACTATTCTGCATATTTACTTTCATGGAGGTCAGAGGAGTCTACTTAGCAATAAGTTTAAGTCTAGAAAGCCAGTATTGAGATCTTTTAAGCTCTAGGCAGTTTTATACTCAAACTATGTTATGTGATAGCATTATCAGATACTGAATAATTGTTGTTCACTTGTTTTCGGTTCTGAATCTTTGTGACTCCATTTGAGGTTTTCTTGGCAGAGATATTGGAGTGGTTGGCCATTTCCTTCTCTGTCTCATTTTACAGATGAGGAAACTGAGACATATAGAGTTACGTGATTTGCCCACAGTCACACAGCTTGTGTTTGAGGCCACATTTAAACTTAGGAAGATGAGTCTTACTTACTCCAGGACAGGTATGCTATCCACTGAGACACCTAGCTATGAATATTAACTTATTTTCAAAATTTTAATTACTTATTACTTTAATTTCTTAATTAATTTGCATAATTAGTTACTTATTTTCAAAATTTAAATCTAGTCTAACCTTAAACAAAAGCTTACATTTACTCCCATTTTTCCAAGGGCAGTCATACCCTTGATACACCTCTGATGCCTTGTCATAACATAGAAGTACCCAGTTCCTCAAAAGCAATTCCTGTGGAGCCCAAGTAGATTCTACTAAACTGGTGAACTCTGTAAAATTTGTATCCCTGCCTCTGGAAAAAACGATAGTAAAGGTAAATAGACCAATGTTTACTTTTATCAGTAAACTTAAGGAGACATTAGTTCAAAATAATTGGTATTGAATCAAAGCTCCCCTTGAGCAGGTGAGGGCATGGAGTGAAGTCAGAAAGGCCTGGATTCAAATCCTGATTCAGACACTAGTCGTGTGACCCACGGCAAGTCACTTAACCTCAGTTTCTTCATCTATAAAATGAGGGAGTTGCAATCATTAGTCTCTGAGGTGCCATTCTGCTCTAAATCTGTGTTCTCACCAAAGTGTAACAAAGTGACCAGAGACTATCTCCTTCCCATACATAGCAGAGTTGCCCATATGACAGTGGGGAAAGGCATCTCCTGGGAGAATGCGTGTAACAGAGGAATATATATGAAGGGAATGCATGTGGCCAGAAAACATTCGTGAGGGGGCACAGGTCAGGAGCCCATGTGGTTAATATACACATAGATGGCAACACATGGAGAATATGTACATCCAGGGCTACTCATTCCTCCCAAACCTGCAGAGCTCCTGATAACTTTTGAAAAGGTCACACAGATTCCTTCTAGGCACCAAGTCTCCCTTTCTGCTGGGTATTGTGAAGCAGACTTCTCCAAGTGGTGTCCTGATTGTAAAACTGAGCTCTTTGCATCTCCTGGGCTCTGGGCATCTGTTCTGGAAAAGGTATAGATCAGATTAGTCCTGCAATTCAGGCTTGGAATTAGATTTCAGTAAAATCCTATTAGATTTTAAGTTGTGGAATTAGGACTCAAACATAGGTATTCAAATACTGAAAATCTACTGCACTTGCCATAATATCACAGCTAACTCATATTTTTTAAATTGTTGGTTTCAATGTCTGCTATGGTGTATATATATGTATATATATATATTAAAAGGTACAACTCAGCTTTTCCATAATTAACACTAAATCAGAAAGACATTCCCGAAGGGCAATGGAAATTCCTCTCCCAAAGGCTCCACACCAAACCATTGATAATACTGAGAATAGCCTTCCTGCCTTCCCCTTAAAGGGAAAACAGACTAGCTTACTTCCAACAGGTGCTACTCCTAACCACACAATCTATTTAAGGAATGGATGGAGTCTAGAAAGTCTTTCCTAGACTGAGGCAGCATTTTGTTTTAGCATAAAACTGAGGTAAAATAGTATCTCCCTTGCTAGAGAGAGCTCACATAAACAGGCAGAATTCCCCACCACCAGATTCAGTCTAATCTTTTAATTGACAGAGCCTGGTGATGATTTTATTGAGTTAAAACATCTATCTGATTTAGGATTCGATTTTTAACTCTTGTTATATTTCTGGCTGTGATCCTTTATCCTCAAAACCTATTTCAGGTACTTTCCCAAAATAACCTCACCTGAGCTATGTGGAAACTGGGGCAATGATGTTCACCAGGTTTGGAGACCCTCTTTGATTGGGTGCAAATGAAGTTAGTCCAGAACAAAAGTGAAAAGTAGAAAATAGGTCCTCCCCTTCAAAGTTGTAGGTCCTTATCTTTCCTTTTAATATGTGTATCTACCAGCAATAAACCTGAGATTTCTGCCTCTGTTCCAGGGAGCAGAAAATCTTATTGTCTCCCTTGATACATAGCTATCAAGAGAGGAACGGAAAAAATTAATTACTCTCCTGAGAATTCCAGTGCAGTGGTACTCAGGTCTCATCTCTCAGTATGCTTGTGACTCTTTAAGAGCTCCAGTTTTTTCTCCAATTACTTAATACTAGATTCTCTAAGATACAGAGGAATAAAATAGTTCTTTTGGTAAATGTTAACAGGCTTCCAAACTCACCATCTATTGGAACTTATATAATTTTGAAAGCAGTATTCCAACAATTTTTTAAGTTCTAAAATCTACAAGTGTTTCTTTTATTTTTTCTCTTAAACCATCCCATAATAATGCCACGTAAATAGCCAGATTTGTTTTAAAACAACTTTTGAAAACATTTTCTTTTGATGTGTAGAAGGGTTCTTTTCTAAAAGTATTTCTTGAATTAAAGGAATTTTAAAATAAAATGCAAAATCACAATATGTTGAGAATTAGTGACTATTAAAAAGTACCTATTGTGTGCTAGACACTGTTCTAGGTACTGGTTATACAAAGACAATAAATAAACAGTATTCTCCAATGTATTATTCTGTCAGAAAAGACAGTGTATATGTATTTAAGTATATGCAGAATAAAAAAAAAATAAATACAAGATAGTTAGAATGGGCACTGGAAGTTTGGGGGTAAGCAGGAAAAGCTTTATGTTGAAGGTGGTACTTGAACTGGGAGGAAGAGATTTTCAGTGAGGAGGGTAAGGAGAGAAAGCAGTATAGTAATGAGTGGGGAGAGAAGGAAACAAGTAGAGTATTCATTGTAAAGGAAGAAGAAAAAGAGAAATCGGACTGCTATGGTTGGGAAACAGAAAAGTCAGTTAGACTGGATGGCAGAGTACAGAAAGAAATTAATGTATGATGAGGTCAGAAAGGTAGGCTGGGTCCAGACTATAAAGGGCACATTTGGGGTCCATTCTTGTCTTTTAAAGAATCAAGAAACTTATTAGCTAAGGCATGATGAACTTACCTTGAGCTTCCTAGAGACAAAAATACTCTGTTCCAGGCCACCAGAGTCAGAACTAAATGGTTTTTTGAGAGGTGCTGTCTTTCAGTGAACCTCCTTGCATATATTTCAGTGTCAGACTACCTTGGAGAGTGTGCCTAATTAGACTGAGGACTAGTCTAGCTGGAGAGTCTCTTCACCAGAAAGTTGGCCACCAATCATGACATTTTATGGTTATAACACTAGTTAAGGTAATCTACTAAGGAGTAAGAATCAGTGGTATGGAAGGAGGCCAGTGGAATTGCACGATACTATCTATGGCTCCTTGTAATAAGAAATAAATGGAAATGCCAGGTATGGTGGTGTTTTCCTATAATCCCTGCTATAGGGGAGACTCTTTTAGTTGCAAAACCCAATGGCCTTTTCTCAGTTCTCATTTTCCTTGACCTCTCTGCAGCTTTTGACACTGTTGGTCACTGTCTCTTCCCTGATATTCTCTTTATTCTAGATTACAGGACACTGCTCTCTCCCAGTTTTCTTCCTACCTTATCTGACTGCTCCTTTTCTCTCTTTTTGAATCTTCCTCCAGATATTGATTTCTAACTGTAGGTATTCCTCAGGGTTCTTTTCTGGGCTGTCTCCTCTTCTTTTCTCCCTCTACTATATCACTTGGTGATCTTATCAGCTCCTATGGATTTAATTACCGTTTCTATGTTGATGATTGTCAAATCTATTTTTCCTACTCCAATTTCTCTGCTGACTTCCAGTCTCACATCTCCAACTGTTTTTCAGACATCTTGAACTGGATGTTTAATAGACATCTTAAAATTAATACATCCCAAAACAGAACTTATTATCCTTCCCTTTAACCCCTCCCCCTGTCCTACCTTCTATATTACTGTAGAGGATAACACCATCTTCATAGTCCCTCATGCTTGAAACCTAGGAGTCATCCTGGATTCCCCACTATCTCTAACGCCCCTCCTCATCACCATCCTTTCTCTTGCTTCCCTCCCCGCCCCCCCACCCCATATCCAAGCTCTTATGTTGCTGCCAAGGCTTACTGATTTTTTTGCAACAACTCTCATCATCTCTTCCTCTCCTCCCACCACCCCCATTCCTGTCTGACAGTGAAACTGTCCTAGGGCAGGCTCTCATCATCTCAAGCCTTCGTTATTCCTATAGCTTGCTGCTAGATCTGTCTGCCCACTCCAATCCATTCAGCTATTAAGTTATTTTCCTAAAATGTAGGTCTGATCATGCTGCAAACACATACATATACACATAGCCTGCGTAATGAACTCTAGAGGCTTCCTGTTACTCCTAGGATCAAATGAAAAATGCTCTGTTTGACATTCAGAGCCCTTCATAACCTGGCCAGCCCCTACATTACCATCTTCTTACACCTTATTCCCCAGCATATACTCTTCTGTCCAGTGATACTGGCCTCTTGGCTGTTACACAAACAAAATACTCTATCTTTCAGCTCTGGGCATTTTCTCTGGTTGTTTCCCTGTACCTAGAATATTTTCCTTCCCCCACTAGGAGTGCTAACCTCAACTTCCTTTAACTCCTAACTGAAATCTACCCTTTTAAGGGAAGCCTTCCCTAACCCCTCTTAATTCCAATACATTCCCTCCTATAATTATTTCCAGTTTATCCTGTGTGTAGTTTGTTTTGCATATATTCATTTGCATCTGCCTCCTCCATTAGATTGTAAGCTCTTTGAGGGCAGGCACTGTCTTTTGCCTCATTTTGTATCCCCAGTACTTAACACTGTGTTTGACACTTAGTAATAGGTGCTTAACAAATGTTTATTGATTGATTAATCAATTAATTAGGGATTCCTGCTGCTCTGGAGAGTTGAGCTGAAGTGGAATAAGCAGTCAGGTATCTGTGCCATGCTAATGTTAGCGTAAATGTCAAGGTTTACATTTTGATCAATTGTAGAATGGCCTGTGAGTGTCCCTTGCCCTTTCGACCTGGGGGGTGGAAGGCAGACAAGCATGGGAAAGGAGAGATGAGAAAAAGGAAAGAGAATTAGAAAAGCTACCTTTGGTTTGTACTAGGGTAGGAGTGGGCATGGTTATTGGATTTAAAACATTAAAGCTCCATTTATCTAAAGTTTAGACTTAAAACTGTTGGGAAATGACCAGTGTATTTGTAGCTATAAATAAAGTCATTGAATTTGTGGAGAGTGAGAGAAAAGATGAATAATTTAACGGATAATTTAGTTACCTCTCTGCAGATAGATTTAAAGTTGACTTCTTGCTGGGTATAACATTACAATTAAATTTGATTTAGGAATCCTAGTTCAAAATGCCTAAATATACATTTATACAGCTCTCAAATTTGATCTGTATCAACCAATATACTAAGGATTACCAAATGTATATTTTTGTCTACCTCTAAAAAGGGAAAATATAGAATGGGGGGGGGGTGTTGTTGTTGTTTTATGAAACAAAGCAGTGGGCTTCCCGTTATCTGTTATTCCACAAACTATGGTTTTCAGAAATTGTCCATTTAAAACTAAGTCTGCATATCTACAGTGAATTATGTACAGTTTTGAACTCTGAAGTATAAGAGGTAAAGTTAAGAATTAACTTTGGAGGAAATAAAAAAAGTTATTAAGCCTATGTTATTCATTGTAATGCTGTGTTTTCTTAATGAAGAGTAGGATATTGAAGTTTTTTTTTTTAACTTACCCTAGGCATTGTTGAAACCTAAGGATCTCAAAGCTCTAAAATTTTCTTTGAAATGTGATATCTGATGACTATGAACTATAGTGAAACTTCTGTAATAGCTGGTAACTAGTAAAATTATATGATTTAATATCGATTTCTGTTAAGCTAATTTGCCATGAAATAGAAAATTAAATTAGGAATTGGGAAACTGGATAGAAACTGATTACTCAGAAAAGATATCCAATGCCAGAGGAGTATAGAATGTGAAAGGTTAATTGGGAATGCAATATATTGTCTAGGCAAAGTTATAGCAACGAAGACCCATTTGGACTATCCCATATTGGATAGGGTGAGATGGTTACCAGATGCTGGTACAGGGCAGAGACCAGGCAGAATCATTCTGGAGCTCCCTTTCTTTATGTGCCAAAAGCAAAACTACTGCTAAATTCTTGGCTTGTCTTAATGATAATTTCATCCTTCAGAAGATGGAAGAACTATCAAAGTGAATATTTAGTCTGCACCTAATTCTGACCAATGAAAAGGAAGTCATTGCTGAAGTAGTAACAGTGGGAAGCTTGACAGAAATTGGACGTTCTGTTTTTGAGTTTATGAAAGAGGAGAATAAAACCAAGTATAGCTTGACATGCAACCTAGATTTTAGGAAAACATTTCAAATGATTCAGAGGAAGGATTGGTAGGACATCATATTTTGGGAAGTCGCTATATTAGGCATGGGACACTTAAATCCTTAAAATGCAGAAATAATTCCATTGCAGAAGGAAATGTGGAGTTGTCCAAAGAAATTGATTTGGATGTATAAGATGCGCATTGATTACCTTTAATGACATGCATAGGAGAGAGAAGAGAAGGCAAATAATGGGAAATGAATGTACAACTGTGGTGGAGCCCTGTCAAAGGATGTCAGGAGCAGTAAAGCTAAGAATGTATGTGCGGAGGCTGCCGATAAAATACTAAGGACGTTGTGCGTGTTCATTGGTTTTAGCAGTACTGATGAAAGAAGAGAATCAAAGAAGGGATAAGACCATTACCTGGGACCGATGAGATATTAATAAAAGATGACAGAGAAGACCAACTCAAATCTTTTTTCTTTTTTATGAATTGAAAAAGGAAAAAGATTGGTAATGGGCAGTTGTGACCCAACATAAAAGAAAGAAGGAAATACAGTTTCACCTAGCCACTCTTCATGAATATCAATGACCAGGCCCAAACCAGCTACGTCTCAGGATTCTGAAAGAAATGGTAGAGGTAACTGCTGAGCCACTGGAAGGGAGCTTGAAAAGCTCATGAAGAATGGGAAAGGCGCCGCAGGATTGGTCAAGGGCAAATGCCTTAATGATTTTCAAAACAACAACAATGCTATTTGAATCAAAATGATAGGCCTGTGAACTTGACATCAATCCTTTGCAAAATTTTAGGATCTAACACTAAAGGAAATGGTTGTTAATAACTAAAAAAGAAAGCAATGATGATAATGGACCAGGATGACTCTTTAATTATAGCATAGTTCACCTAGATTTTACCAAAGCCTTTGACAGTCTCTCTCATTGTGTTTGGAGATATGAGAAGAGCCACATAACAATAAAGCAGATTCTGAACTAGTTAGTAGAATAACCGTAGAGTCATCATTAGTCAGCTTGGAAGAATGTCTCTAGTAGAGTGCTTCAGGGATCTGTTATTGGCCTTTTGCTGTTCGGTATTACTATTTTGATAAAGGCGTATGAGAAATGCTTTTCAAATCTGAGAATGGTATAAAACTGATATAATTAATACATGCAACAACAGTCAGATTCCAAAAAGATCTAGATCATCCACAAGGTTAGGTCAGTTTCAAAAATGAAAATGAACAAAGATTAGTGTTTTCAGTTTTTAAAGGGTTCATCGGTTTAAAATGTAGGTGCCTTATCTTCATAGCAGTTGAACTGGAAAAAGATCTCAGGGTTTGAGTACAATGCAAGCTCAATAAAAATCAGCATTTCTACATAGGACCCCAAATGATCTTAATTGTTTATGAGATCTTAAATTGTTTAAAGAAAGAGAATGTCCAGGAAATTTTCCAGTTTGTCTGGAGTTGATAGTCCCACAGTACAGCATTCTGGTTAGACTCCTTCTGGAATAATGTTTTTAATTCTGGGCATCATAGCTTAGGAGACATTGATAAGCTGGAGTATATCTAGAGACAGGAAGTGAGGATGGTCAGAGGCCTTGAGTCCATTCCATGTGAAGATCCATTGAAGTAATAGGATGCTTAATCTGAGGAAGAGAAGGCTCACAGGTAATATTCTATCTGTCTTGTGGGGAAGGCATTAGATCTATGCGTCCTTAAAAAGCAGAATGAAAAAGAAGGGGTGGAAGCTAGAAAGAGGCAAATTTAGGCTTGATTTCAGGAAGGAGGGATAGTTAGGGTCTTTGTATTGTATTGACTTTGTAATTTCATTATTACAGGGATCTCTCAGCAAGGAACTTATGTCAAGATAAGCCAGCACCATCTCTGCAATTTGTCATCTTAAAGAACCTGCTGGAGCCCTGGCGAGGTAATGATGTGCCCAGGATCACAGAGATAGTATGTGTCAAAGGTGGGACATGAAATTAGTCTTTCTGGCTCTGAGGCCAGCTCTCTGTTCACTAGACTCTTCTTCAGCGGGGAGAAAAACTAAAACAAAATCCCCTTCTATAACCTGAACTATTCATAACAGGATCTATGTTGAAGGTAGTAGGACCCCTCTCACTGAAGGCTATCAAGCACAGTTTGGATGACCCCTTTTAAGGTGTATTATGGTGGGATTCCATTGTCTGAGTTGGAATAGATGACCTCCAAGATCCCCTCAGACTTTAAAATTCTGTGAGTCTGTGGTTCTGGGGCAAACTGTACCAAGGGAAGTAGTGTAAAATAAAACTAGAAAAGAAAATTAGAGCCAGATACTGTAGGATCTTGAATGTCTACAGAGTTTGTTTTATTTGGTAGGCAATGAGTAATGAGTAATGGTGGAACCTGAGCTATTTCTCAAAGGAAGAAAAGGATTTCAGTAGGTGGAAATATGGGGGAAAGCTGTTCAAAGCATGGAGGCTGATAGAATGCACAAATCCATATGGGACAAGATGAGACTGGAGAATGGCAAATAGTGTAGTTCAGTTAGAAGATGAGTTTACAAAGGAAAATCGTGTAAAATAAATCTGGAAAGGAAGTTGGAGCCAGATTGTGGAGGATCTGGGATACCCAGATGAGTTTTATCTGGTGGGCACTGGAAAGACACAGGAAGAACATTTACATTGTTAGTAGTGTGAAAGATGGATTGGAGAGACGAGAGACTTGAGGCTATTATAAAGTGCCAGTGTAACATCTCCCCATGATTAGCTCATTTTAAGCCTAGATGGAAATAGAATGACTCCTAAGGTCCACTCAGCTTTAGGGAACCTTTTGGAGGCTATTATAAGTTCAGTCATAACTGCTCCAAGCCCCCAGTGAAGAAAATTCCTAATGTTTAAGCAGAGCTTAGGCTCTATGCCTAATACTTATATGTTTATCTCTTTCTAGTTGACCTCTGGCCTCTTTGTGGTTGAGGCAATATTCAGTGTACTAGAAATGATTGAGTAATAAAATAGCTTATTATATCATTCTGTCTGTGGATAGACAAGGAAGAGAATGTCGAGGAAAGAGCCAGACTCTTCTTGGAACTTCCTCTGCCTAAGTCCTCCATTCCAAGATGCCTCTAGAGCCAAGGACTCCCCCTTGTTATCTCCCTTCTCTGACATGGCTCAGTCCTTCCCTTGCTCCTAAAAGGTATGCTAGAAATACCGTGTGCACTCCAATCTCTTGAATCTAGACAGACCCTCAGAATCCCTCCTTACAATTCTAAAATAGAGTCTTTCTTTTATACAACTTCCTTAGGCTAAGACCCACCGATGTCTTCGATTCATTCCAGAAGTTGTACAGGGCCGGTTTTCGTGCCCAGTTTTGATTTTGCTTCAATTGTTCTTACTTAGTCAAGGTATAAGGCCTAAGATGGGAAGTGCTTTCAACCTTACCCTTACATTCTTCTCCAAGTTTCAATATTTATTGTCCCCAACACATCTACTTGAGTCAAATCATGGATAGCTTTTTAGTGAATTAAAAAGCTTTGTGTTATCTGATTCAATGAAAAGTCTACAGGACAAAGCTGGCATCAAATCCAGTAATTAGCATTTTTTTTTCCAGAAGATTTCAATTACTGCTATAGCAAAACAAAGAAAAAAAAAAACAAACAAAACTCCACCCTTCAGTTCTGAACACCAGATACCTTTATTTTCTTCCTAAGCTGGGGAGAACTCAACTCTCAGGGTCTTCAACAACCTAGACCTCATCTTTCAAGGCAAACAGTCCAAGCTATACTTACACTAGGTCAGAAGGAATGAAGGTTTGAACTAGGGTGCTGGAAATAAGAATGGATGGGAGATAGCTAGAGGAGATAGGGTAAAAACTTTGGAGAATGCTTATACTCATTGTATGGGAAGAAGAAGAATTAAGGCAAGAGTAAGATCTGTCAGAGATACAAGAAGAGCAACAGATTGAGCCATGAATTAAGAGAATGAAAAATTGAATGAATTAAAATCAATTACTACTAGATGAAAAGTGCATTAATTAGAGAAATGCAAATTAAAACAATTCTGAGGTATCCATCAGATTAGCTAATGTGACAGAAAAGGAAAATGACAAAAGCTGGAGACTATGTGGGAAAATTGGAACAGTAATGCAGTGTTGGTGGAGGTTTAAACTAGCCTAGCCATTCTGGAGAGCAATTTGGAAGTACACCCAAAGACCTACAAAATTGTGCATCCCCTTTGACCCAGCAATATCACTATAAGGTCTATATCTCAAAGAGATCAAATAAAAGGGGGAAAGGACCTATTTGTACAAACATTTATAGCAGCTCGTTTTGTGGTGGCAAGGAATTAGAAATGGAGGGGATGCCCATCAGCTGGGGAATGGTGGAACAAGTTGTGGTATATGATTATGATGGAACCCTATTGTGTTATAAGAAATAAGAAACAAGATACTTTCAGAAAAAACCTGAGAAAATTTATGCGAATAGATACAAAGTCAAGCCAACAGTTCCAGGAGGACATTGTACACAGTAACAGCAATATCATAAAGATGATCAGCTGTGAAAGACTTAGCTACTCTGATCAAGACTGTGATCCAAGACAGTTTCAAAGGACCTGGATTGAAAAATGATATCCACCTCCAGAGAGAGAACTGATCAAATTCTGAGTGCATACTGAGGCATACTTTTTTTTTTACTTTATTTTTCTTTTGTGTATTTTTTTTTTGCAGCATGGCTAATATGGAAATATATTTTGCATGACTTCACATGTATAATCAATAGATCCCTTGCCTTATCAAGGTGTGGGGGAGAGGCAACAGAGAGGGAACAAATTTGGAACTCAAAATTTTTAAAAATGAACGTTTAAAAATTGTATGTCTAATTGGGAAATATTTAACAAAATGAATAAAAATGTGTTAAGGACTTCTTAATGACCAAATTTACTGAGAGAAAGGTCTTGTTTGAACTGAGAGTAGAAGTGTAAATGAGTAAGGAAATGATAGTGTCCCAACTGAGAAAAAGATTTTGTGCATAAAACTTATCTGCTTTCTGTTTGCTTCATAGTGTGGTATAGTAGTTCTTGCACTTAAAACATAAGATTGCATTTATGCTGTAGTGAAAAGTGAAAAGAGATGAGGGGGAAAGACCATGGAGACGATAACGTCTGTTGGAGGAGAAAACTACTCAGCTGCAATAACAGCAGGATATCACCCTAAGATTTTGCCATCCTTTATGTCATCAAACTATCATACTATAAATAGAAAAGATAATGCCATAAGTATAAAATAGAACATGAGAGTGCCAAACCACCACATAGCTAAAGAAAGACTATTCCTCAGACTTGATGTTAGTGATATTAGTGATTGAGCGTATTCTATGCCTGAGTAATTAATCATCCTAAAATGGCTAGTTGGTTTCTCCTTTCCTTATGCCTCAGCTGACAAGCTGTACTTGTTTAATTGTTTAATCTTCTTTCTGAATGAATGAAGTTCAAAGAAAGCAGGAATAGATCTTTCCAGTCTGAATGAGTATGAATATTATTAAAACCTTAATGTCACAATTGACCCCATTTGCCACAAGGAAGCTGCAGGATATCTTCCTTCTCTAAAGGACCCCTCAGCCCCTGGGCTCACTTGCAGACAACAGGTTCTGTGCTAGAAGCATGTCCTCTAGGGAAAATGTTGGGCTCTAGCAATCTCTAGTTACTTTGCACTGCAATCCCAGGGCCCACAGGAAAATCATTTAAAGTTGAATCATTGCTGGGTCTTATGTTGGGTAAAGCTGAATCATTGCTGGGTTTATGTTGGGTAAAGTTGAATCATAAAGCTCATATTTAAGGTTTCCCCAAATGAGCTAGAAAGGTACTCAGTATAATACTACATACAATGTAGATTAGGTATAGGGAAGACACTTATTTCTAGCCCATAAAAGAAATGCTTAAAATACAAAAGACTAATAAGTTTACATTGACAAAAATGTAAAACATTTAAAATAAATATTTAATAAAACATTACACAATAATATATCGCTCCTGTTTTATTCTTCTGAGAGGCCAATACTCAAAACATCAGAATGTTAAACATTTTGCTTTGGTTGTGTATGCTGTCTGAACAGCCTTCCCAAGGATCTTGGCCTCTGGCAAAGCTGTGCATGGATTAGGCACTTCCTGTTGGTGGTAAGCTTCTCCAAGAAGGGTATATAGTTATATACCCTAGCTCTTGCTAGGCAGCTTTGCCTGAGGGGCTGAAGAGTCCGTGTCCTCTCAATTCAGGAGGTTCTCTCCAAGTGTGTGAATCCCTGTCTCAGGACTGCTGTTCAGCTGTGCTCAAGAAACACAGAATAAGAGAAAGTCATTGAGATATATAGTCAGTTTTAGGCTCCACTATACACATAGGCTTGATGCTGTGTACCGGCAGTCACCGGTTACTGCTGGGGGGGAAGGACAAGGGACACCAAAGAGAATTCTAAGCCACACTTTCAGGAGAAAAGAATAAAAGAACAAAAGTAGAAGTTATCTCTTTATTTAAAATCTACTGAAAGAGTTGTTCTTTCTGGCCTAGTAGTTAATCCCCATTGACTAAGATGATATATTGTATACAATTACTGACTACTGACATATTCTTTCCCTCTGTTGCCATCATTGAGGGCACCAAAGGATGCTTCTACCATCCCCCAAATCTCATCACTGAACACATATATCCTCAGAATTGGCCAGGCCAGCTCAGCACGTTTTCACAAATGCTCTTTGGGATGACCTTTTGCAGGACCACTCATATACTCCATGTGATGGCCTCTATGAAATTATATCATCTTTTGGAGTACAGAATTGTCCGCATTCAAGCTGTTATACCTTCAGCTGATTGCTAAACAAAGAAAATTAGCAATTTCCTTTTAAAAAGAAGGGACTATCACTGGAATATTTAAGATGCAACTGTTTTTGCAAAATATAATTGTGAAATGTTCCACTGCATATTATGCGTGAAACCCTATGTATATGTTGCTTCACCAGTATTCTAGGAATGTATTTCGCATGGTAAGTTACTTTCATAGTGTCAAAGATGTAGAGCTAGAAGGGGGCTTAGAGGCCATCAAGTACAACCCCTTCATTTTATAGGTGAGGAAACTTAGGCACAGGGAAATTAAACTACTTTCTCAGTCACATAAATATCTGAGGTAGGATTTGAACTCAGGTCTTGCTGACTAAGTCTTAATCTCTACATTTTTTTTTTACACCATCTCCCTACTTGTTTGGTATTTTGTTTGTCATTGTTTGCTGTTTTTTTATCCTTAAAGGCTGTTTGGGACAAACTGCTTTGCCTGCAGAGAGGAATGTGCTGGAGCCAGCTCTAAGAGAGCCGGTAGTTAAATTTTCAGCTTAATTGCACATGTACGTCGCAAAAATCAACAATTGCTACAAATCAGTGTTTGACTTATTGTTTTGTTCATTGCCTCAATTTAAGAAAATGTTTATAATGCAATCTACATTTAAAAGTGTGTATATAGTCTTACTCTTCACTTCTACCCCCAAGAACGGTTGTTAAACATTTATCAGCACACAATTCTTGTAGCCTAATTTAAACATCATATTTATAACAAAAAAGAATTTATAAGTTTATGAATGTTCAGAATTAGCCATGGTGGGATCATGGGGAGCATGCTTCTCTCTCCCACAAAAACCAGATGATGTATAGCACTTGAACGATGTTGTATTCTTTATTACAAGCCAGCACAATCTTGTAGCCCTTCTACTTATAGCCCATCAAGAACTATTAGATTACAGGCCAAATACTATAAAAACTAAATATTATTACAAAAAATTCTCATTACAACTAAAAGATTTCTTAGCCTAAGCCACTGGCCCACCTCTTTCCTGATGCCCCCAGTTATTAGCACTTAGAAATTAGAATTAGAAATTGTTTTACATAAACTTTGTATTTACTTAAGTAGTCTCGCATTATGATGAAGATGTCGCCCTAGAATGCAACAAGTAGGGCTTTGGGAAGATGGCATCATCCGTTTGTGCACATTATGTCTACCCCCCTCCCGCTTCTTCCCAATAGAATGTACCGCCCTAGACAATCGAGGCTCTTTCTTTTTTGCCTTTGAATTCCCAGTGCCTAGCTGATGCAACAATCCTTTTATTAAAGGAATTTGTTCTGTGTAGTTGGTGGTCTGTCAAAGGGTCGTACTTGAGGACCTAGAGGGTCACATTTGGCCTCAGGGCTGTGGGTTCCCCAGCCCTGCTAGTACCTAATAGTCACATAATATTTAATTGAACTGAATTCTTTCAGGCTACATGTTTCTAAGTCAGTATGACAAAATGTGCTTGTATAACCTTTTGTAAGTAAAATAAAACATTGGTTAATAATGATAGCTCATAGAGATTTTAGTGATTCACCTGCATATCATTTTTTTTTTAATGCTGTCTATATTATCACAATGAGGAGGAGCTGTGAGGACTGGAAGACCACATCTGCCATCCATAGCCTCAAGCAAGGCTCTAGCCGTCCTCCTATCTTTGCTCTTCCTAAAATCAGTAAACAAAAAGAAAGTGGGGGGAAAAAGAGCTTCTGTTGCAGAGTTGATTATCCTTTAAGAAAGAAGAGCTGGATAAGATCTCTTTCTCTTTATAACCTACACAAAACCACCTATATTAAACCAGAAATCTGGGAATCTCAAGTCTGGGTTGGACCAACTTTTGTGCTTTAGGTCCAGGTAAGGATACTGAGAAAATAAAATATGGGTGAAAGCTTAATATACTTTAGGAAATTTAATGTTCAGTTTTGTGTCTGAAACTTTGTAACTTAAGACTTGGGTAATGTGACTAAGCACCACGACTAAGCACTACTTTTTCTCCCCTGAGAGTGGGAGCTGTGCTCTCTTGGCTAAGCTAGACCTTAGTCAGAGAACCTTCAACAGTTCATTACCAGGGTTGGTTGAATAGCATCAAAGATTGGCTACCCTGTCACACCTCCCTACTTGACTAAAAGCTCCAGGGACAAGATTTCCCCAGGGACTTTGGAGTGTGATCAAACAGCCATGATCTTCTCTTCATATCTCTCTGTCTCCCATTGTTTGGGAAGAGTATCACAGAATAAACAGGGCTCAAGAACTGGGGGCTCCCAGCCCTAGAAATCCTGGAGACAAAGGTGTTCCTAGGTGAGAAGGGGGGAGTCCCTTTGAATTCCAGCTCTGGTATCATCACTGACTTGATCTCTTGGCTCAGGGTGGTGTTCCTAGATGAATTTCCCTGTGTGTTGGTTTGGGCTCCTTTCTGCTGTGTGTCTCTGGGGGAAGCACTGTACACTAAGCTGATCTCTAAAGTCCCTGGGGTATTAGTTGTAGACAACACTAAGAGTTGGCCATTGTAGAATTTGTGTCACAGGTCAACAACAGCTACGATTTGGAAAGTACTTTCTGAGCCATCTTGGCTTCTCTCATAGATGCCTGGGTCAGAGGTTGTCCGGATGCTATTCGCTCAAGTTATGTGGTTCTTAACACTATCATTTGCAGCATTTTCTTAGAGATACCAGGTTCGGGGATCTCATTAATGCTTCTCTTGGTAGGGGAATGTTTGGCATTAGTTATCTGGATAATAAATCATATTACAATTATACATATGGTAAACCACATTTCTAAGTAGCCATTAGTTAGTGGGGTCACACCCTCTCACTACAAAGTAAAACTGTCTCTGAATTATGAATAAACTTGCTTATATGATAAACAATTACTATGATTATAGGACACAGCTAAGTGGCACAGTGAATAGGGCACTAGGCTGGAAACATGGAAGATACATCTTCCTGAGTTCAAATCCAGCTTCAGACACTTGCTAGCTGTGTGACCCTGGGCAAGTCCCTTAACTTGCCTCAGTTCTTCATCTGTAAAATGGGGACATTCTGGAGAAAGAAATAGCAAACCACTCTAGTATCTGCCAAGAAAGTCCCAGATGGGGTCACAGAGAGTCAGACAAGGCTGAAATGACTGAATGATAATAAATTATGGATACTGGTAACTACCACCAAAGAATCAGGTTTGAAATGTTGTATCTTATCAAATATGGGGCAGATAAACATGGGGTCACAGAGAGTTGGAAATAACTGAAAAATTACTGAACAGCAATGAAAATATGACCACCTAGAAAAGTTTCTTTCTTAGCAGCATAATCTCAAATATACTTTTAGTGGACTCAAAGGGAATGATCTCAAATGCTCATTCATAATATTAATATATCATTGGAGCACCATAAGTACACATATACACATATTATGAATAATGTGTAGAAGGGGTGAGGATTCAGACTTTTCTAGCCCTGATGAAAGCATGTTTTATGCTTTTCATCACTCTGGAGCAAATGGGAAAATATGATTATCCCCAGACACCTGTATAATGCACAGCAATCAAAATGAATGAGTCCAACATGTCATTTGAAAATTTCTCTCTATACCCCTTTTTTCAAAGTAGGCGCTAGAAAATGCAAATGTGGTGTAGGAGAGAAGCATGAACTGCTTTCTTAAAGCGTAATTGTCCCCAGGTCAGTAACCTCAGTCCTTAAAGTGTAGAAAATCTTTAGAGTAAGCAGAAAAGTGCTTTTTTTGTGGGCTTAGCTTTATATTTAAACAATTAAGCTCTCCAGTTACATGAATTGGAAATAGCATTGCTTGCTAGGTAAGGTAAAACAGTATGAATATGGGTAACAGAATATCATGTAATTGTTGCTATTAAATTTAAGACCTTGTCCCTAGTGAATTTCATGGCTACAAAGGGTAATACTCCAGCAGCATTAGAGACTGAAGTCCTTTGTGGAGAAAACAGGTCTCATATATGCCAAAGTAAGTGAAGTGTACATCTCGTCATTCCAAGTATATTACTAAGATGTTTGTACACCTAACAGGATCTGGCATTTAGACTCCTCAATTTGTGATACAAGCATTTTACCAATATTGTTAATTATGAAGATCACAGCTTTCCAAGGGGAATACAATTAGGACATTTGAGCCTCACGTGGTAACAACAGCTTTCAACAGTGCAGCTTTCCTGTATTTCATCCACAAGAATGCTGCTTCTGGTGACAGCTGGGGCCAGGATAAGGGGCTGGAATCAGATAGACTAACCAATTGTCTCTCTTTCACACGATCAAGTTTCCCCTTTCCCCAGGTCAACTCCGATCCCAGTTTCTTCATTCCCATCTTTAAAAAAGTCTCCTCAGATTTTAATCCTTGTTTAGATGTGGAATTCTTGTTCTAAATCCCTAAACTGTTCCTCCTTGCTTTTATTTTGAAATGTTCCCTGTACAGATGTTGTGGTTTAGCTGAGACGTGGTACATATTTTTAAGTGTAATTTATTTACCCGGGAAAGCTTTGCTCAAATATAGCATCTGGTTTTCAGTGAGGTTCTATCTAGTGGTCAGATTTTCCATCTGGGATTTTGAAGCACAAAGGCAAGGGCAGACAGAGATGACTTCAAATTGAGAGATCAGAAGTAGGAAATTAAATCTCAAAATTCTCAGCTGCCCCCCCTCCCTTCTTCCTTCCTGTGCTTTTCTGTCTCCTCCTCTTAATCCTTCCCTTTGGCCTATAAGATACTATTTTAATAAGAAATGGTAGCAAAAAAAAACCCCAAAACTACATTACAGTCAGTGATATATTTGACAGGCATTTGCCCAACTATTAATTGCTTAATACCAGTTATTTCTGTTTTAATTTCTTTCTGACCAGATATAAGCTGTCTCCTTTTCACTCAAACACATCCAAACCTGTCTACAAAGTCAGGTCACATTGACAATTTGTGATGTCATTTCAACAATTTATTATTAAGCTTTTGTGAATGAAGCCTCTTTTGTCCAGTCAGCACTGATTCCTCCATGATAAGGATCTAGAAAACATATAATATTTCAAACTTTATTTTGAAAACAGTTGGATCATTATAGACCTTAGATTTAGGGTTAGAAGGGACTCAAGACTATCTAATCCAGCCCTCTCATTTTACAGGTAAGAAGACAATAATATATTCTCTATTACTTGGCTTTAAGAAACTTGCAGTCTCACCTATTGTTTTGATCTGAATCTATTATTTCATCAGTGAACAGAATTCACACTGTGGAAACTGCCCCTATCAGTGTATATAAGCAAGTCATCTCTAAGTGAGATTTGTTTGGGAGTACTGAGGTGTCCAGAGACTCATTCATAGAAACAGCTGGTATATTTGAGAAACGGAACTTGCAACCAGGAATTCTTGACTCCCAGTACAGCCCTCTGATAATAGCTAGCATTTATGAAGTGCATATTGTGTGCCAGACACAATTTAACTGGCATAGGAAGATCTTCAGCAGGAATCTTCCTCTATCAATACTGATCTAGATCTGATTCAGAATTTATCATCTTAAGAGAGTTGCCTGGGGACACTGATAGATTAGTTGGCTTGTCCAGGGTTGCACTGTTAGCATATGCTAGAATTGGGATTTATATTCAGATTTTCCTGACTCAGGTTAATTCTTTATCATTACTCCATGAATGCTTACTGTCTGTGTGTGTCTGTGTGTGTCTGTCTGTGTGTGTCTCTGTGTGTGTGTGTCTGTCTGTGTCTGTGTGTGTCTGTGTGTCCGTCTGTGTGTCTGTGTGTGTGAGAGAGAGAGGCAATGACTGGCCTGGCTTCCTAAATCTAGTGGACTCATTTGGCAGGTAGGCAAACCCACAGATTCATAATTTTGGAAGCTCTGCATCAAGTCACTTGTGTTGCCAGCCCTGCTCTGACCTTGTACCATGTTTTTGTTTTCTTCCTTATATCTCAGCTCCTCTTCCTTGAACTCTGGTTCTAGTCACTGAGTTAATTTGTCTTGTTTCCCATGCCTAATAACCTTCCTTTGGAATGAGTTTCTATGGGACTATAGTTCAACTTTGTTGTCCATAATCCTTGTAAGAGATATAGTCTTGCTTGTAAGCTCCACGTCAGTCAAGTAAACAATCATTAAGTGCCTACTATGTTCCAGGCACTATTCTAAATTCTGGGGATACTGCAAAAAGCAGTTCCTGCTCTAAAGGTGAGTTCATGTAGCCTGCTGCCAGACTTCTGCCTGTTAACGTTCAAAGATGTGTGCTTTCACGTGTGCTGATTGTCTATTGGGATACCAACATGCTTTCTCTTGCCAGACCTCCTTGATGCTGTCTGTCTGTTCCCTGGGACCTCCCTGAATGCTTCTAAGACTTGTTCTAGATCATCTGGTCCACTTTGGTCTGTCTGTCTGTCTGTTTGATAGGATTGGGAACAGTGGGGGCAAAACAGTTCCTCAGGGAAGTGATCCCTGCCTGTTTGACTGCTAGAGAACTGGAGATGTGTGTGCTCTACGTCCTTGTGCTGATACTTCTGGAGCAATCCCAATAGGTAGGCTAAGATGAATATCCACTAGTCAGATCTGGTCTTGCACCACGTATTTGAGTTGCAGTTTCTAAGTGTGGAAATAGCAAAGGTTATAGTTTCCAAAACAGTGAGTAAACAGAAGGTTTGAGTTGAATTCTTAAGCAGAAGACTGGAAAAAGATTTTAAGGCCAGACTGTGAAAGGCTTTGAATGTCAAGTTAAGGAGTCTGGCTGTTTTTGTATAGGCAATGGAAAGACATTAAAAAGTTTTGAATAGGAAGTTCCACATACGCTAAAAGTGGTATTTTTGGAAAATTTATCACATTACCCAGAGGGAAATGTGGAGACACATAGTAGAGAAAAAGAAGTTACTGTGTTCTATTAATGGTGACTTGCAAATAGGAAATATATGATCAGAAAAGGAGAAAGGCTGACTATATAATAAGATTCAGGATGAACAGTACTAGTCTACAGATTTATTTTCTTGCAATATCTCTTCTCAAAACATCCCTCTTTCTGTTGAGGGCACTGTGATTCTTTCAGTCACTTATATTCAACCTAGGAGTCCTCCTCGACTTTTGCTTCTCAGTCAACCATTCTATCCAGTCAATTACTGACTCTTATTGATCCTACCACTACACACTGACTCATATCTTACCCTTTCTTTCCACTCTCATGCCTTCTATGCTAGTTCAGGCCCTTATCGGTTCTCATCTGTATAATACATTACAGTAGCCTTTCAGTCAGTCTAATTTCTTCCCTCCTCAATTCCTACATAGCTGCCAAATTGATACTACTAAAACACTGATCTGACCATGTCACTTTCTTACTCAAAATCACCATTGTTTCCTGATTGCTGTTAGGATAAGATACAAAATCCTCAACCTGACTTTTGAGGTTCCGTATAGTATGGCTCCCACCTACTTTTTCATTCTTATTTCATATTAATCCCCTTTGCATAATCTTCATTCCTGTTCAGTAGACTTAACTGTTCCCTGTAGACAGCATTGAATTTCCTTTCTCTGGATTTACACAGGCTGTATCCCATGTCTAAAATCCAACCTCCCATCATCCCCAACTCCTAGAATCCCTAATTTCTTATAAAGTATAGTTCAGGTGGAACCTACTACATGAGGCTTGTCCTTATTCCTTCTGTAATTAGAGCTCTCTTTCCCTTGAAATTATATTGTAGTGATTGTATATCTTTTGTATTTATTTGTCCAGGTACAAATTGTATTCTTCTAACCTAGTAGGATGTAAGCTTTTACAGGACCTGTTTTTATTTTAGGGTTTGTTTGGTTTTTTTTTTTATCTTTGTATGCCCATCACCTAATACAAAGCAATGTTAATTGAATTGAATGATTAAGGTTGCTTCCAGCATGATTATCACTTTCTTAGAGGATTTAAAGAAAGAGATGGACAAGAATTGTACAAAATGAAAAAGTATGGATGAGTTGCAGTCTGTGTTGCAGAAGGAATACCTGTAGCATCCAGAGAGTCCTGAAGAATTGTTTAGGTAAAGGCAGATTGGTCCAAAGGTCTTCCTCAGTTTCAGATGCATAAAGACCTCTGCCTAAACCCAGATACTGGGATGCCACACTGAGATTGTTACTTGAGTAAACCAGGTATGAGGTGTAATAAACAAGGGCTAAACCATGGGGTGATGGCTGTTGTACAGAATCTAATTGCTGAGACAAAAAAATAAATCAGTTTCATATTAAAAAAATACTACTCTGACCTAGCTCAAAGAACCTTCAATCAAGATCAAACCCATTTTGTTGGAAACTCCCCACAGAGCTGACCTTTGCACTCTTTTAACTGACTTACTCTTGGATTCCTGGATGGGGTGTCTCCTGCTGGGTGAGTGGCTCTTTTGCTAGGTGTCATAGCCTAGGGGAGAGAGGTGGAGTAGAGACATCTCCCAGACATTTCTGCTGTGAGTGCACACTGTACAAAGTCGCTTTTATCCAGAATGGCCCCTACTGTACTTTTAACCTTTTAAAGGACCGTCAGGGTGAGGTCATTTTTCTGTCATCTGCACACTGTTATTTCTCTTCCAGTTCAGTCAATGTGAAAGTTGCTCACACTTCCTAAGGGGATGATGGAATGTAGCAGCCTCTTTACAGTTAGTGATTAATTTTAAAATCATTAACATAATTGCTCCTTATAACAGTTATCATTATCTTCCCCTTATTTTCTGTAACTACATTAACTGTGAGGAGGGGAAATCAGTTCATCTGCAGAAGTACTTGGCATGAGTGAGTCAGACTCTTAGTACATCCCTTTGTGAGACCAGCCCCATCTCCGTACATCTGCACATAAAAGGGAAGGGTAAAGGAAGTAAATAAGTATCATTATAGCAGCTACCATGTGCCAGGTTTTACAAGTGCTTGACAAATATGATCTCATGTGATCCTCATAACAATTCTGCCATGTAGATGCTATTATCATTCCTATTTTATAGTCTAGGAAATCTAAGCAAACAGAAATTAAGTGACTTGCCCAGGGTCACACAGCTAGTATGTATCTGAAGTTGAATTTGAACTCAGGCTTGCCTTACTCCAGGCCCAGTGTCCTAAGCACTGTGCCACCAGCTGTCTCTGAGTGAGTCTACATGCCCTTCAAATATGTGATGCTGTTGGTGAGAGATATAATGTGGAAGTGCAAGGATTTTTAAATATTTGAAAGGGGTTTATTTTAGAGTGTTTTGGCTACCCAAAGACCCTTGTGCTGAAATAACTTTAAGAAAGAAAAGAAACAAATAGAGAAAGAGAAAAGGAAATGCCAAGTGAAGTCATTTAATTTCCTGAAGATAGTGAATCTGCTCAGTAAAAGGAGAGAGACAACAGGAATATGGAGCTTTTGAAACAAAAACAAATGAAGCACAGAAATACTTGAAAGCTAAAAACCAGTCAACACGTACATCTGTCTTTTAGTTTTCTTTTTATTTCTACCTATTTTTTTTCCCCATTTCCTCTGACTTTTCCATAAGGAGTAGCATCATATAGGGCCAGCCTCAGAGTCAGGAAACATGAGTTCAAGTCATATCTTTGACATATATTCACTGTATGATCAGGTTCAAGTCTCTTAGCCTGTCCCAGGCAATTCTCTAAGACTATACCTTTCAAGATGGTTGTTGATTGGAGTTCCCTCCACCGATGAAATCACCACACTGGGCAATATTAAAAGAATCTTTTCCTTTTCCCAGTATGGAAACACCTTTCTTGAAGAGTAATGAATCCTGTGGATTAGCAAGGAGAAATTGTACTAGAAAAGGTAGGAAACGCTGATGTGTGTTTACAAATGTTCAGTACCAAAACCAGTTCTTATTTTTCTATTCAAATGTTCCCTCAGAACACACCAATGCAAAGGTAAGAATTATATGGAAGATTTCTGATCCAGGGTTTAATATTTTCTGGTGTTGCTTCTACAAAGGGCAGCTTGGGTTTTTGCTTAGTCTAAATGCTTGACTGTGCACGGAATATCCTTTTCCATCCATCCCCTGCAGCAACTCAGTTGAAAAGTCAGGCTAAACATATCCCATACGTTCATCCTGCATTTATTTATGCATATCAGATATATGACCTTTAATACCCAACTCTGACAACTGCTTTTAAATGTTCTTCATACCCTTCCTTAAATGTGAAGTGCTCATGACTATTTAAATGCAGCATTCCTATCTTCAACTTTTATATTATTTACATATAACCAAATAAACACAATTTAATGTAGAAGGATTGCAATCTAGTAAGGAGGGGCACTTTAATCACATGCAGTCCTAATTTATTTAAATGACATATAACTATGCATGCTATAGTTTTTTAGTCACAATTTTCTTACCAAAAGAACAAAGATACCAGAGAGGTAACGCCTACATCTCATTTCTAATTATAAATATCTTTCAACTTACCCTTCAACGATTTCACATGGATATTTTTCATTCCTGATCCTATAATTCCATGCAGGACTGAATAAGAAGCACTAAGCTTTGACAATAGGATTTAAATTTAAAGTCTGGCCCAGATTTCTCTTCCATGAAATCTTAACAGCATTTGCATTGTAGAGGTATATTCATGTTTTTGGAATTTTTCTGTCCTAACTCGTCAGTTTTTATTTTTAATCACTCATGAAATAGACAAGATATGTTATTTCAAGAGAAATAAATGAGTTTGTGATAAGATCTTGGCTCTTAAAAATTAATTGATTATTTCAAAATGAACATACCTTCTTTTCCTATTGAGAGCAGAGACAGCTACGTGAGCTAGTACACTATAATATTATAATTTTCTGAAGGAGAGGAATCATTATTCAGCTGTCCAAAGGGTTTATTATTATTATCATGCTTTTGTACTATCAGAATGCTTTCTCCTCCCTGAGTGTGTGTGACTGGAAGTTTGTATGTGGCTTTGTTTTCTGAAATGTAACCTACTCTTACTTCGGTGACCCCACTTTACTCTCAAATGACTTACTATTAGGAGGAGCCCATTCCCCTATGTGACATCACTCTATCCCCATAAAAATAGAACACTGAATGATTTATATAGAGCGATTTGAAGGATGTTAAGAAAGCCTTCCTACACATGCATATATTTACCTCTCTCTTCCACCATCCCCTTGGGACTGTCTTACTAAGTGAGGTCAGCATCTAGGGGCATCCCCAGTGAGCAGTAGGGGTAAGTACAGTGGAACTTCATATTGGATGATAATGTCTTTCTTCAGCCTACAATTGCATGTACTTTCTTGGCTGGCATATCACATCATTGACTTACATGCAGCTTGTTGTGTGCTAGAACCCCTGAACTTTAAGGAAAACACAGGAAGCTGCCCTTGCTGATCAATCATGAATCCTTAAAAGTTGTTGCACTTGTATTCTTCAACGAACCCGTTGAAGCTTAATTCAACTCTGAGTCATCATTGCAACAGAGCACCGAGCCTGGCCCAGGGCATTTACACCTTGGATAAATTTGTTGGTTTAAATCAGAGGTCAACAAACTCCTGGGCCTGGGCTCAAATCTGACCATCCATCTGTTTCTACAGGGCTAAGAGGAAGAATGATTTTCATGCTTGTAAATAAGGTGGACTGGTTTTGATCCTTAGACCACAGTTTGCTGAAGAGTAAGCATTGCAGGACCTCTATATCTATATTCATAGCCATATCTATATCATTTGTACCTATACCTCTGTTACATATAGTTATACACATATGTACACATGTATATACACACATATATGCACACATGTATCTATGAATATGAGTAATTTTTTTCAGTAGGGCACGATACATTTTATACAACAGAATAAAGTTAATATTTAGAAGTTAACCTGCTAAGATAAGACACAGAGATAGAACCTGGACCTATGATTTCATTGGTATAAGGAATTACAGTACAAGGAAAATTTCCTCCATGAATGCAAATTGATACCTTCTCTATAACTTGTAGCCTTAGATGGTTACACAGAGAGATTATGTGATTTGCCCAGGATCACATGAAAGTATAAATCAGAGACAAGTCTTGAATCCAGGTTTTCTTAGCTTTGAGACTGGATTTCTATCTATGAACCCATGCTGCCTCTACAAATATAACACAGTTTTCATAGAAATAAAACATGACCAGAGTAGGCAGAGACACATTTAATGTTCACAACTAGGTCATGACAATATGGTCAAAATAATGTTACCCAAACTGATGCGCAGGTTTAATGCTACAACAATAATAACCAAGGAAATTATGTAAAATGATGGAATTCAGTCAGAAATATGGACATATATGTTCCATCCTTAAAAATCTTTCACTTGACCCTGCTACTGTGTGACTAAGAGTACCTCCCAACTCCAGGCCCTCTAATTTCTTTTCACTCTTCATGGATCCCTAATGAGGTTCTCCTTAGGTACAGTATTTCATTATATGGTGGGTGAAAGGTCATAATCCCTGAGGGGGAATAGTTTTCCATTTATCTGTAGGTAGTTTCTCTTTTACCAACACCACCTCCTCAGAGGACTTTCAACTCTAGTTGTCAGTGAGACATGTGATAGCTCTGATGGCAGAATATGTATTTACCTAAAATGAGTAAAGAATAAACACAAAAGAAACAAAAACAATGCCTGCTTTCTAATATATAATGAATAGCTGAGTGGGATCACCTAAGATAACTGCCCTTTTCTTTGCCCAGAAGCTCATAGCAGTTCTGCTCCATTTGATGCCAAGGGGGGAAACACACACACACACACACACACACACACACACACACAGATTTTTCCTTTATAAAAGGATTTCCAGATCAGCAACTCATGAGTCATCAACCCCGTGAGAAAACTCTGTAGCCACATAGCACCAGCCCCTTAGTCAGTCATAGCCAGAAGTAAGCTCATTAAATGAGAGAGTATCTGTTCATGTTCTGTATAACCTATCTGGAAAAATAAATTTGAGCACACTCTAAGGATTCTACCCTCAATGGCCAGTTCCTATTCCCCACCCCACCCCCATTAAAAGAGAAGAAGGTTTTACTTTGACATGGAAAAAGAGTTCTTTTCATTCTTTTGGGTTTGGAGGGAAGGGGCATAGGATGACTGAGGACAAAAGGATTAAGGAGAGCAGCTGAAGGAAAGTGTGTGGTCTATTGAAAATGAGGTGGAAATTGGGCTTGAGAAGACAGGATTAGAAGGTATAGTTGTGGTGGATTTAGTAATCACTAAGAGATGCCTAGAAAGATGTTTGAGTTCTGAAAGCTTAGGTGAGCATCAGTGTGTACTAGATTGTATTTCATGTAGAAATTTTTTTTACATGTGATAATATATTACTAAAGCATGACTGGTTAAATATAATAGAAAGCAAAATGAAAATATTTCATGTTCAACTGGTTTTTCTTCATACTCTCATTCTGCTACTATTCCGTGTATATTTTGATTAAGAAAAATGACATATCTTATACCTAAGGTGACAGCTAACTGTCTAAAATTTTATACCTCAGTGATTATTTTTAGTTTCTTTTTCCATAGCCTTACTTTTGAGGAGAAACAGATGTACCATTTAGTTAGCTGTGATGTTGTAATTTTCTGGGAGTTTACCAATGGTCAAATATGCTTTTTTTCCCATGAGGCAGTATTGTGTAATCCAACCCAAGACAGATGACTTAAGTTTCAGTTCTCACCAATACTAGTTGTATAGCCTTGGGCAAACTGACACCTCTCCAATTCTCAGTTTCTTCATCCATAAAATGGAGATAGTGTTTGTATTATCATCTTCACAGGGCATTTAAGAGAAAAAAACACTTTGTAAATCTCAAAACTTCTCTTAAATGTCAGTTATGTTGTAATCCAATGCCATACTTGTGTTCTTGTGCTACTTAGGTAACTTATGTTATAGGCCAAGACTTTCAGGGGCCTTGGCCACATTAGCTCCCCAGTTCTACAAAGGTCATTAGGCAGATATGCAAGGAAAGTATAATCTTGTTGGGTGGATGCTCTCATTGTTTTCATGAATATCTAAAGAAAGTACTGA
>CM053597.1:100183371-100204619 GCA_028646575.1 Pseudocheirus occidentalis | reverse complement strand
CTTTACAGTGGGATTGCTGTTTTAGGGGTGGGGCAGGGGCAAGACTGGGAGAAAATTTGTAATTCAAAAATGTAATGAAAATGAATAATGTAAACAAGAAAACAAATAAAAAAATAAATTAAAAAAAAAGAAGCAGTGAGGTTAAATGATTTTCCTGTAGCCAGACAGGAAGGATCAGAATTGGGATTTGAATCTAGTTTCTTCCTCTTTGAGCTAACTACTATATCCCCTATGCTATGTTGCCATCACCAATTCACTAGAGTAATTATAAAATCATTTGGTTAAATGTTGACAAGCATGGAGAAGGCCGGATTGTTAGGTGTTTGCCCAAGATGAATGAAAGGAAAGATACTGGCAGAGTCAGATAAAGTTAACAGTGGCCAGTCAAGGCTCCATCCCTGTGAAATGGATTTTTCAGTGGAGCCAATCAGAAAATATCCACCACTTTCTCAAGGTCACACTCTTTGTTTTGTATCTCCTTGAGAACATAGTTGTGATAAAAGGCTAGTAGTAATGTTTGAATATTAAAGGAAAATAATTTTATCTATTTAATAATAATAATAATAATAACTTTGTATAGTACATCAAAGTTTGCAAAACTTGTTACTTATATTATCATAACAACTCTGAGAGTTGCCATTTTATAGACTAGAAAATTGAGGCAAACAAAGGTGTTAACAAGCATTTGTTGAGTACGTGCTAGGTATTGTGCTAAGTACTACAGACACAAAGTAAAAAAGATAGTTCCTGTCTTCAAGGAACTTTCTTTCTAGTGGGGGAGATATCCAAACACCTACGCAGGGATATGACATAGAGTAGATGGAAGGTAATCTGAGAGAGGAAGGGATTAGTAGCTGGATATAGAAAGGACTAGGAAAAGCCTTCTGGAATCCGTGTCATTTGAGCTAAGACCAAAAGAAAGTGAGAGCAGAAAAGAAGGCGAGGTGGGGAGCATTTAAGGAGTAGGGGATAGCTAGTGGAAAGGTGTCAAATGGAGGATGGAATATTGTGTTCTGGTTCCTTCTAGTGAGTCACCGTTGTTGAGTTATACTGTTTGTGAAAGGCAGTAAAATGTATGAAGACTAAAGGCTGGAAAGGTAGGAAGAAGGTAAGTTATGGAGGGCTTTTAAATGTCTATCAGAGGACACTGTTTCATCCTGGATGTAATGAGGAGCCCCTGGAATTCAGCGCTAATAGAGTGATGCCTTCAGCAGCTGCTCGGAGGATGGATTAGGTTGCAGAGAGACTTGAGATGGGGAGACCACTTAGAAGGCTATGGAAATAGTCTAGTTGAAAGTTGATGAAGACTTTAATTCGGGTTTTGTCCTAGTTTCCAGTAAGAGTGGAAGAAAAGTCTAGAATTAACATTGGGCAGTGAATTGGAAATATGTGGTGACTGAGAATGAGTAAGCACGGATGACACCAAGGTTTTGAACCTGGTAAATTGTAGGATGTTAGTATCCTCAGTACTAATAGGTAAGTTGGGAAGATGGGAGTGTTTTGGGGAAAAATAATGAATTCTCTTTTGGATGTGTTGAGTTGAAGTTCCTATGAGACATTTTGTTTGAAATGTAAAAAAAAAAAAACCAGTTGGTGATATGTGTGTGAGTATGGTTTAGGAGAGTGGCTAAGGTTGGAATATATAGGTCTGGGAATCATCTGCATAGAAATACTAATTGAACCTTTACTAGTTAATAAAATCACTAAGCAAGATAGCATAAAGGGAGGAGAGAAGAAGATAGAGGCCACATTATTGTCTACAATAGGCATGAAAAAGAAAAGTATGGCACATGGTATAATGAAAAGAACACCAAACTCTTGCTAGCTGTGTGACCTTGGGCAAGTCACTTAACCCCAATTGCCCTGCCTTCCCATCCAAACAAATAAAGGAAAAAAAAAAAGAAAAGAACACCAGACTCAGAATCAGACCATCAGAATTCATATCTTAGCTCTGTACTTTTATCTCGAAAACTTTGGGCAACTCATTTCATTTCTCTGGCTAGCATGTAAACACATAAACCCATTTTTCTTTGACAGAACATGATGAGGTGCTTTTGGAGATTTAAAAATAAACAACAATAATAGTTCATATTTCCACGATGCTTTAAGATTTGCAAAGAGATTTATATATAGTAGCTTATTTGATTCTCATAAGCCTGGGCAGAGGTACTATTACTACCCCCATTTTATAGAAGAATAAACTAAGACTGAGAAGTTAAGTGACTTGCCCAAAGCCATACAACTAGTGAGCATCTAAAGCAGGATTTAAACTTACATCTTCCTGACTCTGCGTCTAGCACTCTATAAACCAGGCCTGCACAACGTTCAACCCATGTGTCACTGACGGCCTTCACACTGGTGGTGCCTGTCCAAGGATTTCAGGTGGCCCACAAAAAATGCAGAGGATGTAAATTCAGGCCTGTGCAATATACTGTCTGCTGGCTGTATATTGTACAGGCCTGCTATAAACTATGCCCCCTTGTGGTCAGCATTACAAAAATACACTGATTATGTTGTCTCTTTCTTCCTTCCTCTCTTCCTTCCTTCCTTCCTTCAATGAGCTTCATTTTTTTTTTCCTGTGTGGAATGAATATCTTAGAAAGTTTTCCCTAGGAAAAGGATAATGCCAGGCTAAGCCTGAATAAGGTCAGTTTCCTGGTAATTGAGTAAGTAATTGGTAAAGAAACAGAATGAGACTCACAGGCCATTCAACAGTGAAAAAGAGATTTACTTAGCTATATCAGGAGGATATTCAACAAAGATAGGTACTGAAGAGGTCTCAGGTTGATTCTGCTATTTTTTTTTCAAGATTCAGCTCAAACATCATCTTCCACATGAAGTCCCGCTTTCCCCAACTGCTAGTGTATTTTTCCTCCCAATACCTTATAGTTATTTTTACATATTATATATGCATTTATATATGTACATGTTGTCTCTCCCATTAGAATATAAGCTTCTTTGGGGCAAGAATGTCACTTTGTATTCTTGGTGCTGAGAACAGCATCTGGCATAAATGTGTGTTGATCTATTGATGGATCGTACCATTGGAGATTACCCTAATAAATGAGGACACACACCCAATGAACTAATAGTTGCTACAAGGGTTAAAAACATTTTAAGCCAGATTGTAACTTCTAATTAAGCACATAAGATATTCTTATCACTTGCTATTTAATAATTTCTTGGAACAGGTGCATTAAAATGAGTTTGCTTTCATAATGGGGACATTATTTTTAGATATGGCATATCATATTTTTGAATATCACTTTACATCCCCCTGCCTCTATTTTCATATGCGAAACTTTGATTAATAGCAAGAACAGATTAGAAGGCTGACATAGTGAGAGAGAATAAATGTCAGAGGTATTCCTCAAGCAAAGTGAGGAAAAATCTGCCATAAGTGGGAGGTAGCATGCTGAAATGGACACAAAACATCTCATAAAATGGAAGAAAAACAGGGTAATTGACTGTTCTTTGGTCAGTCACAGAAGGTCACCTTTACTGAAAAAAATTCTTTGTACCCTTTTTATCAGAAAATTGCTTGCCATTTGGAAAGCTGACATGTTATCCCTTGCCTTCAATAGTACACTTCAGTCCGAACAATTACATTGCGCCATCCAGCATGATGCTGTTGGAGGTTTAAAAAAAAAAGCAAACCTGTTCCTGTAGCTAAAAGGTAATTACATGAAAGCTCACCTTCAGTTTCAATGGCAATTTATGTTTTCAGAAGCCCCAGAGTTAGCTACATGGCAAGATAACTATTGCATCTACATTTTTCATGAAAGAATTTCATTGTTTTTCCACTGCTTCTTTCTTCCTCCTTCACTACAGAGCTAGTATATTTATGTTATAGTATATATTCAGAAATCTGCATGGGCAACATCATTTCTACTTGGCTTCGCCAAAAACCTGTTTATGGTCCAGGACAAAGGGAAGACATCACCATTGTAATTTTATAAAGTGTATATGCTCAACTCTCTGCAGTTTTCTCTCTCATGAGTGCTCATGGAAACTATGGCTTCTGTCCAATCCTTCTTGGCTCTGTGACTATTTCCTATCTAATCAAGATAGCCTTTGACAGAGCCTGGGATCCTCTCTGGTCATTAGAAAGTCCCACTAGCCCAAGCATGTCTGAACTTGCCTTTGGACACCCTTGGGAGAATTTTTCTCACAGTTTTCAGCCTTCCTTTCTCCCTCCCTGGGTAGTGAGGATGGAGGTGGGGGTGTTTGTGACTCCACACAAGAACTCACTTAGAAAACCTCATTTAATTCCTTCTGATGATGGATAAAAAGAAAAACATCTTATGAAAGGTACAACTTCACTATGAACAATGACTTTACATGCTCTATAGGAGTAAAACATCTTAGACGTCGGTATCAGTACAATTTCTTGAGGTCACAGTTAAAACAAAGTGAAGCTTTAATACACAGATTCATTTTAAACTGCAAAAATATAAAGTTATATCAGATTTGGAGCTAGTAGAATATGTGAAACAGTGAAACCATTAGAAGTGAGAAATTACTTCATCAGAAATGATATTCTTTTATGTTCCCCAAAGGATTTAATATTTTAATTAGTTATTTCTTTTATCTGTGTAAATGTTATTCCATCTTTGCTGTAGTGTAAATTTCAGGAAGGGAGGGGATGTATTTTGTTTATCTTTGTATCTCTGCCAGTACCCTGAAAAATATGTTGTACATAGTAGGCTCTTTATTTCTTGGATAAAAGAATGGAAAGTTCTTTAGATTTTTCAAATCATACTGTACTCCAAAAATTAGCCAAAAAAAAGAGCAGATGAATACCAACTTGGGTAGAAATTTATTTATACCACTTAATTCAAATTAAAACGAAATCCTGTCAGAGCTTGTGAACTGACTTCTCAAAAGAGAAAGCCAAGCTATTAATAGCTATATGAAAAAGTGCAGCAAGTAACTAACAACTGGAAAAATACAAATGAAAACAATTCTGAGGTTCAGCGTCATACCCCTCATATTGGTAAAAATGACCAAAATGGAAAACGACATTTTGGAGATGCTCCGGCAAACTAATATACAATTGGTGTAACTGTGAATTACAACAGCCATTCTGGAAAGCAATTTGAAACCATTCCTCAAAAGTCACCAAATTTTTCATAGCCCTTGACCTGGTAATACCACTACTAGGCTTAGATGTCAAAGAGGCAAAAAAAAAAGAGAGATAAAAGAATCTTAAAAATATTTATAAATGCTTTTTTTTGGAATGGTAAGGAACTAGAAAGTTGGGTCATATTCATCAGTTGGGGAATAGCTGAACAAATTATGGCATATGAATGTAATAGAATATTATTGAGTCATAAGAAATAATAAAAAGTACAATTTCAGATAAATCTGAGAAAACTGATGTAGAGTGAAGTGAACAGAACTCAGAGAACAACTTATGTAATAACAATTGTATTGTAAAAACAACATAGAAAGACTTAAGCACTTTGATAAATGCCTTGATTCCAGAAGAGTAATAATGAAACAAGTTACCTGCCTCCTGTCAGTGAAGTAATGCATTCAAGTTCATAATGAGGCATTCGTGTTTGGCATGGTCAATGTGGGGATTTGTTTTACTTGACTATGCACATGTGATACAAGGGTTTTGTTTTCTTCCTTTCAACTTAGGGAAGAATTAGGAGGGGAAAGAGGAGCTAGCTATAGGATTACCCTCCAACCCTCCCAAAAAAAGTAAAAAAGAAGGTCAATGAATAACTTTAAAAAAATTCACAGATGGTTGGTAAGGAAATACAGACATGCAGTACATTAAAAAACACATGTTTAATTCATTATATTCTTGAATGGAGAAGCAAGTTGTATACTTTGAAGATTCATGGATACATATGTAATCCTCTTTTTCCCTTCTTTGTACATGGAGATTCTCATCTTATCTGATGGTTGTTAAGGATAAAAATAAAATAAAACATTTAATACTAATCATTTGAAATGGTCCTTCATGGTTTCTTTCTTAGAGTTGCCAGAAAGAATCAACCAATAAGCTGTTTTCCACATAGATTATAACATAGGTATTCACATGTACCAACATCAGGTGGCACTTGGTGTTTTTAATGAAAATCTCTTTGTGTCGCTGGAACAAAAACCTCATAATTCTTCTGTTTTGAGGCACAGAAAAGGAAGGGGGTGACAGGAGAAAAGAAGGTGAAGGTTAGACATAAAAGTAACCACACATTGAAGACAAACTCCCACTTTACCTGCTTTCTGGAGATAATTAAAACAAAACTCTAAGCAAAAATGCACAAATTAAAATGCTGCAAATGTCAACAGAAACCAGAAAAGGCTAATTTATTTGACACAGAATTTCAGTCGTTCTATGTGCATAGAAAGGCCACGCAGAAAGGTCAGTGGTGATAATGATGTTTTAGTGACTCTATGACAACAAGTATAAGACAGAGGAATCTTACTTATAGAAAGTAATATGTTCTTTGAGATTCCTTTCAGTTTTTCCTACTTCTAAGAGCTCTAACATTTAAGGCTCTTGGGGTAATAAACCAAATTTAAAATTTAACTTTATCAGCTTTATTATAATTATATTTGTACTTATAAATTATATTATTATTTTAAAATTTACTGTATTGAAGTTGAATTTCAGGGTACATGAGCTTGAATCTGTGAAAAGCCATTCTTATTAGCGCATAGTTCCAGGATTGGTGGAGTAGCTTTTTAAATAGTCACTTAATCTGTGAACTCATTGCTTTTGTAATTTGTTGGGGGCAGGCAGAGACTAGATCAGTTTTAGGAATTTGAGGTCAGGGTAAACAAGGGGTCCTTGGGACATTTAAAAATATATTTATTTTTTTCTGAATTTAATAATCAGTAAATAGGATGAGCATTTCTATGAATTTTTGTTGTTCAGGTGTTTCAGTTGTATCTTAACCTCCATGATACCATTTTGGGATTTTCTTGGAGTGGTTTACCTTTTCTTTCTTCACCTCATTTTAGAGATGAGGAAATGAGGCAGACAGGGTTAAGTGACTTTCCCAGGATCACACAGCTAGTAAGTATCTGAGGCCAGATTGGAACTCATGAAGATGAGTCTTTTTGATTCTAACCCAGTGCTGTATCTACTGTGCCCACTAGCTACCCTGTACATATTCCACATATTAGTAAAACAGAAAAAAAATTCAGAAACTAAAAATTTCCATTATGTAGGGTTTGCTCTTCTTTTAAAGTATATAACAAATCCAAAATGTAGCTTTCACCCTTTTGTTTTCTATCCCTTTTCTTATTTTATTTTGTGTTCTATACTTAGTCCTCCTTTCCCTTCTCCCTCCACTGCCCTCTCTCCTACTACATTTTTCTAAGCAGGAGGATTGATCAGTTTGTTTTCTTTCAAGGGAAATGGAGACCTTGGAATTTGTTCCAATGAGAAATTATTCTCTGGGCCTAGCCATTTAGTAAAGGGTAGTCTTCCATCCCTACCTGAGCTACACCTGCTACATGTGTGTGTAAGCCTAATTTCTCTCTGGAATTTCAGTCCTGCCTGCTAAACATCTCTACCTAGAAATCCCATTAGCATCTAAAACTCAATATATTCAAAATGGAACTCATTATCTTCCCTCAAAGCCTACTTCCTCACCCCAATCCTAAACTTTCCTGCTTTTGTGGAGGATACCATGTGGCAGAGTGGTAAGAGCACTGGCTCTAGGAGTTAGGGAACCTTCTGATGCTTACTACTTGTGTGACCTTGGGAAAGTTATCCTTCCTGGGCCTCAATTTCTTCATCTGTAGGATAGGGGTGTATGAATAAGATGGCTTCTGAGGTCTCTTCTAGATCTATGATCCTTCCAGGCAACCTAGGAATCATCCTTTATTCTTCCCTCTCTCACCCTACAGCTTTATCTAATCAGTGGCCAAATCTTGTGGATGCTATTCCCACAACATTCCTTGCTTCCATCTACTTCTATCCGTTTACATGACTGACACTCTAGATTAGCATCATTCCATCTGGGTAATTATAATAGCCTACTCAGTCCTCTCCCTGTTTCTAGTATGTAACCATTCCAATCTTTGGGGTATATAGGATGTTCAAGGAGGCTTACAATCTGTGGTATGAGGACTTGTGGAGCCCTTTTCAGGACTGTTCATCCACCTTTGGTGTCCACCTGGCACCCAACTCTCACCTGTGGCTTTAAGAAGCTGCAGCATGCCCAGCAGCCACACATCTGTAAAACCATCTCCGTGGATGGGCTAAACCATGTTGAGGGTGACTAAGGGGCCTCAGATACTTTGGTGAGTTAGGGGGATTTGTCTACACCAAGTATATGAAGATGGGAAGATAAGAACAATTTGTTCCGTGGCCATGAAGGTGTCTGAAGCAGGCGGCATGGAGCTTGGTCCAACAACGGAGAAGCCAAGGTCATTCACTGCATTCTAGGCCATCACCAGCCATCTTGACTTCTGTCTTGCCACTGAACTTTAATGACTCTGGAAGAGAGAGTAAGGCTGATGACTTTGTGCAATTTTGCCTCAGTTAAATCCAATTCACTTGAAAGTCAAGATATCACACCATGATGTCACTGGCCCTCTGAAAACAAAGGACAAACAACAACAACAACAAGAGCAACAGTCCTTATTCCACCCAGGTCAAATGAATATTCCTAAAACGGAGATCTGAACACATGATTCCACTGCTTAACCATCCATTACACCTAGAATAAAAAGCAAACTCCTCAGCCTGGCAACCGATGCCCTCCACAATGTCACTCCCACCTACTCCTCCAGGCATTTCTTGGTGCTCCACTTCATTTACTTTAACTTGCCAAATTGGCCAACTAACTGCTCCCTGAATTCACCAGTCTATCCCACCTTTGTGCTTCTGCATAGCTTATCCTTCATGCTTGGAATGTATACCTCCGTGCTTTACATCTCTTAGAATCTATAGTTTCTTCAAGACGCATCTCAGATGTTGGTTCTACATCGTCTTTCCTAATTACCAACCCTCCCAACATGCAACCAAGTTGTTAGTGTTCTCACTTTTTCAGTAACCTTGTATTTATTTTTCTGTTGACATGTTTGATCTTCCCAGTAGAATATAAGACCTTTGAAGGCACAGACACTTTCCCTTTTTCCTTTGTATTCCCTAATCCCACCAGGGCCTCTCATATAGAAGATCCTTAATAAGTACTTGTTGAGTTGAATTAATTTCTGATGCAATTTTCCAAAAATATTAGTTTTCATCAAGTCTGATGAGTCTAGTGCAATTCATTTAATGAGTCTTTCTGAAGTTTTGAAAAAAGAAATTACTGAGTTAGAATATGTGCCCCAGGCTACATTTTGTGGAAACAGATTGAGTCTTTTCAGTGGAATGATAATGACAAGAGGCTGAGTGATTTTTAAGTGAGAATGACAAAAAGCAAAATAAATTGTAGAATCTTAAAAAAGGATGAGAGAAGAGGTATTTTCAAACCAGCTCATTAGGATGCAACCTGAATAAAGCTTAGTGATTTGTATATAGTACATAGAAACCTAAAAAATGTAACTAAAAGCAGTCACACAATTTTTGGTAATTCTGAATTTAACCGTATTTTGTACTAACTAGCTACTAAAATGAGAGGCTCTTATGGCTATAACAGGAGATTATATGACTAGAGAGAACATGAGTTTGGGAGCTTAAAGCCTTGAGTATCATATAGACTTTAATTTTAGGTTTTCTGCCTGTCCCAATTTGTCAATCTATGGCATAAGATCTCTAAAAATTAGAATGAATTTATACTTTAGTGCTAAGCACTCAGAATTTTCAGGAAAATACAGTGGATATTTTAAAAGCAGGATAGCTTATTCTTTGAATTTGTCCGTTATTCCCTTGCTTTTTAAGTGAATCTGTATACTATCACAGCTTTACTACACTGGATACATTAACTGTGTGCACTTATAATCATGGCCATTTTGTATATGAACAAGTATTTATGTATTAACCATATGAGACAGAGGGCACATATTTGACTTTGTAATCCCTGATGTCAGTGATTGATCATATTAATGTGTCGGGTGGACCTTTTGCCATCATTACTACCATAGCAATCATCTAGAAGAAATTTCTAAGTGGCTGACTCAGCTTAACAGCCCATCTGTCCTCTCCCCAACTCCCCTTCATTCTTTTCCAATCCAAACCACACAAGTCACTCCGGAGTATGTACAGAGGCAAGATACCTAGATAATGAGTTCAGATAATGAGCTTCCATTTTCTCCCTCAGTGTCTAGTGTTTATAGCCATGTTGTGATGAGAAAATAATATTTTGGCCTAGTGGAAATACTGCTTGTAAAGCTGCAGCAGAGAAATAATTCCAAGAGGAAAATATATTGGTAGACAAGCTGGCATCTTCTTTGCTCCACTTTGATGTCACTCCTGACTCAATCTATAACTAAAGTAACAAAAATGTTGTTTTTGAACATTTGGATTTTGACCAGAGTGACAACAGGGTAGGACAATTAGGCTGTACCTTAGGCAATGATTAGATTTAATGCTATTTTCATCAGCTCAGAAGGAACTCAGTTAACAATCTGTTAAACTCCAATACTACTAGCTGGAGCACATTCTCTGACCCCTGACCCTACCTCGTTTAGTGTCTTACTATTGCTTCCTTATGAAATTCCCTTTCAGCATCATGGGGTATAACAGCAAGCATGCCAGCACACCCTGCTAGCACAGGTTCTTTGATCTGCTTTACTAAAAGAGACAATTTTAAAGGGATCCACAGTCTTACTTTAATTACAGATAAGTAGAAAGAAGTGAGTATCCAAAAAAGAATTCAATAGACAGGGCTCTGTCTAAACAGAATAAGACAACCACCCACATACACCACCAGACCAGAAGAAAACCAACATCCGAACAGTCAGGGGCTCTTGACAAATAACTACTCAGAGTCTGATCCAGGGAACGAAAAGGTGCTTCTCACGAGTGAGCCCCTGAAACAAAATGCCAGCCTCCCAGAATATATAACAAAGACTCCAGCCCCTGATTGGCTCAGAGCCAGAAGGCACCAAACCTACCTGACTCAGCACAGCTGTGAATTATCAAGGTTCAAAGGCGATTAATCCTTCAGATGTTTACAATTTAGTCTGAGCCTGGGAAACAACTCCAAAAGTTAACTTGAGGGCACATATTTCAGAATTTTAGAACTAGAAAAGACTTCAGCAGTCATGTTGCCCAACCTCATAACTAAAACCAAATTCCCATAGAAACAAACCCAATATATGGCCAGCCAGCCTCTGGTTGAAGACTTCCCTTGTGAGGGAACCTAGCAACTGCCAAGACATCCTATTCTACTATTGGCAAATGTGACTGTAAGCAAGTTTTCCTAATGAGAACTCCAAACTGGTCCCTTTGCAATTTCCATCCATTATTGCTCGATCTGACCCCCTGGAGCCCAAAGTACAAAACTATTCCAAATACCCATTTCAAATGACGGTCCTTCATTGATCTGAAGACAGCCCTTATGTTCCCACTTAGTCTTCTTTTCTTGAGGATAGAGATCTTTCAGTTCTTTCAGCCTATTTTCATATGCCATGGACTCAAAAGACCCTTAATTTCCTATTTTAACAGTGTCCTGAAACCATGGCTTCCACAACTGATCGCAGTATTCTAGCTGTGTCCTGACAAGGTCAGAGGACAGAAGACTATCACCTTCTGATGACTGGAATTTATACCTTTATTTAATGTAGCATAAGATGGTATCAGTTTTGGTTTTTTTTTTTTTGTTTATCACATAGCACTCCTGTTATTACGATATTGAATTTGTGGTCCGAGAGTTTGTCTTCTTCAAATAAATTACTATCTAACCATTGATCATCCATCTTGTTTTTAAAAAATTGCTATTTCAAAATCAAGTGTATTTTACATTTATAGCCGTTGAATTGTTATTCAGTCATGTTTAGCCTATTAGAATCTCTTTGAATTCTAACTTTTTCATAAGCTATACCAGCTAATTCTTCAAGCTTTTTGAAATCTGAAAATTTTGTGACTATACTATGTCTTTATTCAAATAACTGATAAAAATGCCAAGTAGCTGGGCAGCTGAGTGGTACACTGAATAGAGCACCGGCCCTGGACTCAGGAGGATCTGAGTTCAAATCTGTCCTCAGACACTTAACACTTACTAGCCGTGGGACCTTGGGCAAATCTCATAACCCCACTTGTCCTGCCTTCCCCCCTTCAGAAAGACAAAAAAAAGTCCTAGAAATGCCAAGTAGCACAAGGCTAACTATAGATCCATGGGACATACCAATGGAGACCTCCTATCAAGCTGAAATTGTACAGTTAATGGATATTATTTGAACCTAGCCCTTCAACCATTTCTTAATCTAATCTATCTAATGGTATTCAGGTCTAGTCCATAGGTTCCCAAAGTGGATGATACTGCCTCCTTGCGGGTGCTGGAATGATCCAGGGGGGTGGTAGTAGCCTCAGGTGCAATTGGGGGGCATTGAATAAAAACAAGGGGGCAGTGGAATCATAAGGAAAGAAGAGAAGATAAGAACATTTTGAAAAACCATTCATACATGTTTCATCTTTTGTGTAAAAGAATTAAAAGTCATGGTAATTAAATTATTTCCCAAATAAACACACAAAATGCAAGTTATAACCAATCAGTAATCAAGTCTGCTGATAGGTCTTATAAGCAAGTGTTAGCAGGCAAGCATGTTGCACATTGTCAGGAAGTCCAGCTTTCATTGGCAGGAATATGTGTGTGTAATGACTGGTTTCCAATATGATATTATACATGTATAAGCAATACATGTAGGCAGTCCAAAAAAAGAAGATCTACATTGGACATGTCCAAAAAAATTCATTTCATTCTGAATTCTGAGTCCTTCACCTCTCTATGAGAAGGTGGGTAATATGTTTTATCATTAGTCTTCTGGAATCATGGTTGATGATTATTTTTATAAGATTTCAGTATAATAGTGTTCCATTCATTTATATACCATTGCTTATTCATCAGTTCCCCAATTTATGGACACCCCTTAAAGTGCCCTTTTTACCACCTCAAAAAGAGCTAGATATGCTTTTATACATCCTTAGAATCTGTCTGGACCATATTATCAAATATCCTTTCTGTGCTATTGCCAAACAAAGCTTTCATTTACTGTTGAATGACCTCCAAATGTCTCATTTTATCCTAATTGTTGTTTTTCAGCCAAGTCTTACTCTTTATGACCTGATTTGGGGTTTTCTTGCCAGAGACACAGGAGTCCTTTGCCATTTCCTTTTCTAGCTCATTTTACAGATGAGGAAACTGAGGATACAAGATTAACATATTTACCCACCAGTTAGTGTCTGAGGACAGATTTGAATTCAGGTCTTGCTGACTACAGTCCTGGTGCTGTATCCACTGTGCTACCTAGCAGCCCCTTTATACTGGACCTAAACTAACAAGGGACATGCATGAGTCAGGGCCAACCATTTTATTGTTCTAAAGCAATGTCCTAAATAGCTTGCTCAGTGTAACTTCTTGGGTTGTTATTCATTATGGTCAGGGAGGACTGATATAAAGACAAGGGTCCATTCTCAAACTCCATTAAAAGCAGCAAGGCAGCTAGACTGACCTTGGGCAAATCATTTAACTGTTGTTTGCCTCAGTTTCCTCAACTGTAAAATGAGTAGGATTAACAGCACCTATTTCACAACATCATGAGGATCAGATGGGATAATATAGGCACATAGTAGGTACTATATAAATGTTTTTTTCCCTTCTGTTCCCCAAGGGAGAAGAACCCCCTGGTTTATTGCTTTGTGTGGTGATAGCTGACAAGGCTGGTGGTGAATGTTGGACATTTCTCGTTTGAGGTGTCTGGAATTTCATCAATACATATATAAAGATGTTTAATTCTATAAGAAAAAGCATGGAGCTCAATTTTCCCTCTTCAAGTTCAAGAGAGGGCCATGGGATTTCAGCACTTTAGAATTAGAAGAAACCATAGAGGTCATCTAAGGAGAACTCCTCACTTTCTAGACAAGAACACTGAGACCCAGAGAGGATATGGACTTCTCACAGGTCACATCGTTGTAAACTGAAGATCTGAACCCAGGTTTTCTGCCTCTTTCTGCTATTTATGATGTAGTTTGGAGTGCTGGGAACCCAAAAATGCAAGGGGACAGGGTGGGTCTGCCTTGAAAGAATTCCACCATTCCAACCTTCTTTCAGTCAGAGACAAGATTTACTGTGTTGCCAAAAGAAGTGGGAGGGAATCTAAGAATCTGCACAATTTGATGGAGGTAAAATTGGTATTTTTATACAGAAAGACTGTGAGAAAATCTGGATGGGATGAAGGAGTGGCAAGTAAGCTAACTAAGTAACCAGGGTGGATTGGGGTGGACCAGATACCTTGGGCAGAGTTACCAGTGATCTGGGGAAATTCAGGGAATGGGTTGCTGATTTGTATGGAAAAATTCAGGGTCCACTTCTCATTACCCTATCATTTCCACTGTAGCAGTTCATTTGTTTAAGAGGAAGAAGAAATGATGAATCTCTTACTGTTCATATTCTGCATCTGTCTTCAAGAAGTGTTGTGTGTTTGCTATCCTTAGAAGGTTTGTGGTAAGCCCTATAGAAACTTATGAATTCTGCCTAGGGACCATGTTTGCTTGTACTTCAAGTCTCTTCTACTAGTAATTAAGTACCTCTCAGTCTTGGGTAATTTGGGAAAAGTGGGACACTCATAATTGAATTTTCTGTGAAATAAAATTCTTACATTATTATCCCATACTGATCAACCTCTAACTTCTATTTATAAACAATTCAATGGCATAGTTGGGATACAGTTCAAATTAATGCAAACACCCAATGACAAGGTACATACTCTTGTTGGTGAGACCAGCTGTTATCAAATCTGCTATCTGCTTCTCAGAGCAGCAGTAGACCTGTTCCCAGATTTTTCTACAACTCTTGGCCCACTGCTACCTGATCTAGCCTATTTCTGGCAGGGTTTCAGAGGGGAAATAGTAATTGCCAGCTTAATACCCAGCTATTAGCTCCAAGCATCCTCTGCTCTGAAGAGACCACTTTGAGTTTCTTTAAGTATATACTGGTTATTTGGAACACTGAGCCCTTACATTCTATCCCTACCTCACAGTTAAAAGAAAATGGAAGAAGTACCCAGTACCCAGTGATTCCTCTCTCTGTCAATGCTCCTACCTTGTGATTGATGGCCTCTATTTTATATTCCAGCAGGGCTAACAACAACTGATTCCTTCTTGAATGGATTGGGTTCCTTTCCCTGCCTGAAGCTTCTAACTATCACTGAACAAAACAAAGAACACAGTGGTTCTTAAACTAAAATATACCCTAGTTTCCTCCCAAAGAGAACAGCTGAGCTTTTGGGCATCATGGAAAAAAATAATCAGATTGCTGTAGCTACTGAAAGAAACTGCCTGCTTCTTATTCAGCCTCTGCTTTAGCCTAGAGAATACCCTCTAAGTATGTACATCCTAAGATGTATTGCTGCAGTATGCGTAATGATATTGCCTCTCATTATATAGGTATGCATGTATATGTGAATGTGTGCATATGCATTGACTTTCCATATTAAGTGGGCAAGGAGAGAGAAATTCTCATCTTCTACAAACACCTCCCCAAGTGGGCACTCCAACATAATGGTTTATTTCATCCTGGTTGGGATGTGAACAGAAATGAATAGAAGGCAGGACTATTAGTACCTGGATCATTTCTTCCTACCTTCTGTTACCAGGAAAAAATTAAACCTATTTACAGCACAACTAAGGTTGTGGCCTTCACTTAGCTGTTAGTGAACACCTATATCATTGGTTGTTTAGAAGGATGAACTTAAGGCTGCCTTATCCTAGATTTTTCCTTTGCTTTTCTCGATAGTATTTGAGCAGGATTTCAGCCACCTGGATCTCATTCAAGTTCCTGAGTCTGAGTGTGAGATGGAAAGCAATTTTTCTTCCCACATGTGTTTGTTTTTAGCCTGACATGTTTGAGCATTGAAACACCATGGTGATGAGAGAAAAGATCATTTGGGGGGCATTTTCAGATCATACAAAATCAGGAAGTGCAGAAAATCATGTAAGTTTGATGTCAAGAGCCCCTGGGTCAAAGAGATTTGGACAAGTATTGGGAATTGTGCAATATCAAATGTGGAGAATCATAGGCTTTCCATAATTGCTCCTTTTGCCATACATAGTCAATTGATTCTTCCATAGGAGACTAGACTTTTGGAAACTCCTTTCATTCCTCATGTGTTACAAAGCAAAAGCAAGTCCTTGCTTACATTCTAGTTTGAGAGATGACATGTACATAAGTAGGCATATAAAAGAGACATACAGAATAGATGAAAGTTCACCTTACAGAGGTAATAAGCTGGAGGGACTAAGGCATGCTTCTTGCAGAAGATGATGTTTAAATTGGTTTTAAAGCCTAAACTCAATTCATTCTGAAGCTCATAGATTGGACCACAATAAGTCCCTGCCCAAGTTCCACTTAATGCCTATATTTTGGGCTCTCCTGGCTTAGAGTGAATGCCAATGGTAACTGTTTCTCTTTGGAATAGCAACCTTGAAGGTCTTCCCCTCCTGACTTGATTTTTTTCTTTTTTCTAATTAAAGGAGCCATCCCTTGGCTCACTTCTTAAAGGGGCCTATTCACTTAATTGGCTTTACCTCATTCTATGTGAGTACATGAAAACCTAAAAGGGCTAGGGTCTCCCATGCATCCTGGGCCATCTCTAGTCATCCTGATGAATATCAGGTCGCTGGATCCAGATGTTTCTAGAGAAAAAAAGTGAGGCTGGTGCCCTTGCACAGCCTGCCCTCACTCAAATCAAAGTCAATTGCAAGTCACGTCATCATTTCCCTGATGTCATGGTCCTCTTCAAAAACAAAGGACAAACACAACAACAAAGGAAGTCAGGGATTCTAAGAGGTAGAAGTGAGGGAGAAGAATATTCCAGACATGGGGGACAGCCAGTGCAAATGCATGGAGATGAGAGATGGAGCATTATGAGGAATAACAAGTGGTTGCATATATGCAAATCTGTACTATTTGAAGTTATAATTATATTAAATATGGTCATTGGTTCTAGCCAATAAAAATGTGCCATGTATGATGTGGTTTGGGATGCTTTTGTCTGTAACCCCAATTTGTAAAAATCTCCCTTATGCTTGGGTATCTATGTAACATCGGTTTGTAACAAGCCTGTGTAATTAAGTTGTAAAAGTTATACTTTCCCCCTGCCATAAACCCTGCTTCGCCCCTTTCCCCAGCCTGAAAGTCTTTCCTTAGCTAGAAATTTTCCTAGAAACAAGCCCCTGGGAAAGTCTCAAAAGTTTCTATAAACAAACACTTAGAGAAATGCATAGCCCCTTTGTTCTAAGTGCCCAGCTGTACCCAAAAGCCTTGAGCAACTTTATCAGGAAAAAACTCTGTCTCAATATGGTACCTCCTGAATCCCTAATCAGTCTAGTTCCCAGACTTGGAAACAATTAAAACTATCCTCCCAACAGCCATATTGAACATATGTCATTTGTCCTTGACAGTAAGCAGCCTGTGATATATCAAGCTCAAAACCACACCTCCCTCTCACCCAACCCTCAGAAATTTACCAGTGAATCATGGGTAATTCCCATATGCAATTGATTAAAAAAGTACATGTCCCTTTAAGCATTGGCCACTCCTAGACCACTCCCCAACTCCTCCCCAACTCCACCTTTGCCCACCTAGTTAGCATAATTAGCCTTTGACTGACAGTTTTAGGGTTATAAATCCTGTTCCTCAAGCCCAAACTCTTTGCAGGTCTCCTTAACCTTTTCCTGCCCACTGCAGAGCATAAAACTTTATAACTCTACCCTAGATCCCTGCACTTTGCAGGTCCCCCTTTCTCCTGCCAGCTACTAAGCCGGCATATCAATAAACTTTATAACTTTTCTAAAGACAGCTTGGGGCCTATTGAAATTCTTTTCCAGACAAGAACCCAATAGGGACTCATATGAGATCCCTTAAGCACCCAACACTTACACCTCTTCAATGTATACAGTGCAACAGCTTTGTGGGATTCATTATTTGCACCAATTGGAACCCGGTGGCATGCTTAAAAGGACACAAGATGCTGTGTAGGATGCAAAGAAGTGTAAAATAGGGTCTCTGTACTATTGGAATCATTAATTGATGGCTCTCATAGTTGCAAGAGACCTCAGAAATCACCAGATTTTGCCTGTATCCAAATAGAAGCCATTATCAACACCTCAGACAGTCAGTCATACAGATTCTATTTGAAGATCTTTGGTAATGGAGGACTCAGTACATAATGTAGCAACCCATTCCATTTTTTTACAGTTCTAATTGCTACTCATACGTACATGAAAAGTTAAATGACAATACAGTTGTTGAATATAAGTAACTAGCCTAGAGTAAAAGAGATATTATAAGGTAGTAAGCAGTTAAGAGCCAAATGGTTATATGGGGAATAGCATAAGTTTTGAGAAGGGGAAGATCACTATAGTCTCAAAGGCATGATGGAGAAAGCAGCTATGGAAGAAATGGAACTTGGACCTTGAAGAATTAATAGGCTTTGGAAGGCAGTGGAGAGTGTGAGGACATTTTAGGTAGTGGGACCAACTTAATCAAGGGTTCAGAGGAGGAAATAAAATTTGTTTTTTTTTTTAAGAATAGAATAATGGGGTGGGGGGAGCAAAGGGTTTGTATGAGGTATCAAATAGTAGAAGATAAGACTAGAATGGTAGGTTTAAGTCAGATTATTAAAAGTCATGAATACTATGGCATATAGACTCAATCTGGTAGGTATTACACTCTGACCCTTCAGTTCCACAGGTAATGAGCCATTAAAGGTTAGTGAGCAGGGGAGTAATATAATAAAGTCAGATGATTCAGGAAGATTAATCTGGCAGGGGTAGAGATGATAGATTAGAATGGAGAAAGGCTTGAAGCAGGGAGATGAGTTATGAAGGTATTGGGATAATTAAAGCATGAGAGGATTAAATCCTAACTAAGGGAGTAGCAATGGGAATAGAAAAGAAGAGACATGTAAGTTGATGATCATTTTTAAAGTTTAATTAGCTGTAAGTATAAGCTTAATTGGTTTTGTTAATGTTTAAAGTTAAATTAATAATAAATTACTTACAAAAAAGAAACGAAGGAAAGTGAATATGAGACAGCCCATGGCTGGTCCCACTCTTTAGAGATGTAGAGTTAGGCCAAATGTAAGGCTTACTTATGATCATAAATTTAAAGCTGAGAGGAACCTTAGAGAATATCTAGTCCAACTCCCTCTTTTTTAGGTGAGAAACTGAGAAAGATTAAGTAACCTTCCCAAAGTAACACAGGTAGGAAGCAGAAGAGACAGGCTTCAAAGTAGAGTCCTTTGACTTCAAATCCACCATGTTGTTTTCTACCGTACCTGCCTTTCTAATTGGAATGACCTCCTTTGGGATGTAGTAGCCTCTCTCTTTCACTAAAACTCATCAGACAAAGGCTATATGACCGCTAATAGGGTGGGTGGTAGATGGTGGGCATTCTTGATCAGTCCCTTTTTAGGTCACATGACCTTTAGAGATTCTCCATGTTGTTGATTGTGCCTAGGCTATGGAAAGGAGAGTCTGGGGAATCTTTTTTTTTTTTTTCGTAGAGAACATATGAAGTGGAACCATCAGAGTATTACAAATTTAGAGCTGAATGGTATCTTAGAGGTCATCTAGTCTAACTCCCCTGATTTACAGATGAGGAAACTGAAGCCTTGAAATGAAGGACCTTGCCCGAGGTCACAGGTAGTAAGTAACAGAGGTGAGATTTGAATCAGGTTTTCTTACACCACACCCAGCACTCTTTTCACTCTACCATGGTGCTTCAGTCCTTCCACGAAATAAAAGACCTGAAACATCTTTTTTGATAATCTGGCAGGTATTTTGTTTTCAGACTGTTGAAAAAAATGGATTTTTGAAACACTCTCCTAAGTAGATTGTAGAATCAGTGGGATGGTAAGATCAAAGATAAGGGAGAAAAGGTCTAGGTTTATCTGAGTAGGTGGGAGTGAACCTAGCCTTCTTAATGGAATAGGCTGAGACCACATATGGCTTCAGACAAGTTTCTTATATTGTAGCAACACTAATGTTATAGTTGTATTCTCTGGAGTAGAGTTTGAATGCTTGGCAGTTCAGTTGTAGTAAGGACCTCAGTGTCTGGTACCTTATCCTGCCAGGTGATCTTCAGACTCTTCCTAAGACAATTCAAACGGAAGTGATTCAGTTGCCTGGCATAGCACTGGTTGACTTTCTAGGTTTCACAGGCGTACAACAATGAGGTCAGCACAACTGCTCTGTAGATCTTCAGTTTGGTGGTCAGCCTAAAACTTCTTATCTCTCACACTTTCCTTTGGAGCCTCCCAAACACTGAGCTAGCTCTGGCAATGCATGTGTCAATGTCTTTATCAGTGTGTACATCCCTGGAAAGTACACTACCAAGGGAAATGAACTAATCCACAGCATTCAAAACTTGTCCATTTGCTGTAACTAATGGTTCTACCTATGGATAGTGCGGTGGTGGCTGATGGAGCACCTGTGTTTTCTTGCTGTTAATTGTTAGGCCAAAATTAGTACAAGCAGCAGAGAACTGATCCATACTTTGTTGCATCTCAGCTTCAGAAGCTGCATTGAGTGCCAAGGGCCAAGCATTCGAAGTCTATCACAGAGAGCAGCTCTGATGGGCTGATCATGTTGTTGAAATATAAAATACGCATTTGTCAAAAAGACTAATTTATGGAGAACTTACACAGGGCAACCATTAACATGGTGGTCAGAAGAAGTGATACAAGGATACTTTCAAAGTTTTTCTTAAAAACTTTAGAATTGGCTGTGTGCCATGGAGACACTAGCACAGGATGGCTCAGCATGGCATGGCATGCTCTTATCAGAGAAGGTGCTGTGCTCTACAAGCAAAGCAAAATTGAAGCAGCTCAAAAGAAATATGAGATGTGCAAATTCGGAAAATTCACTCCAAATGTTCACATGGACTATTTGTGCCTGACCCATGGTAGAACATTTCAGTCTTGTATTGGTCTGACTGTTACTGATCAGTACCATGGGCTATATCATTGGCCATAATGTAAAGCCAATCAGCAGTAGATTCCTAACACAGTATTAGTGAACACTCTGTTTATTCCATTTCAAATCTTTATTCAGTACAATGTTCACAGTTTCAACAGTTCACAATATTATATACAATCTTCAGAACAAGGAAAAT
>CM053597.1:100163357-100182871 GCA_028646575.1 Pseudocheirus occidentalis | reverse complement strand
TGCCTGTAGTGCTTTCTGTCTTGTGGAGAGTTTTGGAGCTTGAAAATCTGTTTAGCGTCCCATTTTCTGAGTTTTTTAGTGTGTTTGTGTGGGAGCTGCGGTGCTTTGCTGCTTCTACGCCGCCATCTTGGCTCCGCCCCTCACATGTACATAATTAGATACAGTAAGTTATATACTGGAAAAACTGAGTCAGGAGAACTGGGGTATTTTTTTGTCCAGATACTCTATGACCTTGGCCAAATCACTTCCCCTTTCTAGGCCTCAGCTTCACATGCTTGAATTGAGAAGACTGAATTAGTTGAGGCTTATGATTCCTTCTGATTCTAAGATCTTATGATGTTCTGTGGTCCCTTTCCAGGCATGGGTGACTGTACTATTCTCTGAAGTATGTTCTAGCTGGAGTTCTCTCAGAAATTTATGGCACACACCTCCCACTGAATGCCATAGATATTAGCAGGAGATCCCGACTGTATCCTTCTCCCTTATTCTACGTCAGTAGTTATAGCCCTTCCAGTGGAACTCAAGTCTTTTGAAATAAATAAGGGACCAGATATAACATTCCCTTCTTTTTAAATGTTTACATCTTAATTGCTTTTGCATATATTCACCCTCAGACCACATTGTATCTTATCAAAGATTGACATATGAAGAGAAAGAACTGATAAATGGATGTATAGAATGATTTTGCAAATATGTATGTGGACACATGGACACATATTTGTGTCTAGTGGCAGCCATCTCTAGGGCAGGAGGAGAAAAAAAGGGAAAATAAATCTACATGATAAGTTAATTATACATTTATCATATGTGTTTATTATGTGTTTAACATGGTCTCCAAGTTGTACAGAATAGATTTGCAGTTTCATGTGTCATTAGCTTTTTAAAAATTTTACTGTTATGGAGATGTTTGTTTTATTTTATAAATTAAAAATAAAATAAAATAAAATAATGATAGACTCCCAGATCTTTCAAAGTTTTACTCTGCTCTGGACTATAGTAGTACCCACAGCACTGATCTTATTAGCAAATAGGATGAATAAAAAATCATCCCAACCCTTATGATCCTTTTAACCTCTTGCCAGAGCTACAACTAAAATTGTTTTAACTGGAACAAAAATAGTTTTCCCCCCTCCCCAGACACTTTCCCCCAGTGCAGAGGACAAGTTATAGTCCATTGGGAGTAGGGATCATAGTACCATGATCTGTGCAGACAACAGTTTGCTCCAGAGAAATTATTCTATTCTGCTGTTTTGCCTGGTTCCAACACCATCAAACAAGATGCCCCCATGCCAGGTACCACCTGTTCTCCTCTGCCCCCTTTCCTGCTTCCTTTTGAGCGTTGTCTCCCCAATTACATACCCCCAATTAGAGTGTGTGCTTCTTGAAGGCAGAGACTTTTTTTTATTAACTGTATCCACAGTGCTTAGCACAGTGCCTAGCATACAGTTGCTGCTTAACAAATGCTTATTGGAATTGGAATTGATAGGTAGGATTGTGCTGGGAGGTAGAGAGGCACTTCCCCAGAGAGTCTGACTGGTACACTTGCAGGAATCATGGGGCAGTCCCAGGAGATGGGCACAGTAATGGGAGCCTGAGAATGGAAGCTTTGTCATATATGAGGGAGTACAGTAGTGCTAGCTGTGTGGAGGACAGCATCCAGTACTAGCACAATGGTTTCCAAACTTTAGAAGGGGATGTCAGTGCCCAGAGGCAAAACGCCAATCACTCTTCTGGCTGTGCTTTTGGAATTAGGTGTTCCCTTTCTGAGGCTTGTTCCAGTGGTCCAAGGACTGTTAAGGTACTCTAGTCATCAGTTTGCTTTGCTCCCTCTCTCCCTCCCTCCCTTCCACCCTTCTTTTCTGTCTCTCTCTTTCTCTGTGCCACTCTGTCTCTCTCTAATATTTGGAAATTTAAATAAAGTAATTAAATTAAGGAATGTCTAAAAATGATAACTAAAATTAAGAAAATTCAATTTTTTGTTTATGTTTCCCCTGGAGTAACAACCAGAAGGTATTATATGTGTGTCTATGTGTGTATATACACAGATACACATAATATACACACATACATATATGCATATTCATTCATAAATATATACATATATAGGGGGTATCTGTGCTTTGTTCAGCTGTGTTCCCTGTGCAAAATGAATTAGTTAGGCTGTGGGTTGTTCATTGCTAGTATGTAGACATAGCTCTAATTTGGCTATAAACTCTGGCTAGCAATACATTCTGCCAAGTGACTATCCTTGTATTCATTCACACTTTCTATATAAGTCATTAAGACCATCTTTGAACATGAATTCTAAAATTATCTATTCATAGTCTGCTGCTTACTTTATTTGCAATCCATGGCCTAAAGCATTCACATGGACTTGTTTGATATCTTGGAGGCTTTTCAAATAGTTAACAGCTCCTTTTTTTTTATAACACAGATTCATTCATTCTCTTTTTCTCTGTATTTCTCTCTCTGTCTCTCTTTGTCTCTCAGTCTTTGTATCTCTGTCTCTCTCTCTCCCCACCTGCATAATCTAGCTTGTTTCAGTGGCCCCAGGAGTATTAGATTTCACTCTCAAACAAGCCAAATGTTCATATCAACAAGCGAACATCAAATATTATCCAGAATAGTAACAATCCATTCCTGCCTTCAAGAAGCTGACAATCTATAAAGAGAAATAGTATTTACACATGTAAGAATATATACAAAGTAATCTGAGGGGTACTAGTAGCTGAGGGAATCTGGAAAGACTTTGAGCAGGAGGTGGCAGTGAAGCTAGACTTTGGAGGAAAACATGCATTCTAAGACTTGGAAGTAAGGAGTACTTTTTTGACGTTTGAGGGTGGCCCATTGAGACTGGAGATAAAATTTAATATATTAGTAACAGCAAGAAAGCCAATCTGACTAGACCATAAAATGTATGAAAAGAGTAATGGGTTGTGTAAGGGCTCCTTTAAGCCCTGAATCACTAGACATCTGAACCTGGTCAGTGTGTCCTCGCAAACAGGAAGACTGGAGGCGGGTCTAAGAGGCATCCGTGCATTTGCTCTGTCCCTGTGATCTCACTTCCTGTTTACCGAGCATGCGCTGTCCCGTGTTTCACAGGTATGGGGTCTTGGGGAATTAAAGGTCATGGGTAGCATTGAGCATGCACAAGTAACAGAGGAGTACTCCCGCCTATCAGGCTCATGTTGCTGAGGCACATGAAGAGGGGAAGATGGAAGGTCTATATAAGGCAGAGGAGGACTTGGGAGCATGGGACACAGTGCACAAGGAGGCATGGCACACATGGGGCACGGTACATAATAGGATAGACTAAAGAGACCCATGCAACTCCACCAAGGTGTGTTTGACTAGTCTGTCTGATCAGGGATATCCCAAAGAGTCATAGATGCGACTGGGACTATCCTAAAGAGCTGTAGAGGCGGCTGAGGTTGAGTATGCACATAAGGTAGGTGACTTGGGGACCCCCAAGTCCAGCTGGCCTGGGCAGGTTGGAGAGGTAGGTTAGAGCCCTATGTGAAGGGCCTTTAATTCCAAAAAGAATTTGTATTCCCTTGGAGAGGTGTTTTATGAGCAGGGGAAAGGAAGAGAGGGGGAGGTAGAGTGGAGGGACATGCTTAGCTCTAGGCTTTAGGAACATCACTTTGGCAGTTGTGCGGAGGGTGGTCTGGAGCTGAGGAGTGCATCTGGGAGGCTACTGTAGTAATCCAGGTAAAAAGCAATGAGGGTCTGAAGTAGCAGAGTCCTTGTGAGTGGAAAAGAGGAGACAGATGCTATCAATGTTTTTAGAGGCAGAATCGATGAGTCTTGGCAACAGACAAAGATAAAAAAGGGTAGAGATTAACAGTTTGTAAATCTGAGTGCCCAGAAGAATGATAGCACCCAGTGCAGAAACAGAGAAGCTATGAAGGAGGTAGCCCCAAGGGTGAGGGAAGGAGCTGAGAGCTGATGTTGCCAATTCAGCAAAAACAGCAAATGCTCCTGTTCCCAGTAGGTACTTAAACACCTATATGTTCATTTGCTATTTCTTGATCAAGAAATCAGATTTGTGAGAATGAAAGTAGAGAGGCTTAACTGGTTTTATTTTTTCAAACATATTATTTTTTCTAATTACATATAAGAACAATTTTTAACATTCTTTTAAAAAAATTTTGAGTTTAAAATTCTCTTTCACCTTTCCTCTCCTCCTTACTCCCTGAGGATCACTGAATGGGTGTTGCCTCAGAAAAACTGAGACCTGGGAAAGACCTTAGCTAAAAGAGGCCAAGGTCTCCCACTTATGATGCTAATGGGAGTTGAAGATCTTCCCTGCCCATTAATATGCCTCATGTGGAGCCAAACCAGAGAAGCTTGATAAAGGAAGGCTTCCTTTTCAGGAAGGCACACACTTTTTGTTCCTTTGTAATTAGGCAGTGGGTTACAAGGGTTGTGACCCTGAAGAAATACACACACACACACACACACACACACACACACACACTCTGAAATTAGCAGTTTTCTTTGGGGCTCACTCATTGGCAGAGTGTTCATGTGATTTGACCAGATGACACCCTGGGTAGCTGTTAAAAAAAAACCCTGATGTTGGTGCTTCTCTTTCTGGTAACTATGTATGTATTGCCTTGGTCAAGCAGTTGGATCTGTCTGCTGATCTGTGCTAATTTCTCAGACAGTTAGAAGCCCTGTCTGTTGGTGGTTTTTTTTCACTGCTTGAATTTTCTCTGTTGTCTTTGTTTGCATTTTCTCTGAAGTTCAGGGTGCTGATTTTCCCCCTGAACTAATGAATGTAATTTAATAAGATTGTTGACCCCTTGAACAGCTATCTTTCCTAGTAAAGCAGATCTAAGAACCTATGCTAGCCGCCATCCTGGGTATGCCAGGATAGTTGTTGCTGCATCATTGCATCTGAGATCACCTCCAGTCATCTTGAGCTGTGTCTTGCCACTGTACTCAGGTGACCTTGGAGGAGAGAGTAAGGTTGATGACTTTGCAAAGCCATGCGTCACTTAAATCCAGTATACTTACAAGTTAAGACATCACTCTCCTGAAGTTATTGGTCCTCTTTGAGAACAAAAGACAATTCTCTGAGATGGCAAATAAATTAATATAGATTATACATGTGAAGTCACACAAAACATATTTCTATTTTAGTCATATTGTAAAAGAAAACACAGACCACCTCCCACAAAGATACCCAAGAAAAATAAGGAATGTTAAAAAAAAACCCTACTCTGCTCCAATGTACATTCAGACTTCATTAGTTCTTTCTCTGGAGGTAGAAAGTATTTTTCATAATAAGCCCTTTGTAGTTGCCTTAGGTTATTATATTGCTTCAAATAGCTAAGTCATTCATAATTGATCATCCTTACAATAATTGATGTTACTGTGTACAACGTTCTCCTGGTTCTGCTCACTTCACTTAGTATCAGTCCATGTAAGTCTTGCCAGGTTTTTCTGAAATCTTCCTGCTCATCATTTCTTATAGTCTAGTAATCTTCCATCACAATCATATAACACACCTTGTTCAGCCATTCCCCAGTTGATGGACATCCCCTCAATTTCCAATTCTTTGCCACCACAAAAAGAGCAGCTGTAAATATTTTTGTACATACAAGTCTTTTCCTTAAAAAATTATTTTAAAAATCTTTTTGGAACACAAATCTAGGTTATTGCTCCATCAAAGGGCATGCTCAGTTTTATAGCCCTTTGGGAGCAGTTCCAAATCGCTCTTCAGAATGGTTGGATCAGGTTGCAATTCTACCAACAGTGTATTATTGTCCCAATTGTTCCACATCCCCTCCACCATTTGTCATTTTCATTTTCTGTCATATTAGCCAATCAGATAGGTGTGAGGTGGTACCTCAGAGTTGTTTTAATTTGCATTTCTCTAATCAATATTGACTAGAGCATTTTTTCTTATGACTATAAATAGCTTTGATTTCTTTGTCTGAAACATGCCTGTGCATATCCTTTTAAGTGATTTTTAAAACTGGTCTACTTTTCAGAGATTAGATTTAAGGCAACTGTGTGGAACAGTGGATGGAACACTGGATCTAGAGTCAGGATATGGCCTCAGATGCTAGCTTTCTGACTGCTGTCTGCCTCAGTTTCCCTATCTGTAAAATGGGGGTAATAATAGTACTAGCCAGCCAGGGATAAAATGAGATAATATTTGTAAAGCACTTTGTAATTCTTGAAATGCTATGTAAATGCTAGCTTTTATTATTGTTAATTCCACCAGTAACAAAGTAACAAGGAAGTAGGGCCTAAAAAAGCTAGCTACTCACCCTGGGGATCACTTTAGCTTGATTGCATTAGTTGGTAATTTATCTGCAAGACTAATATCTAAAACTGTTAATACTGTAAGGTGGATATTAATACATTTGCTATCTTATAATTGACTCTTGGTCAATTAACCTCCATTTCTTCATCTGTAGAAAGAGAATTAGGCTACATTATATCGAAGGTCCTTTGCAGACCCACAGTCAGTGAGTCAGTGAGTCTATAAACTTGACCTTTTCCATGGCTCAAGCAACAAATGTGATAAGAAAGGTGATTTCAGTGTACAAATAGTCAGAGAGGCTCACAAGTTCTATGCCCTTTCATATACAAGTGATTGATTCTCAGGTCCTTTCTTTGCTGAGTTTTTCTGTTTTTTCCCTGATGACTTTCACCTTCTACCTGTCTCCTGCTTTCTTGTCTGAACTCATCAGATCTCACATCTTTGTCAACCTGTTCCTTCCCCCAGGCTATGAACTACAGTGCTGATGGCTCTCCCAGCTTTGGACCCTTTCCTCTCCACTCCAGCCTCATTGATATAGCCCAAGAGCTAACCTTGACCTGTTCCAGGCTCTACGGTAGTGGTGGGAAACCTGCAGCCTCAAGGCCACATGTGGTTCTCTAGTGCAGCCCTTCACAGGGCTTCACAGGCTTCACACAGCTTCACAGAACAAATCCCCTTAATAAAAGGATTTGTCCTGTAAAGGCTTGACTCAGTCAAAAGATAGAATCCAAGGACCTAGAAGGTCACTTGTGGCCCTGAGGCCACAGGTTCTCCACCCCTGCTCTAGGCTGTTGAACCTTTACCTCCCTGCTTACTCTTTCTGGTTGCAATGGAAGTGTAAGCTGATTTTTTCTTTTTTTGCAGTAGTATTTAAGGAAGGCAATGCAACCATATGTGCTTTTACTTTTGATCTCCATTCTTTAAATAATAGGCTTTCATTTAACATTTCATTTTCATTTCACTCAGATTTAGGTACCATCTGTGATTCAGATATCAGCTTTCTGAGGATGAATTTTCCATGTTCCTTTAAAGCCCCAGAAATGTCTTCAATACTGGGTGATGCTCTACTTATTGCTGCTATCATCAAACATTTAGCCGTCATCACCTTTAGAAATGTGTTTGTGTATGGAGACTAATCACAAAAGACATTTCTTGTCTTCCTGTACCTTATGGAATAGGGCCAGCTGCCTTTAATGAGAGTTTAATGTTGAATCTCTCTAGAATCACTGTAGGTGACAAGGCAAGGCAGCTGCTGATCAACAGAGAAAAAATTCCCAGGGGGCCTTGGACTGTTACTGGGATCTTGGCAGGTAGAGCGAAAACTTGGGAAATAAAAAGAATCCACATGGAGGGGGGGGTACTATGTTGGGGTGGGAGGAAAGGAGTTAATTAAGAGTGTGTAGACTGTTCCCAAATGCCAGTGGAAAGGATTAGCAAACTATAGATTGCAGTTGGAATGGAGAGTCAGAGGAGATTCATGGACTGGTACTATCATGATAGTCTGACAATGTACAAATTCACCACCCCTGGGCCACACTTGAGGACCTAGAGGACCACATATAGCCTTGAGGTTGCAGGTTCCCTACCCCTGTTTTAGGGGAACCCTCATGACCCTGCTACTGAGCTGAGAAGGTTAAGCAGATTACGTTTTTTTAAATTTTTTTATTTTTTTTGCCTTTTTTTGGAGGGCAGTTGGGGTTAAGTGACTTGCCCAAGGTCACACAGCTAGTTTTGGGGTTAAGTGTCTGAGGCCGAATTTGAACTCAGGTCCTTCTGACCCCAAGGCCAGTGCTCTATTGACTGCGCCACCTAGCCACCCCAAGCAGATTATATCTTGCTCCAAGAGGTTAACTGTGCTCCACCTGTGCTAGAAAGGGAAGGGGGTGGGGGGCAAGCCATAGCTTGTCCACATCTGTACACAAACTGAGGACAGTTTCTCTTACATCTGTAAGTTTTTCCCAGGAGGTTTCTATCCTATTACGCACCCTGGGAGGTAGAAAGGCTGCACCTGTTTTTATGGGGGGGAAGAATGATGTGTGATGGGCCAAAGAAATATTTTATTTGATTTCTTTGTTATTTACACTGGATTTTTTAAATCTCTTAATTAAATGTTTTCCCTCCTAGAGGGAAGGTGCTATTAAATTTCTGTTTTGTAGCCACAGTGCCTAGCATGGTGGATGGCATATGTTGAAGTATGTGCTTATTAAATACTTGATGAGTTGAACTCTTAATTGTATTTGGATTGGTGACTCCTAAATGGTTTAGTTAGGGTTAGAGTTATAGAGCATTGTAATGGATGGGGGCTAATGCCAAGAATAATAGATGAATAATATTAAGCTACCATTTCTGTGGCATTTTAAGGATTGTAAGTGCTTTGCAAATATCTCCTATCAGTTTCATGGCAATCCTGGGAGGTAGGTGTTATTAATACCCCCATTTTACAGTTGAGGAAATGAAAGGCTGACAGACATTAAGTGACTTGTCCAGGGTCCCAAAGCTGGGAAATGTCTGAGGCTACTTTTAAACTCTGGTTTTCTTTAAGTCTGGCATTCTATCTCTATCTGGCATTCTAACATCTAAAACATCTATAATAAACCTGGGGAAAGTATAAAGAGGTTCCAAAAGTATAGTTCTTAGTTTCCAGGGGCCCATGTTACAACTGTTGGATCATATGAAATAGAACACTAATGAATTTCACAAATCAAACCATTGTTAAGCAGCTTGAGAGTTTAATGTTGAGCATCTTGAAAAAGTTGCATTCTCTTTTTATCCTAACTTGCTATCACAGAGTGAATTAAGCCTTCTGATTCATAGCATGTAAATGGATTCAGAAAAAAGCCATTTGGCAGAATGCAAAGCAATGTGCCATATTATCCTCCAATATGGGCTGTGTCTTCACAAGAGAGATGAAGGGCCAACTGCATAGCTGCTCATTCCTTTCACACATTTTAACAATCAAGAAGTATGGCAGCCAAGAGATTCAGTCCCAGCAACTGGGATGGGTTTTGAGCATAGGTGAGATGATGGTATCAGCTGTCCTGTGGTCTGGGTCAGTGTCTGTGTATGGTCCAGGCCATTGTATCAGAATTTCTTTATTCCCCTTAAGTATTCTTACTGCTGCTTCAGGCATGCCTGCTACCTGTAAACTCAAATTGACCCCAGCTTGCATGAAGCACTTCAAATGCACTTTGGTCAAGAAGCCAAAATACTGGGAATAGTTAGCATCATGTAACTGTAAAAATCATCATCATCCACATTTCAATGGTACATTAAAGTCTGCAGAGTGCTTTTCTGCTAACGGTTCTCTAAAGAGGGTAATGAACATATTCCCATTTTAAAAACTAGGAAACTGAGGCTTTAGGAGGTTGTGATTTAGAATCATAGAACTTTATGATGCCTCAGTGGGCCAAACCTCTTGTTTCACAGTTGAGGAACCTGAACTTCAGACAGGTTAAGTGATTTGTCTAAGGTCACATAGCTACATAGCAGAAGAACTTACATCTGGATTAGAGTTGGCAGGTCTCTTGACTCTAGAGCCAGTGCTCTGGAATTTGGAGTGCGTTTTGCCAAGTGTATACACTGTCGTCCATAACATCCATCTTTCTGTTACCACCTTGTACAGAATTGATAAATAAAATATGTGTGTAGGATGCACTAGACACAAAGAGACACAGGAACAGAGAAGAGAAATAGTGTCCCACCTTTCCATGCTCAGTGCATGCTAGCACTAACCTAGCATCTAGGTCATTGACTATAGGCAGAGGTTGTGGCAGACGAGCCCCTTAAGACCCTCATTGTCACCAAGAGTAAACTGGATGTAACAAATGAGATAAAAAAGATGGGTATGTTGATTTTTTTTCCTGAGTAATTGAAAAACAGCTTTGTTATTCAATAGGACTTTTAGATATTTATCTCGTATTACATTGTGTTAAGGCAGCTAGGTGGTGAGGTGTATAGAGCGCCTGGCCTGGAATCAGGAAGACTCATCTTCCTGAATTCAAATCTGACCTCAGGCACCTAGGCAAGTCATTTAATTCTGGTTTCCTCAGTTTCCTCATCTATAAAAATGAGCTGGACAAGGAAATGGCAAACCACTCTAGCATCTTTGCCAAGAAAATCCCAAATGGGGTTGCAAATAGTCAGATACAATTGAAGTTTCAACAACAACATAGTTGATGAATTACAACAATGGTAATAATAAAAATATATCAGACTTGCAGTCAGAAAGACCTGGATTCAGAGTCCAATTCACTCTAACCTGTGAGTAAGCCAGTGCTGGGCTGAGATGAGTTTTGAGATCCCTTCCAACACTAAATAGTGGGTCATTCAACTTTCTCCAATTTAAATTGCTTATGATTTATTTTCCTATGCAATTTCTCAAGTTTATGCATCGAAGACATTCTGCACTAAAGTTTAATATTCTGAATAGGAAACAAAAACTAAGGCAGGGGATGAAGGATGCAATTTATATGTGTAATACGTCTGTAGCTGAAGATGAAAGAAGCCTGTGTTCTCAGCTTTCTACATTGTGCTCAGGGCTGCACTCTAGCTTCTGCCCACGTTTCTATAGATATGTGCCTGCCAGAAGAACATAATGATCTGTGCTTGGTCCTGCTAAAGAGTTTTGAGAGCTAAAAGATGTAGGGCAACGTGGGATTTATCTGAAATGGGAGAAGAATAATCATATTTCTGCTTTAAAAAAATTGTCAGCGCTTTGGGAGCCCTAGTAAAAAGGCAGCCACAAGCAAACGCAGACTCTTTGAAAAGACATTCTGTTATTTGCCTGGGAAGCCTCAATTAAATTCAACAAGGAATGCCACACGCTGTGTTGGATGCTGAGGATACAAAGACAAAACCAAAGGTGTCTCCTAACCTCTAGTAACATATATTTTATTGAAATAATTCTAAGCAGTTGGATGGCATTGTGGCTGGAGTACTGGACTTGGAGTGCAGAAGACTTGAGTTTGAATCCTACTTCAGACACTTGTCTGTGTGATGCGAGGCAGGTCGCTTAGCTTTTCTCAGTTTCAGTATTCTTATCTGTAAAATGGGGACACTAATAGTATTTACCTCATGGGGTGGTTGTAAAGATCAAGTAACATAATATATGGAAATCATTTCATAAACCCTAAAGTGTTATCTAAAGCTGGTGGTGTGATTCTTTTTATTCTGCTTTCATTCATTTGTACATTTTTGTGGGGTTTCAGAGGGAAGGTTTAGGGTGGAAGCAGCCAGTCAGTAGTGAGCCACAGCAGCCTACCTACTGCCTCTGGGATTGGCCTTGTTCATCCTGCTTTACAGAAGTCACCTGATTCAAGGCATAAGGCTTTTTGCTACAAAATTTGTTTTAGAATTTAAAAATTAACCATTATTAAACATACATATTTAAATATACAAACAAGAATAACCAAAATATGTATAATTAGCTATGCTTTGTTATAAATAGTTCACTTTAAAATTTATTAACTTTAATAGAGTTGTTCTATTTCTCTGTTCTGCTTCTGAACTTTTTTTCTTTTCTGTGTATTTTCCTATGCTTTGCTTCAATTATTTTTGCTTGATCCAGACTTATGATTTTATCAGTGCTGGGATCTCTCAGTGTGAAAACTTTTCACAAATGGCAGAGAGCCAATTAATTCATCTCATCAGCTTATGGTCTTAGGAGTTTGCCAGGGACACTGAGTGATTAAGGGCCCTACCTAAAGTCCTAAAGCTGATAATGAGGCAAAAGCAGGACTTGAAACCACATCATCCTGATGCCAAAGCTGGTTCACTATTAATTAAGCCATACTACCTTCCTTTTGTTTTCTGTTATTATCATTATCATTACTTTTATAATTATTATCCTCATTACTGACATAGTTCTAGTCAATGAGTATATTATTATTCGGTTTATATCATTTTATATAAGCTTTCCTATGTCTCTTGTGTTTTTCATATTCATCATTTCTTATGGCATAATAATATTCCATTGTTTTCAGAGTTTTGCAGTCTTAAAGGACGTTGCAAGGAACATTTTTATATAGTAAATGGGACTTTTCTATATTTTTCATGCTTTTAAAATATCCCCAGATCAAGTAATTGAGAATGCAGTTCTCCCATATACATTGTTCAATATCAGCAACTACCAACCCATATGCTTCCTCTCACATCTGTAGAAAATCTTTATGAGGGTCATCTATACATGAATTGAGGATATCTTTGATGAGAATGTTTATAGGGAACATACAGAATTTTCCACAGGATATTAAAAATGGAGCCCATCATCACCATCTACTAATGGACTGAAATGTAGAAAGTCTGAGAGCTCATTGTGCTTACTGCTTGTTGAGTAAGAAAAATCATTCGATTCAGTGAAACAAAATGCCACCTTATTGACCCCTTTCCAGCAAGTGGTCTGTTTTCTATGTATCAAAATCATTAAGGATTCTTGGCAGATATGACAAAAGAAATGGCTGCTTAATAATCTTCAGATAATAAACATCACATGGAACATAAAATAGGGAGCTATATCTCGATGAAAGTATTCACTGCTGTAATAGAAGAAATCCAGGGGGCTGCTAGGTGGCACTGTGAATAGAGCACCAGCTCTGAAGTCAGGAAGACCTGAGTTCAAATCCAGCCTCAGACACTTAACACCCTAGCCATGTGACCTTGGGCAAGTCACTTAACCCCAATTGCCCTACAAAAAGAAGCAAAAAAAAAAGAAATCCAGGTCAAAGTCTGGGACAAGGAGGGATTCCCTGGGGATGGTGATGTCTTCCAGTTCCTTCTGTTTGTGAATGATACTATCTTTACATAAAATATGAAGATATTGAAGAGCCTCGTGAAAAGATCTGTAATTATTCAAAGGAGCTCGGTCTGACTCTCCACAAAGGAAAGACCAACTGGAAGAAGAATGTCTTTTGCCAAGATTTCACCATATTTCTGAATAGACATCTCATAGACTTTGTTCAACAATATATTCTTGTGATACAGTCGGTACAGATGGACAATGAATTGAGCCCAAATTGGAAAGGGAGAAGACAAGCTGGATTGTTTTTAAGAAATTGCAAAGCACTTTTATTGACCCCAAGCTTCCCAAAATATCCAAGTCCCATTTTTTTCTTTTATCTTTTAGTGGCTAAACCTATTTATTGAAGCATATAGCAAACAGCATTCAGAGAAGTTATACAAATTAGAATAAACTAGAAAATGTATACAGTGAATGAACTCTTTTTTTAGTTATAAGTGATCATTTATTTATTTAAATTAACTTTTATGTTTATTTTTAGTTTATATCATTTATTTCCACAAGATTTTGAGTTACATATTTTTCCCCATCTTTCCCCTACCCACCACCCCAAAACATAAATCCCACTGTATATCCACTCCCCCAGTCTGCTCTCTCCTATATCCTCCCCCCAACACCCTCTGACTTTCTGGTAGGGCAAGATGGATCTCCATACCCCAGTGCCTGTATATCTTATTTCCCAGTTGCATGCAAATAATAATAATAATAATAATTTTTTTAAACATTTGATTTCAAAACTTTGAATTCCAGATTCTTTCCCTTCCTCCCTCATCACCTACTCTTACTGGGACAATAAGCAATTCAATATAGGTTGTACGTGTGTAGTTACGCAAAACATTTCCATAGTAGATATATTGTGAAAAGACTGACTTTATTTCCCTCCATCCTATCCTGCCCCCCACTCGTTCTATTCTCTACTTTGTCCCTGCCCCTTTACAAAGTGTGTGCTTCTCACTACCCTCTCCCCCAACCTCCCTTCCCCTCCTTTATCCCCCCTCTCATCTCCTTCCCCCGTATTCTCCTGTAGGGCAAGATACCCTACAGGAGTGTGTCTGTCATTCCCTCCCTAAGCCAAATTCAATGAGACTAAGATTGATCCACTCCCTTTTGCCTTCCTGTTCTTCCCCTCCATTGTAACAGTTATCTCTTGCCTCTTCTATGTGAGATAATTTATCCCATTCTGTCTGTCCCCATCTTCTCTCATTATATTCCTCTCTTACCTCTCAATTACACCTTTTAAATATTATCCCTTCCTATTCAATTGATCCTGTGCCCTCTGTCTATGTATACCTGTACACATATATACACACACTCACATATGTATTCATACACACATATACCCTCCTATATCAACATATATGTGTTTGTGTACATATGTATGTATTTATATTCCCTTCAACAATCCTCATACTGAGAAGAGTTTCATAAGTTACAATTATCATTTTTCCATGTAGGCATGTAAAAAGTTCAACTTTGATAAGTTCCATATGATTTCTTTCCCTTGTTTACCTTCTCATGCTTCTTGTATTTGAATATCAAATTTTCTATTCAGCTCTGTTTTTTTTCATCAAAAATGCTTCAAAATCCTCCACTTCATTGAATGACCATATTTTCCTCTGAAACATTTTACTCAGTTTTGCTGGGTAGGTGATTCTTGGTTTTAATCCTAGCTCCTTTGACCTCTAGAATATCATATTCCAAGCCCTTCGATCCCTTAATGTTAAAGCCGCTAGATCCTGTGTTTTCCTGATTGTGTTTCCACAATGCTCAAATTGTTTCTTCTTAGCAACTTGTAATATTTGTTCCTTGATCTGGGAACTCTGGAACCTGGCTATAACATTCCTAGGAGTTTTCTTTTTGGGATCTTTTTCAAGAGGTGATTGGTGAATTCTTTCAAGTTCTATTTTGTCCCCTGGTTCTAAAATATCAGGGCAATTTTCCTTGAGAATTTCTTGAAGGATGATTTCTAGGTTCTTTTTTTGATCGTGGCTTTCAGGTAGCCCAATAATTTTAAAATGATCTCTCCTGGATCTATTTTCCAGGTGAGTGGTTTTTCCAATGAGATATTTCACATTGCCTTCTATTTTGTCATTTGACTTCTCATAAAGTCATTAGCTTCCATTTACTCTAATGGAATCTAATTCTGAAGGAATTGTTCTCTTCAGTGAGCTTTTTAAATGCTTTTTTCCATCTGGCAAATTTGGCTTTTAAAGCATTCTTCTACTCATTGGTTTTTTTGGGCCTCTTTTGCCATTTGAGTTAGTGTTTTTAAAGTGTTATTTTCTTCAGTCAGGTTGTTGACCCTCTTTTCACGATTTTCTTGCATCATTCTCATTTCTCTTCTCAATTTTTCCTCCACTTCTCTTACTTGGTTTTCCAAATCCTTCTTGAGCTCCTCCATGGCCTGTAATCAGTTCATATTTTTCTTAGAAGCTTTTGGTGTAAGAGTTCTGTGTCATCTTCCTCCTATCCCATGTTTTGATCCTCTTTGTCCCCCAAAAAGGAATATAAAGTTGGATTGCTGTGCTTGCTTTGCTTCCTTTGCTTGCTCATGTTGCCAGTCAATTACTTGACCTTTTAGCTCTGTGTAACTCTGCTTCCAGAGGGGAGCACTTTGTCCCAAATCGCTGGGGTTTTTGTAGCTGCCAGACCTATTAGAAAGGCCTCCTCTTTACAGCCCCCATCAGCTTTAACTCACTGGGCACACATCTCAGGACCACTACCCAAGACTGTGGTCCAGATCCAGGCAAAGTAAGGCAAGAGCTCTTAGCCTCTGAATGGTCACTTATCCCCCTGCAATCTGCAGTTTGGGAGCTCTGAAGCAGTCATGTGGAGATGGCAGCCACTTCCATCCCTCCTCTCCCCCACCCCGACCAGATCCAGCAAAATTCCACTGATATTTTACTTTGTCTTTGGCATTTATGTGTTGACATATTGAGAAACTACCACAGCTACTGGTGACCCACTCTTCCAAATACTCCAGCTGCTGATGGTCGGGAGACCTGGGGCTAAAACTGAGGGTTCACGTGGGACTGCCCATAGCTCCTAGCAGGCTGTGATAGACCCTTCCTGTTGGCCTGCCCAGCTGCCTTCAGTGGGAGCTTTGTTTCTCTGTACTTTTCTGGGTTCTGTACCTCTAAAATTTGTTTAGAGTCATATTTTATAGGTATTTGAGGTGGTTATGGGGGGATCCCATGGAGTTTTCCTGCTTTTATGCCACCATGTTGGCTCTGCCCCATTTTTTCCATATAAGTATTTGCTATGCAGGAAGACCTAAGACATCATTGCCTCTGAATGCTTAAATATGAACATCACTCAAAGAGCAAAGGGAAGGTATGTGGTCAGCATTAGCAGCCTCCAATACAGGAAGTCCAACAAAGAACAAGTAAATGATGTCATCAACAAAGTTTATACCAGAAAGTGAAGATGGTGTGGTCATGTGATTTGAGAGAGATATGACACATGGATGACCATAGTGTTCCAATGGTATGTTCATGATGTTGGAGGAAAGGAAGGCCTTCAGCACACTGGATAGCCTCCTAGTGGCAGAACATGACCTCTGAGGTCCCCTATATTTCTGGGGTGGGTTGTGAGGTATATGATTGGAGGAAAAGCTTGAATTGATGGGATCATAAATTCATTTGGGAATATTACTCATAAAACAGCCAAGGTTCCATGTAGACACCCAGCTCTGATTTTATATCCTTAGCTGGGGTCAAAGAACTCCTATGAAGTACTCCCCTGTTTGTGGTATTTTCCATGGCATAAAGTCCAAATTCATGTCCTCAAGAAGCTTTCAGGTTTTCTTCTATTAACATGTTCCTTTTTCTACAGTGTAGAGTAGTGAAGCTAGTAGTCAAGATTTCTTGCCTTAAAATCCTGCCTCTGGCACTACAAGCTATATGACTATGGGCAAAATCACTTACCCTCTCTTGACCACTATTTCACCATTTGTAAAGTGGGTATAATAGTACCTACATCACTGTCTCAAATGAGATAATGTCTGTAAAGTGGTTTGTGTACTTACAAATGTTATATAAATGTAGGTTAATTATTACATCCATTATACAGTGTTACTGAGGCAACTGTCATAAGGAAAGGATGTTCTATTGAAAGTAAAATGTATGAATACTTGTTAAAAATGAAGATGGTTTATTATAGCATTTCTTTCAAAGTTATAATAGTCTATGAATATGTATTACTAAAAGATTTTGAATAGCAGTAATTATTTGTGGTACTTGTATGTTTAAACAGGAGTTCACTGACATATTAATAGCATAGGACACATTTGAATTATCTTTCCAGTTGGAATTTAGGAGAGTAATGTATTATAACATAATGTAAATTTGAACTTAACTAGTTATAGGCCTGTTGTATGACTTTGAGTATGTGACATAAATTTTTCTCTATCAATTTACTTTTTCAAATTGAAGAATTAGAGTTATTATTATTTTCTGTTTCTGTCCAGTCATTCATTTGTGTCTGACTCTTTGTGAACACTGGGTCTTTCTACCCTCCACTATCTCTTGAAGTCTGTCCACTTTCATGTGTGTTTCCCTGATACTATCAATCCATCTCATCCTTTGCCATCCCCTTTTCCTTTTGTCTTCAGTCTTTCCCAACATCAGTCTTTTCCAATGAATCCTGTCTTCTCATTATGTGGTCAAAGTATTTAAGCTTCAGTTTCAGCAATCAACTTTCTAGCAAATAGCCTGAATTACTTGAAGTATTGACCAATTTGACCTCCTTGCTGTCCAAGGTGCTGTCAAAACCCTTCTCCAGCACCACAATTCAAAAGCTTTAATTCTGCAGCACTCAGCTTTCCTTATAAACCAACTCTCACAGCCATACGTTGCTACTGGAAAATCTCTAACTTTGACCGTATAGACGTTTGTCAACAAGGTGATGTTTCTGCTTTTTAGTATGCTGTCCAGATTTGCCATAGCTTTCCTTGTAAGGAACAAGCATCTTTTAATTTCTTGTCTGCAGTGCTCTTTGAGTCTAAGAATATAAAATCTGACACTGCTTCCTTTTCTTCTCCCTCTGTTTTTCAGGCAGGAAGAGATGGGGGCAAGATCTTTGTTTTTCATGATTACTTAGGACCATAGTTTTAGAGCTGGAAGGGACCTCCAGGGTCATCTAGTAAAACCACTTCAGTTAGTCAGTTAACAAGCATTTATTAAGGGCTTACTATGCATCATGACTGTGCCTATGATTTTAGTACATTATTTTACAGTTGAGGAAACTGAGGCCCAAGGAGATGAATGATTTACCCAGGGTGATACAGGTAGTAAGTGACAGAGCTTGGATTCAAACTCATGTCCTCAAACTCCAAATTCAGTCCTTTTTTCACTACATTATGCTGCTTGTAATGAATTAACATGTAGTAATTGGGCCATTCAGCACTTTGAAGATACTGAATGACACAGAAAGGCAAACAATATTATCTTCTAATTTTTTTTTATTATCTTTTAGGCCTTTCCATTTGTCTTGAGATTGTCTCCATAAATATTAATCAGATGAATTACCATCTTAGATCTCTGATGAAATTGCTCCTGATTTAATATTGGGTCTGTTGACCGCTTGCTATCTGTTATTACTACATTCATTATTGGCACACATATCCCCTTGGGCTTCCCACAAAGCTATGTCTTTACCTTCTGTAGTTCATCTGCTTGCACATTTTTATTGAATAATTGTAGAAAATGATGATTTAACTGTCACTCAAATCTCTTCAGGCAACCTTTCGGAGACAGCTATTCAAATGGAATTTCAAGCTTTCCATGTTCATTCATGTTCATGAGGTAGTCCTGCAGCTCTAATAAATCATAGACTCATAAGTTTTTGACTCAGATCATGTTTGACTTCTGGATGACCTTGGAAAAATGCTCTCTATCTGTTATATCCTTGGGCAAGTCTGCCAACTTCCCCATCCACCACTTTCTACATCTACAAAATAGGCTGTTGGATTAGATGACCTCTGAGACCTCATCCAACTCTAATATCATGATCCTTGGGCTGTTTATACTTAATACAGAGTCAAGTGAAGAACTGAGTCAGAGAGTATTTCCTTCCCCTGTAAGAGTTCTTAGGTTGCTACAATAGTCTGACTCATTTTTTTTAACTTTATTTTTTTATTTGTTTTCTTGTTTACATTATTCATTTTCATTACATTTTTGAATTACGAATTTTCTCCCCATCTTGCCCCTGCCCTACCCCTAAAACAGCAATCCCACTGTAAAGCCCCTCCCCTGCTCTGCTCTCTTATTTTCTGGTAGGACAGGGAGGGTCTCCCTATCCCAGCCCTTGTAAATCTTAATTCCTAGTTGCAGGTATTACAAAACTTTAAATTCTAGATTCTTTCGATTCCTCCCTTGTCCCCAACCTCAACTGGAAGGACACTCAATTCAATACAAGCTGTGGATGTGTGATTATACAGGA
>CM053597.1:100129271-100162857 GCA_028646575.1 Pseudocheirus occidentalis | reverse complement strand
ATCTGGGAAATTCGACTTTTTAAGGCATTCTTCTCCTCATTGGCTTTCTGGGCCTCTTTTGCCATTTGAGATAATCTATTTTTTAAAGTGTTGTTTTCTTCAATCAGTTTGTTGACTCTCTTTTCATGATTTTCTCGCATCATTCTCATTTCTCTTCACAATTTTTCCTCCATTCTCTTATTTGGTTTTCAAAGTCCTTTTTCAGTTGATGTATAGCTTCTAGGCATTCTTCAATTGTCTTGGAAGCATTTGGTGTGGGAGTTCTGAGTTCTGGGCTTTCTTCCTCCCATTCCATGTTTTGACCCTTTTTATCCATAAAAAAGGATTCTAGAATTTTACTGGTATTTTTATTTTGCTTCCTCTTCCTCATGTTGGCCAAACAATTAATTGTTTGTTTGTTTGTTTTTTTGGTCTGTGAAACTCTGCTTCCAAGGGGGGAAGCTCTGTTCCAAATCGCTGGGGTTTTCCCAGCTGCTGGAGCTATTAGGGGGGTGTTGCAAGTCCCCCCAGCTTTGGCTTGCTGAAAGTGCACCCCAGGACCACCACCCAAGACCACGATCTGGATACAGGCCACTCAACGCAAGAGCACCTGGCCCTGATCAATCGATTAAGCCCCCCTGCGGAGTCCGCAGGCCAGGGGCTCTGAAGTAGGATGGTGGGGGCCGCCCGCCAGTTCCAGCAGTTCCCTTCCCCTACTGCTTCCTTGCCCCGGTGGTAGATTGGCTGAATTGCTTTACCAATCCCAAATTAATTTTCAAAGTTTCACTTTTACTAACTGGTCTCTGAGGATTTGAAGATTCCCTTAGGCAGGTGCTTTAGATTTTCTTTGAAGTAGAGGCTTGGGAGGCTCACTCTTCCAGGCTGCCCTGTGGCCTAGCGTGGCCACGTTTGTGGTTTTGGGCTGGCTGGGTCTCTGTTCCGCTGTGGTGCAAGCTGCCCCTCTACAGCCTTGGCAGATGTGGAGGTGCTGGAGGCTGTAGATCTCTCCTGCAGACTGGCTCCGGTGCCCGCTTGGCTCAGCTCAGCCAGGCTACTTCCCACAGCCCAGGCCTGGCCACGGTCTTGGCTTCAGGCTGTTCCATCCTCCATCTAGGCTGCTGTGATGAGCCCCTGCTGCCAATCTGCCTTCAGCAAGAGATGTTTTCTCTGTATTTTTGTGTGTCTGAGAGTCCTAGACTTTATCTGGGCTCATCATTTTCTGGGTGATTAGGGTGGCGGTGTGGGAGCTGCGGGACCTTGCTGCTTCTACGCCGCCATCTTGGCTCCGCCCCAGTCTGACTCATTTTGTTCAATGAGTGTTACCTAGATAATTTGTGCCAATAGATGGTGATACAAACAAAAAGGATACATTGATTTATTTTATATGACCCATTCTGTCCTCATATTTTCTAATTTGTCGCTTTTTCTTCACTAACTGTGACCACCTCCTTAGTTCAAGCCTTGATCACCTTTCCTGGACTATTGCAATATCTTCCTCATTGATCTCCCAGCTTTCAATTCCAATGATGATGATGATGATGAAGAAAAGGCATCAAGGTGGTGCAGTAGATAGAATGCCAGGCCTGGAGTCAGGAAGACCTGAGTTCAAATTCAGTCTCAGATGCTAATTAGTTGTGTGCTTCTGAGCAAGTCACGTAATCTGTTTTCCTCAGTTTCCTCATCAGTAAAACGGGGATAATAATAGCACCTACTTCCCAGAGTTGTGTTGATCCAATGAGACAATATATTGAAATACCTAGAACAAAGTAGGTGCTACATAAATGTTAGCAATAAGAATGCTGATTTCTAGCATTTATGTAAATAGAACTTTAGGGTTTGCAAAGCTCTTTACATATGTCATCTCTAGTCCATCTTCCACACAGCTGACAAATTATTTCCCTAAAGCACAGGTAAGACTGTGTTATTGCCTTCAACTGCTCCCTATTGCCTCTAGAATAAAGTCCAGACTTCTCAGTGTGATGTTTAAAGTTCTTCAAGCTTTAAAACCCTATATAAATGTCAGATATTGTTAGGGCCCAGCCCACCTTTTTAGATTTTTAAAAATTTTACTTCTTTGGTATAAATTCTAGCCAAACTGGCCTGATTGCTATCCCTTGTTACATCTTCCATCCTCTGCTTCTGTGCCTCTACCTGTGATTCAGTCTCTCCTCATTTCAGTCCCCTAGAATCCTGCATTTCCTCCAGGACTCAAATCAAATACCACTGCCTACATAGATAAAGTCTTTCATTTTCCCTCAAGTTCTTAGTGAGGTTTCCCTCTTCAAATAATCATACTTATCCATTTCACATGCTAGAAAATAAAATTTAAGCTCCCCTAGGGAAAGACTGTTTTTTTTTTTTGGTTTTGCCATTGAATTACCAACACATAGCAGCACATTGTCTCAATATATATAGATTGAATTAAATACTTTGCAGCCCTATGCCAGTATATATTTCTAATTTTAGAACAGTGAAAAGAGCATTGGTTTTGATTTGTGGTTTTGTTATGATCTTTGGGACCATGGGCAAAGCACTTGACCTCTCTGTTTGGGCCTCTGTTTTCTCATGTGTGAAATTATGGGGTTGGACTGAATGATGACTGAATAAGCTCTAAATCTTATGGCTGTTAATGCTGTGTACTGCATGGGGTCTTGGCAGGTGCAGTTTTACTTGAGGGACTGAGAATTCTGACTTTATGGATGAGGGTAGGAAAGAAGAAAAACTTCTGTACGGGAGAAGATAAGATAGAATAGAAATTCCTTAAGGGCAGAGATCACTTTTCTTCTATGTCTTTGTATCTCTACAATCTGGCACAGTGCTGTGTACACAGCAGGTACTTAATAAATGTTGGTGAATGGAATGGAACAGAACACAGTGCAGCAGCCCTTGGCCTTCTTCCCGCCCTCACACAGACACACTGCAGTGGTGTAAACGAAATAATGCACCTTCTGCATGTTCCTTAACTGAAACCAAGAGCAAAGTGGACACTTAGGGAAGCAAATAATGATTATAAAACACTTGTAATTATAGAAATATTCACAACTGATGTCTAATATAACAATCATCACACCTCGAGCCAACAGTGAACATATTCAGCACATAAGGCAACAAACTCTGTTCTGGTCTAAAAATGAGGAACAAATAACCTCATCACTCCTTGAGGGCAAGGATTATTTCATTTTTTTGTCTATTTTTTTCAATGGCTTCCAAAGTGTGTATCATAGGGGCATAATAAATGCTTGTTTATTGATTGATTAGTTCTCTGGAACAATTGTTTAACATTGACTGAGATCCTTCTAACGTTTCCCAGAAAAAAATAAATTCTAATTTCTACGATAAAGTCATGTAATCATACCTTTAGTTCTAGCAGGGACCTTTGCTATCATCTAGTTCAGGGGTGGGGAAGCAGTAACCTCAAGGCCACATATAGCCCTCTAGGTTTTCGAGTGTGGCCCTTTGAATGCAGACTTCACAGAACAAATCCCTTTAATCAAAAGATTTGTTCTGTAAAACTTGGACTCAGTCAAAGGCCACACCCAAGGACCTAGAAGAACACAGGTTCCCCACCCCCTATTCTAGTCTATATAAAATTTTTTAAATTGGCATCTTTTGTTTTGTATCAGCTATCTTTCCCAATACAACCCTTGATCCACTCCTACCATGGAACTACTCCTCATAGCAAAGAATAAACAAGAGGTAAAAATCAGTTGTGTAAAATTAGCCAACACAGTGAAATAGTCTGACATGTGATATTCCATTACTGTAGTCCTCCCCCCCTGCAAAGAAGGAGAGGGAGATACCTTTTCATATCTTTGCTTTGGGGATTTGTCATTATAATTAGAAGTCATTATAAGCTTGGTCATTATAATTTCTTCAGAGTTCAGTTCTTATTTTAATTGTCTATCTTTATTTTGTAATTAATTGTATCGTGCTTAGCAAAGTGTCAGACACACAATAGTCACTTCATAAATGCTCGTTGATGTGTATAATATTTTCCTGGTTCTGCTTATTTCCTACAAGTTTTTGCTTGAATTTCTGTATTTTTCCTATTCATTATTTCTCTTCACTTTTTCAACTTAAAATAGTTTTAATTCTTGAAGATTTTACATTGTCAAGATTTTGACTTCTTTCTCCTGTGAATTTAACAGCAATTGCTCTACATCTGGTACTTAATTTTTTTTTGAGAATTAGAGAGTTAAAGTGGTTTAGAGAAAGTGACTAATCCCCATTATTGGTCACATCTCTATCTATTTTCCTCATTTTTTTAAAGATGAAGGACCTGAGTCCCACTCTAGGTTAAGAAGTCAAGTTATTTACCCGAAGTTATACTGGTAGTAAGTGGCAGAGATTTGATTTGAATTGAGGTTTTATGACGACCAAGCCATTGTCGTTGTTCCTTCCATGGATCTTTAAGGTGTTTTGCACCTCTAAAGCTATGGTCCCCTGGATGCATCAAAGTATGTGTTCTCTTCCAGCATATCACATTGTTTTGCATCTATTTGCCCTGAATACCTCAAATTACTATTCTCATATTCTTTCAGCCTGAAATGATTTATTGCAAAGATGAATGGGAAAAAATTAAAGCTACTTTGGTTTGCTTTGCTTTTCCCCTCAGCCTTGCTTCAGTAGATTTAGTATCAATGTCAAAACTCTGACAATGTTTTTGTCATTTTCTTCACAATTTTCCTATGACTAGCTGTGGTGACTCATTCCCCTATCACCCAGGGTGAAGATGCAAAGAATATTCCACATAAAAGTGAAAACATTAACTTAAGTGAGAACTCTGTTATCCAAAGTGTTTCTCTTCAGCTTATCTGATTCATCAACTGAGATGTCACATGCTTTTCAGAAACAAAGCTGTCTTCTGTTTCACTTCTGTGTAGCATTTTGTGTAGGGATGGGACAGAATCATAGGAATATGCTTTATTCATCATCCTTCAGAACTCCTACCCTATGGTATCAGCCATCCAAAAATTTATTGAATTAATTCAGCACATGTGAAACTCAGACCCATTTGTATGGGCAAGGTTACTGTTTTAACTCCTGTCCTTACATTAAGAAAGCCTAGTGTAGAAAATCTGATGTAGATCCATGTCTAGGTTACTGGGGAAGGTCAGAAAAGCTAGAGAGATAGTGGATCAACATTTAAAGTGCAGTGAGAAAATATTATCAACCATCTCTTTAATTTATATGATAATATCTCAGTTATACAGAATTCTTAGAGAACAAGCAGTTTTGGGACATTCGATGTTTCAGATCTAAGGAATGTCTATTTTAAGTAGCATTTTTGTTATTGTTTCAAAATGTAACCACTACTAAGTATCTATTAAATGCTCACAGCCCTCTTTAATCTTTTTGGTGCCTTCTCTTTTCCCTTCTAGTGCACACTGATCCCTTAATATTTCTTTACAGATGCCCCCACTGCAGTAGTCCAGTAGGATGATCTAGAGCTGAACCTTCTCTAACATAAAAATTGATCAGACTTGTGTTCCATTCCTAAAGATCAATATGCAATACAGATTTCATCAAGTTTGATAAGTTCAAGATAAATAGATGTCATTGGTTAACGTCTCCTACTTGTCCCCACTTGCATTTTAACTGGCATCTATAATCTGAATCCAACATATTTACCCATAGGATAACCCTGCTATTGTTACTGACTTTAGGGTTGTGCACTGTGGTGTGAGGAAGATATTTTTGGAAGGACAAGTCTGCAAATTGTAATTAAAAAAGGTTTAGTTATATGTAGGATTGGCCCTGCTCAAATGAATAAACTCCATTAGTAGTCAAGATTTAAATGGCAAATCAATTGATCAAACAATAAGATTTTAAGTATTTACTATGTGCCAGGCACTGTATTAGGTACTAGGGATATACAAAGGCAAAAATGAAGTAGTTCCCACAAGGAGCTTATATTCTACCAGGAGAAACAAGATTTAAGCATAAAAGTATATTCAAAATATATTCAAGAAAAACATAGAGCAATTGATGGGGAATGACACTAGCAGCTAGAGGGCATTGAGAGGTAAAGGTAAGGAGGGAGTGAGTACCTTCCAGAGGTGGAGTGTCATATGTGAGAGGCAGCAAAAAAGGCCAGTTTGGCTGAACTGTAGAGTACATGACAAGGTGTTACATGTAAAAGAAAATTGAAGCCAGGTTGTAAAAAGTACTCAATGTCAAATAAAGAAATTTGTATTTTGTCTTAATGATTAAAGGGGGACAGCAGACTTTTTATGAGCAGAGAGGTGATATGTTCAGACCTGCAATTTTGACAAATCACATTGAGAGCTCCGTGGAGGAAGGATTGGAGGAGATACTTGAGGCAGCAAGACCAATTAGGATACTATTGCAATAGTTCAGGAAAGTGTGATGACAGCCTGAACTAGGCCAGTGGCCTTGTGAGTGGAAAGAAAGGAAGAGATGTGAGAAATGGGGAAGAAGAAGCCCTCAGATTTGGTAATTGACTATGTGTGGTGAGGAAGAGTGAAGAGCACTCTAAGGTTGAACACCTTGGTGGTGATTGCGCAGAACAGAAATAGGGAAATTTGGAGAGGCGTGAATTTTGGGAAAATGAAAATGAATTCTGTCTAGGACATGTGAAATTTTGTTGATCTAAATGACATGCATTTTGAAATGTCCAGTAGGCAGTTGGTGACTTGGGACCAGGACTTTGAAGAGAGTCCAGGGCTGAATATCTGTGAGTCATTTTTATAGAGATGGCAGCTAAATTCAGGGCAACTGGTGATATCACCAAGAGAGAAAGAGCACATGTAGAGAGAAGAATTTCTAGAAAAGACTCTTGATGATATATCTGGTTATTGTCCTTGTAACTGAGGCAGCCCCAAATGCCCACACTATGTCAAGGTCCAACTGTGGCTGATGAGATCAATGTGAGCTTGGAAGGCTCTACAGCAGGTCAGGCACTAATAGTCCATAATATGTCTAGATATTTAATGATAAATCTAGAGTTAGGGGGAGGAACATGGATATTGATCCAGAAAAGGACAATGAGAATGAACAGCCAAACAAGGAAGAGAAGAACTAGTCACTGTCACAAAACTCAGAGGAGAGACAATCTCTGGGAGGAGAGCTATGTCAAAATTGTTAAATGCTAGAGAATTCAAGAAGAATGAGATAATTAATTTTGGCATGCAAGAAATCATTTGACAACTTGAGAAATTTTAATAAAGTGTTAAGGTTGGAAGCCAGATTGTGAAGGGTAAAGAAGAGAGGGAGGGATGTGATAAAACTAGACAAAAATAAAAATCATCTGGAAGGAATGAAAAGACAAGACTCTAAAGGGAAAGAGCTGGGGTGGTGGTGGTGGGGAATGGTAAACAGGGGGCCTACTACTTTTTTCTTTTTTTCTATTCTTTTTTTTTTCTATTCTCTCTGAGGAAATGTCAATGTTGGTTGATGTTTATCTAATTCATCATAATAAAAAAGAAAAAACTGAAAAGGAGTGAGAGGAAAGGAAGTGGGAGTAATAAACATAGACAGCTTTTTCTAAGAGTTTGTCTCTAAACAGGAATAGAGATATAGAATACTGGCTTAGGGAATAGTAAGGTGAAATAAGTTTTTTTTTAAAGGATGAGGAAAATGTGGGCATGTTTTAGGAAACAAGGAAAGAGCCTGAGCAGTAGATAGGTAGAAACAGAGATTAGAGATTGAGGGGTTAATTGCTGGGGCAGTTCAACAGAAGAAACAAGAACAGAGAGAATCAACAGTATAAGTAGGAGGAAGACCATTCCTTCACTAGAAACTGCACCAGAAGAGAAGGAAATGAAGGATTAAGTTAAGGGATTTTGAGATGCTGAATATGGAGGAAATGGGATCCTGTGGAGAATGGCCTTTTTTTTTTTAAGTATAGTATGAAAAGAAGCTATCTGTTGAGATGGCAAGAGGAAGTATAATGTGGGAGACCTGAGGAAAGAAGAGGTTTGGAATAGGCTTTTTTTTTTTTTTTTTTTTTTTTTTTTGCTTTTTGGAGGGCAGTTGGGATTAAGTAACTTGCCCAAGGTCACACGGCTAGTTTTTTGTGTTAAGTGTCTGAGGCCGGATTTGAACTCGGGTACTCCTGACTCCAGGGCCAGTGCTCTATTCACTGCGCCACCTAGCCACCCCTGGAATAGGCTCTTTGAGGAATGGGCTAGAGGTTCTCTTAGGGAAGATGGAAAGGAATGCCTTACTGCAGTGAGAACCCAGTTTATATTGGACATCAAATTTGTAGTGCAACCAGTCAGCATGGTTACATGATTTCCTCTAGCATTGTTCATCAGCACAAGAGTAGGAATAAAAACAAAAGTAGACTGCGGAAATAATACAGTGTTGGGGCTTGGCTAGGCATGAGAGGTAATAGGACAAGAATGAAAAAGATTGAACAGTAAAGGTTAGTTTGCGATATAACTTGGGGGACAGTGTGGGATAGTGGAATCAGAGGACCTTAGTTAAGATACCAGTCATGCCACTTGCTAGCTATGTGACCTTGGGCAAATCACTTAACTTCTCTGAAACTCCATTTTCTCAGCTGTAAAATGAGGTCATTGGTCTAGATGACCTCTGAAATTCCTTTTAGATCTAAATGTATGCCCCTATAAACTTTCTCTACTATTAGGAAACATGACCTTCTATATCATGTGCAAGAAAGGCAGCCCATTAAAAAAACACCACTTGGTGAAATGGAACTCATTAAATCATGATTTCCATTAACTATGGAATTTAATATAAAATATCATTTTATCATTTCTCATTAAAAAAACCCTCAGGCAGTTTTTATTTGTTCATTTAACTACCAAGATGTGTCCAAATCTGAGAACCCTCAATGCTAATAGCCAAGAAAACATTGTCAGGAGAGAAACTCCTGGATTTCAGCTAGAAAACCACAGGTTTAATTTAATCTTATATCCTGTTATCCAATAGCAGAGACAGCTTTTATGCTGTCATTGACATATGGGATTTTCAGAGTTTATTTCTGTGACAGGGAAATGAAATGTCCCAACATAAAAAAACCAAACAGTATGAGAAAGGATTCAGGAGTCCAAGCTCAATACCCAGTGAGTTAAAATATATGTCAGCCAGACTTCTGGGTTGGAAGACAAAAAAAGAACAATATGTTTTTGAAGTACTTTAAATAGTGCAAAGTGAAGAGGATGAATGAAGGCACAGGAATAGGATGGAATAGCTAAAGAAAGCTTTCTAGAAGCTTCACAGCAACCAGTGAAACTTCTGTAAGACAGAACTGAAAATTTGGTGGTTGAGCTGTTTGACTCTTGTTGGTCAAGCTACCAGTAACAGGGGATGCATGATTCTGGGATTTCTGAAGATTGATTGGATGATGTCTTACAGATGAATACAGAAAGAGTGAAGTATTGCTTTCCCCTCAGAGATGATTGATTTTCTCAAGAAATGGGCCAAAAGAAGAGTCGGAGGTAGCAAGAAAAGCAATGAACTAGCTCTTTTTTCCCCTCACGTCTTTCCTTACGACTATCAAACAAAATTGAGTATCAGTGGACGTTTTTCACAGTGTCTGAAAGGCAGTAGAATAAATAAAAGATCTCCAAAGCAAAGGTAACAGCTTATTTCCCTGCGGCTGCAATTATAGCAAGGGATAGTCTCCACCGGTGAGGAGACAGAGTCCCATACCAATAGATTTGGGGACTAGGATTATAAAACCATGAGAAATACATTCTCACCTCGACAGCTAGGTGGTGCAGGGGGAAGAATGCCTGTAGTTAGGAAGACTCATCTTCCTGAGTTCAAATCTGGTCTCTGACACTAGCTAAGTGACTCTGGGCAAATCATTTAACCTTGTTTGTCTCAGTTTCCTCACTTATAAAATGATCTGGAGAGGGAAATGGCAACCCACTCCAGCATCTTTACCAAGAAAACCTCCAAAGGGGCACGTGAAGAGTCAGACATGATTGGAAACAACTGAACAACAACATTCAGATGTTCTGTGTAACTACACATGTACGGCCTGTATTGAATTTCATTCTGGCCTAATTAAAAAAAATGTTTAAAGAGGTGGTTATATGACAATTAATATCCTCTTCATTTTGTGTGGTGTGTGTGTATGTGTGTGTGCATGTGTGTGTGTGTATTCCTGGGGGCCACCCTGCCCAGTTACATGTGCCCTACTTTGAGTATTACCACAGTTTTGAGGCATATTATGAGTATGGGGCAGAATCTACTCAGAATCATCACTCATGACTTCCCATAAAAGTTGTTGTTTTTTTTAAACCAGGCAATCAGAGGACACAGTTCAAAAAGCAAAAGACATTTAATTAAACTGTTTAACAAGATAAATGATGAGAACAATCTCTCTGAAATCTGTTGTTCATCTTTGTTTTCAAAGAGGATCAATGCCATCACAGGGTCCTGTCTTGACTTGTATGTGAATTGGATTTAAGTGAGGCAGAGTTGTGCAAGGTACAATAAAGCCAATGGAGGTGATGATGTATTTAGGGAATACATTTGGCCACTGAGCATGACCGAAGGGACACATACAAAGGAATCCACAGGGCCAAAGAATGCTTGTGGCTCCAGTAACTAATGCCTCCCTGTGTGCCTGGGGCAATTTATACCTCTGTGCTACAGAGCCACCTATGGCCTTTGGTGATGCCTTAGGGCAAGGTGCTTTTTCTGCTCAGCTGGGATTCTCTAATACTCTCTTCTTGTTGCTTCTGTTCTCTTCTGGGTGTTTCTGTTGTTGCTATTGCTCTGTGGTAAGATCTGCACTTCTTTGGCCTTTCTCCTGTAGAGAGAGGGGTCTGGGCTTTGCTGTAGCTCTTTGGCCTGGTACCAAAGCCCTCTTGACATTGCTGCTCCTCTGCCTACGTATCCTTCACTGCTGGAACTCTGGGCTCTGTGGTCGTCATCTAGAGCAGGGCTTCTTTTCCCACTCATGACGCCTTTTCACCTTTCCTCAGTATCCATTAGCATTGCTTGGTGTGCCGGCACCTGTGTTCAGAACCAAAGCTGCAGTGAAGTTGCATGATGTAACATGGGCAAGTGCTGCCAGAAACACCTTGGATTCATTGCCATTTGATTTTAAATTAATTTTTGGTCATTGTGCATTCAGAAACCTTTCACTGTTACTAGAGTTTTTTTGCTACGCTCTATAGGGTTGCCAACCCGCAATTTAAGAAACACTGACCTAGAAAGCGCTGCCTCTGTCATTGCTTTTGCCTCCAGAGCAGTCTGTCACTTACTGCTTCTCCACCAAGCTGCTGCTATCTGCTGAGATTCTACCCTCAAGTCCCAGCTGAGGTCTCACCTCCTACAGGAAGCCTTCCCTCATCCCTCTTACTTGTAATGCCTTCCCCTTTGTTGATTATCTCTGGTTAATCCTGTACAGAGCTCGTTTGTACATAGCTGTTTGCAAAACTAATGGGGAGCCACCTCATAGACTGTGAGCTCCTTGTGAGTAGGGCCTGTCTTTTCCCATATGACATCATTAAAGGCCATAGATGACTCTATAACATCAGAGGCATAAATTGCCTGGGGGGGGGCAATGGAGCACTGCACACAGAGGCAGGAGTTGCCCTAGCCATAAATGTCCTCTGGCCACACATGTGCCTTTGTATGTATCCCTAGCACTTTGCAGGGTACCAGGCACATAGTAGGGGCTTAATAAATGTTTATTGACTGAGCGACTGCCTACTGCTGTTTTCCAAGGCCAACATACGTGGGATTAGTGGACATATTTTGAGCTCTATTATTAGTTCTCTTTTAAAGATCAGATGTTATACAAAAATCCACTCAAGAGACTTCTAGGCTTCTGGAATTATTTTTCTTAATTTAAATTATAAGACCTTCAATTTTAACTCTTATTTGAGCTGTGGTCTAAAATTCATTCATTCAGTTCACCAAGCAAGCAAGCAAGCAAGCATTTATTAAGCTCCTTCTTTGTGTTAGGGACTGTGCTAGGGATGGATATCATGAAAGAAATTAGTGTCCCTTCCCTCAAATAGTCTATATTTTATCAAAGAATTTGCATTCTAAATCCTATCAGATCCTGGGGTTACTAGACCAAGTCAGCTTCAATTCATCCTGGGCATTTTACTTACCAAAACTTCAAAGAAACTAAAGAGAGGATATTAGTTTCTACCCCAAATCCATAATGCTTCTGGTTTTTATTAATTTCAGGAGTAAGACTAAAACAGGTCCAGGTCAAATTGGTGATATTTGTCCTACTTTTCTTTTTCTACCACAATCAAAATTGCTATGTTCTTTTCATACCTTGCAGTAACCACTGTGTTAATCAGTCAAACAATCCATCAACAACTATTTATTAAATGCTTACAAGGGCCAGACAATTTGCTGGGCTCTGGGGATGCAAAAAACAAAAGTGAAAAGACCTTGGTCTCAAGCAGTTAGGGGTTCAAGGTTTTATAAAGGTTTCAAGGATGCAGAAACATGAGCTGAGCCTTTAAGGAAAAAGCATTCTAAAGGTAGAGCTAAGAAAGTAGTTGATTCTGGCCAGGAGATGAAACGTAATGTGGTACTAGGACTGTCCATTTGTTATCCTTCATTTTTATATTTAACCAATCCATTCCCCTTTCTGGTCATTCATGGTTTCAGATTTTTTATGCTAATTCTTAAGCATGGATCATCAGTGGTAATAAAAATAGTCAACATTTCTATAGCAATTCAGTGTTTTAAATTTCTTAGTCTGAACCTCACCACAATCTTTTTTCTTTTTTTTTTTTTTGGATGGGGGAAGACGAAGCAATTGGGGTTAAGTAACTTGCCCAAGGTTATATAGCTTAGTAAGTGTGTCAGGTATCTGAGTTTAGATTTGAACTCAGGTCTTCCTGACTCCAAGGCTCTATTCACTGTGCCACCCAGCTGTCCCTCACAGCAACCTTTTAAAGAATTGTCTCTAGGCACTACTTTGACCATTTTCCAGGTAAAAAAAACCAAGTCTCAGAGAGGGTAAATGACTTGCCAAGGGTCACACAACTAATAAATGTCAAAGGCTGAACTCTATCCTTGGTACCTCCTGACTCCAAGTGCTTTCTTCTATACTATATTGAGTCAGATTGAGAGCATTCTGTAACCTCCACATTTGCCACACAGCTTCCATTTTTTCCTTTGAATTTCTTTAACTTGTTTTTTTTTATTCTTCTTAGATGATAGCATCCCATAATTTTCAGCATCATTTAGAGAATATTCATGATAAAGAGGTGAACTTTTACAGCAGTGAGCTGTTTTGTGCACATTCAGAGAACTGTGCAATTTCCTCAAAGCAATCCAGCCTATTTCCTCTTACTCATTTCTAGAACTAGTTTATTTTTTCATCTGTAGTTCCTGTCCAAGATATGTATATATCTATATGTGGATAGTACATGTGTATGTATATATGTGCATGTGTATATATGTACACACACGTGTGTGTCTGGTAGTATTGTGAGCATTGAGCATAGTAGAATATATATGTATGTGTATGTATATATTTTATGTACGTAGGACTATGTATAGCTATGCAACCTTTACGAAAGAGACTTCTTCTAGACATGATTTGTTCTATGAAGTTTGGATTCAAAGGGCTGCACCTGAGGACCTAGGTGGCCACATGGGGTCTTGAGGCCACACGTTCCCCACCCCTGGTAGACATTCTTTAGACCTTTCATATTCCTGACTTTTTTGTTCACACCTAGGTAGAACCTGGGAACTATAGTATCTGGAGCTTTCTGAAGAATTATCACCTGTTCTCCTTATAAGTGGAATACTGTAATGGTAATAGGAATTTGAAGATCTTCCCTGCCCCTTGATAGGCTTAGGTGAATTTGAGGATATTTCCTGATTTTGATTTGAAAATAAACTCTGCCCACTCATAGGCTGAATGTGCTCACCTGGAGCCTGTGGTGGGAGTCTCGCTGTTTAGGAAGGCACAACTTTTGTTACTTTGTAGTCAAGTGGGTCATGAGGGCTGTGATGTTCTCTGACCTGGAGAAGGCGCTCTCTCTCTCTCTCTCTCTCTCTCTCTCTTTTTCTCTCTCTCCCCCTCTCCTTCTCCCCCTCCCCTATATATATATATGTAAAACTATATAACTATATATATATATATATATACATACCTATATATACCTCTCTCTCTTTTACACACACACACACACACACACACACACACACACACCTCTGAGGAGGCCAGGTTTTGCTTTGGGGCTCACTGCTCACTTTGGGAAGAGTTCTGTGATTTGGCCAGATGAGACTCTGGGTAGCTGTTGAGCCCCCCGATTTTGAAAAACCCAGATGTGAGTGCTTCTCTGTCTGGTAACTAACAGGTATGTAGGTATGGATGTAATGGTCAGACAGCTGGAAGCCCTGTCTGCTGATTTGTTTCTCTGTCTGTATTTTTTGTCTGCTTGTAACTTCTGTTAGTATTCTCTGAAGTTCAAGATGCTAACTTTTCCCCATGAACTAGATAAATGATATGTTTGATTAAAGTAAGATTGTTAACCCATTTTGAGTTGCTTTCCTTTAGAAAAGCAGATCTAAGAACCTGTGCTAGCAGCTATCCTGGGTGTGCTAGGGTGATGGCTGCCCCAAATACTGAAACTTACAATCCTTCGGCCTATGTAACAATTTGCTCTGGAAACTACTACAAAGGACACAACAAGGAATCATATTTTTGAGTCCACAGTCAAGAGACTGCTCAGTAGACCCTCCTCCTGCAGAAACCCATATAGTCTCTGTGCCCTACACTACTGCCCTATATAGAACCTCCCCTTCCCCCAGACCTTTACCACCACCACCACCACCTCCCAAAAAAGAGGAGTGAGTCTGCTCCCAAAAAGGCTGGAGGCCAGGACTGGCACCACTACGTTGGTGTTTCCTCTAAGTGCCCTCTACCTCTACCATGTGATTCCTTCCTTGGCAGCTCTAGTCTGATGTTGCTACAGTCACTGACCATTGCTGTGCCCTCCTCCCAGCTCTTGTCACAGATCCTCTTATCCTTGTCACTGGGCAATGGTAAGTGCCCTCTCACTGTTGTGTATTTGAGCTCTGCTGCTTCATACAGTTTCATTCTCTTCCAGCGGATGATGCATATTATTTTCTCTCTAGGGATCTAGTTCTCAGATGGCAAGTCTGGAGAAAGTAATAGTGCTCTTTGTAAGCTTTGGGCTAGCTTGCCTCTCATCTTATGAAAGTCCTTTTTTTTGCACTTGGGTGCCACAGCTCTACTTTACAAACAAAGGGTTTCTTCAGGTGGGTGAGGGATTTCTCCTTCCCAGACCATTCAAATGCATGTCTGTCTTCCACTCTGAGTTCACTCATAGTGAGTTGTGCTATTGGCTCCCTTCTTCCTCTGGCACCTGTGTACCTTCCACATCTACCAACACTTCCTCCTGAGCTCTGGGGTTCTCATAGGCTCTCCTTCCCCCTCTGGATTTGTCTTTCCTTCTACAGTCTTCAAGGGCAGAGGGCCTGCATTATGCAAACCACTCTGGACTGCTTCTTGGATGGTCTCCCAAGAAAGAAAAAGGGGCAGAATTGTTAGTTCTCATATTGCTCTCAGAGAGTTCACCCTATGGGTTATTATTTTCATCCTTTGTATATTCACATAAAACTATAGCTTCATACATAACTATAACTATTTCTGTATTTGTAACTATTGAAATATTAATGGCCATTTTTTCCATGGGGTAGCAGAGGTAAATAGTAATAGAATTTATAGACTGAGGTTTGGAATGTACCTTAAAGGTCAACTCCCTCATTTTACATGAGAAAACTGAAGACTGGAGAGATTCAGTGACTTATCCAAAGTCACATAGGTAGTAAACAACAAAACTGGAATCTGAAACCAAATCCTCTGCCAACAGATGCCACTACATTTTAATGCACATAGAGGGTTAAGTGGAACTTGAAATAGCAGATAACCCAGTCTTTGCAATACTCTCAGGGCATTCAGCGATTCAAGGTATCACAATGCAAATAGGAAACAGACAAATGGACAGGATCGGGCAAGTGAATAACAACTCAGCCAAACCTTTGTAGCTCATCAGATTTATCAATAAGCCATCAAATGCAGCCACCCACGCTTCCAACTACAGGATACACAAGTATAATTACAAGAATCATATATGAGTATTTCCTAATTCATGTATAGCTAGCTTAAAGATATCAACACAGCTCAACCAACTGTCCTATTTGGGGGACAGAGGCGGGTCACTTTTTCTGAGCACTGCAACTGTAAAAATGATTAGTTTTTTTTTTTTATCAAATCAAAGCTTTATTCTTTAAGTTCCCTCACCACAGATGTTCTACTCCCTTTTCCTCCCCCATGCAGATGATTAAACCAAACTCCTTTGCCTTGCTACAAATTTCACTGAGGGGTCTTTGCAATTAGCATTCAGTACAATTAGTCCAATGTCATCTGGAAAAAAGAGAATTTAAAGAATCTTCCCATTAACAGGGACCCCTTCTTTTGTTTGGACACTGTGAAGGACCATATTTCTAATCATATTTCCCACATATTCCATCCATGAACAGAACCCTTGAAGCATGAAGGATGGCTAGGGAATGCATGTCACTTTAGGATCAAAGTTACATGGTACTTTCATTTGGACTTCAGGGACCCGAAGGAAGTCACATTACTGCAAACATTGCTGCAGGGATTAAAAATAATTTAGTTGATAACATCCAATTTCCTACATTCCATCTGGAAAGTGCTTATAAGGGAGTGCTGATAGAAATAGACCTTGATATGCCCTCTGAATCACATGCAAGTAACTAGGTCACACTAATGAGTGAAAATAACATGGGAACGGTACCCGAGCAAGTGAATAGTGCCGTGAGTCTGTGCCAAATTATTGTATTAATGCCTACTCTGTCAAGATTTGTTTCCAGTGCAAGCTGAATGCAGAAGGACATTTTGCATTATTATTCTTCTAAAATGAAGTTTTATTGTGAATCACAGCTGTTGGAATCATCATCATTATAATTAGCAGCACATCATTCATGAGCACCCACTGTGTGCAAGGCACAAGGAGAGTGGAGATGATGCTGTCGCTGCCCTGGAGGTAGTGAATGGCAAATTCTCTATGCTGGAAACTCTAGCTGGAGAGCTGTTGAGTGTTTTGCATGCTGTCGTATGACCTTGGGCACATCATTAGTTGACTTCATCTTGGGATTGTACTAGATCGGAATAATAACTGACAAATATGGCACCTTGTAGTCCTCCTCTCATTTTATCCCCACAGCATAAGACCATAAGAAAATAGATTTAGAATTGAAACAGACTTCAGAAGCCATCAGAAGTCTAATTCTCTCATTTTACAGATGAGGAAACTGAGGTCTACAGAGGTTAAGAGATTTCTAAAGGAGGGAATGGAGGTCCAGAGAGATGAAATGACCTAATGGCATGCCCAAGGCCATGCGATGTCATGCAAAATGCTCAACAACTCTCCAGCTAGAGTTCCCAGCATAGAGAATTTGCCATTCCCTTTCTCCAGGGCAGCGATAGCATCATCTCCACTCCTTGTGGGTGCTCATGGAAGATGTGTGGCTAATTATGATGATGATAATAATATCTGTAGTACTTAGGTCACTAATGCAAATCTCTTAACCTCTCTAGGCTCAATTTTCTCCTCTACAGATATTATTATTTCTGTTTTCCATATGGGTGAACTGAGACTCAAAGACAGTAAATGATTTGCCCTTAGGCAGTCTCACAATTAGTAAAGGAGGCATGATTTGAGCCAGAGTCCCTTCTAACTCCAGCTCTAGCACTCTTTTGTTTTTAATTTTTAAAATTAACTTTTATTTTTAGTTTACATCTTTGATTTCCACAAGATTTTGAGTTACAAATTTTCTCCCCATCTTTCTTCTACCCATCCCCCAAATCAGCTATCCTGTTGTATACCCCGCTCCCCCAATCTGCTCTCTCTAATATCCTCCCCCATTACCCCTCTGACTTTCTCGTAGAGCAAGATGAATCTCCCTATCCCAGTGCCTGTATATCTAATTTCCCAGCTGCATGTAAGGATTCTTTCCCTTCCTCCCTTGTCACCCACCCCCACTGGAAAGACAAGCAATTTAATACAGGCCGTCCATGCTTAGTTCCGCAGAACATCTCCACAATGGACATATTGTGTAACACTGATGATATGTCCCTCCTTTCTATCCCATCTCCCCTTGTTCCATTCTCTCCTTTGTCCCTGTCCCTTTACAGAAGTGTGTGCTTCTAATAAAACTCCGCTTCAACCTGCCCTCGCCTCCATCATCCCTCCTCTCATCCCCTTCCCCCACTACTCTCCTGCAGGGCAAGATACCCAATTTAGAGTATATGTCATTCCTTCCCTAAACCAAATACAACAAGAGTAAGGTTGACCCATTCCCTTTTTGCCTTCTTGTTCTTCCCCTCCATTGTAACAGTTATCACTTGCCTCTTCTATATGAAATGATTGACCCTATTTTGTCTCTCCCCGTCTCCTCTTATTCTCTTCCTCTCATATCTCTTAATTTTACCTTTTAAAATATTATTCCTTCCTATTCAATTGATCCTGTGCCCCCTGTCTATGTACACATATATATACACACTCATGTATGTATTCGTATGCATATATACCAGCCTATATAGACATATGTGTATCTACATATACATGTGTATATGTGTATGTATTTGTGTATTCACACACACATTTATATTTCCTTTACCTATGCTCATACTGAGAAAAGTTTCATAAGTTACAATGATCATTTGTCCATGTTGGCATGTATATAGTTCAACTTTGGTAAGTTCCTTATGTTTACCTTCTCATGCTTCTTGTATTTGAATGTTGTATGTTCTATTTAGTTCTGTTTTTTCCCTCAAAAATGCTTGAAAGTCCTCCACCTCATTGAATGACCATATTTTCCCCTGAAACATTATACTCAGTTTTGCTGGGTAGGTGATTCTTGGTTTTAATCCTAGCTCCCCTGATCTCCAGAATATCATATTCCAGGCCCTTCGATCTCTTAATGTAGAAGCTGCCAGATCCTCGGTTATCCTAATTGTGTTTCCTCAGTATTCAAATTGTTTCTTCTTGGCAGATTGTAATATTTTCTCCTTGATCTGGGAACTCCAGGACCTGGCTATAACATTCCTAGGACTTTTCTTTTTGGGATCTTTTTCAAGAGGTGATTAATTCTTTTAAGTTCTATTTTGTCCTCTGGTTTTAAAACATCTGGGCAATTTTCCTTGAGAATTTCTTGAAGGATGATTTCTAGGTTCTTTTTTTGATGGTGGCTTTCAGGTAGTCCAATAATTTTGAAATTGTCTCTCCTGGATCTATTTTCCAGGTCAGTGGTTTTTTCAATGAGATATTTCACATTGCCTTCAATTTTTTTCATTTGTTTGGATCTGTTTAATGGCATCTTGATTTCTTATAAAGTCATTAGCTTCCATTTGCTCCACTCTAATTCTGAAGGAATTATTCTCTTCAGAATAATCTTTTTCCATCTGGCAAATTTGACTTTTTAAGGCATTCTTCTCTTCATTGGCTTTTTGGGCCTCTTTTGCCATTTGAGTTAGTCTATTTTTTAAGGTGTTATTTTCTTCAGTCAGGTTGTTGACTCTCTTATCATGATTTTCTTGCATCATTCTCATTTCTCTCCCCAATTTTTCCTCTGCTTCTCTTTAAAAAAAATCCTTCTTAAGCTCCTCTATTGCTTGTAATCAGTCTACATTTTTCTTGGAAGCCTTTGGTGAGGTAGTTCTTACTGTGTTGTCTTCCTCCCATTCCATGTTGTGATCCTTTTTGTCCCCAAAAAAGGAATCTAAAGTTGGATTGCTGAACTTTCTTTGCTTCCTTTGCCTGCTTGTGTTGCCAGTCAGTTACTTGACTTTTGGGCTCAGTAGAACTCTGCTTTCAGAGGGAAGAGCTCTATCCCAATTGCTGGGGTTTTCACAGCTGCTGGAGCTATTAGGAGGCTGCCATCATCTCTACAGCCCCCACCAGCTTTGGCTCACTGAAAACGCACCTCAGGACCACCACCCAAGACCATGATCCTGATCCAGGCAGCCCAAGGGAAGAGCACTTAGCCTCTGAATGGTCTCTTGGTCCTCCTGCAATTTGCAGGCCAGGAGCTCTGAAGCAGCCATATGGATGTGGCGGCAGAGCCGCCACTTCAGCCACTTCTAGCTCTGGAGGCAGTTGACTGTACTCTCTCCCCTAAATTTAGCCAAGTTCCACTGACCTTTTCCTTTGTCCTTGGCTGTTATGGGTTGGTAATTCTGGAAACCACCACAGCTGCTGGTGATCCACTCTCCTGAAGGCTCCAGCTGGGGCTTCTCCTGGACAGCCTGGGGCTAAAACCACATGGGGCTGGGCTCTGCTCCCAACAGTGCTGTGATGAGCCCTTTCCATCTGTCTGCTGGGCTGCCTTCAGTGGGAGCCTTGTTTCTCTGTCATTTTATTAGTTCTGGAGCTCTAAAATTTGTTTAGAGTCATATTTTATAAGTATTTGAGGTGGTTATGGAGAGAGCCACAGAGTTCTCCTGCTTTTTCGCCACCATCTTGACTCCACCTCTAGCACTCTTTCCACTACGCTACCCCAGCCCCCCAAAATAAGAATCGTGTTTGACATTTCAATAGAATGTGATTCTTCTATGATGTAAGTCCTTTGAGGATCAGAACTGTTTTCCATTTTTCTTTTTGTACCTCCAGTGCCTACACCAGGGTCTTGGACATATTTTGGTGGATCTGTAATTTCATAAATATGGGTGATCCTTTCAACCATATAGATACCAAACTTTATACAGCCTCTTATCCTGTGTGACTCTTGTCCGTGTTCTCCCTTAGAATCTGCCATAGGAAGGCTGACCAACATGCTTGAGTTTCCCCTTGTGAGCTTGAGTTTGCACGGATGCCAGTGGAGTATATGGCCTACGTAGTGATTCATTATCTTTTGCTCTTGCCATAGGACCAACTCACCTTTTACTCTGGTCATAGATTGCTCTGATGACATTCTGTATATACACTGTGCAATTTTTTTTTTGGATTGTAATGGCTTATAGCTTACGCATATCTACCATGTATCTCCCCATCCCTCTTTGGGTGGTCTACTTTACTTCTTCGGAGACTGTTGTATTCTATAACTTGAAGCTATGGAACATCCTTAGAAGAATATTAGTTTTTTATTTTAATTTTTTAATAATTGATATCTTTTTATTTACTTTTAGTTTACAACATTCAATTCCACAGTCTCTTAAATTTCACATTTTCTCCCCCTTCCTTTTCTTCCCCTCTTCCATAGCAGCATGTAATCAAAAAAGAGAATTCTTTTCTCCCTTATTCTTACTTACAAAATAACTATCATATTTTTAAGAGGAATAGAAAGTTGCACATAATAAATTTGCAGTTTCATGTGCAATCATTAAAAAAAATTCTCCTGTGTTATAGAAATGCTTATTTTATTTAATAAATTAAAAATAAAATGAATAATTAAAAAAAGATAGTACTTTTTAAAGGGAGAACTTGCCACCTCTGGGGTTGACATTCATCCGTTCCACTCTCCCCCATCCACACACACACATACATACATAGCTCTTGCAGCCTCAGAGCCTCTCCAGGATATCTAGGTAGCAAGAAGGTCCACCACTACTGGGGGTGCCCTTCCTCCACTCCCTCAGACCTCCCAGACTATTTGACTACTCCTACCAAGGATGACAGTCATTGATTCTTTTCTTTCTGGTGAAATGCGAGACTACCAGGCCTTACGATGTGCCCTGCTACTACAGCCTTAGGATTTCTAGGTTTTTCTAGCCACCTTTTTATGTTTTCTCTCTTGATTAGAGTGTGAACACCTTGAGAACAGAGATTAACCTTTTCTGTTTGTATCTCCAGTACTTAGCACAATGATAGGCGTGGAGTAAGAGGTTAATAAATGCTTTTTCATTCATTCATCCATACTGTGCAGCTTTCCAAAGTCAATTCAACTCTCTCTCTTTATTATTCATTTCTTGCCCCAATTCATTGTCCGTATACAGAATCCATTCAAAATAGAGGTACTGACAGACTGACTCCATGGATTGCCCATCTAAGTACGCACTACTGTTTAGACAATAGGAATTCTTTAGATAATTAGGCTGAACTCTTTTGAGATCATAGAGCTCTGTCTTCCATTAGTTCCACACAGTATCCTTATTAAACAGTAATAGCATACATTCTAAATGAGAAAACTAATCATGCCTTCAACTTTGACCTGCATACTCTGTAATTATGATATTATCAATTCATGTATTGCTACAAGGCTCAGTTTTGGAGTCTGGGTGGCTTTTTCAATCAGAGCCCATCTATCTGTATCTTAGGCAGTATATTGTAATGGATTCAGTAGGAACCCCAGTTGTAATCCCACTTTGGTGGTTTACTTTCTGGGTGGTCTTGGTTAGTTATTTTGATTTCTCTTAGGTTCAGTGTCCTTATCTGTAAAATTTTTATTAATTTATTTATCTTAGTCTTCAACATTCATTTCCACACGATTTTGAGTTCCAGATTTTCTCCTCATCTCTCCCCTCCCCCCACATGGCATGCATTCTGCCTATCCCTTCCCCCAGTCTGTCCTCCCCTCTATCACCCTATCCTATTCCCCTTTCTCTCACTTTCTTGTAGGGCAATACAGATTTCTCTATACCATTGCCTGCATATCTTATTTCCCAGTTGCATGTAAAAACAGTTTTTAACATTCATTTTTAAAGCTTTAAGTTCCACATTCTCTCCCTTCCTCCCTCCCTACCCATGCTCATTGAGAAGGCAAGTAATTAAATATAGGTTATACATGTATAGTTATGCAAAACACTTCTATAATCTACATGTAGTGAAACACTAACTATATTTCCCTCTATCCTATCTTGTCTCAACATTTATTCTGTTCTCTCCTTTGACCCTGACCCTTTTCAAAAGTATTTTCTCTGACTACCCCCTCCCCCAAACTGTGCTCCTTCTATAATTTCTCCCTCTTATCCTCTTCCCCCTACTTTCCTGTAGGGTAAGATACCCAGTTGAGTGTGTATGTTATTCCCTCTTTAAGCCAAATCCAATGAGAGTAAGGTTCATTCATTCCTTCTACCCTCTCCCTTTTTCCCCTCCATTTTAAAAGTTTGTATGAATGTGAACAGTTCAACTTTAATATGTGCCTTATGATTTCACTTTCCTGTTTACCTTTTCATGCTTTTCTTGATTCTTGTATTTGAAAGTCAAAATTTCTATTTAGCTCTGGTCTTTTCATCGAGAATGCTGGAAAGGCCTTTATTTCATTGAATATTCATTTTTTCCCTGAAGTATCATACTCAGTTTTGCTGGGTAGGTGATTCTTGTTTTTATTCTAGCTCTTCTCATCTCCAGACTATCATATTCCAAGCCCTTTGATTGTTTAATGTAGAAGCTGCTAGATTTTGTGTTATCCTGATTGTGTTCCCACTAATATTTGAATTGTTTCTTTCTGACTGCTTGCAATATTTTTTCTTGACCTGGGAACTCTGGAATTTGGTTACAATGTTCCTAGGAGTTTTCTTTTTGGAATATCTTTTCAAAAGGTGATCAGTGAAATCTTCCAATTTCCATTTTGCCCTCTTTCTAGAATATCAGAGCAGTTTTCCTTGAAAATTTCCTGAAAGATGATGTCTAAACTCTTTATTCGATCACAGCTTACAGGTAGGCTAATAATTTTTTTAAATTGTCTCTCTTGGATCTATTTTCCAGGTCAGCGGTTTTTCCAATGAGATATTTCATGTTGTCTTCTATTGTTTTTTCATTCTTTTGGTTCTGTTTTATAATTTCTTGATTTCTCATAAATTCATTAGCTTCCATTTGCTCCATTCTAATTTTGAAGGAATTATTTTCTTTAGTTAGCATTTGGACCTCCTTTTCTGTTTGGCTAATTCTGCTTTTTAAGGTACTCTTCTCCTCATTGGTTTTTGGCCCTCTTTTGCCATTTGGGTTAGTCTATTTTTAAGGTGTTCTTTTCTTCAGTATTTTTGGGGTCTCCTTTAGCAAGCCGTTCGGTTTTTCATGATTTTCTTGAATCATTCTAATTTCCCTTCCCAATTTTTCTTCTACTTCTCTTACTTGATTTTCAAAATCCTTTTTGGGCTCTTTCATAGCCTGTGACTAGTTCATATTTTTCTTGGAGGCTTAGGATGTAGGGGCTTTGACTTTGTTGTCTTCTTCTGGTCGTGTGTTTTGATCTTCTTTGTCACCAAAGTAAGATTCTATAGTCTGATTTTTTCACATTGTTTGCTCATTTTCCCAGCAAATTACTTAACTTTTTTTTTATTAAGGTAGGTCTCTGTTTCCAGTGTGTGTGTATGGGATGTACTGTCTCAAGCTTCAGGGGTTTTGTGCAGCTGTTTTCAGAAATACTTTTAGGGGTCTGTAAATTTACAGTTCTTTCAAGGTGGTATGATCAAAGGAGAAGTTGTTTACTCCTTTCCTGGACTATGCTCTGGTCTATGAGTGACCACAAGCACTCTTCTGCCTTGGAACTGTGAGGAGGATTCCCTTTCTACCACAGTGTAGCATCAATGCAACATTCCCAGCACCTATGGTGTCTATAAATATGCAGGCATGATTCTGAATCACAAAATATAATAGACTATCCACATGGAAGACAGAACCAAAACCTTTATTCAAACACCAGAAAGCCAAATTCATCATAGCAACAAAGAAATCTATACACAATAACAATGTGTAAAGATAAGGTCCCTGCCCCTCAAGGAGCTTACTGTCTAGTAAGTAGATAGAAAATAAATTCTGAGAGGACAATTGTCACTTGAGAGTAACTCTTTTTGTCTAGAACAGTGGTTTTCAACCTATGGGTTATGTTCAATTTGTAACAATGAAAATGCATCCTGCATATCAGATATTTATATTATGATTCATAACAGTAGCAAAATTGCAGTTATGAAGTAGCAACAAAAATAATTTTATGGTTGGGGGGTCACTACAACATGAGAAACTGTATTAAAGGGTTGTGGCATTAGGAAGGTTGAGAACCACTGGTCTAGAACCTTTTTTGAGAGGTAGAATAAGATAGTAGATAGACAGCCATCATTATTAGACAATGGATTGAATGTCTGTGTACAATGTGTGTGCCTGCCTTGAATGTAGGCATTTCTGTCTCTCAGCTTCAGATTACACAAGCTATTCTGAATACATATAAATCTTTCACCTTTGTAAGGCAATAATTTTAAAGGAAAAATCAATAGGCATAAACGATACTTCTACCATGACAACTCTATATTTCAACTGAATTTAAAAGCCTGATGCCTTCCTTCTACATTCCCCTATTTTGTGCTACCCTTATAGTTTCTAGGATGAAAAGCAATGAGATCCATCCAACTTGATATCAAAGTAAAATCATCAGTGGATGATTATATAACTTGTTCCTAACCATTTGACAACTCTTGTGGGATCAAAGTTTTGTAATGACTGGGTTACTCTTCCATGAAAACTTTCATGGTTATTAACTGCTTCTACCTGAAATTTGCTTAGAAATATATAGTTACATTATTCAAGAAGGATATGTTTTTCCTGTTCTAGCTAGTTTTTATGTTACAGGTTTCAAAAAAGTCCTCATTTCCTTTGAGGCAATTGAGAATGATGAAATGGTGACATAAATAGGTTTTTCTATCAGAAAGACAGGATTATGCCAAGAATCAAGTTAATGGCTAGACTTGATATCAGGTTATTTCTTGTGAGTGAAAAGCTCACACTCATTTAAAAGGGGTGACCTTCACATAGGTGTTTTCAATCCTGTTAGTCCATCTTAGAAGTTGTAAAATCACAGGTTGATAAAATAAAGAAATAAAAAGCAATTGTTAAAGGCCTACTATGTGCCAGACACTGCCCTAGGCAGTAAGGATTCAAATAATAATTGTAACATAACCAGACTGTGGAGCAATAGTGAGGACTCTGGTTAAAGTCATGTTTATTAATTAGCAATGAATACAGTCAGTCCGATGTTGTGCCTTCCTCCTGGGATGCTCTGTAGCCTGAGAGGGATATAGACACATCCAGTAACTACATTAACACATTCAAGAAGAGAGTAAGTATAACAGTGATTAAAGTATACATTTCTTTCTTATACTTTCTACCCTAGTGGGCTCCAGGTATCACTGAAAGATAAAATTAGTCAACCATATAATTCCTTCCTACCTGTTGTATGCTGTTTTGTTACCTCTACAACCTGTTTCCTCTCTCTCTTCAGTGTGCTTGTTCGATAGCTGGCTTGGCCTGATACCAGCAGCACCTGCCGTTTGAAAAGAGTGAATTTGGGTCGGGTAGGTGGCACAGTGAATAGAGCACTGGCCCTCAAGTCAGGAGGACCTGAGTTCAAATTCGGCCTCAGACACTCAACACTTACTTGCTGTGTGACCTTGGGCAAGTCACTTAACCCCAATTCCCCTGCCCTCCCCCCTCCAAAAAGCAAAAAAAGAAAAGAAAAGAAAAAAAGAAAAAGTGAATTCATGTTCTTTTGTGTTTAACCAAATATGAGGTTTTGGCAGTGGAACTGGAAAACAATGCCTAGTTCTGTGCATTCTACACTTGCCATTAAATTTTCTTTCTGACACGATGACTTATTCCCTTTTATACTTTATAGGCCTCTGTTTAATAAGAGTAATAGAGCTACCCATCCAACTATGCCCATGTAATGCTGTGAGAATTAACTAATACACATTTGAGAATATCCCTTTCCCAAACATCAAGCACAGTACTTAGAAATAATGATAACACAGTGGGGAAATGGCCTTATTTGGTTTTTTGTTTTTGTTTTTTTGATTTTTGCTTTTTGGAGAGGGGAAGGTAGGGCAGTTGGGGTTAAATGACTTGCCCAAGGTCACATGGCTAGTTTTGTGTTAAGTGCCTGAGGCCAGAGCCTGATTTGTTTTTTTCCAGAAGCAAAGTTGGACTCCATTTCTGTTAAATTCATTCATTCATTCATTTCTTTCAAATGAATTTAACAATATCTTGCAGCAGTAACAGATGACAACCAATTTCTGATAACAGCATTTCAAGGATGGAAAAGACCTCAGAAGTGCTCTAGTCCATGCCATCCTTGAACTGCTCTCTATGGCAGTGATATAGTAGTGAAACAAGAGTAACAGGTTGGAATTCCAGCTCTTCAACTCACTACTTGTGTGACCTTAATCCTTTAAGAGTCGGTCCCTTAAACTGTTTGGTCCAGTTTCGTATAAAATGAAGGGATTGGACTAGACGTTCTCTGAGGTATTTCCAACTGAATATCTATAACCCTATCCTCTCTCATTCCCAGAACGTTTCATCCAGTTTTCATTTGAAGACCTTTTTTTAGGGGGAACCCACTACTTTCAGGGACAGCCCATTACACTGTAGGATAGCTCTTTTTCCTGAAACCAAGCCCAAATCTGCTTTTCTGCCTCTTCTATCCTACTTTTCTGGTTCTGTTTCTGGGGACAAATAGAATATATTTCATCTGCATCATGCTTTATAAGATACTTGAAGCTAGCTCTTGTGACTTATGACTCCCCCTAAGTTTTCTCTTCTCTATGCCCAATTTATTCAATTGGTCCTTGTATGTCGTTTTCTGAAGACCTTCTGCCTTGTCAGTCTTCTTCCTCAAGCTATTAATATCCTTCCTAAAACATGGTATTCAGAACTGAACCCGACATTACAAAAGAATGTAGGCTCCTCCAATTTAATGCAAATACTTTGAGAGAAGAAATTGTCCCATTCTTTGCATTTATGTCTCCAGTACCTACTGTTTGCAGGGCACATAGGACCAGTTTATTAAATGCTTATTAATTGATTGATATTCTAGATATAGGCTGTCTATAGAGTTCAATGGGACTCCCTCCTCTGTATAGTCCTGAATATTGTGCTTCTCTTAATGCAGCCCAAGTCTGCACTAAATTGCACTAATTATCTTACCATGCAGCAGGTTCGCATTGAGTGGTCAAAACACTTAAATCCCCACATCTTTTTCCAAGGAACTGCTGACTAGCCATGACTCCCTCATATTGTACATATGAAGCTGATTTTTTTTAAACCAAAGTTCTACCTATTAAATGCCATGTTATTAGAATCATGTCAGTGTTCTAGCCTGTGGAGATATTTTCAGATCCTGAGTGTCAACCAGTGTGTTAACTATCCTTCCCAGCTTTGGGCCATTTGCAAATCTGATATGCATGTTGCCTTGCTCCAGAGATTTACCTTCCGAGACAATATTGAGCCATTAATTGATTACTCTTTAGGTCTAGTAATTTAATCAGTTCTGAATTAATCTATCTGTACTCTCATTTAGCCCACATCTTTCCACTATTATTCACAAGGAAGACATGTGATTTTTTTAAAAGTCTACTGGAGAGCAGAGGGAGCAAGAGTTGGTCTATATCTATAATTTCATTGCTATAGGGAGCTCCACTGTGAAAATCTCTTCTAATAATGTAGGTCCACATTTGTTCTGTAATTTATAGTTTTTCATGGGGACACTGAGATTAATTGACTTGCCCAGTGTCACACAATTAGTATGTGGCATATGAGGGACAGGAAGCCAAATCTTATTGGCCCCTAAATTGGCCCTCTGTCCACTATGCCATATTACCTCTCTGGTTAGTCTTACCTAATGTTAGTGAGCAGGAAAAGGTATTCCTCAAATCTATTCATAAAACTGTATTTTAAGCCCACAAGATCAGAAGAGAAGACCCTTTGAAAATTAAGAATGGTCTAACCATTCTGGAAGGGCACCTGGGTGGCATAGTGGACTGAGTGTCAGGCCTGACATTTCATAAATTCAAATCTGGTCTCAGGTACTAGCTGTGTGACCTTGGGTAGTGACTTCATCCTGTTTGCCTTAGTTTTCTCATCTGTAAAATGAGTCGGAGAAGAAAATGGTAAATCACTACTGTATCTTTGCTAGGAAAACCCCAAATGAGTTGAACTCAATTGAACAAAAACAAAAACTATTGTGGAAAACATTTTGGAAAAACACCCCCAAAGGCACCAAAATGTGTTTACTTTTTGACTGAGTGATACCACTAATAGATACCTACTCCTCAAAAGTCAAAGACAGAGGAAAACAACCTATATGTACAACACTATTTATAAAAGTATTTTTATTGAAGCCAAGAAGAGAAAACAGAGGGAGCCCATAATTTGGAGAATGGATGAATTGAGAATTGATGGAAAAGGAATATACTCATAGTATATTAATATAACAGGAAAAGGCAAAGGAATGGAATATATCTATCAAGATCCTACTATGTATCAAAACACTACACTAAGTGCTTTACAAATATTTTCTCACTCAAATCTCATAACAACTCTGCAAAGTAGGTACAGTTATTATCTCCATTTTACAGCTGAAGTAACTAAGGCATAGAGAGGTTAAGGGGTTTGCCCAGGACAACACAATTAGTGTCTGAGCTTGGATTTGAAGTTGCTTCTTCCTGGCTCTAGGCTCAGAGCTCTATCCATTTTACTCCCTGCTCGCCTTTAATAATAGTAGAATATTATTGCAACATGAGTAATGTTTTTTTTTAAAAGGATGGATTCAGAGAAACTTGGGAAGATTTGTATGAACTGATGTGGTATGAAATGAACAGAACTAGGAAAAGTAGTTTATACAAGGAACAAGTATAAATAGAAAAGAAAACAATTCTGAAAGATTCCAGAACTCTGTTTCTAGAACAACTGGTCATGAAGCACATTTCTCACCTGGCAGAGAGATGATGGGCAAAAATTATAGGAGATATGCATTCTCAGGCATGGCCAATGTATTGACTTTTTGCTTAACTGTACTTATTACAAGAGAGGTCTTTTATTTGATGGAGAGGGAAATTGGTGGGTAGGAATAGTAATAAAGAAAAAGAAGAAAAGAAAAAGATAAAAAAAGAAGAAAAGAAAAATTAAAATATCCAGAAGAAAGCAGAGGGTAGGTTCAGCAGGGAGCACAGAAAGAAGGTAGGGAAGTTTTGTATTATGTTGTTTAATATACACTTTTAAAAGTCTAAAGTATACAACAAGTTCATAGTTTTACATATGATGCTCTTTTTATCCCACACTGGGGTAAAAAAAGAAAAATATACTTGTAACAAACATGCAAAGTGAACTGGCAAAATTTTTTAAAAGTTTGTGTCTTTCTATATTAGTTATGTTGTAAAAAAAAAGACATACCAAAAAACAAATAAATAAATAGTATGCTTTCATCTGCATTCAGACTCCATTAGTTCTTTTTCTGGAGGTGGATCCAATTTTTCCACAATGAGTCCTTTGGAATTGTCTTGGATCTTTGTTTTGTTGAGAATAGTTAAATTATTCACAGTTGATAATCATACAATAGCAGGTACAATGTACAATGTTTTCCTACTTCTGCTCACTTCATTTTGCATTAGTTTGTGTAAGTCCAGGTTTTTCTGAAATCCACATGCTTATCTTTTCTTATAGCACAATAGTATTCCTTTACAATCATATATCACAACTTGTTCAGTCATCCAAATTGATGGGCATCATCTCAATCTCCAGTTCTTTGACACTACAAAAAGAGATGCTATAAATATTTTTGTATGAATAAGTTCTTCCTCTCTCTCCTTTTTATCTCTTTGAGATATAGACATATTTAATTTTTTTAATTTTAAAAAATTAAAAAAATTTTGAGATATGAAGCCTTTGTCAGAGATACTTGCTATAAAAAATGTTTCCCAGCTTTCTGCTTTCGTTATAATTTTGGTTGTATTGGTTCTGTCTGTGCAAACCCTCTTTAATTTAATATAATCAAAACTGTCCATTTTACATTTTGTAATGCTTTCCATCTCTTGTTTGGTCAAAAATTCTTCTTTTCCCTATAGACTTGACAAATAAAAACATTCCTTGCTTTCCTCATTTGTTTATGGTATCACCCTTTCTATCTAAATCATACCTATTTTGACCTTATCTTGGTATATGGTGTAAGATGTTGGTCTATACCTAATTTTTGCCAAACTGATTTCCACTTTTCCCAGAAGTTTTTATCAAATAGTGAGTTCTTGTTCCAAAAGTTTGGGTGTTTAGACTGACTTATCAAATACTAGATTATTATAATCACTTACTACTATGCCTTATGTCAGTGTTTCTCAACCTGTGGGTCGTGACCTCTTTGGGGGTCGAACAGGGTCGCCTAACACCATCGGAAAACACATATTTCTGATGATCTTAGGAACTGAGACACCGCTCCTCTATCCATCTCCAGGGGGCTCTGCCCACATGCAGATACACCCATATACAAGTGTTAAAGGGTCGCGGCATTAGGAAGGTTGAGAACCATTGCCTTATGTAATTAATCTATTCCACTGATCCACCACTCTGTTTCTTAGTACCAGATTGTTTTGATGGCTACTGCTTTATGATACAGTTTGAGATCTAATAACTTTTTTATTTATTCCCTTAGTATTCTTGATCTTTTATTCTTCTTTTGTAAAACAGTATACTGTTTTCCATCATGTGATTTCTTTTACCAAAGAAAATTTTTATTGTAAGCTTAAGTATTGAAATTAAAATACAAAATAAGGAAAGAAAGTATTGTTATACGCACAGCAGAATGTGAGAGAGAATTCAAAATAAACAGCAATAAATTTCTATTTCAAGAAAAGCCTATATAGTAAATACTACACATTGTGTTGAGTGCAGTCCATTCTTCTTTTTTCCCTTGTAAGTTTTCTTTTGTTCTCTGCTATGCACTTTTTATGTTGTTTTTTTTCTCCCTCTTCCTTTCTCCTCCCTGCTCCCCAGTACAAGAAGGCTTTCTCTTTCTCTCTCTGTCTATCTGTCTGTCTCTTTCTCTGTCTCTTTGTCTCTCTCTTTCTCTCTGTTTCTTTCTCTCCTTATGTATGTATACATATACATATATGTGTATATATATATAAATATATGTATTTATAAATTGACTTTTTATTCTTCTAGATGACTGTTGTTTTTCTTTTTTCTAGCTGTATAAAAAAGTTTTTTAGTAGTTCTATGATTTACTGAATAAGTAAATTAATTTAGGTAGAATTGTGATTTTTATTATATTGGCTAATATTTTTTTTGCTTTTTTTGGAAGGGGTAAGGCAAGGCAATTGGGGTTAAGTGACTTGCCCAAGGTCACAAGACTACTAAGTATTACGTGTCTGAGGTCAAATTTGAACTCAGGTCCTCCTGAGTCCAGGGCCAGTGCTCTATTCACTTCGTTACCTAGCTACCCTAATATTTGGTTTTATTATATTGTTATTTGTATAAATTCTTCTTCTTCTTCTGTTCACTCCATTTTGCATCAGTTCAAACAAGTCTTTCCATGTTTCCTTGAAACTGCCCTTATATAATTCTTTACAGTAAAATAGTATTCTATTATACTCATGTACCATTTATGTAGCCATTCCCAATTTATGGATATCCCCTTATTTTCAAGTTTTCATCATCCTAAAAAATATTTTATTATTATTTTTGTACACATGGTTCTTCTTCCTTTGTCTCTGATCTCTTTGGGTTATAGTAGTATTGTTCAACCAAAAGGTATACATAGTTCAATAACTTTTGAGGCATGTTTCCAAATTGCTTTCCAAAATGCCTTTAAAAATTCATAGCTCCACTCACAATGTAATTTTGCTTTTTTTTTTATTTGTACCTTCCATGCTTAGCAGGCTGCTTAGCACATAATAAGCACTTAATAAATAAGTGCCTAAAATCATTATTCATCATTCCATTATTGAGCAAAAATGTTATTGGGTGTCTGATTGACATGGTATTTGTGGCCAATAAGGTTTGTCTAAGTACAATATTTGAATTATGTGAGGAATCATCAGAAATTGAGTCACACATCTTTGGTATGCCAATCAATAGTCATAGAGTAATAGACTGGTAATGCTGAAGGGGACTTCTGGGGTTCTCTAGTCCTCCTTACACTTCACAAGAGAGCTAAGACTACTTCTGTTGCCCACAGAAAAAAATCATTCCACTAGTTCACACAGAGCCTTGGTTCAGTTTCTTTTCTTTAAATGAAAAAGTCAATAATGTTGCCAAACTTACCTCTTGTATTTGACTCCCAGAGCAACATATCAGAGGAGAGAGGACAGTTTGCCCTGTTGCTTGAACCTTAAATGTAAATCACTGATCAGGTAAATTGTAAGTCTGTTGTAGCTGTGCCTTGATTAATCCCATGTTAATTAAGCAGAACTATGTGTGTAACAATAATACATCTCTCACCCTACAATGCATATGAATATTGATGTCAACAAGTATAACACCAGGAAGTGGAATAACAATCTCCTTTTAGTTTATTAGCACATCCTTAATTCAACAAACACTTATTAAGAGCTTACTATGTGCCAAGAATTATGCTAGGGACTAAGGAGACAAAGATACCTAGAGAGAATAGTTTTCTGTCAAGATTTCCATGTATTTTTTCATAGCTGATAGATAAGACATTTCTTCATGTCTTAGCTACTGTCTATTGTGTATTTATTAAAGTCTTTTGTTTATTATCATTGTCCTTATGAATATTTATTGACTGACAAGAGCATGTTAGAATATGAATAGAATTCAGGACTTACCATATTTCCATCAGGGTACATTTTCTAATCTAAATTAGACAGGCAGATGGGTAAAGTAAAAATAATGTGGGAGTAGAACCAAAC
>CM053597.1:100046580-100128771 GCA_028646575.1 Pseudocheirus occidentalis | reverse complement strand
CTACCTACCTACCTGCCTGCCTGCATGCCTGCCTTCCTGCCTGTCTGTCTGTCTGTCTATCTATCTATCTATCTATCTATCTATCTATCTATCTATCTATCTATCTGTCTGTCTGTCTGTCTGTCTGTCTGTCTGTCTGACTGTCTGTCTATCTGTCTGTCTGTCTGTCTGTCTATCTGTCTGTCTGTCTATCTGTCTATCTGTCTACCTATCTATCTATCTATCTGTCTGTCTGTCTATCTATCTACCTGTCTGTCTGTCTGTCTGTCTGTCTGTCTGTCTGTCTATCTGTCTGTCTGTCTGTCTGTCTCTCTGTCTCTCTGTCTGTCTACCTACCTACCTATCTATCTGTCTGTCTATCTATCTATCTATCTATCTATCTATCTATCTATCTATCTATCTATCTATCCATTCATCCATCCATCCATCCATTGTGATTATATCTTTGTCTCAACTCTGCTCATATAAAATGACCAGATGCTACCTTCTTTGGAACTGCTTCATTTTGAATATTGCCCTTTTTTGTATATTCTGGAAGAGTAATAGAAAATACCTTCCTCTATGTCGTCTGATTAATATGTATTAATGTTTCTTAACTGAATATTGGTAACTTGTTTTTGAGAACTGAAATTTATTCCTTAAAAAAATTTTAAAACCAAGGTCTCCAAAATTCACCCATTCTATGAGGAGTAAGTTTTTATAACTCCTTACTTTGTTAGTCAATGCTCTTGATTCTGTCAGTAGAATAACAATTGACAATGACCATTCTTTGCACTCACCCTCTGGATGATCTCAGCTGCCACCATGTTACAGAAATGAGAGTCCCTGAGCTTGGGCAAGAACCGACAAGCCCAGACATGGAGCTCTGCTATGGATGGACGTTTTGTCACTAGAAAAAGATGCCTCACTGTTTCTGTTGTGTTTCACCATTATTGCTACATTACACTGTTTGATTCTTACTCTAGCCACAAATATATAAATCAAGGTTTACCCCCATTGCCTTGGGTCTCCTATTAGATGAGACCCTGACATGTGTCTAATTTCCCTTCCCCAGTGCAATACAGAAAGCTTTCTGCTTATTACCTGTGTAAGCTCTTTGGTATTTTTGGAGTTAACAAAGGTTGCAAAATCTCTGTGATCCTTTGGTCATTTGTCACCAGAGTTGACAGAACTCAGTTCTTTTTGACCCAATGTCCATTGCTCCATTATTTTTTTTTTCTTTTTTGGAGGGCAGTTGGGGTTGAGTGACTTGCCCAAAGTCACATGACTAGTTTTTGTGTCAAGTATCTGAGGCCGGATTTGAACTCACATCCTCCTGACTCCAGGGTCAGTGCTCTATTCACTGTGCCACCTAGCTGCCCCTGCTCCATTAATTTTGCCAACTATTAGAACTTAATAATTACTACCTATGTACCAAGTCACTGTTCTTGGTGGTAGAGAGCCAGATATAAATTGAAAAACTGTCCTTGTTCTCAAGGAATTTAAATTTTTAGGGAGGAGGAATGGGAGGGTATAAAGAATGTCACAATTGGGCATTCTGTCACATTCTGCCATTTACAACTTATCTTACTACTCTCCTCCTTGTATTTAATTAAATAAGCCCTTTCAAAGTTCTTCCTTTGCAAAAGGCATAGTGCTAGGCACTGGGGATACAAGTCTTTGCTTTCAAGGAGCTTGTATGGCACTGGGGGAACTTCATGATAATCTCCATGATCCATCCAAATTGTACCATTCTCTAGTCTCTCTGTATAGCTCCTAACCCCTGAAAGTCCAGTATCTTGACTTCTAATTTTGTTACCATAAGCCTGTGAGTAAAGTAAGCATGAAAGCTGCAGAGAAAAATCCCAGAGAAATATGGAAACAAACAAGCAGTTCTCAAAGGGGGTGGAAGGAAAGATGACATCTATTTCATCTATCACTGAGCCACCTCACAAACTATGCTGAAGGCTGGTTGGTTCTTGGCAACCACCTCTCACAGCATGGCAGTGTTTTGGCTGATGCAAAGGGCACAGAACTGGACTACTGTTGAGTTTCCACCTGGCAGATCCCATCACCTGAGGCAAGTGAGTATTAGAATTCTAATTAGAACTGCCCAGCCTGTTTAGTTTCTAAGCTTGCTTCTCTATATGTAGTAATTCCCTTGTCCTATGGCTAACAAATTTCCAACTCCTGATCCTTGTGAATGAGTTACCTTCTCCTTAGGTAAAAACCCATTCTTCTCTGTAATAGGACCTAGGATTGTAAAAACTTTGTATATATGTTGGTGAGATCTGATGTTGGTGGCAGGGTGATCTCATTAGAATCATTTTCTTTCTTTGGCTCTTTGTCCCCATCTGGAGTTAGTTCAGGAAAATCTCCTGAGATTTCTGTATGATGTGTGAAGTCAGGCCTTAGTTCTCCAAATGTGGTTCACAGGGATTTTAGCTCCCTCTTAAAATACTCAGGGATTACTTTCCATGATTAAAAAGAAAAAAATGCAAGTCAGGTATGAAACAGTTCTGATTTTACTCTACTAAAAATCCAAAAGTCACATAGGAATCACAAGAGCCAATGCTAAAAACAAAACAAAACAAACAAACAAAAACACTAAAATATCTCATCAGTTCTTCTTGGAAGGAAACCGAATTTTGGATTGTTGTCAGGACAACTTTTTGATACCTCAGGGAAGCCTTTTTTCCTTAGAGTCCTACATAATCCTCTCCAAGAGTCATATAGTGCCAAGGTTTAGATTCACCTTTGGAGGCTACTGGACAATCAATTCCTTCCTCTCAGAACCGTGCTGTCTGAGTATCTTATTGTAATAGTTGGAGGTGAAAAAGTGGCACATTTTTTTCTCTTGTCATCTCCCCTCCCCTACCTCACCATGATATGTCTTTAGTCCTTCAGTTTAAGGGGACACAGTAATGATTCTTTTCCTTCTCCAAGAAATATCCTCTTGAGGAAATATCCTCTAGTAGGTGAGTGCCCTGTCTCTGGAATCTACCACTAGTTGTTCCTGGGTTGGAGGGAAAGGAGAAATCTCTTCCCTCCTCAGATTCTTGCTACACTCCAGAACAAGGGTGTAAATATAAATTAAATGTAATTTAATTGTTAGTACTTTAAATGAGAAGGAGAGTAGTAGAGAGTTGGTCCTGAAGTCAAAATATCTGGGTTAAAATCCTACCTCTGACATAGCCTAACTGTGTGACCCTGGGCAAGTTACTTAACTGTTCACACTCTAGGTGCTCAGAGAAGATGCTGACCATTTCTAGTGGGAGTCTCTTCATCAGGGAGTGTAATGCCAAGCAAAGACAACTTCCAAGGTTCAGATTACCAGCATAGCAAACCCCATTTATTCAGTAAAACATTCACAGAACAGAGAAAGTAAAAATACAGTGTAATTCATTCATTTATCAAGTTAAGTTCTCAATTCAATTGCAAAGTACCAAGGTCCAAGGTATCCCACCCCTGGATCAGTAGTCAAAGTAGCCTACTCCTGGGCAGTACATTTAGTCTCTTCTCAAATGGAGAATAGCTTCCAATCACAAACCAAGTACATTCATTTAGTCAATCACAGAGCACAAAAGGTCCAAAGGTTTCCTATTCCTGGATACTACTGAATTACAATGCCATCCATTAACACCAAGCACTTTCTCAAAAGGGACAGGAGAGCACTAAAGTCCATCCCACCCTTAAGTTACAAGGTTAAGATATCATCTCAGCATTGAAAACCCAAGGAAAGGCCCTTCTTTCATCTTAACTTGAGGCAAGCCCTCAGCAATCTCAGTTCCTGGGGAGACAAGGCCCAACAATGCCATAGCCAGTGTCTTCACCAAGTCACTCTCTGTCTGTAGAATAGTCCCAGAACCCCTGAAAACATCAGCAAAGTCCTCTTCCAGGATTTCTGTAAACATACCACAAGAAAATCTTTCTTCAGGGCTTCTGAACCAACTGCAAGGTTCCAGGACCTCTACAACAGCAGCACTGTCCTTAACCAGAAGGTGAATCTGGCAAAACAACATCAAAACAGACAAAATACTGGCGTCACAGCCATGCCTCCTCAGTTCTGGGTAGCTCCAACTGGCTCTCAGCAGTCTTTCTCTCAGCAGCTCAAGCTCTATGATACTAGATACTGCTCTCCAAAAGTCCTTCTGGCCTTCTCTTGGTTTGGGCCTCTCTCCCAATTCATGGCTCCTCCCAGTTCAGCCTTCTCTTTTCAAGTCAACAAGTCCATCCCACAAATGGGATTCACAAGCTCTGAGTTTTAACACTCAACCCCAAAACCAGGCCAATACATGGGCATCTCCAAATTCCATTACCCTTACAAGGAGTTCCCCACTGCAGTGAAATCAAAGGTGCAGTCTCTGAATTCTATATTCTAAATGTAAGATCTTTGTCCAATGACCAACAAGTTGGAGAGGAATTGAGCCATAACAATCTGGACATTCTCACTACAAAGGAAATCAGAAGATATGAGGAAATTGTAGCTAAATGTATATATGGGTCATCTTATTGCAAAGAGAAATGATATTCTAAGGTGAACCATTTTATGAGACACTTCAATATGTGGACACTACAGTGCTTGTGATAAGCATGGCAAAAAAGATCAATACAAAAATATTTGTAGCTTATGTATCAGTATCTACTATGGAGGTTGAGGAAACAGAAATTTTATGCAGACCTTATTAGATGCTTCTAACCACATTAGTATTTGGTGTCTTCAGCTCAAAGATCATCATAGCACTTCAAAAATGCTTGTTGACTGACATCAAGAAATCAGTTGGAAAATACATAAGTTCCCAAAGTGTGTGATACTGCCCTGTGTGGGGCACTGGACCTACCTGGGGGGGCAATAGTAGCCTTGGGTGCAATGGTGAGGGGGGCATTGAGTAAAAATAAGGGAGTGGTGGAAGCATGAGGAAAAAAGAGAAGAAAATAACAGTTTGAAAAACTGTTCATATATGTTTCATCTGTTATGCAACAGAATTAAAGTCATAATGATCGCATTATTTTCCAAACACAAAAATGCAAGTTGTAACTAATCAGCGGTCAAGTCTGCTGTCAGGTCTTAACAAGAAAGTAAGTATTGGCAGGCAAGCATGTCATGAATTGGCAGGAATCTGTGGTGTAATGACTTGTTTGCAACATAATACTATATGGCTACATGTTGCAATATTGCATCATCAAAATTTCAATGCAGGAAAACCCCACAAATTTACAACAGATAGTTAAATTTAAGATGCATCATTTTAAAAAATTATACAGTTTTTTTGAAATGACGCAAATTTCAAAAAAAAATGTTAAAGGGTTAAAGAAAGTAGAGTTCTGAGGAGGTGCTGAGTAAATTTTTTTTTAAGGGGGCAGTAGGTCAAATAAGCTTGGGAACCTTTGGTTTAGCATTAAGAAAAAAAGATAAAAGGCTTGACTCTTAAGTCTCAAATAAGATCAATACTCTCTTCAAGAAGAGAGTTGTAAAGTGGTAGATAAGGTGAGCACAAATGTTGCACAACCTGAAATTAGCCATATTTAAATCGGTAGGAAAGGACATGCTTCTTTTATATGAATCATTCCTGAGTCAGCCAACTCATTCCATTGGTTTATTGGAACAAAAATTAAAATCAACTCCAAATGAGAACAATGGATAAAGATGAGAAGGCAATATAGTGCAAAATATCTCCTGGAAATGAGAAGGCAATATGGTGCAAAATATCTCCTGGAAATGGATGCTAACTTGAATTCTTTACTGTGGGCAAGGGCCTGGAGAGCTGCACCTGTGAATGCATATCCTTACTCTTTTTTTCTATTTAGTAAAAGGTTTGTTATTATGATGATTAATGGTCCCCTTGCCTCAGTCTCTCCAGAAGTTAAACTTTTATTTGGAGCCAGCATGCACCTGACTCACAATGAAGATGCTTTTCTACTAAGATAAATTCCTTTGACTTGTGAAATACAGCACAACAGGGATAAGTACAACTAGAAAAATGAGGACATTTAAGGTCATCTGTATTAAGGCTCTCTTTGTAAGAGAGTATTAACAGAAGTAGCATGCTATGTATTAAATACTAGTATGAAGAGGTACCCAAAGAGGGTTAGGGCTGCCTGAGACCTCAAAATACCAACAGGCCAGTTCCTGCAGAAAGAATTCCACTTAAGTCTTCTCAGCCAAAGAAAAACTAAAGTTTATTGAAAGTTCAAGTTCACCATATGACTCCATAAGGAGTCAGTCTACGCTAGGTTGTTCTATGGAGCTTTCATACAGAGCAAGTCTGTGCTAAGCTATTCTATGGCACTCTTTCAGATGGAGGGAAGATGGGGTCTTATATACAGAGGAATCTGGGGGTGGTTCAGAGGAGGAGCTGGGGAGGGTCTTCAGGAGGAGTCAATGAGGTCAGACTCCAGTAATGAGTTTAGGGAGGGACTTCAGGTAGAATTAAGGAGGTCAATGCAAGAGTGGATTGATATTTTGATAAGCTCCAGGGTGGGAAACAGATGGACAATGGAGGGCCAGGCCAGCAACAGAGGTTTGGGCCCAGACACAATGAAATACCCATGGCCTCTGCAAATGCCCCACCAAGTAGGAAGACCCAACCAGACCTCAAGGGGCTCCCCAAAGATTCAAGGAGAGCTCAAGGGGGTGAGGGGAGGTCCCAGAGCCTACACCTCATCGAGTCTACATTGCATTGTCTGATGTGATCCAACCCTGAATACATCTACGTCCCCTTCATCAAAGTCTGCCTCTACTGTTTACTTATGCAACTGTGAGTCCTGAATTCTTTAAAACCATGCTTAGGAACAACAATTTCTGGCAGATACTACAAGGCCAGAATGACTATACTATGATCACCTGTCTGTAAGTTCAGAAAAGTGTACTCACTGCATGATGAAGATTTTGAGCCTCAAAAACTTGTGAAAATCATCTACTAAGTTGTAACCTCACTTATATAATCACAGATATTTTATAGAAGTATAGCTATACTCTCATCTGGGAGGGCCCATTGCAAGAAAAATTATGCTGACAAATAGTCAATAAACATTTATTAAGTGCATTCTATGAGCCAGGCACCCCGCTTACAATCTGATGGGAGCTGAAAAGGCGAGGGTGCACCAGAGGGTACCTGATTTAGAGGCATGATGCTTATTGAGTCAAACCAAGCAGGGCAGCTGATGGAAAATGTGGTCCCCTGGAAAGTTTTGAGCTCTCTATAAAGGAAGGCTTTGGGAGAAATTTCTCACTTCACCCTCCAGTCCTTCAATTAGAGGGTGGGGGCAACTGGGAAGGTCTGAGCAGATCTGTCAATCTGCATGATTGATGGGATTTCAGGTGATGAGTTTATCTTGGGGGAATGTAAACTGTTCATGCAATTGAAACCAAGCAAAGCCGCTGATGGAAAATAAAGGGAGCAAGATTAAATGATTTGAGCACTACTTTTTATACCTAATTTCTTTCCTATCTGATATACATTCCTGGCCATTGCATGTAAAAATAATTTGGTAATAATGTCAAGATTCAAACCCTAAAGAAAGGCCATTGGAAGCAGCCATTAGTAAAGCGTGTCCTCTGGAAACAGCAGAATGTGCCATCTTGCTAGGTGCCAATCACCATGCTTTCTGCAAAGTTAAAGAGACAATCCAGCCTGCGGTCCTTTATTCTTGCGTGAAGCTTATGATTGAGCAGAGTAAAGGGCATCAGAAGGAAAAAATAGTAATAGGGTTTAGAGAGCAATGCTGTGAGGATAAATACACTTCCAATTAGACCACATTAAAATCTGTGGTCTTTGTTAACTTGTTCTCTATGTCGGTCCTTTAGTGAGGCGACTGCATCCACTTGGAAGCTGTGAATTTACAGAAAGGATGTTCTGAGTGTGTTACATTGTCCTTTACAGTCTTCCATCTTTGATGTATTGATAGTGCTGAGCTTCAAACCAGTTTTTGATGAAAGCTACCAAAGTGTAAATCCAGAAGAAGACTAAGTCACATAGGAAAGCGACATAGGCCCTGGTCTTTGGCTTTTCCTAGTTTTTAATGGCTGCTTGGAGCAAAGAGAGTCTGAGCATTCTTTCCCTTTGCCTACTGACAAATAAAAATATAAATCCTCCTCTTGGTCCCTTTCACTGACTTCCAACGTGAGTACAATATAAATAAAGCCCCTTGAAATGTTTCCCCAATCCTTCTTTCTGATAACATTTATCTGGCCAGTTTAAAAAAAAGAGAAATTTTTTCTTTTTATTGAAGACTATGTACATTTAAACTCATAATTATTTTACAGCGTCTACACTTGGAAGGAAGAAAAGAAACTCAAGCACAAGATTACATCTGAAAGACATTTCTTAAAGGATAGTCTTCATTATTATGGGTCATAAGACCAACAATATGGAAGACTAGACATTAGTTCAGTCACCGCTAACTCTCACAAAAGTTGGGAGGCAGATCAGAGAGGCACCTAATCTAACCCTACCCGAACAAGAACCCCAATTACAATATAGATTAAGAGGGATCTTTGGGAAAGATTTCCTGCTGAGTTCCCCAATCATCTTAATGAGATTACTTTAGTGATATTCTCCTGTGATGAATGAGTATAGGCATATTCACGAGCATCTACGTGATAAATCACAGGTAACTCAAGGTTAAATGAATGGGGCTAGGACTCTTGTCTGAGGAACTGCTCCTTCCAATGATCTCTAAAAGCAAGCTGTGAGGCCATTTCATTGTTTAATCTTTGAAAAGAGACCAGAACATAGAATGAAACTGCATTATGTGTTGGGAAAGCAGTGCCATGTAATTGTTCCTTCTTCCTCCCCCAAGAAAAGTGAATGGTGGGTGACTTGTTGCTGTTTGTCCTTGTTTCAAAGCAGTCCAATGACATCATGGTGGGGGGAAATGTCTTCACATGCTTGGGTAGACATTCCCCAAATTTACTGATGGTTTTGAGGTCTGTCAGTTATCTCTCAACCAGTTTTCTCCCATCTGCTGGACAATTTACCAGGGTGGGGCCAGTGCACGTGCTATTGCTTTTTGGAGTCACAGGTGAGAGTTGTTGAAGGTGGATGCCAAAGATGAATGAGCCGCTCTAAAAAGGGCTTAGCATGCCCTCCCACCAGAAGTGTTAGTCCAGACATTTGCTTATTCTCAGCCAGAGAGGATACGCATGACAACGCATGACAATGAACTTCTTCCTACCCTCTTTTCACTTAGGAGCAGTTGATGATAACTCGTAACGGAAGCACACAGTAGTGGTAGAAATATGTTTGTATTCGTCTTGAAAGGGTAATTTAGGGACGTTTTTCATGAACACAAGACTCTTGTATGGAGGAGGGAGGATTTTTAATTCCCGGGCAAGTATGAGCCTAGAATCTACCCTAGTTAGAGAAAGGAGATTTCCTGGACAATACCAGTATTGGATGTTGCCATGCAGGTGACACCAGACTTGAGAACTCCTAAATTCTTGAGTTTGGCAATTGGACCTTCTATGAGAGAAGGGGCTTCCTTGATGACAATATGTTCCTGAAGGAAAGAAGTGGGTTGTATGTCTTATTCCTACACAGAATCCTACTCCAGCGAGTTTCTCATATAATACAGATCCAAAGGGAAAGGGAATACTTATTCAGTAAGTCCTCAAAATATGCTTTACTTTTTAGTCCAAACTACAGAGTGGTAGTAGATATTGGGAGTTGGGAAGGTTATATAGAACTCTGTGGAAAAGAGGGGCTCGCTAGAATGTCAAAAGTGTTGCCTTTCATCCACTCACTCACTTACCAGCTTACAGATGTCCTCTTAGGCTGAGGATAAGTAAATGTCTGCGCCAGCATCTTTGGTGGGAAGGCTTGCTAGCCCCTCTCACCTGTGTCTTCAAGACATTCTTAAGCCAAGTTAAGCTTTCTACTAGGGAAAGGAAGGAGATTTTGGAGTATTTTATGTATTTTATGAATCTGTTTATGGGCTCCTGTGAGTCTTTTTGTAGCTTATGTATTTTCTGCAGAGTGAAATAATGGTGGTCCCATAACAGATATGCAATTGATACCTTAGGTGCTTATAAGGTAGCTAGAGACCCCCCCCCAAGTTCCCCACATTTAGGGAAAACTAGACATGAGTAATGCCTCCATGCAATGAAAATAAATTTTTTCTAGAGCAAGTCCAGATGAAAGGAATAAACCCCTAGGATTAAACTTGGTATGTGTGAATTCAGATTATTGGTGAAGGTGGGCATGTGTCTTGGGCAAACAGATTATAATACCAAACAAGTGCTTTTTCATTCTCCTTTTGCTTGAAGACCTCTAGGAAGGGAAAAGCCATAACTTCCTCATTTCTGCTTCAGGATAGCTCTAATTATTAAGAAATTAGGGCCAAATACATGTATGCGTATGAACCTCAGACCTTTTTTTTAAAAAAGCATTTGTTAGTAGTACTATCCTCTCCTTCCCTATTGATTGTTTCTCTATGCGTAATTTAATTATTTCAGAGTAGTCATATGAGTAACAGTGACCAAGGATGGCTCTAATAGCTACCTGGGAAACAGCTAAATTTATTAAGTCACTTGTCTTTTGAAATTTTCCTAGTGACTGCATGTAGTTATCTGTTTTTTGTATGCACATTCCCTAAAAAACCTCATCCCTTAACTTGTAATATTTGTATATAAATATTTTTTCTAGTGACTGTATTGTTTATCCTAAATGATAACCATCTGTAGTGTTTAGGATATACATAGCCTTCATAACATTGACCCTAAACAAGTAATATCTCTCTATATCTTTATAAATAATAGCTAAATCCTACCATAAAGTTGGGAAATACAGTGAAACTTTCTTTAGACAATCACCAAAGATGCCAAATAGATTACGTACTTATTTGCATATGTGTCCTAAGCCCCCCCTAACATTCTCCATTGCCTAGAATGGTGAGTGCTTTAACAATAGTAGGTGCCTAATAAATATTTGTAGAAGCCAAAGTAAACTATGGAAGACATTTCCACTTATAATGCTATTCACATAATATTATGCTTTTGCAGAACTGATTCATGTCATTGAGTAGAGCATTCCTATAGGTTCTTATCCAGTTCTTTATAGAAAGTATGTCTTGTCTGTGTGTGTGTCTCTGTCTCTTTCTTTCTCCAGAGTCTCAAAATTGACTCAGTCTTCTGTTTGTATGGATACAAACAGATATATACAACAGTATATATAACAGGTATATACTTTCAGCTGTACAAGCTTAGCTGGAGTAACCCAAAACTCACCCCCCAATCCTGCAACAAATGGCAGACTTTGACTCAGCCTCAACAGTGAGGAAGAAGAGGGTAGGGAAATTGATTTTGTGTGTGTGTGTGTGTGTGTGTGTGTGTGTGTATGTGTATGTAGAATTGGACTTCTTAGTTGCAGTAATCCAAGGCTGTAGAGACTCTGCCCGTGCCATCTATCTACCCTCCTCCAATCCTGGAAGACATGCAGAAGCTGATTTAGTTTAGCCAGAGCCAAAAACTAAACAGTGGGAATTGCAGGAAGTCTCAGTTCCAGTATGAGCAGCCACACTGAAATCTACCTGGGACCAGTTCCATCTTCCAAGAAGGTACTTAGGGCATGAACAGAGTCCAGTGAAAAGTATATTCCCCAACCTATATGAGATGAGGCCGAGGCAGTTTTGGAGTCTAGTCATGAGGGCATACCTACCAGCAAAGCAGAAGAATCAGAAAGTGAAATGGGAGTATAAATTTTTTAAAAAGGCTAAAACCGCCAAAAATTTCATGACGAAGAAAATTTAATTAAAAATCTAGAGCAACCAGCAGAGAGAATACTAAAATGAGAAGGAAGGACAAGTACTGATATGGGATGCTACAGCCCTTTAAATCTGCTTCCAGAAGGAAATAGCAGTATCACAGTTTGCCACACTGGGCATGGTATTATATTTGTAAAAGTGGTGTCCCAGTTTTCTCTTTTTGTATAGGAAATATTTTATTTATCTTTCAAAGGTTCTAAGATGGTGATTAGCACAGAGCAAGTTGTTATCTGTTTCCCTGACTTCCAGATCTAAACTTTTGGGATCTTTGGGGGTAGTAAAATTTGTTGAGGGGAATGAGAGTATGAAATTAGAAAACTTTCCAATTTGTTTAAGGTTACCTAACAAGTAGATGTAGAAAGTTTTATCTATGAGGCCCTGTGCTATGGGACTGTTTAATCTTAGAAGATCGTTAATCTGTGAAGTTATTATTGGGAAAGGGGAAATATTCTTGGCAGATTTTAGTGGAGAAAGCAAAATAAAACAAAACAATTATTACTACAAATGATATGAACATGAGTCTACCCAGGGCGTTCTGTCTCTTAAAGTGTCTATCATGTGTCAGGAAAATGGTGTTGGGTTATTTGTTTATTTTTGCAGAACAAAGATAAAAAGACCTTATGAATGGGCTTAATGGCATTTTCCTTGTGATTCTACATAGGAATCTAATTCATAGGAATCTAAATCTAATAGGAATCTAATTTTGATACAAATCAAAATCAGGAAGTGAGGAAGCCCTCCAGCATGTGGGGTTGCCCCACTACAGTGAGCTCTTGGCAGGACATGGAAGAGATTTCACAGGATGGAAAAGCCCAGCTGGATTTTGATTTGTATCATTGTAGGGGACTCTTGAATCAACACTATTACAGGGAACTAAGAATAATATGAAAAGTGCAAGATGAGATAAATATAGCTAGAAAGTAGTTTGTCTGAAGAAGATTTGAGGATTTTAGTCAACTGTAAGACAAATAAGAGTCAAGAGTTTGCCATGCATTTATTTTTTTTTCCAAAGAAAAAGTTCATTAAAAGTTCGTCATATTGGGTAGACTCTTAAGGAGCCTACGTATCTGTGATGCATTGGGCAAGCAAGCCAGAGTAAGTCTGTCTTAGGTCATTCTATGGCTCCCTCACCTGCCAGGCATTTAAGAAAGCAAATATAATCTTACATGGCACTGATAGAGGCTGGTTATCTAAAATGGAAGAGGAAATGACCCTGATGTCCTCTTCTCTTAGCAGTCCTTATCTGGAGTAGTAGATCCAATTGTGAATGATACATTCTAGGAAAGAACATTGGAGACTCTGGACAACATTAAGAGGAAGGCAAATAGGGTGGTCCAAGGTGGTCCAATGTTGCTTTCAACTTTGAGATCCTTTATTTCTATCTCCTATTTTCTAAAGCATTAGAGAATTTTAAGTGAGAAGAAGGTCCACAGCAACTTCACTCTTAGGATCCCTTGCTTTCTGGTAAGTAACTTGCTTTTCCAGGGAAACCAAAAGAACATCCTTTCCAGGAAAAGGTTGGAGACCTGGGATAGAGGAAAATTTGGCCAGTTTAATTAAGAAATATATCTGATAAACCAAGTCTTCAGGAAGATCAGAAATAGAATGCCTTAATGTTCTATATGTTACATGCATCCATTCTCCATGATTTGCGTAGGCCAGAATAGATTTGTGTTCTATTATAAGGTGATTTTTCAGATTTTGGCTACTATACTGTTTTAAAAATTTCTTTCCTTGTAATTGCTATCATGAACTGAGGTCCCTACATACACGATAGTTTACTGGCAAGAATTAGAAATCATGTGAAGAGATGACAATCTCAATTGAGTCCAGTGTCATCAAACACGTTTTCCAAATGATTGATAGACTGAAAGCTATATGATAGCTTTAGAAACGTATTAAACATTTTATAAACATAAAAACATATTAAACATATTAAAAACATATTAAAAACAAATCAGTATGTTGAATAACACAGACTATGATAAAAATTTCCAACTATTTATATCAAAGATGGTCAGACAGATTCTTTCTTTCAAAAGCTGTGTTTTTTAAAATGCTGCTGTTCCTTTCTAATAATTGCCTCCAACAACCTTCCTTTGTAACAAAGAAAAACAATTAAGCAAAAACAATCATGACAGAATCTCACAGTTTATTCCACACCTGCAGTCTACCTTTCTACCAAGAGGAGGGTAATGTTTTATTCTTAGTCCTTTATAGCCAAGGTTGATCATTGCATTTAATATGAGTTTTTATCTTTTAGCATTGCTTTCATCTACAGTAGTGTCATCATGCATATTGTTCTCCTGGTTCTTCCTTCTTCATTTTGCATCAATTTGTGCCTCCTCATGTTCCTCTGAATTTCTTACGTTTGCATTTTATTATGACATAATAATATTCCATTATATTCATATGTCATACTGTGTTCAGCCATTACCCTAGGCATTGGTCATCGTTGAGAACAAAGGACTGAAAACAGCAAGAACGCCAGTTGATGGGTACCCTTTGTTTCCAGATGTTTCTTTTTTTTCTACTCTAAAAAACATGCTGCTCTGAATATTTTGGCATATAAGTGGCTTTTCTAGCAGTGTTTGACTTCCTGGAGATTTATATCCATTAGTGGAATTACTGGACCAAAGGAGAAGAACAGTTTAGCAACTTCTTATTTTATTCTAAATTGTTTTCCAGAATATCGAACATTTTCCCCCCAAGTGCAACTGAATGAATGGGGGAGAAAATGGAAAATAGAAAAATGGTTCATTTAGTTTTGCACAATGTCAGAGGTTGAATATTGATTGTAGGGAAAAATGATGAGGCAAGAAGATTAAAAGACTGAAAGTACAGCAGTAGAAGAACACCTGGGGCTGGGAGAAGTTGAAGTAAGGGTAGGCACCAAATAGTATTTGGAATTGTGTCCATAAGTATCTGACAAGACTGCCTTCCTGGAAATAATTTCTTCTAAGAACTTTGAAAATTATTTCAACCATTTTTCATTTCAAAGGAAATCATTTTGTAATAAATGGATCCTAGGGATGAGTCATATAAATATATAGCCTTAAAAGAGAGGAAAGAACTTTTAAACCTAGGAATTGGACTTACATGGAAATATTTCATTTCATATTTATACTGAATTGTAGAGAGTAATAAATCATTCATTTGAATCTTGCCAATAAATGTTTGTTGAATGGAGTTCTGACAGGACCTAGGATGAAGTTTTCCCTTGTACCATTGGTAGAAAAAACAAACATTCGAAGAAACTGAGCTGAGTAAACAATGCTTTAAAGATATTTGCCAGCTAAAAATATGAGATTTTTTCGAGCACTTCACATTTTCTTACTAAGAAATCTGACACTAATTGGACCTGGTCATTGATACTTAATTAGAAATCTTCATTTAATAGTCTTCTTATTCTATCTGGACATTTCTTGCAAACTCCCATCTCTCGTGATAGCTCTTCTCTTTTTAACTTTTGTAATACAACTCAACTAGTTTTCTTGATTTTCATCCACACTGGTGAATAAATGAAGTAAAAAGGCTTTTTATCAAGTACTTACTATGTGCTGGGTGCTGTGATAAATACAAAATGCTGTGCTAGAAGACAGACTGAGGTAGCCTTTTGACTATGAGGAATTTACATTCAAATAAGGGGACACAGCATTGACATGAGAGTGGGGGCCAGGAAAGGGAGTGTTTAGGGAGTCCCAGGGATAGTGGTTTAATTTATAGGACAATTAACTGGCTTACTGTTTCCAGGTATAATGGCAGCACTAGTTTGATTACTGTTCTGGGGTGGGAGAGTTGGGGTGGCAAGATGGTAAGGTTGGAGGACTAGATGGGAGGAATGTGAAACTGAGTCTGATAGTCTTTTATTGGGACTGAGGCTGTATGGATGTAATGCTCTAGCTTGATTTACATTCAGTCATTCCCCAATTAAGGCAGTGAAGCAGAATGGTGGGAGTTCTAAAACTGAATGGATTAATTGATTTTTACTAATGTTAAATGAAGTTATTCACCAACCCCCAAAAAAGCTTCTAAGAAACTGTTCTGGTTACTCAAAATCCAGTGGCTCCTTAACACTTCTAAAATACAAAATTCTCTGTTCTCGTATTCCAAGCCCACCATAATCTAGATCTGATTTGCCTTGCCAGCCTCATTTCAAACTTCCAAAAACAGGATAATTCACTGTCTCTCTTTCAAGGCTTACCCTCTCCTATCTCTGTGCCTTTGTTTTCATGCTTACCACATTTGGAAGAGATGCAGATAGGTTGTACTGGACTTGTAGTCAGGAAGATTGAGTTAAAATCTGGCCTCAGATACTTACTAGCTGTGTGACCCTGGACAAGCCACTTAATATTGTTTGCCTCAGTTTCCTCATCTGTAAAATGAGCTGGAGAAGGAAATGCAAAACACTCCCATATCTTTGCTGAGAAAACCCCCAAATGGGATCATGAAGAGTTGGACACAACTGAATACAACTCAACCACAATGTCATTTCAACCTATTGAAGTTCTTTTCTTCTTTCAAAGACCAATTTAGGTGCCACCTCTTTCGTGGCTCCTTTAAATAAAAGTATTACCTCCCTCCTTACATTTCTTGTCATGCTTTGTCAGGATTTCTCTTTTATAATAACCACAGTTTCTGTTGTAGTTATCTGAATAATTATCTTCCCTTTTAGACTGTAAATCCCTTGAGAGGATAGTCTGTGTCATAACTGTCTTTATATTCCTAATTCCTAGTATGGTTCTTTGCATATTGTAGAAGTTTAAAACAAATCTGTTGGATTTGCTTCCTTTCATTAAAACACGACCTTGTCAGGATACAATTAAGAGCATTGGCTTTTACGATGCTATGGTTTTTGTTGTTCACTCATGTCCTACCCTTTGTGACCCTATTTGGGGTTTTCTTGGCAAAGATATTGAAGTAGTTTTCCATTTCCTTCTCCAGCTTATTTGCAGGTGAGAAAACTGAGGCAAATAGGGTTGAATGAGTTGTCTAGGGTCACACAGCTAGTAAGTGTGTGAGGCCGGATTTGAACTCAGGAAGAGTCCAGGCCTGGTATTCTATCTGCTGAGTTACCTAGCTGCCTCAGAATGCAGTGATACCTGGAAATCATCAATTCTAATCTTCCCACTTGACCTATGTGTTAACTAAAGCCCAAGGAAGTTAACAAACCTAATCAAGACCACTCAGATAGTGAGTGGTACTGGGAGCTAAAGCCAGGTCTTCTGATGCGCAATATAGTGATTTTCTTTCACCAAACCATACTGGCACTTGGATGACTTAATTCCAGCTTCTGAATATACTGTATGACAAAAGGGTCCCAAGCTCCAGGATCACACAGAGTAAACCCAACATGAGGGAACGTATGTAAAAAGGACAGTTTCTTCGCAGATCATGTGCTTCTACCCAGAGTTTACTCTGGGAAATTTCCAAATATGCTTGTGTTGATAGATACATAGAGCATCTAAAGCATCCCTGGTACATCACAAACTTTCAGAAAGGAGCTGAATTTGGGGTTACTATTAGGGCAATAGCCTGTCATTCCAGTTAACCTCTGTCATTTCTATAGGGCATTAAACAATCTCTCCATGACTCAATCTATAGCTCGTACTCACATGGTAGACAAAGATATTGTGGGACTACGCTATCTGAGTAACTCAAGGTAGTGTCTGAGTACAAAATACAGGTCTATTACTCTGCTATCTTGTGAATTTTATTGTGTTTTTTTTGTTGTTGTTGTTGTCTAACTACAGAGACCATGGAAATTAAAAAAAAAATCTTTAGGGATGATGCTCCGAAATACTCTTGGCACATCTACTTCTGCCCTTTCCTTAAAAGGTCAGATCTCTGACTTCTTGAAATTAGTTTTATTAAATTAATTAATCTATATTATTAAGCACCTACTTATATGCCAGGCACTGTACTAAGCATTGGGGATACAAAAAGAGGCAAAAGACAGTCTCTGCCCTCAAGGAGCTTACAATCTAATGGATGAGACAAAATACAAACACATACAAAGCAAGCTATATACAAGATAAATAGGAGATGGTTAACGAGGGAAGTCCCTGGAATTAAGGAAGTATTGGGGAAGCATTCTCCATACTTCAACATTCCTGGAAAAAATGGGATTTTAGTTGGATCCTAAAGGAAGTCAGGGAGCCACAGATGGACAGCATTCTAGGAATGGGGGACAGCCAGAGAGAACGCTTAGAGTTGAGAGATGGAGTATCTTGTTTGTAGAACAACCAGGAGGCCAATGTCACTGAATCAAAGAATACATAGCAAAGAGTAAGGCATATGAAGACAGGAAAGGCAGGAGAGGATTTTAGGTTAGTACTGACCAAGAAATTTCCCTTCTGTTCTAAAAGTCTAGATTCTGGGATCATGCTAGCTGAGAAATTTAGATTCCCCTTTAGAGAAAGTAAGGTTAGGATTAGGATACTCAGGAGGTTAGGATTAATTTACGTTTTCAGTGGACTTCCTTCTTGGGCACATCTACTTCTGCCCTTTCCTTAAGCAGTAACTCTTGATGCTCTAACATTGCCCAGATGGAATTGTCATTTCTTGCAGTGGAGTAGCCCATACTGATTTCTCTAGTCTTTGACCTGATCTCAGAAGGGGAAGAAGAATGATCAAAGTTTGCAAGTCCTGGAACTTTCCTCTTCAATCATCTGGGCAAGCACATGCAGCTTACCATGTATTTCCCAACCTGCCTCCCCACCCACCCCCCAATATGCTTTTAAAAATAATTTTTTATTTTAAACTTAAATATACAATGAGAAAAGAAAAACATTATAAACTTAAATACTAAAACTTAAATACAAACTAAGAAAAGAAAAAAAAGCATTGTCATATGCATAGCAGAATGTAAGGGAAGATTCAAAATATACAGCAATAAATTTCCATTTCCAGAAAGCCTATATAATAAATACTGCGCATTGTGTTCAGAGCTATCCATCCTCGCTTCCTTGTAAATTTTCTTTTGTTCTCTTCTGTACACTTTTTACTTTGCTCTTTTATATGCCTCCCTTCCGTCCCTCCCCCAAGAAGATCACCATTAAGCTCAGATACACACACACACACAAACACATATATACATACATGTACACCTACATATACTTAGATATCTATAATCATACTCATATATTGACATATACATGCATATGCATCTCTGTAAGACCATACTATACTTGTTTGTTCTCTGTTTCTCTGAGGGTGGATAATATCTTCCTTTATAAGTCCAAGTCTTTTCAAATTTTTCTAACTCCACCAACTCATTATGTCCTAAACCACAGCAATATTCCAACTTTATACTGTCTAGTTATTTTAAATAGTCTAAAACAATATTGATGAATACGGCTGACATAGTATAGTTTCTCAATTTTTCTCTTTTGATTATATCTATTTTGTCTTTAAGTTTGTCAGAGACTATGATGGCTACCCCTGCTTTTTTTCCCCTCATAAATTCTACTCCTGATTTTATTTTATGTTTGTGTGTCTATCTTATTTCCTATCCCTTCTGACTCCTCTGCTTTACTTTTATCTGCTACCTTGACCATATATTACTTAACCTACCCTCCCTCCAAAGATCCGTCTTATCTTCTCCCCCTTCTCTTTCCCTCCCCTCTTCTTTCTATCTGAATTTAGAAGACTTTTATAGCCTGCCAAATATATGTGTTATTCCTTCTTTATCTCATTCCCATTGATCTAGAGACCCTTTTATACACCTCCTTATGCTATTCCCTCACCTTCTTTCCCTTCCTTTTCTTTTCCCCCTCCCCATACCCTTAGCCTTTGATTTCTTTCTAAATTTAGATGACTTTTATATCATTATTTATGTATATATATATGGAGAGAGAGAGAGAGAGAGAGAGAGAGAGAGAGAGAGAGAGAGAGAGAGAGAGAGAGAGAGATAGAGATCCCTCTTTAACCCATACATGATGAGAATAGGGTTCTAGGACTACCCGCTTCCCCATCTAATTACTCTGTCTCAGTTCTTGCTCTCACACCTTATTTATATAAGATAATTATAAAGACAATGAAGGGTGACTTCATCAAAATAGAGGTTCTAGGAAGAAGTTACCAAGGGAGCCTCCAGGGTGGAAGGAGAAAGCCCCTAGAACCTGTTTATCAGAGACAGAAATCTTCTAGATCCTTCTAGTCTGCTACACCCATTTACTCTTCACAAGAAGACTCAAAGGAAAAGGCGAGAAGGTCCAAAAGTGGGTCGCTAGCTTTCTTAGGCTGACCCAAAGGAGTCTGGATAGATCCAAGGTATAGGAAAACCTGTGTTTGAACTCCACTATGGATGTACCTACTACCTTGGTGATGATGGGAAAGCCATTAAAGAATAATGAAAGCTCCTTGAGAGCAAAGACTATTTTACTTTTCTATTTGTATCATTAATGGTTGGCATAGGACTAGCCACATAATAAATACTTAACAGATAAGTGGTTTTTATTTTAAAAAGTCATTCAATTGCTCCAAGCCTCAGTTTTATGTAAAATGAGAATAATAGTATATAATATAATAATATGACATATAAAATAATATAATAATATATAATAATATCTTTATTTCCTGCTTCATAGAGTTGTATAAGGAAAGTTCATAAACCAAATTTAAACTATTAGTAATGTTTAGTAAGGGATCATGGTTTGTCTTGCAATAATGAATGGGGTTCAAATCTTGACTATGATATATTAATTATATACCCATGGACAAGTCACCATCCCTCTGAACTTCAGGATATTCTTTAAGATTGTAATACTAAACTACAGATGGTTCTGAATAGGTGAAAAGAGTATAATTATTAGCACTTTACATGATGAAGTTCTACAAATCTATCTAAGATGCTCCTGGCAGATGGAAGCATTTGTATGCTGCTTTGGAGATATAAACCATTCCCATATGGAGCATTTCCAGTTATCAGCATGAAAAAAAAAAGTAACTTGATGGAGGTCTTTCCCTTTCCCTTATGGGACTGCATGCCCCTCTGAGGTAAAGCTGAAGAAATTACAGCACCATAATGAAACTCATAACTCATGTCAATGCTGAGCCTTTTCATTCATTTATAAATGTTTCAAAGCTATATGATTCATAATTCCACAAGCTGCCTGCTTTCAGAACTCTCAGTCTCCCATTAATAGCAGCTTTTCTTGTTTCTCTGCCAAGAGACAAGCTAGTTGTCAGATATCATAAAGTTCAGTATTCTCTTTGAGTGGTTATGACCAAAACTCCATCTAGGGAGATTAGCTAATATAAAGAATCAATATTAATACAAAAGAAGGTTTGCTTTTCTAGAACAATCTTGAACCTTGAGATAGTGAACAAGAGATAGAACTGTAACTAGTATAAGGTGAATGGGGCTTTGATCCAGGGTACCGATTATTGATATGAAGTGGTACAAATTTCCCCTGTGGCAACCTTCTTGTCCCTATGCCTTACCTTTCAATCTCCAGTGGTTCATGTTTCCACATGGTACAACCCCTTTGTTGTATCCAACTTTTCTCCTAATCCTTTATTTTTCTCCTCCCCCAGGCTAATAATCCTCATTTCCAGAATGGCTGCAGTTGTTTGTCACTCTGCCCCTCCTGCCCTCAGACAACTGTTTTTACTTCTGGTCAACATATTTATGTCTCTGATAGGAAAGCGCTCTCTAGGTCATTTAAAAAGTCAGTTCACGGGGAAATTTTGGCATTAACATGATAATATGATGCACATTTTCTTCCTAAGTAACAAACATCCTAAAATATAGAAAAGGTAAATTTTAATAGTTAATTAAAATGAAAATGGAGATGAGCCAGGCTGTCATTAGAGGCTTAAAATGAGTAGGGCACCAAACTTTACTTTTATTTGGTTTTCATGTGCCTTACTAACGAATCAGCTATCTTTAATAATATATTTCCTTTTTTCCATTTTAAAAAACTAAGGGATTCACTTTTCTAGTTAATTAAAAGCTTCAGATATTATCCTATGCATCAACAAAAACTGAACATCTTTTAAATGTATTAGTTGTCATATACATTGAGCTATAGAATGTCAGATATATTCCTAGGCATTTCATGAATGATTCAATTCCATTTAATAATCACTTATTAAGTGTTAAAAGGATTAAATCCTTTTCAGAGCTGCTCTTTGGTATCTACCAAAAGCACTCAACTGCACTCAACTGGCTCCAAGAAGCTGTTTCATGTGCAGTGGTCACCCTGGGATAAACTTTCTTGGAAAATAGGCTAAACCAGGTTGAGGGTAACTGACAGACCTGAAACTTGTTAGTGAGTTAGGGAAATATCTGCTCCAAGCATATGAAGACTTCCCCCAGCAGAATGGGTTAATGACAACAATTTGTTCCAATGGCCATCACCATCAAAGTGACTCACTCAAGCAGACACTGTGGACTGCTTAGAGCTTGGTCAGACATAGAAGATGTCATTCATTGCATCCCAGGACGCGGACCTGTCATCTTGATTTTTGTCTTGCCACTGGACTTCTATGACTTTGAAAGAGAGAGTGAGGTTGATGACTTTGTGCAACTCTGCATCACTTAAATCCAATTCAAGAGCAAATCAAAGCATCACCCTCATGATGACATTGTTCCTTTTTGAAAATGAAGGATGAACAATGACAACAATAACTAAGTATAAAACAGTGTGTGTAGTCTGGCAGAAGATGCCAAGATTGAGTAGGGCTCAGTTTCTATGCAGAAACACTCAGTATGTGAATAATGACTACTGTCCTTTATAGCATGTTCTGGCTAGATCTCCTAAGTCAAAACTCCATCACAGAGTTATCTCTGGAAGGGAACTCTATTGTTTGTTGTTGTTGAAAACTCCATTTGGGATTTTCTTGGCAATGATACTGGAATGGTTTGCCATTTCTTTCTCCAACTCATTTTACAGTTGAGAAGCTGAGGCAAACAGGATGAAGTGACTTGCCCAGGTTGGAATAGCTAGTGTCTGAGACCACATCTGAACTCAAGAAGGTGAGTATTCCTGAATTAGGAATATTCTATATAACCAATATTCTGTCCATTACATCATTTAGCTGCCCTATGAAGGTACCTTAGAGGCCTTCTGTTCTAACATTTTACCCAGAGGTTAAATGACTTGGCAAAGTTCAATTAGATGTTAAAAGACAGGATTTAAATAGAGGTCCTTTGTCTTATTATCCAGAATACTTTCTACTGTCCCACACTGCATTCTTGATCTTTATGGTAATGATGCTATATTATCCACAATAGTGTACCTCCAGAAAGACAATGTGGGCTCAGATTTCAGTGTGGTATAGCAGATATATTTATTGGTTCTCACACAGAACAAGATTTTTACAATATATTCATTGACAATGAAGAGCATTTGATTTCTGGCATTTACGTATTAAGTTACACTGTCCTGAGAAGTTTGTGAGACTACTACAAGTTGGTTTATCCAGTGGAGTTGAAATTGATGACACCCTTTCTGCCATTCCTCATCACCAGTAGAGTTAAGTAGATTTTTATTTTTTGATCCAAATCTGTGCTTTCATTGGTGTGAGGAACTCTCAGTGAAGAAACTTCCTCTACCAATTAAGCAACTGTTCTTCAGTTTATAATCTTTGAGAGTGACTAGCGCACTGATGTTAAGCTTCTTTGCCAAGGTTGTTGCGTCAGTGGATTCCAAAGGTGGGATTTAAAAAAATAGGTATTGCTTAATTTAAGCTGGCTCTGTGCACAAACCGTTCTCTATTTGTAAAGTATGTTGACATAAAACAAACAACAACTCAGCAATTCTATGTGTGCAGGCCAGATCTTATTATAGTGGCTCCTAATTCCTTTATTATTTTATAAGGTTCTTATATAGTTATTCATGCCAAGTGCTTTGTTAGCTAGGTTTGGGAAATCTTGGCTGTTTCACAGTAGATAGCATTGCCATCATATTTAAGCCATACAGGAACTTTACCTGTATCTTATGCAATTATAGTCAAGAATGCCTAAAAAGAACTTGAAACTGGGATCAAACCAACAATCATGAATTACTGAAAAATTCCTGGAGCTAATTTCCATTTCAGCCAGCTAAAGATTTCTTCAGAGGTAATCATCTAGGGGCCATTGTGCTGTTGAAGAACATACAAAGAAGGAAATGTGGAAAAGATTGTGGAAAAATGTGGAAAGCTAGTATGGCAGATGGCGGTACCTCTTAGGGAAACTTAATTTTAGTTCAGATATGAAATAGCCAAATAGGCAATAAAAATAATGGCAGACAAATAGATTAAATAAGTAGGTCTGTTTGAGCAAAAATACCAATATAAACACATTTTCACAAAGAAATAAGATCTAGACACAGTTTGGTTCTTCTCTCAGATCAATTGTATTTGATCTCTGTATAACTTATTCTATACCTGGATTTATTTTTCAGTCTAATTCATTCTGATTTTTCTTGTTGGGAGCGATCTAGGACATAGGCTACTCCTAGTAAATGCAACAAATCTTTGGGCTACAGAACAGCTTGTCCTGGCATCAAAGCTTGTAATTCCAGCCTGCTCCACTCCTGTCAGCCCATTTCCACTTTATCAAAGGGAAGACATTAGCCTCCTGCTGTTAGCTCTAATTGTCTCCCCAGGGGCTCCAAATGTGGCAAGAGGCTTCCTGAGCCACAGTTAGCATCCCAAACTGTTACTTCTACCATAACTTTTCTTCTCCAAATCAGAACAGAAAAGATGGCAGGAAGCTCAAGCTACTTATTGTTCTCCATGATGTGCACAAGCCTGCAATCAATTCTGTAATTCTTTAGACCCCAACATGGGGGAAAAAATCTTGACTATATCATAGAATTTCAGAGTAGGAAAGAATCTCTGAGGTCCTGTAGTCTAACCCATACCTACACAGGAATTCCCACCATAATGTCCTTGATAAGCAGTTGTTCAGCATGCCTGGTGACCTCCATTGAGAGGGATCCCAGCACACCCTGAAGCAATTCATTTTTTCCCTTTTGGACAGCTCCTTTTTTGAGCTCCTTATCCCAAACACAAGCTTGTTTACCTGTTTCCATCCACTTCCCCTAACTTTGCCTAATGAGATCTATCAGATTAAATCTAACAGTCATCCCCATGCAGAACCTTCAAATACTTGAGGACAGATATCCCCCTTGTAGCTTCTTATCTCCAGAATAAATATCCCTGGGTCTGTTAACCAAGCCTACTATGGAATGGTTTCCAATTTGCTTACCATATTACAGTAGTCCTTCGATTGAAATTCTTCTTATAATAATAACATAATTTCTATGGTGCTTTAAATGCCTTGTCTTGTTTTATCCTCACAACTTGGTAAAGGAGGTGCTTTTATATTCCCATTTTGCAGATGAGAAAATTGAGACTGAGAGATTAAATGACTTGCCTAAGGTCACACAGCTAAGTAATTTTCTAACTCAGGTCTCCCTAACTCCAAGTCCAACATGGTATTATGTCACCTAACTACCTCTAAATTTAGATTTAATAGTTTTTCAATCAATGTTTATTTTTAATTGAATTACTAATTTACTAAGTCCTGTTTAAAAAACCATTTTATAGACCATGTATAGTAGTTAGAAACAATAAGACATTTTTTAACAATTTTAACATGCTCTACAAAAGAAGGGGATTATTACCTGCTCCACAACATTAGAGAGGGGCCTATAACAATGAGAAGTTAAATGGCTTATGGAGAGGACTTAAGGCCTGCCTGATTTCAAGGTCTACTTTGCATGCACTGTATTTTCCATACTTTCTCTTGATCAGAGACGATGTTATAACTGGCATTTTGGGTAATGAGATGAACGTTCTGGGGTTTCACAACATCAAATCAATAAGCATTTGTTAAGGACGTACGATGTGCCAGGCATTGTCCTAGGGCCTGGGGATACAAAGAAAGGCACCCGCTCCCCCCACCCCCAACCCAACTGTCTAGGCACTAACAGTCGAATGGGAGAGACAACATGTAAATGATTATGTAAAAACAAGATACTTCACAGGATCAATTGAATAGGAAGGGATGATACTCTAAAAGGTGAAATTCTGAGGTGGGAGAGGAATAGTATGAGAGGAGACAGAGAGAGACAGAATGGGGTTAATCCTCTCATATAGAAGAGACAAGGGATAACTGTTACAATGGAGGGGAAGAACCAAGAAGGCAAAAGGGAATGGGTCAACCTTACTCTCGAATTTGGCTTAGGGAGGGAATGACATACACTCTATATTGGGTATCTTGGCCTACAGGAGAGTAGGGGGAATAGGGATAAGAGGGAGGAAGATGGAGGGGAGGGCGGGTTGGAGGGGGAGGGTTGTTAGAAGCACACACTTCTGTAAAGGCACAGGGACAAAGTAGAGAATAGAACAAGTGGGGGGATGGAATAGGAAAGAGGGAAATATACAGGTACTGGGGAAGGGAGATCCATCTTGCCCTACCTGAAAGTCAGAGGAGTGATGAGGAGGATTAAGGAGGGAGCAGATTGGGGGAGGGGGTATACAGTGGGATTGCTGTTTTGGGGTGGTGGGTAGGGGAAAGATGGGGAGAAAATCTGTAAATCAAAATTTCATGGAACTGAATGATGTGAACTAAAAATAAAAGTTAAAGAAAAAAACAAGATATATGCAAAGTAAATTAGAGATAATCTAAGAGTGAAGGCACAGAAATTAATGTTTTAACAGGGTTTCATTATGATGTATTCAGTGACATTATTGTGAAGTGACCTACCATTGGCTGCTATTATAGGAGAAATGTCTATAATTATTCTTGATACAAAATAATATTTATATTAGTGAAATGATATATTTGTAAAATATTTGGCTAACTCACCAAATTAAATAAAACCTGGAATTAATACATTTAATCTTGAAATTGCCCCTTACTATTATAAAAATAATTCTTTCCTATGGAGAATACTTACTGGCATATTTTATTAAAAATAAGTAGCACCTACTACTTAACTATTTCACAGGAAGTGATAGGTAATGAAATAGGAAAAGTAGGTTACAGCCATATTGTGAAGGAATTGAATACCAGAATGAGGAGTTTTTCTTTTAATCCATCAATCAACAAAACACTTATTAAATATACTGACTATGTCCTAGCTGCTGGTGATACAAAGACAAAAGTGAAACAGTCCCTGCTCTCAGGAGGCATACATTCTACCAGAAGGCATTGATGCTATACCAAGGGAATGATATAATCTGTGCCTTAGAAGCTTTCATAAAAGTACTTGAACTGCACTTTAATCCATCTCAATTGAGGTTCCTCTTTGCTTTCTCTCATAGATAATGTATAGTGTATGAGGCTGCTGTAGAAATTGAGTGGGCTGTTCAAGCGGCTCCTCAGAGGTCAAGTGGTTTCTTACGAAAAGCATGTAACAGTGAAACTTCTGCTAACATTGAAGATCAGTCCTGGTTTTGCAAAATAGTCAACCACTGTAACTCTGCAGAGTGTGAGCATTCTCTTACCCTTCTTTCCTGACCACAGTGAATAGCATACTTGCCCTAAGCTAATTAACATTTCCTGGGGGATTATGACTCAAACCTCTCCTTATTAAAGCTTCACAGTAGGCCAAATGTTCCTAGTTCTCACTGTGGTTGCCTGTGGATACCTCACAGAAGGGTCACAGGGAAAAAGAAAAGCTAGGGACTCTAAATTCTGACACAGACAGGCACTAATTAGGTCCCAGACCTTCACAGAAATAGAGCTTTCAGCAGCAGCAACACAATGCAATTAGTTAAGGTCTCTTGCAATTTGCAATGAGACCAGTTCGCTGATGTTGAGGTTTTCTTAGGAAGTACTTGATACCAAATTACGTTACGATCAGATTGTTTCACATGCATAGGATTCCCCAACTCTATTATGTTTAGAATAGTTATGTTGCAATATGTAATATCCATAAGTCAGTGAACTGTGATGAAATTATTCCTTCAGAGAAACATGGAAGGGAAGCTATACATAGGACCTTAAGAATCATCTACATTCCCCTCCTCCCTTTTCAATTTAGAAAACTGAGTATCAGGTAAGTGGTAAATCTCCTTGAACTTCCTCTACCATTTGAAATTACTGACAAATCCTTCCTTAATTCCTTGGATTTTGAGACATTATATTCTCCTGATTTCCCATCTATCTCTCTAGTCTTAAGGTCATGGGGTTGCTACAAAGAATTTCTGAGAACATCTAGGATAACCCTCTCATGGTAATACTGGCCTATTTAGTTCTTAGCCAAGGCATTTATTGATATACCTCATATTAAGCTGGTACAGTTAGAAGAATTGATACAGAATGTTCCCTTCTTAGTCTGGGGATCACTCTCTTATAAATACACACAGTACCCATGGGAAAAGTGGGCTCAGATGCAGAGTACAACAATAGCTGAACACACCTGTAAGGAATGTGTGTGGCAAAGGGGGTAATTCATAACTCTTTTTTTCCTTTGTAGTGTCATCACGAATTTCCCTTACATTCTTTGCTGGGGAAACCTTTGAGCTGGCTCCCAGACTCCACCTTTCTTGAAGTATGTTTGGTATGTTTTTCTGCCACGAAGGATCACACTCTCTAAGATGGTCTTTCCTCAGCATCTATTTGTTCTCAGCAATGTCTCTTACTCCCAAGGCAAATGCTTCCCCTGCTGTCTGCCACCATTACTTGGGGGAATTTCACATCTTCTGTCTCAGATCTCCCAGAATCTTCAGCCCTTTAAAATCTCTGCCTTGACCAGACAATGTCTCAGGAGAATCATTCACCTAATATCACGAAAGAACAAACATAAAAGAGGTAGGTGTGGCCATGTGCCCTTGATAGGGGGGCTAAGACCCTAAATATAGTCATCCTTATGATTTTGCTATTTCTTTCAGTGGTACCATTTACTGAGTCTACCATGTTTGAAACATTGGTTTATCTTTGATGCTTCCCTCTGCCTCACTTCTTATATGCAATTAGTTATCAAGTCCTGCTGCTTCTCTCTTATGTCTGTCACATTTTTTGCCCATTGACACCATGCTAGAGCAGGATTTATTACCACCACCCAGCTGAGCTATTGCAATAGAATTCTAACAGTATCTCAGCCTGCCTCCTCCAACTCCTTTTTACTGATTCTGGCCTAGCAAGGGCTTAGCACATACCTAAGATGGAGACACTCATGTAAGAGATAACAGGGACCTACTTCTGTGAGAAAATATTCTGAATTGGCTGACCACATGGTTGGGAACAGCCTTTTTTCCATTAGCTCCGTCTATCTTTAAAATCTATTTGACTGAGGTGCAGCCTTACCGTTACTACTGATGGAATCCAGGGTTGAAGGAATCATTCACTCAAAGCAAAAACACCGTGCAGTAAGCTGGGGAGAAAGGTGTGAGGGCCACCTTCTCTCCCTGTAGTCTCCGTGACTCCAAGAAATGTGCTCGGAATTTTGGGTTGTTTCATTGTTCTTTTATTTCCAGATCTAGACAAGTCCCTGGTCTGGGATCTAGAACCATGGGGGATCTTGGAACCTAGGCTGGATGTTGCAACTAGCCTAGCAAGTAAGCCCTAAGAAACCAGTGTCCTGGGTGGGGGTGCTTTGACCTTGAAACTTGGTGGAATTAATGTTATGTAGGAACTGAGTTAAACCGTGTAGCTAAGTTACCTCTTTGCTCCAGAGACTGAATTATTATGGGGGAGGAGGGAGAGACTTCCTTTTCTCTCCCCCCATTTGTGTACATGTGTAAATGTTTGTACGTTCATTCTTGCTATGTGTTTGAAGGAGATATTCCCTTGTAAAAGCACCTCTGACTATTAAGTGGTTAAATGGAACTCAGTGCTTGGATCTTTTACAATCATGGACTTGAACCAATGACAGAGATAAGAGTTGGAAGATATCACTTTCTAACGATAAGACTTAACTTTTAAATTAAGTGCATTCTAAATTCCAATAAGAAGAACGTTATGTTTCAAAGCATAGTTGGTCTAACTTTTACCCTTGACCTCCACAGACTGATGGGATTGTGGTTGCTGCAGTAATAATGCCACAGGGAGCAGGAACCACATGAAGGTCATTGAAATACAGAAAGAGTGTGGGGAGGGACATGAGAGTCACGTTTCTTCTACTTACTAGTTTTACTTAGGACTCCCCTATGTGCAGATTTCAGAAGTTCATAACAAGATTAGAGCTGAAAGGAACCTCAGACATCACTCTCATTTTACATATAAGAAAATTGAGGGAGAGAGGAAGTGCTTTGCCTAATTTCATAGAGCTAGTTAGTGGAACAGTTAGGATTTGGAGTCAGGTTTTCTGACTACAAATTTAATGTTCTTTCCACTATCTCAAACACTGGCAAAGAAATCCCATAGCTCATATCAATGACAGGTTGCTTTGCCCATCATAGCTCTTCATCTCAAAAGACTGCTCTCTCCACATTTCCCAAAGTTCACCATTTGCCTAATCCGTGGAGTATCTGAATTTTACATGCAACAAACAGATGCTGCTTCAGTTTATGATAGTGAAATTAAAGTATATTTGGTAAGAAATTTGGTTTAGTATCATTTCAACATACTTGAGGTTTTGTTTATTCTGCTATTGTCAATGATAAAAGAAAATTTTAGAGTATTTAGAATATTTATTTTTTTTCTGGGTTCACTTCTTTATTCCGTAGAGTTGATCCAAATAGTTAAGGAAGCAAGGAATTATGTAAGGGTAGATGGAAACAAACATTTGTTAAATGCCTAGTATGGGCCATAGTATCTCATTTGACCCTAACAACAACTAAGGGAGGGAGGTATTGTCACTACCCTCATTTACAGTTGAGGATACTGAGGTGGACAGAGGTTAAATGACTTGCCAGAGGTCACACAGCTAGTCAGTGTCTGAGGTTGGAATTGAACTCAGGTATTCTTGTCAAGTGCTCTATCCACAGTACCACCTAGCTGCCTGTAGGTGATGGAAAAGTCTGCTTTCAGTTTCACATTAATGTACTGTGTAATTACAGGGATTCCCTTCTGGCTCATAGTCCTTGCTGCAGCTGTGCCATCTGCATATAAAACAACTACCCTCCTCCTTCTCCTCCTCCTCCTCCTCCTCCTCCTCCTCTTCCTCCTCCCCCCTTCTCCTCCCCCCTTCTCCTCCCTGAGCCTAGGGCTTTTAAACTTTTGGGGAGCCTCGGATCATAAAATCCACCCAGGGGTTGATTTGTTTCTAGCAGCAGCCAAGAGAAACATGGTGCACCTGTGCTATGTTGTCAGTACTTCCTTTTGGATCACATCTGGATATAATTCAGGCTTCTGAATTTGCCCTATAAAGTGCAATGGAGTCTGAACCTTGATCCCTTTGGGGAATGCCTGCCTTCTCTCCACTTCATTCATGTAGGCCAAAACAACTGTGATCCTTCTGTCAAGCAGAATCAACAGTCACCAAGTTTGAACTGCAGGGTGATGCAAGCCAAGCCATCCCTAGGCATCTGGAACACACGTTTTCTCTGGGTCTCTGACAGGTCCTCATCCAGTTGACTCAGGGCACAGGGCCAGAACTATCCACCCAGATGGCCAACAGCTTGGGAAACCAAGTAGTACAGGTCTTTTTAATGTCATGTTTTATTTCGCTTGAGTGCCATTAGAATACTGGCCAATGAAACCGGAAAAGAAAATATTTCAAGTAAGAAAATGGTAAATCCAAGAATGAATTGCCCTCATGGGGAATTTTAACAATATTCATGGGAAATCAGTTAAGTATAATAATGATAAAATGAGGTTTCACCCTAATGAATTTTTATTTTTACATTATTCCACTTAATACCACCATACTCTGAGTGTAGTTTAATAAAACTAAAACCTTCGTACATTTACCAAAGTGCATCTTGACATCGGTCCAGTTCCTATCTCTATCTTGAATGAGTACTTTTGTGCACAAAATCATTTTTTTCATATGCCTTAGAGCCCTTTGCTCACTGAATTAGTAGTTACCCTGTTGCCACACCCATCCCATCCATTGTCAATTTCAGCATAATAGGAGATCCATATTTACCTCCAAGCTCAGTACAGTGCCATCCCTTAATGATATTACATGGTAGTCTGCCAGAAAAATAGCTATTGAAAATAAATCTAAAAGAGTATAGATGTCTTGGCAAGAAAAATAATATAAGTAGATATTCAAACAATTGTTTTTCAAAATAAAATAAAATATTTTGTATGGATATAATGCCTTCATTTTAGGAATTCACAGGTTCCCTCACATTATCAGTCTGATAAGGGCAGGGGAAGTCTAGGAAATATATAGCCCCCTTCCAACATAGTATATTTTCCATATTCTAACTGAATTTATTTGTTCCTTCTTTTTTTAATCTCTACTGAGTATATACTCACATTCCTTGCCAATAATGTCCCTTGCTCAGTTAAAAAAAAATATGTCTTCTTGATCATCTTCCTATATTGATCACTCCATTTTCATATATACCCTCAGATCTTATGTCCTTAGTATTATTTTATAATGAATTACATCTTAATATATCTCCTATTAGTTTATTCATCAGTTTCTCTGCTTCCACTTTCCTCTATTAGTGTATACATTTCTCAATGGTGAGAACCATGCCTTAAGTTTCTTTTGTTTCTTGCCACACATTTCCATTGAATGACTAACTTTATATAGCAAAACCTGAGCTATCTAGAGACCAGTTCTTTGTCTCTAGGTTCAGAATCAATCAAGAAATGAAGAGGATAAAGAAACATTTGGCAGTGAAATAGCAACCCATGAATACCCAGCAACAGATACATAAAGCAGAAGTAAGCCCTTAAAGATACAATGGTTATGCCTGATGTGCTATATGATTGATGTTTTTGCTATGCAGCTGGAAAGGAACATTGACCAGTGGTATCAACCTGCATAAAACCTGCATGGGAGAAGCATCAGGAGGGAGAAAAGACAGGGAGAAGAAACCTAGAGGGAAAAGGAAGATAATGACAGACAAAAAGCAATAATAGTGTCAGCAATAACCTTGATGAAGGAGTAGTGGCAGGGAATCTTAGTTCAGAATCTCAGATTTCGAAGTTGGAAGGGCCATAGAGTTATCTGGTCTACATGTATGTTTACAGATGAGAAAACCAAGGCTAAGGACATTAAATAACTTTCCAAGGTGATACAAGTAATAAATGGCAGAACCAGGATTTGAACCCAGATCTTTCCACTATACTGCACTACCTGCCACTTATGGATTAGAAGCAGTATTGGGGGAAACATGCATCAAACACTGACCATAAAGAACATGACCATTATTGAAGAGACAGCATAAGCTGGGATGACAAATAGTCATCAGCATCTCAATACTGTAAACCTGAAATGTATGTTCTGTCTTTGAAGTCTAGGGAAATGCACATCTTTATGGAGCATTACAACAAACAGCTAACTGACTTTCAATAAAATTCCCTTGAAAGCATAAGGTAACCCCAAGGTAAGAAGCTGACCACAGCAGTCCTGTATTTTGTATTGTAAAGTAGTGTGGACCCAGCTAGCACAAAGGAATGAGATTTGTCATGGGAATTATCCTAATATATATAAACTATTTTTTCTCCATAGAAAGACAAAAGGCAAAAAAATAAAAAGGTTGATGACTGTCTTGAAAAGGGAAATGCATGTACAAGGGATCTAAATGGAATTGAAATCTTGACACTGACCGATTCTGTGATTCTGGTGATGTCAGTTTTCCCTTCTGTAAAATGGAGATAACACCATATGACAGCATGTTTTTAAGAATCAAATGAAATAACATATATAGAGCTTTGCAGACCTTAAGACACTACTTAATTTTGGTTATTATTGTTATTACACTATCAGAAAAGGGCAACCATGTTATACTGCTGATGGATCAGTTTATAATGTAGAGTCTTCTACTGAGTATGGGATAAGTTTTCAGCAAGGGCATCTATCTATATGCTATATAGACTCTGAGTTGTTTAAAGCTGTAGAGATAAAATGCACTCACTAAAATTACAGCCCCCTGACCATTTTATACATCAGAGATTTCTAATGAAAAACATATACCTGGTCCAATAATTACTGAAAAAACACATCTTAGGTATGCAAATATTGGCGACTGAACCAAAAAGGCAACACTTACTCACCTTCCACATTAAGCACATACAAAATCAGTGCTGGTTGTGCTCTGGGTAGTGACTTAGAGCAGTTTCTATAGGGTGCTTTGTTTGTGTACACCACGAGGTGGCATTTGAAGCTTGAGCTACACCAGCTTCCTTCAAACAGAACAATTGTAAAAAAAATGCCTAGCCATCTCAGTCTTAAGGTCTCTAAGATCAGTGTTTAAAGTCTAGGGATGTGGAATAATTCTCTCCCCACCAAATAATTAATGATTTTCTTGGTTCATGTGCCACCAACTCACTTGGATTCCCAGTCTCATTCCCTTCTCAAAGTACGCACATTTGGAATGTTTGTGAACTGCATCTCCTATAGTGAAAATGAAAGTAAGGGATGACTTTGTCATCCTCCAATGCAACTGATATTCCTGGTAAAGTCTGAATTTCCAATTTCCTCCATGTTCTACTCTGCCTCTTTTAATTTCCAGTTTCCTCCACCCTCTACTCTACCTCTTTCATCTCAAGGTGAGGCATCAGAGTGGAGAGATATGCCAAATTGCCCTTTTCAGCAATCCCTTGCAACCTGAATTCTTCCTTAAGTATTCTATTGAAACTATTCTATCAAAGGTCATAAATAACTTCTCAGTCTCTAAGTCTGAAAGCTTTCCCCCTCCGGTATTCATCCTCTTTGAACTCTGATGCATTTGACACCATTGATTGTGGTCTACTATCGGATATTATTTCTTCCCTTGGCAACTGAGGCATTGCACTCTCTTGGTTCTCTTCTAACTTCTTTAGGCATTTATCATTGAATACTTATCCTTTTATTTCTTGAGGTAGATATTCTTCAAGGATCTGATTTCATCTTTTTCTTTACTTTTTCTACACTTTCTTGGTAATCACATTCGCTTCCATTATTTTAATGATCATCTCCTATACATGTTACTCCCAGATATGTATTTGCAGCCTTGACCTCTCTTCTGAGTTCTAACCTGGCACAATCAAAAGAATATTGATTTTCATTTCATTTTTTTCTTGCTTGGTTCATTTCTTCTAGGTATTCATGTAGCCCTTTGTAACCCTGTTATGAGTAATTTCAAAACACTTAATACAAGTTCCTGAAAAGATGACTACATCTTCATAATATATAAGCAAACTTTATAAAGGAACCAGAATAATGAATGTGAGTGCTTCAGGATGTGCCTTGTGGTCTGTTGGGTTGGTAAAGGAGAAATGAAGGAGAATATTTTGAAAGATGGCAGCAAGTCAAAGGCTAGCAGCAGTGAAGATTTTTTCTGGCAATCACAAAACCATCTGGGTGAGACTAAGCCTTTCCTTCACTAATCAACTTACCAGAAAAGTAGCCACATGACATTCCTATGGAAGACTTTGGAAGACTTTAAACAATGAAACTTTAAGAGATTGTTTCATTTCAAAGAGCTAATCTATAATAGTATTATAATTATAATCTAAAATGGTATAATAGCACTAGACTCTAGCTTCTCTTTTCACTAAACTATGTTACTTCTATTTATGTGCATGTTCAAAAAAAGAAAAATAGAGAGGGGTTTCATTTCCAATAACTAATTGACTTGCTCAGTCTCGTCCCTCTCTTCCTTAATGCATTACCTTACCAAATGGGAAGGGAAATATGTGGACCAGTGATTCAAACAAGAAAAAGCTAGTTGGAATGTCTGAATTTATTTAAATTTTTTTTTACTATGCCATCAATATATTATCTTGAGTAAGAAACTTAACTTGCCCATCCAATGGGAAAGTGGTATGGCACATCATAGATGTATCATTGCAATGCTTATTTTAGAAAGAAGATTGAAAAATCACTAGAAGGTAATGCATCATTAGAAGCATGAATTTTGTGAGGATGCCTTATCACATTTGCAGATAGCAGGAAACTCAGAGGGAAAGTTAATGTGTTGAATGATGACAGAATTCAGATCCCAAAAGATTGAACAATGACCCAAATCTTAGAAGACAAATTTTATTAGTGATAAGCATAAAGTCTTGTGCTTACGTTAAAGGAAAAAATCAATTGAAGAAATACTTGATGGGGGGCAGAAGGTGGGGAGCACCAAATAGCTAAACAGTAAATCATGTAAAAAAAGAGAGGGGGATTTTCAAGAGCCTAAAGTCCAATGTGGCACAGCAGCCAAAAGAGCAAATGTAGTTTTAGCCTATTTAAGAGCAATAATGTCTTGGATTCTACCATGATCAGACTACATTTGGAGCTGATTCAGAGAAAGCCAGTGAGGATATGTGAGGATTATTTTTTGAAACTATGTGTGTTTAGCCCATGGAAGAACAAATTCAAGGGGGTCTTCAAATTTCTGAATGATCATCATTTGAATGATCAAGATTACTTTTACTCTACTTAAGCCCGCTTGAGTTGGGGCCGGGGGCAGAGAACAAAGACCAATAAAAGGGATAGGGATGGACAATTGTTCTTCTCTCCACATACAGTACTGTACATATTAAGTACATAAATGGTAAGAATGTTAAGATGATCTTTTAGGGTGGTCTGAATTTTCATGCTTTGGGATGCTCAAACCCTTAAAGGCAGCAAGAAACTTGGGGGTCAGATCTTCTGCTTATGCTTCTTTTTCTTCTGCCGAAGTACATGGCCATATTGAAATACCTTACCTCAACAAGAGTTTTCTGAACATCATTTGTTGTTGTTCAGTTGTGTCTGACTTTGTGACCCCTTTGGGGGGGTTTCTTGGAAAAGTATTGGAATGGTTTGCTATTTCCTTCTCCAGTTCATTTTACAGATGAGGAAACTGAGGCAAAGAGGGTTAAGTGACTTTCCCAGGGTCAAATTTGTGTATATAGTGTTCTTTACCTGTGCTACTCTTACTTTTTGAGGACACTTAGTATTATTTTAACAAAGCTCTCTGTTTATCTTTAAGCTAATTCATTTATTTGACAAACATTTACTAATTGTCTAATATGTACAAGTCCCTTTAATACTCTGGAGCAGGAAGGTAGTAATGAATGATCGAATGGAAAAAGCATTTATTATGTTTGAGGCAGTTTGCTATATGCTAAGAATACGAATTTAAAAGTGAGATAATCTTTGCCCTCATAAAACTTACATGTTTATGAGGAAGACACCATATAGTGGGGAGTGGTGGTCAAGGGAATTTTGGTCTGTGGGATCACAGGAGCAGTAAGTTTATCCATAGGTCAGTCAATTAACTTTCCAAAAGTAAAGTCATTTGTGATTTGATTACTGTGTCCAAAGCGAGAGTTGTAAAGGGGAATAGGCAGGAAGGAAGGTGGACAGAGAAATTATTTGGTCTGGGTGGTAAAGCATGGTGTGGTCTGGAACTGGCTTTATGTAATGGCTAAGTAAATTTGTATTCACTATTGAAGACCATTCAACTCCCAGGACAGGAATGTGCAAAGGTGGCATGTGCTAGTCCCCAGTACAGATGTTTGAAGGTCTCATTTCCAAGATATTACAAGAACTGACTCAAATTTATGAGAAAAACAGACATTCATCAATTGATAAATGGTCTGAAAGTTCTGAAGGAAAGAAACCCAGGCTATGTGAAAAGGTATATGGAAAAAAAGCTCAAAATCACTAATTATTGTAGAAATTCAAATTAAAATAATTCTGAGATTCCACTTCAGACCCATCAGAGTGGTGAAGTTAACAAAAACAGGAAAGAATAAATGTTGGAGAGGCTATGCGAAAACACACATATTGATGCCTTCTTTGTGGAGCTGATGGGAAAAAAATTTGGAATTATATACAAAACATTACAAAACAATGCATTCCTTTTGAGTTAGCTAAACCACTGCTTTGTCTATAACCAAAAGAGATCAAAGAAAGAGGAATAGGTCCTATGTGCACAAAAAAATCTTTATTGTAGCTCATTTCATGGTGGTAAAATAACAACAATAACAAAGCATCTAGTGTTTGGGGATCTAAGAGCATGTCTAACGATTGAGGAATGGCCGAATGAGTTGTGGTAAAGGAATCTGATGGAATGGTATTGTATTAGAGGAAATGAAGAAATAGTTTTTATAAAAAACATGAGAAGACGTGAACCCATGCAGAAGGAAGTAAGCAGAAAAAAATTTATATTATAACATCAGTTCTATAAAAATGAATGATTCTAAGGACTTTTATAAATCAATTAAATTAAGAATAAAATGAGCAGAATCAGGAAAACTTGTACAAAACAGTATAAAAACAAATAATTCTGATAACTATATGCTATGTTCAATATAGTGACCATTTCATGATTATAGAGAACCGATATGAAATACGCTGTTACAAAGAGGTGATGGACTTAGAGTTCAGAATGAAACAAACACACATATGTATATATGTGTGTATATATAGGTATACACATTTAAATACACACATGTGTGTATGTGTATACACATATATGTGGGTATAAGTAAATATATAATATACACATACATACACACAGACACATGCACTTTTATATACACATAAAAAAACAGTCATTTGGGGAACTGGTTTTCTTTGACTATGCATATTTGTTAAGAGAAATTTTTTCTTTCCTTTTATGTCTACCAAGGGATGGAGAGTGAAATAGAGAAGAAAATAATTAATTTTTTGTAAGTTTTTAAAAAATCGAAAGGTGGGAAATATTACAGATGTGAAATGTTGCATGAACTTTCAGGTGAGATCACTGTATAATTAACTACCTATTTAACTATGTTTTGAGACCTCTCATGAAATTGGAATGATATGTACTTTTTTTTTTGGCTTTCTTTTGAAGAGGGAAGGTAGGGCAATTGGAGTTAAGTGACTTGCCCAAGGTCACATGGCTAGTTTTGTGTGTGTGTGTGTGTGTGTGTGTGTGTGTGTGTGTGTGTGTGAAGTGTCTGCAGTCAGATTTGAACTCAGGTCCTCCTGACCCCAGGGCTGGTGCTTTATTCACTGTGCCACCTAGCTGACCCAGATATATAAGTTTTTGTAAGGAAAACATCAATAAAACTTTTTTTAAAAAGCAAGCGGATTAACTGGTGGTGGCAGAAATATAAAGATAAAGAAGACTTTATCCCTGTCTTCAACAACTAGTAGAAGGGAGAAGCTAAGAAATGTTACCAAAAACCATTAAGACAGCAAAGAAAATATGAATAGAAAGGAAGTGTGAATGAACCATGATCATGAGAATTCATAAGAAGAGACTGTTTCTAGCAGGGTTGGAAGGAAGAGAGAATTAGATTTAGGAAGGCTTCATGAAAGAGCTATCACTTGAACTATTTCAGCAGTGGGAGAAATGTGAGCCATGGTATAGAGACAGGAAATTACAGGGTATGTTCAGGCATGGTTAGCAGTTGTAGAATTTAATTATCTTTTTTTTTTAAGTGTCGTTAACTCAGAGAAGCAGAAAAGGTAGCGGGAAAATTAACATTTCTATGACTCATTGACATTATGCCTATGTACTTCAAAAATATGACTGATCTTTAAAAACTCAGAGAACACAGGAAAGACTAGAGTTCACAGGTACTAATAAGCAAATGGCACACAATGCATCTAGAAACTATCTTCCATAAGAGCATCTGGCTGGCATCTACAGGCTTCTGGACAAATTCCAACTTGAGTAATTACATTCTGTCTGCCGACATTCCCTGTCACTTGTATTGGATGAAGTGCACTTCAATTTCTATTTGGAAACTACAGTGCAGTTTTGTTGGCACCATGTGTGATGGTGACTGTGTCATACAATAAAATGACCGTAGTTCATTGATGGAAGGAATAAAAGGATGCCTCCATTAAACTGGGGATGTGTCCTGAAAATATGACAGATGATGTTAAATTGCCAATATCCTACAATAAAACAGAAAAAGTTATCTCTTTCATTCTGGGAAAATGGAAAGGATTTTTTTTAATTTAGCTGATATTTCTTGTACATTTTGTTGTACTTAGGTACTTAAAGATTTCATATTGTGATACCTACATGCGTATGTAAAGCCACATTCTATTATGGTCATATTTCTGAGAAAATATAGTAAATAATAGATTTATTTACTCATTTCTTTTCTTAATGATAATAATATCAATTACATAGTACTTCAAATGTTTACAAATATAATCTCATTTTATTTGCAGAACAATCTTGAAAAGCATTTAATATATATATATACACACACACACACACATACATTTTATAGATGGGGAAAGTGAGGCAGAAAGAAGTGACGTGACTTACTCATGGTCACACAGTCAGTAAGCGTCTGTGGCTAGATTTGAACTTGTGTCTCCCTGACTGTAGGCACCATACTCTATCCACTGTGTCACTTAGCTTTTTAATTGTTATTGATATATTTTATTTTTATATCATTTTCACAACTGAATATATCTTTATTTCTTCCTTATCCAGAGAACTGTAAGAAAAAATACAAAAATACAGACTAAAAATCAATCAAGTAAAACTAACCAAAGTATCAATTAGGTAAAAAGATAACCCAGCATGCCCTTAGTCCACCATTTCTGCAAAGAAGGAAAGGAGGAATATTTTGTCATCTCTCCTTCAAGACCAACCTTAGTCATTATAATTATAAAGCACTCAGTTTCATTTTGTTCTTTTCATTTACACTGTTGAAATAATTCTTTAGATTGTTTTTCTTGGTTCTGATTACTTTATTATGCATTTCTTCAGAAAAGTCTCCTCATATTCCTCTATATTCTTAATAAGCATTGTTTCTCATAGCAGAGTGATTTTTTAAACAAGTTTTTATTGATATAGTCTGTTTCTTGCATCATGTATCCCTCCTCTCTCTCCCCAAGAACCACCCCATATGACAGAAGCCATTTTTTAGAGAGAAAAACAAGTCCACACAACTGATTGCTACATTGAAAAAGCCTGAAAACATGCTCAATGTGTAACACCTTTGTACCTTTCAACTCTACGCAGAGGTAAATTTGGGGTGTCTTCTCATATTTCTTCATCCAGGTGCCACTTGATCGTTCTAATTTTGTTATATTTTTAATATTTTGATGTATCATTGTTCTTTCTATTTACATTGCTGTGGTCACTTTGTACATTTTATTAATTCTACTTGCTTCACTTTGCATTAGTTCAATATAGCTCTTTCCACGCTTCCTTGTATTCATAACATTTAATTTTTTACAGCACAGTAGTATTCCATTACATTCATGTACCACAATTTGTTTAGCCATTCCCCAGCTGATGGGTACCTACTTTGTTTCCAGTTCCTAGCTATCACAAAAAATGTTGCTATAAAAATTTTGGAGTATACCAGGGTCTTTTTTTTCCTTATTGATGATGTTCTTTTGTATATAAGCCCAGTAATGGAGTCTCTGGTTCAAAGGGTATGGACATCTTAGTCACTTTATTCACATAATTCCAAATTGCTTTACAAAATGATTATATCACTTTGTAGCTACATTGAGAATATATTAGCATTCCTATCTTCTCATAACTCCTCTAGAATTTACTGTTACCATCTTTGGTCACTTTTGCCAATTTGCAGGGTGTGAGGTAAAACCTTGGGGTTGTTTTGATCAACATTTTTATTCTTGTTATTGATTCGGGACATTATTTCATGTTTGTCAATATTTTGCATTTCTTGCTTTGATAACTCTTTGTTCATATCTTTTGATTCTTTATCTTTTGAAGAATGGGTACTAGTCATAGATATTTATTAATTGTTTGTATATCCTGAATATTAAACCTTAATCAGAGAAATCTGATACAAAGGTTTCTTTTTCCCATCTGATCACTTTCCTTCTTATTCTGTTAATGTTGTCTATGGGGAAGCTTTTCAGTTTCAAGTAATTAATCTGTTTTATCTTTTGTTATTGCCTCCATCTCTTGTTTACTTTAGAGTTATGAGAGGTATACAATCTGTTTCTCTTCTGATTTTTAGAATAATATAATCTCAATATTAAGGTCATGTATCTATTAAGAAGGTATTGTGATATGGGGTGTAAGTTGGTCTAAGCCTTATTTCTGCTCCAGTGTTCACAGCAGCTTTTGTCAAATAGTTTTCCCCTAGATAACTTAAATTTTCCACTTTATCAAATATTAGGCTATCTGTTGTTTCCGAATGTCCCTTGTCTAGTCTGTTCTTTTAATCTAGCTTTCCATTGTTTTTTAAAATTGATTTGTTTATTTACTTTTATTTTACAAGATTCAGTTCCACAAGCCCTTGAGTTTCAAATCTCCTCCCCTCCCTTTCCCGCTCCCCCATGGCGGTTTGCAATCAAGTATACAATCTGCAAATACTTTCACATTGGACATTAATCTGGTTGATAGAAGGGTTGTAACCGATGGCTAATAACAGATGGTTGTGATGACTGCTGCTTTATAGTATAGAGTGAGGTCTGGACGTGCTATTTCCCCTTTATCCTTTGGCGTGGTCAAAGCATTGAACATTCCTCCATCTATTTAGGTTATTTCTTTTAAAAAAATTTTGTTTTTTAGGTTATTTCTTTATTTCTTTAAGAAGCACTTTATAATTGAACCTATACAAGTCTTTCATGTACTTTGAGAGGCTGATCCCCAGATATTTTATACATTTTATAATTATTTGAATGAGATGTCTCTATATTTCCTCTTATGTTTATGCCTCAGTTACATAAAAATGTTATTGATTTTTGAGGATTTGTTTTGTAGCCTGCAACTTTACTGGAACTATTAGTTCTCAGTTAGTTTCCTTGTTGATTCCCTGGGGTTTTCCAAGTAAACTATAATATCAGCAAGTAAGTTTAATCTCCTTTTTATTGCTTCTTTAATTCTTGTCTCTTGTTTTGTTGCTATTGCTAGCATTTCTAGGACTTTATTAACTGTTAGTAGGGAGAGTGGGCATCCTAGCTTCCCTCCTGTATTTGTTTTATAAAGGTTCTAGTGTACATGCTGTGTATGTGATGCTTGCTTTTGGTTTTAGACAGATGCTTTTTATGATATTAGAAAAGGTTCTGCTATGCATATTTTTTGGGTTTTTAAGCATAAAAGAATGTTGTACTTTTCAAAGGCTTTTTCTACATCTTTTGAAATGATCACATGGTTTTGGATGTTTTAGTCTTTAATATGATTAGTTATGTTGGTGGTTTTTCTAATGTTGAGCCATCCTTGAATCCCTGATATAAATCCCAGTTGATCATAAAGAATAATTTCTTGGGAAAAAATGCTGTAGTCTGGTAAGGTTTTGTTCAAATTTTTGAATCGATATTCATTAATTATATTGGCCCATAGTTTTCTTTCTATGTTATATCTTTCCCTGGTTTAGGTATCACAATGACATTCATCACAGAGTAGTATTTTAATTCAGTTGTATGTCATAATGTTTAATGCTAGTCTTTGGGCATCTCAGTTCTAAGCATAATTCCAAAATGTTTCCAGAATATCTTGACCAATTCACAACCTCTCTAAAGCTGATCATTTCTCTCTTCTTATCTTTGCCATTTTGCTAAATGTGACATGAAATCTCTGACTTCCTTATTATTAATGATTTGGAGTGACTCCAAGAAGCTGTAGCACATGCAATAGCCAAACCCCAGCAAATCATCTCAGTGGAACCTAAACCAGGTTGAGGATAACTGACAGTCCTCAAAACTCTGTGTGAGTTAGGAGTATGTCTGCCCCAAACCTATAACGACTCTTCCCAGTAAAATGGGTGGATGAGAACAATTCTTTCCAACGACCATGATGGCAACTAAAGCAAGTATTGTGGTGTGCTTAGAGTCTGGTCTGAGATCGAAGACACCAAAGTTATCCACTACATTGCAGGCCATCACCAGAAATCTTGACTTTTGTCATGCCACTGGACTTCAATGTCTCTGGAAAAGAGAGTGAGGCTGATGACTTTGTGAAACTCTGACTCATTTAAATATTTAAATCCAGTTCCCTTGCAAGCAAGACTATATGCTCATGATGTCATTGGTCCAATCTGAAAATGAAGGATGAAGAGCAATGATTTGGAACTATTTTTCGTAGTTCCGACAACCACAATAGCAGTTGTTAATAGTTGCACTTCTTTTGAAAACTTTGTTCCTGCCCTTTGACCACTTATTGATGCAGGAATGGCTCTTGGTCTCATAAATATATGTGTGTGTGTGTGTGTGTATTTGTATTAATTCCTTATGTATATTGAATATCAGGCCCTCATCAGAGATATTTGAAGCAAATATTTTTCCCACAATCAACTATTTCTGATCTTAACCTAGTTACATTGATATTGTCTATGTAAAAGCATTTTCATTTTAAGTATTCAAAATGATATTTTAAAAATATTTGTGCTATTACCTCTGTATCACCTGAGACATAGTAATGAAAAGGAATGAATTCTCTTGCAATTTTAATTTTCAGGTTGCATATCTATTGAGTTTATTGGGGAAGAAATTAAATCAAGACTACTTTTAGATCAAGGTCTGTTAAAATCACCTTTATTGATAAAATAAAAGCAATTGCTTAGAGACTTTGTTAACTTAACAGAAAAACATTGTGTACTCATGAAATCCATAAGTTTAAGAATACAGTTTTTAGCTTCTAGTCTTTATAGTGTAGAAAGGAAAAATAATTTACTGTGGTTGCTTAGATCACATTGATTGACACAATTGACATTTCATGAGAGACAAAATCATAATATAGTTTTCAGATAGTGCTTTACACACAATTTTGTAACAATTGTATTGGAGGACCCTGGGATTGGCCAATGAGAGCCTCATCCTTACAAGAAGATAACGGTATGATTTGCTTTGAATAAACCACCTATAGATATGAATAAGAACTGGTGTTGTTTCTGATACTCATGATATGAAGAAGATTTTAATTGGTTGCTGCTCAGGAACGAAGAATACATTCAAAAAGCTCTATTTTGACAAAGGCAGCTAGGTAGTACAATGCAGAGAGCACTCAGCCTTGTGTCAAGAAGATATGAATTCAAATACCACTCAGAGCCTTACTAGCTATGTGACCTTAGGCAAGTCATTTAATCCTATTTATTCCACTTTTCCCATCTACAAAATATGCTGGTGAAATAAATGGCAAACCACTGCAGTATGTTTGTCAAGGAAACTCCAAATGGGGTCACAAAGAGTCAGACATAATTGAAATGACTGAACAACAACAACAATTTGCAATGTGTTTTTTCTTTCCTACCTGGTTAAGTTTGAGTTAAGGAGAAGCTCTAAAGTCTTTGGATGAGAAGAGGCCTTGAGTCCTCCCCAATTGGGGCAACACAAGGCCCATAAATAATAGACTCTTCTCTTATTTATATGTCTGGACCCTACTTAGCAAATCTCTTAGACTGATATGCAACTTTGAGTTCAGCCTTTTCTCTACATTTTTCTCTCTTCATATGTACAGAAAGCTTGGATAAAAACTTGATTACACATAATTCAATAGTAATTAACTTATAAGAAAGCAAAACAATATAGTGGAAAGTTCATGCTATATATACAATTGGTCAGCAGTTCAGGCTGAGCTAAGGCTTTAATTTAAAGCCTTTGTTGGTATTTATTAGAATCAAGGAAAAAAGAGGTCTTGAAATTGTCTATAGTTCTAAGATTTTTGTCTAATCTTAATTTAGTCACATGTAAACAATTACATTATAGTTTACTATTCTAACTACATTCTTGAACTCTCTTTGTTTTTGGTTCGTATTTATGCTTTATTTTTTTAGGTATAGGGAACTCCTTTTTCTGATGTAAATAAGTAACTCATAGTACCTCTCAGAATCAAGACTTGAACATGAGTATTTATGACTGCAAGGTCAACTCATTACCCATCATGCTACAGTACTGCAAACTCTCTTAAACCTACAAGAATTGTGCTGATATTCTTAAAGATCTGATACTTCATTTGAAGGGTTCATTTATTCTTAGCTCATTTTTCTTTTCCTTCTCTCTTCTTTGTTTTACTGGAAAAAATTGTGTAGCATTAAGAAATAACAGAAGGGGGAGTGGCTAGGTGGCGCAGTGAATAGAGCACCAGCCCTAGAGTCAGGAGGTCCTGAATTCAAATCCAGCCTCAGACACTTAATACACAACTAGCCGTGTGACCTTGGGCAAGTCACTTAACCCCCAACTGCCCTCCAAAAAGCAAAAAAAAAAAAAAAAAAGAAATAACAGAAAAATGATTTTTAGAAATATTTTTACTTAAAGTTTGAGTTCCAAATTCTATCCCTTTCTTACCTCCTGTGTCTTTGAGATGTTAAACAATCAGATATAGGTTACACATGTGCAATTATTTCAAACATTTCAATATTAACCATTTTGTACAAGAAGACTAATAAAAGACAAAAATGAAAGAAAATAGTAAAAAATAGCAAGCTTTGGTCTGTACTCAATCAATATCAGTTCTTTCTCTGGAGGAGGATAATATGCTTCATCATTAGTCCTTTGGGATTGTCTTGGATCATTGTATTGCTTAGAATAGCTAGGTCCTTCACGGTTCTTTATTGAATAATATTGCTGTTACTGTGTGCAACATTATCCTGGTTCTGTTTACTTCACTTTGCATCAGTTTGTGTAAATAGTTCCAGATTTTTCTGAAACCATCCTGCCTGTTATTTCTTACAGCACAAAAATATTTTATTACAACCATATACCACAGTTTCTTTAGCCATTCCCCAATTGATGTGCAACTCTTCGAAGGAAATTATTTTTATCTTTAAAAAGGTAAAATAACCTCAGTGAACTCAATTTGACACCAGAATATTGAAAAAGAAAAGTGGTTATTCAAGCAACATTATTAATCCCAGCAGTCCTGCTGAGGTAGAGATATAGTTATTCCTCTGAAACATCTCTCTTATTGGGTTTTAAACCTGGAGGCTCTGAGGGTGGAATAACCCACAGTAGCCTTATTTTTCTAGATCAGCTGATACTAAGCACAATTTAAACATATGAAAATCCAGATGTTCTAGAAAAATCTCCTGGAACTTTTGTTATATAATAAAAATTGTAGTAGCACATATAGTGGAAAGAGGTTTTGTCAGGCTACATTTTGTAGTACTGCGTTCAGATCTGACTGCACATTTGAAACAGGATACTTGGAAATTGGAACAATTCTAGAAGAGGATGATTAGGATTATAAAAGGACTAGAGTCAGAACCATTCAAGGAAATAGGGATATTTAGCACAGAGAAGAAGAAATTTAAAAAAGATAGCTCAGCTACCTTTAAGTATTTGTGGATTAGCTGTGTTTCGCATGGGGATAAAGGAGAGTTGTGATAAAGTACTAGAAACACTGCATGGAAATTGCAGAGAAGCAGATTTAGGCTTGATGTAGGAAGAGAGACTAGTCCTCTGATTTCATTGGTGTAGGGAGTTCCTGGGTGATAAAAATCTCTCAACCAATGCAAGTTGGCACTGTATAACCAATGCAATATTCATGGCACTGATGTAGACTATAAACATGTCAGCATAGTTCTTAATTGTAAAATATAACAGATCCCCCATATAGGAGACAGAAGCAAAACATTTACTCAGACATTGGAAAGTCAATCCCTACACCAGAAAACCAAATCTATCATAGCAACAAAGAAGTTAATGTACCTTATCACTGCAGGAAGCAACACCATCCCAAAGCCTTTCTGCAAACAGACACTCACAAGCCTAGCTGTCTGCCTGTGTCCTCTATCTCCCCCAGCTCTAACTGCTTTGACTCCCTGCTTCCATCTCAACTCTGCTCCACCCATTGGGCAAAATCCTCTCATCTCAGGCTCCATGTGATTACATTTGTCCTATTGGGGGCAGGGAAGATCTTCAAATTCCCATTACCATTGCAAACACCTTTTTTGCAACTTAGTCTCAGAAAGTCACCAAGAGCAGAGATCTTAGATATGAGTGTGCCCTTAACTAGATTAAAGTAAAATTCAGAAATATTTAATGAAATAAGGAAAATGCAGCAGAAAACAAATAATGTTAAAATGTGGTTTTCCAAGTCAATTCGCAGCCTGCAGGGATTCTTATATGTGGTTTAGTGGCCTCTTTTTTATTTGACTTTGTGACATCACTAGCCTACTCCACTAAGGGGTTAAATGATTTGCATAGGGTCACACTACTAGTATAAGTCAGGGGTTATATTTGAATCCAAGTCTTCCTGGTTTTGAGGCTGGCTCTTTATTTGCTAAAGCCTTGAAATAAGAGCATCAAATCCCAGCAAGATTTGTCAGTGACAGGAATACTAAACGAATCCTAGTGATATTGTTACTCACGGTTATGGGTCACAAAATAAAAAAATAAGAACCTAAGGTTCTAAGAAAATAAGGACCTAAGACATAAGCTAAGAGGCCTACAGGTTTTATCTATCTCTTTTGTTCTTACTCCAGGTTAATTTGCATGGAAGCCAGGAGTATTATGGAGGCTAAGGAAAGCCTCAGTTCCCTAGTCCTATACAGTTGCTTTGTTGTTTGATAGACGGAGCACTCAGGAGGCTTTGAGAGGACACAGATAATAATGAAGAAGGAGGAGGAATTTTTATATCCAAAGTTGGATAGATGACTGGAACATGGAAATCTAAGGATAGCAGTGTCAGCCAAAAGGTCCAATTAACCTGGCTTTAGCAAATTGCTTCACTGGGAACCACTATCATAGTCTCAGGCTATTCAGATTGAAAGAGTTCTAGCCCTCCCTTCCAAAGGAAAGGCTTACTAACTACAATACTCTAGAATAGTAGTGTCAAATTCAAATAGAAATGGGGGCCACCAAGCTATGTATAAGGATCCTTACAGACCTATTGATTTAGAAAACCACATATAAATATTATGTTCTAGAATATTTTATTTTGTTAAATATCTCAATCTAGTTTGGCTAGCCTGGGATATGTTGTGGGTGTATGTGGCCCACAAGCCATGTGTTCAGCATCTCTGTTCTGGAATATGGTAACAGAGGGCAGGAGTTGAACCAATGAAACTGAATAGCAGAATCCCAGAAGATGGTAGCAGAGAGCAGCTCAGACACAACACAGCTAGAGACCTACTGAGGTAATGTGGTGTCCAACAAAGGGATGACCCTCCTCAGAGCCCAGTGCAATTACACCATCAGAAGAGATGGCTGGCTTGGTGGTGCTGCAGGATGCCTTGGCTATGTGCATCCCTCTCTGTATGTCCTCCAAATTCATACCCAGACCACATGGATTCCCTAAATGTATGCTTATTTATGCCCACTCCCTGATCACTCATGTTAGGGGATGGGGTGCAGGAGGTGATGCTTAGAGCAAAGTGGAGGATACTGGGAAGAAGAACTTGAGTCCCATGCCAAGATATGAAGAAATTATTTTGGAAGGATGGCAGATGGATGAAATGACCATCACTGCTACAAAGGATAGGATCTCCTAAACTAGGACCAGATTGGAATGACAGAAACAGCAGAGGTTGCAAAGAACAGCATCTGAGGAATTCCTGGACCAAGTGGAGAAGGTGCTTGAAAAGGATGAGTTTCAGGAATGAGTGGGGCAAGACTCAAAAAGGGGAAACTGAAAGCAAGGAGAACTGGCACTGAGAGTCCATACCATACAGTCTTCCCCAAAGAAGTTCTAATCCTATGTAGCTACTTCAGCGAAGTTCCTAAGAATGTTTGTGTTTTAGTCAATTTCTCCATTGTGTGTAATTCTTCATGACCCTCCATTTGGGGTTTCCTTGGCAGAGATGCTGGAATGGTTTGCCATTTCCTTCTCCAGCTCATTTTACAGATGAGGATACTGAGGCAAATGGGTTCACACAGTGAATTCAGGTCTGGCATTCTATCCATTCTGCCATCTGTCCCAAAAACGTACTTGTTCCTTACTACTGGATTCAGGCTCAAGTTTTCCTTGTGTCCTTATCTTTTTTTTATATTAGAAAATAGGGGCAGGCTGAAACCTATCTGAATAATATTCTCCTCATTAGTTGAGACTGATTATATTAGTTTCTACTTCTCCCAATGATCTTCCTTTCTGTGCCTCTGCCTTTCCTTTCTCATTTTTTCCCTTTTAACTGAATGTAATATGGCAGAGAAGCACATCATTTAATATTTGTTGCATTTATTGAATAAATATTTATGCTCCCATTTCTATATTTGCAATGAGGTAAGATAAAATTTTACATTCCTTTCTCTTAAAAATCACTATATGAAGTAATTTGTTGTTTTAACATTATCTGATCATTTTTTCTCCCTCTGTCATTAACTCCAGATAGAAAAACAGTTGCCTGATCTTGCTTTAGGCCCAGCTAGAGATATTTTTGTAATGTTAGATGTCATATACATCTCCTGTCCTTCCAAAACTGAGCAAGCAATTAAAAAAATGCTTCCTTAATTAAAGTTTTAATTTCAACTCAATTCTAAGTCCATTGTCACACATAAGTGGTGTTTTGTCTAATTAATTAATTAGAGCAATTACATCTGATCTCATATTTAAGACCTTCCATTAAGATTACATGAGCTTGGTGAGGTGTTACCAAATTAAAGTTCTAATTTAATAAGAAACAGTGACTGGTGAAGAAACTTGCAAGGAAAAATGAAAAACTGTTAAACGTGAATTAAAACACTTTAAAAAACCATACAAGTTATTTTTCTTATCTCTATGTTTTATACCCAAGCCATAAAACTGCTTCGTTATTTCACTGTAAATGTTTTAAGACCCCTGAACAATTACTTTTGCATGTCATACCAGAGCATGGGTGAAAGAAAAATCCTTCTTTGTAAATCCTGACTGAAATGGGGAGCACACCCACTGGGAAGAATGCCCTTTGATCATGTCACCAAAACAGTTATGGCACCTTTGAAATAGAAAGCTCTTTACTGAAATTTTGGTAAAAGTATATATGACCTATGAGCTGGACATCTCTGGATTCATATCGATTCAGGTTCTACGTGGGGATATTTTTGATGTTAATTACCTCATCTGATTCATTGCCCCCACTCAATTTAAAACTGGGAACTTCTAGTCAGTCTAAGATCCCGATTTTCAGTTGGTCCCTATGACGTTAAGAAACAAACAAAAGGTGATACCAAAATAATATAATATTTAATTGGGATTGAAAAATCTCCTAAAATAACAGGGAAACAATTTTGCATGTATTCTTGAGTAGTATAATCTTCTGCCTTCCCACCTAGAGTATTTGGGAAATCAACCCCTCCGAGACTCACATTCTGGTATCTTGAGATGTTGAATCCACAGGAAAAGTAATCTTGTCATGGCTCAAGGGAGTATCTGTTGATACTTTCATCCACTCTCTTATTCCACAGTTCCTTTGCTATTTCTCAGACTTGATAGTCCTAGGCATCGCCTACCCCAGTTATAGTCACCTATAGTGCTCATGGCCTATCTCTCTTTTATCATAGACATGAACCCTCTTCTTAGTCATAGCTGCAATCTTCCTCTTCTTCATAAGTCATCCTTATGATGTTATCAGCCTTCACCCAGGTAAATCTCATGAAAATTAAACTTTGAGGACATTCAGAAAGGACCATCCTTGGGGTCCAGAGCCTTACGGGAAAAGTAGTTTTCTCCCCACTGGATATGTCTCTATTACATATTTCTTTAGTTATAATTAATATTTATTTAGCATTTTATGCTATAAAAGTACTTTACATATTTTTGTTATCTGATCTTCATGAGATCCTCAAGAGGTAATTAAGAAAGGTATTATTATAATTCTTTTATAGATAATGTCATGGGCACAGAGAGAATAATTGACCATGGTCTCTGTTAAAAAAAATCATAGAGTTGAACTTAAATCCAAGGTTTTTTTAGGAAGCTTTTGTTCTGTGTCTACCATTTGCATAGATTTAAGGCTATCATGAAATAGTTTTATATCCAGGGTCCAAGAGTTTCACATTCAGTATTTATGTTTTTGTTTTTTTGTTGTTTGTTTTCAGTCTTAATCATCCTGCTTCCTTATAGCATAATAGTGTTCCATTACTATCATATACAACAGCTTGTTTGACCATTCCCCAACTGATGGATACCCCCTCAATTTCCAGTTTTTTGCCAACACTAAAAGAGTTCCTATAAATATTTTTGTACAAATAGATTCTTTTCCCTTTAAAAAAAATCTGTTTTGGATATAGATCTAGTAATGGTATTGATGGATCAAATGATATGCACAGTTCTATACCCCTTTGGGCATAGTTCCAAATTATTTTCCAGAATGGATTGTATCAATTCATGACTAGTCAGTGACATGCACATGACAGTGCATTAGCATCATAATTTTCCCACATTCCTTCCAACATTTATCATTTTCCTCTTCTATCATATTAGCTAATCTTATGAGGCAGTATCTCAGAGTTGTTTTAATTTGCATTTCTCAAATCAATAATGATTAAGAGCATTTTTCATTTGACTACAGATAGCATTGATTTCTTCATCTGAAAATTGTCTGTTTATATTTTTTAACCATTTCTCAATCAGGAAATGACTTGTGTTCTTCTATATTTGACTCTTTTTCTATGTATTTGAGAAATGAGGCCTTATTCAGAAACTCTCATTGTAAACATTTACCCCCCAATTCTCTGTTGTCCTAATTTTGGCTGCATTGGTTTTGTTTGTGCAAAACATTTTCAATTTAATGTAATAAAAATTTTTCATTTCATATCTTGTACTGCTCTCTATCTCTTAATGGGTCATAAAGTCTTCTCTTCTCCATAGATCTGATAGATAAACTAGTCCATACCCCCCTAATTTGCCATGATATCACCCTTTATGTCTAAATTATGTACCCATTTTGATCCTATCTTGGTAAATAGTGTGAGGTGTTGGTCTATACCTGATTTCTGCAAAACTGTTTTCTAATTTCCCCAGCAGTTTTTGTCAAATAGTGAGTTCTTGTCCCCAAACTTGGATATTTTGGTTTATTAAACACTAGATTAATTACTGTGGTTGTATTTACTACTAGGTATTCTATACCTAATCTATTCTGCTGATCCGCTATGCTACTTAGTCAGTACCAGATTATTTTGATGAGTACTGCTTTATAATACAGTTTGAGATCTGGCACTGCTAGGCTACCTTCCTTCACATTTGTTTTCATTAATTCTCTTGATATTGTTGATTATTTTCTTCCATATGAATTTCATTATTAAGTTTTCTTGTTCTATAAAATAATTTTTGGTGGCTTAAATGGTATGAAACTGAAGAAGTAAATTAATTTAGGTAGAATTGTAATTTTTATTATATTGGCTCAGCTTACCCATGAGAATTAATATTTTTCTACTTGTTTAGATCTGACTTTATTTGTGTGAAAAGTGTTTTATGATTGTGTTCCCATAGCTCCTGGGTTTGTATTTCATATTGCCTACAGTTATTTTAAATGGAATTTCTCTATCTCTTACTGGGCTATGTTGGTAATATATAAAAATGCTGATGATTTATATGGGTTTATTTTATATCCTCCTACTTTTCTAAAGTTGTTAATTATCTCAACTAATTTTTAAAGTTTATTCTCTAGGATTCTATAAGAATACCATGATATCATCTGCAAAGAGTGATAGTTTTGTTCAATTCATTTATCCCTTGTCACACTACACAGCCCCTTTACCATCCTGGTTGCCTTCCTCTGAATGCTTCCCAGGTTTTCAATTTTATTTCTAAACTATAATGTGGAAACTGAACACTATACTTCATATCATATGTGCCACCCCCTCAAGTCTTCTCATCATGCCCCATCTTTCTGATGAACCCTCTATTCCCCTGGGAACTTGGGTTCTGTCATTGACTCTCTTACAGCAAAGCTTTTTTGCCTTATCTTCCAGTGTTGCACACAACCATCCCATTTCTTGTAGTATCCTTACCATATACTCATGGGAGTATTTCCTTTTATGTGTTGTCTTCCCCTTTTAGGACATAAGCTACTTGAGAATGGAGACTGTATTATTTGCTTGTTTTTATATCTCTAACATTTAGCACAATGCCTGGCACATAGGAAATAATTAATAAATGTTCTATCGCTCTCTCTCTCTATCAATCAATCAATCAATCAATCATTTATCTAGCTATGCATTCTGACTAAGGCAAAGTACATTAAGATTACTTCCTATGTATCACCAGAAGCTGTACCTCTCTCTCTCTCCCTCTCTTTTTTTTTTTTGAGGGGGGAAGGTAGAGCAATTGGGGTTAAGTGACTTGCTCAAGGTCACACAGCTAGTTTTGTGTTAAGTGTCTGAAGCCAGATTTGAACTCACGTCCTCCTGACTCCATGGCCCATGCTGTATTCACTGTGTCCCCTACCTGCCCCATGTGCCTCTCTTAATGTACACCATGATCACAGTTGTTTTGACCACAATATCACATTGTTGAATCATATTAAATTTAGATTCCTCTAAAATTCCCCACATCATTTTCAGACAAACTGCTATCTAACCATGTCTTCCCAAGTACTTATGAAGTTACTTTTCTGAATCCACATGTAAGACATTACATTTACCTCATTAAATTTTATTATCTTGTATTCATTTCAATATTCTAACATGTCAAGATTTGTTTCTGTCTCTCAGGGTATTGACTATTCCTCTGAACTTTGTGTCATCTGAAAATTTAGTAAGTGGTGGAATTCTGATGCTAATTCTATATAGCACTATAGTTTCTATCTTTATACCAAAGCAGGTTTGGATAATTCAAATCTACTTTTTAATTTGATAGAAGTATGATAACTTAGCATAGAATCCCCCTTTGGTATGCCCTCCTTGGAGGCAAGGGTGATTTCATTTTTGTCTTTGTATTGCCACTGCTTTGCATAGTAGCTTGTTCATAGTAGGTATTTAGTGAATATTGGTTGAATTGAATTAAAATGCATTTTAACATTCCAACCACTAAATCCCCCCTCATTCCTAGGACATGTTTAGGAAGTCAGGCAGAAACTATGGAGCTTTTCCATTCTTCATTTTGCCATTTCTGTCATTCATGTGTTCTTTCAATTCTCATTTGCAGAAACCAGTAGAAAATGCAAAAGGAGTTTAATTTGAGACTAAATGCTCTTAATCTATAATTGCCCTTCCAAATACACTAGCAGTCATAACGAAAATATAAATGAGATTTTTCTGCAATAGGGAAGTGTGATAATCATCAAGATAATCCTCACAGAATTAAATTACAGCACATTTACCCAGTCACTATCCAGAAGTTATTCATTTGCTAAATGAGACTTCCATTCTTATAACCCATTTTACATTTTTTAGGTTCAAATTTGTTATGCCATTCAGAGCAGTTTTAATTTTTCTTAATTAAGTAACTGCTTGGTGATATGGAATGTGATTTGGAAGAAAGAAGGATCATCAAAGATTTTTTACTCCTTCCTGTCCCTCCAAATTTGTAGACTTTCCTCACTAATCTCAGAGTAGATTCTCAGCTATGGAATATTCAAATAAATAGAGACTAATACTTTGTCCTAAACCAGGAACCTCTAGCTGAAATCATCGCAGATGTAAGAAAATTTTTTCTTGTCTAATAAATCAAATTTGCCTCAAGAACAAAATAATTTTGTTATTATTAATTTTTATAAATAAAAAACAAAATCCAATGGTATTGTGAATCAAAATAGTCTCACTTTCTCTCCTTCCATTAGGGGTAGCAAGAATCTCCTTCATAACACCCAAGTCTTTGCTTGAACACTTTACATGACAGGTAGCTGAACATTTTTTCCTGGTAGCATAATCCATTTAGGATAGTTAGATAGTATGGTAGATAGAGAGCTGGATATGAAGTCAGAAAGATTTTGTGAATTCAAATCTGGCCACAGATACTAGCTGTGTGACCCTGGACAAGTCACTTAACCCTTTTTGCCTCAGTTTCCTCATCTGTAAAATGAGCTAAAGTAGGAAACGGCAAACTACTCCAGTAAATTTGCCAAGAAAACCCTAAATGGGGTCACAAAGAGTCAGACACAACTGAAACAACTGAACAATAAATATCCAGCATCACCTAGAACCACTTCAACCTCACTCTTCCTCAGTTTCCTCATCTAAAAAAGAGAGGTTTTACTACATACACGGCCTCCAAAACCCTTCTAGCTTTAAATTTGTGACCCTATGCATATTCTTCTGTATGACTACTCTTCAAATATCTGGAGATAGCAATCATATTCCATCCATCTGTCCACTTTTCCCACCCCCTAACCCCTCTACCCAGTTCTTTTTTTCCCTGTTAGGCATCCCCCCTTCTTCCAATCATTCCTCATATGGTTTTAGGTGCCCTCAGTATCTTTGTCACCTTGGTATAAAATTATTTTTTCAAGAAAACAGAATGATAGAAGGAAGTACAAAAGCAAAAACACATTTTAGTTTAATCTTTTCCAGTCCCATCCAGCTCTTTGTGACCCGATTTGGGGTTTTCTTGGTAAAGATACTGGACTGGTTTGCTATTTCCTTCTCCAGCCCATCTTATAGATGAGGAAACTGAGGCGAACAGGGTTAAGTGACTAGCTCAGGGTCACACAGCTAGTAGGTGTCTGAGGCCAGATTTTATAGTAAGGTCTTCTTGACTTCATGAGCAGTGCTCTATACACTGTTTCACCTAGTTGCCCCTACATGTACATTGGAAAACATTTGAAAAGCAGTGCAGGTGAAAATGTTAGATCTAGACAACCGGGGCGGCTAGGTGGCGCAGTGAATAGAGCACCAGCCCTGGAGTCAGGAATACCTGAGTTCAAATCCGGCCTCAGACACTTAACACAAAAACCTAGCCGTGGGACCTTGGGCAAGTCACTTAACCCCAACTGCCCTCCAAAAAGCAAAAAAAAAGATCTAGATAACCAACAGAAAAAGAGAAAACAGGAATAATTTGACTTTCCAAACACTGTAAAGTATGAAAGAATCTGTAACTATATTTCATGAATCATACAAGAAAATTTCCCCATAAACATTAAAAATGGGGGACATATTGAAATGCATAGAAATAAAATAATACCTAAAAAGAAAACCAACCTAAAATTCAATTTACTCAAACATATCAAGGGACCAAATGTATCAAGGACAAAGTAAATCTTACTAGCAGCCAGGAAAAAAGATATCACATGTTAAAAAAACAACAACAACAAACTTCATTTCTAAAAGAAAGATGGATGTTTAAAAATTAAAACAAGTTTGCGTAATTCATGGAGAAAAGGTCCAATTAATCTCAGAGCAACTTTGACTTAGAAAGCTAACTGGATTATCCAAGATCTTTGGGTGATTTTTCAGGAGGAGGAATAATTGAAAAATCCTGGAAGTAGACTTAGGTCATTCAAGTTACTTTTAACTTTAATCAAAAGATGTTTTACAACTATGATTAACTGCCTGTAATCTTAATGTCATAACCACAGACAGACAATAAAATGGTATTAATATGATTTTAGTTAACTATTTAGTGACACAGTAGGGTTTGGATTGAAAAAAGGAAAGAGGAGACAATGATAAAATAATCCATTTGAATATGAGGGTTGTAAGCAAAGAAGAGAGGAATGATAAAGTAAGAGAGGGAGATAGGTTCTTCCAATGCAAAATTACAACCTAAAAATGAGAGAGCAGTCAAATTTTCACTAAAACATAGAAAATCATTTGTTCTAAATATAGAAACTTTGAATAATTTTTGTGTCAAGTTTGAGGAAGGATTAATATTGATGAAATAAGAAAATTATATTCTCTTGAAAAAAAAGGATAATTTAACCAGGTAGGGTGAAGGGTAGGTCAAATTTAGCAGCTATGTGTTGAAACAAATGGAATGGATTTCCTCATACAGAAAAAAAGGTTGTTAAATGAATTAAAACAACCATTAAAAAAATTAAGCGGATAAAAAGGAAGAATTACTAATGTAAAATGACTACGTTGAACAATACGAAAATGATGGCAGTACCCAATTAATTTGTATGTTGAATGTAGTACCAGTCAAAACGCTAGTAGGCAACTTTATAGAATTAAAATTATAATCAAATTTAATTGGAAGAACAGAAAAAAATCATAGAGCATTGTGAGAGATAAAAAGTAGGGAGCAGATCTTGCATGGTTCTATCTCAAAGGTAATTATTAACAACAGACTGTACATTTAAACATAGTAATAGATAAATTGAACAAAATGGATATTCAGAAGTAGGGCCACAAGCATACCATCCAAGAATATGAAATCAATCAATTAATAGACATTTATTAAGCACCTTCTGTGTGCTAAGCTAAAACATTGAGGAAGGGAATAATTTAATAAAACTGTTGAGAAAGTTCGATAGAAATGTGGTAAAATATGAGATTAGGTCCATGACTTAGATCATATAACTATAATAAATTTCAGGTGGATCAATGGAACAAATACAAAAAGCTAAACTAGAAGAAAGGGGGATAATTTGTCAGAATTTTAGAAAAGATGAAATTTCATCTCCATTTTTTAAAATACTACAAACTATATACTTTATTATTTCAATGCTTTTATGGGTCTTTGATATCACTGATATCAGTACTCCTTTCAGTTATACAGACTGTAACACACCCAACCCTTCAGTGAGTTTTGTAATTTTTTATTTTATTCCTTTGAATGTATGGGGTTTTTTTCATAATGATTGAGATATAAAATAAATGAACTTAAGATAAAAAAGAAACAGGTCACAGATTTGGTCATAAGAGTTTACAACAAGACCAACAGAAGAGTGATCTCACTTCCAGCTAACATGGAGGCCAAGAAGAATTGATCAGTAACCTATATAGAATATGTAGTGGTTCTCATTTTTCCATGGCTAAGTAACTGCAAGTGTAGATTTGTTTCTCTTGTAGAAGTAAAAGTGAAAAGAACTGCCTCTCCCATCATAGGTTATTACAAAAAATATAAATCTTCCTTTAAAAAAATGGAAGGCCTTCAACACTAAAAAAAAATGGAGTTAATGAGGCAGAAGAGATTCATGACCTCCATCAGGAGGTTAGATGGTAGAAGAATGTGGCATAGAAGTAGAAGGGAAGCCCTATCAAATGCTAAGAGATAAGTAATGGAATTGTTATTCGGTATGTTCAGTCATGTCTGACTCTTCATGACATCAATACTGTCCATGGAGTTTTCTTGGCAAAAATACTGAAAGTTTGTCATTTCCTTCTCCTGTGGGGAAAGGCAAATGGAGGTTAAGTGACTTGCCCAGGGTCACACAAGTTAGTAAGTGTCTGAGAACAGATTTGAACTCAGGTCTTCCTGATTCTGGGTCTAGCACTCTATCCACTGAACCACCTAGCTGCCTGTAAGTAATGGGGACAAGGCCCTTTTAAAAAATCTTTTTTGGAGGGGGCGCAGCTAGATGGTACAGTGAATAGAGTGAATAGAGTCAGGAGGATCTGAGTTCAAATCTGCGCTCAGACACTTGACACAATTATCAGCTGTGTGACCTTGGCTAAGTCACTTACCCCCAATTGCCTTTCCTTCTGCCCTCCAAAAAAGTTCTTGTTTAGGGTCTCTATAAAGAAGTAGCAGCATGTCCTCCATAGAAGAATGTTGCTAACCAATCTTGAGAAAAGATCATAAAAATTAAAAAGCTGAACCTCAAAATTGTAAAAATTAAGGGTGAATCCACTTGCATTGTAAAAATAAAGTGATACATGAACCTAAAGACAGAATTTCTACCTCACCCCCTCCTGACTTTAGAACATTCTTTATATACATATAAATAGCACCAGACACTTTCTTTCTTCTGATGATTGATGTGAGGACATATGAAGCTGCCAGAAGGAATCTAGAAGAGATTACTAGGGATTCAGAAATCCCAAGCAAGGAAATGAGGACCTTCAGGGTATGAATGTTCTTTTTTATTACCATTGCAGATTTAAGTGAGGGGTTTCAGAAGAGAATGTGACGAATGACAAGCAAAGAGAAGGGTGAGGAGAGTGTCAAAAAACAGATTTGGATCTCTGGAAGTTGGCTTAAAATGTAGGTGTTGGGCAAGAATGGATTGCACCTTGTGAGAGCTGAAAAAATATATATTTGCCCGAAGTCTGAAGGATCTCATCAAAGGTTTTGAAATGAAAAGAGAGAGGAAGAAGGAAAAAAAAACTGCCTATGTATCAATCTATATATATGTATGCATATATGTACAAATGTGTGTGTATTACATATATGCACACACATACACACATACATACATATATGTCATATATACATACATATAAATAGATAGATAGATATATGTTCATTCTCATTTCAAATTATAGAGTTTTCCTATGCAGCGTGATAATATAGGTTGAAGAAGTTCCTAGGTTAACTGGATTACCAGATAGAATTATAGGGGATTGTCCACTAGATGAAGACAGACAATAAGAACATAAGGAACTTACAATAACTAACTGCCTGAAGGGTCAATCATGTCCTTTTAAAAGAAAACTGGTTCCTCCTCTGAGAGTCAGGTCTGGGGACAAAGTTTGCTCTTCCCTTTTATCCTCGGACCTCTTGGAGAGTGAAGCCTCCACTGGCAATTAGTTGGCATGGCAAATGGGCTTGGCAGCAACCACTTGAGCAAGTTTCAAGAGGACTCAAAGAATACAGCCTCTGAAAGTGAAATATTTCTCAACAGATGGCAGGTTCCAGAGACAAGATTAATGCTAATCATATGGTATGATCCAGTAGGAGAGATGAAAGTGCCCTTGCCTGTGTAAAAGCAGATATAGAGCTTGCAATGACATGTGCTAATCTTCTGTAGTTAATAATGTCTTGGAAATGGATTCAGGATACTTATTAATCCCAAATACAGAGTGGAGAAAGATAATGAGGAAAGAGGAAAAGGAAAGGAAAGCAAGAAGGGTTATATTTATGATATAGTAATAATTTCAAATTTTCCTTTGAGGTGGAGCTCAGGACAATTCTAAACTGGTTCTACCTGTTGATTCCACAATTACTGTCAATGACTTAATAATTCTCCCAGCTATCCTGACTCAGAAAGCCTGTGTCATCTTTCTCTACTCCTTCATCCCATCCAGTTCCCAAATCTCTTGGGTTCAGTCCCTTGAATTCAAGTTCTTGCTTTTCTCCCTGCCAGGACTCTAGTTTGGTCCCTTATTTCTTACTGAACTTTTAGAACAGATAGTTAATCAGTCTCCATGCCTCTAGTCACCCATTCCAAACTCATATACTACAAGACTGATATTCTTATTTTCTTAAGACTTTCCAAAATGTAGCACCAACTTTCTTTTCCAGCCTTATCTCACTCTACTCCCCTTTTCCTACTCTGTGATCCAATTAAATAGATTACTTTTTCCTTAATATATCTATGTGCTTTTCTACCTCTGTGCCTTTCCTGAATCCTTTCTCTATTCTTGAAAGTCCCCCTTTTTAGATGTCTTTCTTTATTTGTTGAAATTTTACCAATTTTTCAAATCCCAGTTCAAATCATTCTATGATACTGTCTTTGATTTCTCTTCCTTTCCTCAATTTCTCTGGTAATTCTAGTCTTTTCCCCTTGTTTTCCCCTATTTTTCACTTCCTGACTCTTTCTCCTTTGATGATGGCTTCTTTGGGAGCTGTGATTTGAAGTTTTCTCAGGCTCCTCCCATTATGGACAATTCATGTAGACCAGTCTTAGTCTCTGTCCCTGGTGATTTCTTGGGGATAAGAACTGGCCTCATTTGGATCCTAGTCCCCTTTTCTTCAGGGCTGGTAGATCCAAACCCAGGCCCCAGTTCCCTCTGTTACCCAATTCTTTAGACAAGCCTCTGAATGTGGAATACTGTATGTACTTCTAGAAGCAATTGATTTGTTTTGTCAACCTGCTTTTGTTTTTCTCTTTCTTTTTAAATCTTTGTTGCGTGTTATGACTTTCTGGGTAGGGAAGACTCAGAAATGAAGGTGATGTAAAAACTACATATATCAACAAAAATGAGATTTAAAAAGCTAATATGTTCACTTGGGGGAATCACATTTATACAATGATTATTTAGAAATTTTTAGAATCATTAATTTTATTTTTATTCTTGACAACAGGAGGGAGGGGGAAAGAAACAATTCCAACCTATCTACCCAAATATGAAGTTAGAAAAACAGCAACCTCAAAACAACATGGAGAGAAGCATAGAAAAATAACAGCAGCTGTGACCATAGAGAGGTGCAGTTCTTCCTAAATGCAGTAGGGTGAACTGGATGACCTCTCAACAACCTTACTAGTCCTCCAAGTATGAAACCTGTCTTCCATAGGGATAAACGCAGACATTCAGAGATTCAGCAGTCACAGAACCAGTCAGGAGCAACAAAGATAATAAGCTTAGCTTTGACTCTCCATCTTGAAGCCTAACCACAAGCTGAGAAACTGAAAGGGACTCAGCAGGTGAGACCTTTGAAAGCCTTAGGGATAGGTGTCATATAAACACAAGGCACTATTCATCAACACCACACCTTAAATCTGTACAAATAACTTTCCCTTCTCAGGGGCAATAGGAAATGAAGCGAAGCCTAGTCCAAGAAAACCTGTTCATCACACTGAATACCAGGTAACACTGATTATTTATTTAACGAGGTCAGGGTGGGCATTTAGTACTATTAAAGCTTTGGCATCATTCTGACTCTCAAACAGTTAACAAACGTCAGCTAAAATTTTGGATGAGAATCTTCTTTTTCTACCTGACAGCATCCCTAATTGTGGTTTAAAAACAATATTAATGAGAAAAATCTGTTATTTTTACATCTGTTTTGAAGATCCTAGGTAATGGGTAGGGATAAGAAAAACCTGGGCTTGAACTGGTTTATTGTTTTGTTGACTGTCTAGATTTTAAAAAGTGATAGAGAAAATATTAATAAGGCAGATTAACCTTAAAAGTATGTTATAGGAACTTTTCTTTTTTTCCAAAGAGGCAGTTGCCTGGATGTCCTTGAAAACGTCCTTACATGAAATAACATGTGAATTTTGAAACTCTTCCTCTTGAGATTTCAGACTAAAGAAGCATTAGTAACACATATCCTGGAAACAGACTTTCAGTCCTGAAAAGCTTAGCCAGGTACATGTGCAGTCAGAAAACCAGTATGGATTTTGGTGGAAAAAAGTTCATTCTGAAATGCCACTTTGTATACAAATACACGTATATAAACACAAAACAAATATGCATATATATGGAACTATAGATATTTATATATGTTAAATGATATCAATCTATTTGTATATATTATAGTAAGAATAGATATTACGTACGTGAACTTAATCAAAAGGTACATATTTAATCTATGAGAAGTTATCTGTGAATTACATTTGTCCATGTTAATCCTGTTTCTCACTGACAAATATAATCCAGTCATACACATAATATGACATGTTAGAAATAATAAAACATATTTCAAGTAGATTGAATCCTAGCAAAGACAACATAATATTTTTTAAATACTTCCTTGGTTTGGAGACTCCCCATCAATTTCTGTATGATTTGGTTGATGATCTTCCAGGGTCACTCTGTCCCTCCACTCTCTCCCCCAAAATCAGTGAGGTTATAACTAGATGGTCTTCATCTGACAAAAGTAGCACCTTGTCAGTTCCTCCTTTGAAGCTAGCTTGGTAGCATGTATATTACTGATATATCCTTGGAGTATCAAGGAGGCTTCTGTGTCATCAAAATAGTACTCTCATAGAGGGGATTATTACACAGCTGGCTTTGAAGCCAGGAAGAGTTGAGTTCAAATTCTGCCCTTTACAGATTCTGGTTCTATGACCTTCAGCAAGTCATTGAGCCACTCAGAGTTCTATATGACTATCTGTGACTCCAAGTTGCAAAGATGATGGAATTCTGAATTAATAGAAGTTCCCTATACTAATGAAATCACATACTAGTCCTTATTCCTAATTATTGTTTTCATTGATGAAAAAAAATCTTCTGCTTAATTTTAAGATCCTATGTTCATATCTGCAGAGCACAATTCTGATAATTCAGGAGTGAACTACCAGAACCAAAAACTCTGGATGGGATAGGTTGTATAGAAAGTCACGCAACAGGAAAGAGTAAATTTAGACATTGTCAAACAGCAATCCCCTATGTTCAGTCTCTAACTTATGAGGAAATAAAGGTTTGTTACTGTGTTCTCAGCTTGCCTTAAAAGGATTACTATAGTATAAAAAGCTACCACCTCTGCTTTTCACTAGGATATCAAAACAATTCACACTGTTAATATTTGCTCTTGACGTGCCCACTCCACATAATCCTGGCATTCTTCAACCACCCCGACCTCTTTTTTCTTTTAACTTCAATTCTAAACAAAAATGTCTTTGATAGTGATGAAAGAGTAGACAGATGAACCAGAACTGTGAAAACACTTTGCGCTGTGCTACAAGCTGCTTCTTGTACCAAGCAAAGCAAAACAGGTCACATTAATATGACATATTATAGAAATTAGAATAAGAATTTCAAGTAGGTTAAATCTTATGGAATAAAACAAAACCTTTAAAAAATAAGGGAAATGAGGGAAAGCAAGCTCAGATTTAACCAATTTTTGTATTGCGCATATAATCTTCAAGAAGTAGGTTACTGCATCATTGGGATTTGACAAATCTATGTATTCCCCTTTCCAATTAATTTTCAAAGCTCTATCCATTATAGACTTCTCACCTCTATGATGTTATAATGTGTGTTTATCACTTTTCACTATTTTCTCTTCCTATAAATAATGGGGTCATGTGTGTGTGTATGTGTGTGTGTATATGTGTGTGTGTGTGTATGTGTGTGTGCGTATGTGTAGAGGAGGGAGAACTAATCTGTAATGCATCATAGAATTGGGTCTCTTAGATTATAAGGCATTTTGTATTCACAAAAATGCATCACTGTGATTCATTAGTTGATCCTTATAACATTTCTAGAAAGTTGATGAGTGTCATTGTTCACATTTGGCAGCCCAGGAAAATGGCTCAGAAGAAAATTGCTGAGCTTGGATCTCCGAGCTAGCAGCTCTGCCTGCAGGGGCCCAGGTCACCAGCCCTGGTTGACTTAAGGCTACCACCCTTTTTCTTGATCCAAAGTCAAATACAGAATTCATTCATTTATTCATGAAATATTTATTGATCACCTACTTTATAATACGAAAAATTTATTTCTAATATTAGATGAAGCTTGCTCTTCTCACTGTAGTTGGAAACCTTTTAAAATAAGTGTCATGGTTATTAAAAAATCCTTTTCTCTCCATTTGGTTAGTGGGGGTCGGGGGGGAAAGAGGGAGTGGATGCCAATTGTCAGACAGTCCAGGGTAATTAGGGCGAAGTACTAAGCTGGAGGCAGCCAAAGGCTTGCTCAGGCCAATGTTGACATGCCTGCAGTTTGGGGCAAATCATCATCATAATAGCTGGCATTTATGTAACACTTACTATGTGTCAGATACTGTTCCAAGCACTTTCAAATATTATCTCATTTGATCCTCATAACAACCCTTAGAATTAAGTGCTATTATTATCATCCCCATTTTACGGATGAGGAAACCGAGGCAAAGTCAAGTGACTGGCTCACGCAGCTTGTAGGTATCTGAGGTCAGATTTGAACTCATAACTTCCTGACTTCAGCCCCAGAACTCTACGCACTGAGCCCACCTATCATGCTATGCAGACACACTGGATTTACTGATCCCTGGTGTTCAAACCCCATTAATTCATTGGTGAGGCATTAATTAAGGACTTGCAATGTACAAGGCAATATGATGAGTGCTAGGGATACAAAAACTGAAAAGGAAATAGTCTCTGCCCACAAAGAACTTACATTCTACTGGGGGGAAATCATATTTTCATATATAATAAGTTTATATAAATAAATAGCTTCAGTGATGGAATAAGACACTGACAACTTGAAAGATTAAGGGTGGTCTCATATACAACCTGTTATTTGAGCTTTGAAAGAACCTTCTAAGTCAAGAGTGGGGACCTACAGCCTCAAGGCAGCATGTGGTCCTCTAGGTCCTCAAGTGTGGCCCTTTGACTGAATCCAAACTTCACAGAACAAGCAAATCCCTTTAATGAAAGGATTTGTTCCATAAAACTTGGACTCTGTCAAAAGGCCACACTTGAGGAACTAGAGGACCACGTGTGGCTGTGAGGCTGCAGGTTCCCCACCCCTGAAGGTGATGAAGGTGAAGAGGTAGGGATGGGGGACAGCTCTGTGAAAAGTTATGGAACCAGAAAACAGAATATTATAGGTAGGAAATAGTAAAGGGGTCAATTGGTGACAATTACTAGGCCAATTATTATTGGATGGAATCTGTCAAAAGGCCATACCAAAATCTGAGGTATAATTCTGGAAAGAATATTATTATTATTATAATATCCAGAATATTATTCTGGAAAGATATATGGGAACAAGATCATGAAGGCCTGTGTAGAGGAATTTGTATTTTATACTAGAAGCAAGAAGAAGCCATTGAAGCTTCTTGAGCAGAGGAATGACATGGTTAGATCTGAGCGTGAGGAATGTCCATGTGTGAAGCACAGATTTTCATGAACATTTGCTCTTATGCCTCATCATGCCAAGAAAATGCCCTTAAGCTCCTGAACGTTTTACAAGTGGAACAGAAATATGGCAGATTCCACCATGCTGACAAAAGCTGCGTATGGCCCTGATAACCAAGCAATTCTGTTTTCTGAGAAACAAAGGCTGAACTCCTATTTTTTTTATTTTTGGTTTGTTTTAAAAAAAATATTTATTTTTAGTTTTCAACATTCACTTCCATACGTTTTTGAGTTCCAAATTTTCTCTTTTTAGACTCCATAGTTCTTTTTCTGGATGTGGACAGCATTTTCCATCATGAGTCCTTTGAAGTTGTCTTGTATCCTTTCATTGCTAAGAAGAGATAAGTCTATCAAAATTAGTCTATCAAATCTCAACTGGGCTTTCATTGCTGCTAGTCAACTGTGCTATATCTCCTGTAAGGTTTGAAATTCCCCTGGCTGGGGAACCCCGTACTTCCCCCATGAGCATGAGGTATCCTTTTCATACCAAAGGAAGAGGCCAAGTATCTCCAGATTGATTGATTATAGGTAGTTTAATCAATTGGGTGCTTGTACTGGGGCAATATGATGGATATTTGCCAATATATTAATCATTTTCTGTCTGGAGCAGTGGCCAGATCAATCAGTGAATCCCCACCAAGTTGTGATTGTTAGTGTGTACAATATTCTCCTGGTTCTGCTTCCTTCACTCAGCATCAGTTCATTCAATCTTTCCAGGTTTTTCTTAAGTCTGCTTCTGAGCAGCCATTTTTGCAGGGGTTTCTTGTACAGTAGTCTGCAGGCATGGGGAATTAAGTGGAAAGCAAAGCTTCTCCATTTTGGGTCACTACTACTTTATGATTTGAGGCAAGTCCTTTCCACTTTCCAGGCCACAATTTCTTCTTCTCTAAAATGGGAGAGGAGGGTGCTGGGAGGCGTCTGAGTGCCATTTGAGGATTAAATCCCAGCAGCTGTGCTGCACCTGGCAAGGCAGCCAAGTCACAGGGCAGTAACCCTGGTTGGGGGAGCTGAACTCCTTTTAGTTATTTTTTTTAAAATACAGATATAGATACAGGTGTAGATACAGATATATATTTTTTCTTGAATTTATTTATTTTTTAGTTTTCAACATTCATTTCCACAAGATTTTGAGTTACAAGTTTTCTTCCTCTCTCTCCCCTACCCCCACCCCAAGATGGCAAGCATACTAAATACCCCTTCCTCCAATCTGCCCTTTCTTATATTCCACCATTTCCTTCCCACCCCCCTACCCCCCGATTACTTTCTTGTAGGGCAAGATAGATTTCTATACCCCATTTCCTGTATATCTTATTTCCCAGTTGCATGTAAAAACAGTTTTTAATATTTATTTTTAAAACCTTGGGTTCCTGATTCTCTCTCTTCTTTCGTCCTCACCCACCCCCACTGGGATGACAAGCAATTCAATCTAGGTTGTAGATGTGTAGTTACGCAAAATATTTCCATAGTAGTCATGTTGTGAAAGACTAACTATATTTCCTTCCATCCTATCCTGACCCCCATTTATTCTATTTTCTCCTTTGATCCTGTCCCTTTTCAAAAGTATTTGCTTCTAACTACCCTATCCCCCAATCTGCCCTCCCTTCTATCATCCCCCTCTTATCCCCTTCCCCCCTATCTTCCTGTAGGGTAAGATACCCAATTGAGTATCTATGTTATTCCCTCCTTAAGCCAAATTCAGTGAGAGTAAGGTTGATTCATTCCCTTTCACCTCCCTATTCTTCCCCTGCATTGTAACAGCTTTCTCTTGCCTCTTTTATGTGACATAATTTACCCTATTCTACCTCTCCCTTTCTCCTTCTCCCAATATATTCCTCTCTTACCTCTTAATTTTATTTATTAAATATCATTCCTTCATATCCAACTCACCCTGTGCCATTTATCTATGTATACATGTACACACATATACATATATACACATATATACCCACCTATACATACATGTATACATATGTGTATACATATATATGCATACATATGTGTTCCCTTCAACTATCCTCATACAGAGAAAAGTCTCATGAGTTACAAATTTCATCTTTCCATGTAGGAATGTAAATAGTTCAACTTTAATTAGTTGCTTATGATTTTTCTTTCCTGTTTACCTTTTCATTCTTCTCTTGATTCTTGTATTTGAAAGTCAAATTTTCTGTTCAGCTTTAGTCTTTTCATCAAGAATGCTTGAAAGTCCTCTATTTCATTGAATATCCGTATTTTCCCTTGAAATATTATATTCAGTTTTCCTGGGTAGGTGATTCTTGGTTTCAGTCCTAGATCTTTTGACTTCTGGAATATCATATTTCAAGCCCTTTGATCTATTAATGTAGAAGCTGCTAGATCTTGTGTTATCCTGATTGTGTTTCCACAGTACTCAAATTGCTTCTTCCTGACTATTTGTAATATTTTCTCCTTGACCTGGGAACTCTGGAATTTGGCTATAATACTCCTAGGAGTTTTCCTTTTGGGATCTTTTTCAAGAAGCAATTGGTGAATTCTTTCAATTTCTAATTTGCCCTCTGGTTTTAAAATATCAGGGCAGTTTTCCTTGATAATTTCTTGAAAGATGATGTACAGGCTCTTTTTTTATTGCGGCTTTCAGGTAGTCCAATAATTTTAAAATTATCTCTCCTGGATCTATTTTCCAGGTGACTGGTTTTTCCAATGAGATATTTCACATTGCCTTGTATTTTTTTTATACTTTTGGATCTGTTTTATAATATCTTGATTTCTCATAAAGTCATTAGCTTCCATTTGCTCCAATCTAATTTTGAAGGAATTATTTTATTCAGTGAGCTTTTGGACTTCCTTTTCCATTTAGTCATTTTTGCTTTTTAAGGCATTTCTCTCCTCATTGGCTTTTTGGGCCTCTTTGGCCATTTGGGTTAGTCTATTTTATAAGGTATTATTTTCTTCAGTATTTTTGGGATCTCCTTTAGCAGGCTATTAATTTATTTTTCATGATTTTCTTGCATCATTATCATTTCTCTTCTCAATTTTTCCTCTACTTCTCTTACTTGATTTTCAAAATCCTTCTTGAGCTCCTCTATGGCCTGCCATCAGTTCATATTTTTCTTGGAGGCTTTTGATGCTGGAGTTTTGACTTGGTTGTCTTCTTCTGGTTGTATGTTTTGATGTTCTTTGTCACTAAAGTAAGATTCTATAGTCTGATCTCTCTTCCTCTGTTCGCTCATTTTGCCAGTCAATTACTTGACTTTTGAGCTCTTTGCCATGCATGGTAGAACTCTGCTTTCACAGTGGAAAGTGCTGTGTCCCAAATTTCTGGGGTTTTGTGCAGCTGTTGTTAGAGCTTCTTCTAGGTACCTATCTTAGAAATGTGAGGATGAATGCCTCTCCACAGCCTCAACAAACTCTGCCATGCTAGCGCTCCTCACCCTAGGACTGCCACATAAGATTGAAAGCCAGATTCAAGCAGGACAAAGCAAGAGAATCCTGCCTCAATGCCAGCAAAGAGATTCCAGCAATTGCCCTCTTGTCAGCCACTTGTGCTATGATCTGTGATCATATGATCTGTGGGCCTAGAGCTTTGGAAGCAGCCATGGCAATAGTCACTTGCCGCCTTCATTGCCCTGGTTTCAGGGACTGGACTGCACTCTTCTCTCACCCAGGATCAACAGAGTTCCCCACTGACCTTTAATTTTCTCTTTGGTGTTTATGGGTCAAAAAGTCCAGAAACCACCACAGCTACCAGGGAATCAGTCCTCTGACGTCTTCTCTGGCCTCTCTGTGCCACTAGGCTGGGCTGGCACAGCCCATGTGGGACTATGCTCCTCTCTCAGCCCCGTGTGATAGACCTTTCCTGTTGGCCTGCCAGGCTGACTTCAGTATTATTACCCTATTAATATCAGGAGAAATTGAGGAGGGACTCCAGCATTTTAAGGTAGACTTTTGTGGTGACTCTGTGGGAGGCTGTGGACAAGATTTGCAATAGATAAGCAGACATGGATGGATTGCCATGGGAGTAAATGGAGGGTATTCTTGAATTGATGAGATCATTGATGAATTTGAGCACTCCATTGAAGGACAGATTAGAAAGCTGGATTCAGAGAAACCATTTTGGAGGCTCTTACATTGACCTCAAATAGGAGCGATGAGTCCCAAAGTGGCATTTTTGATCCGTGAATAGAAAGAAGGAAACAGTTGGGAGAGATGTTATAGCCAAAGAATCAGCAAAACTTGCTAGTTGATTGGATATAGAAGAATGAAGAGTCAAAGAGGGTTCCTAGAATGTAAACTAGATGATGGAAAGGATTATAAGCCTTTTATCAAAACCACAAAGTTAGGTCTTCCTAACTAGGCCTCTTGGCTTGGGTTTTGGAGAAAAGACACTAAATTCTGGTATGGACATTTTGAGTTGAGATGCCTAAGGAACAGCAGAGGTGCCAAATAGGTGGTTGGTAATGTTGGACTAATGTTAGAGGCAGCTAAGTGGTGCAAGGGATAAATTGCTGGGATTGAAGTCAAGAATACAAGTTTAAATTTGGCCTCAGACACTTACTAGGCTATGTGACCCTGGACAAGTCACTTAACCCTGTTTGAATCAGTTTCCTCCTCTATAAAATGAACTGGAGAAGGAAAGGGCAAACCACTCCAGTATCTTTGCCAAGAAAACCCCAGATGGGATCACAGAGAGTCAGATATGTCTGGAAAAACAATTGAACAACAGCGATAACAAGAAGGGATTTAGAGTTGGATGCCTTGACTTGAGAGCCCTCTGCATAGATCTAACTCACCAAATGTTACTGCTGTCTCTGAGTATGCTACTGCCTAATACAAGGAAATAGACACTGGACAGTCCCAATGTCGCCCCAGCCAGGAAGCACACCATACAATATGAAAGGCGCTTGGGGAAAGTACCAAACTCTCTGTGGTTCTCCAAGTGTTCACTTTACTAGGCCAGAGATGTGTTCTGTGTGGATCTAAACAGTTTAATTCTTGGTTTGAGCCCCTACTCCCTGAAAAAATACTCTGCCTCTTCCCATATTTCAATGGACTTTGATCACACGAGTATGAAAAAACAGAATTAATCACACAAGGATGACTTGATTAAACAGTTTCTTTGTGACCAGAGAAATAAAAGAGAAGGAAAACATTAAGCACTTGCTAAAACAGCCATTTGGAAGTTAGGTTGCACAGTGGATAGAGCAATGAATTTGTATTCAGGAAGACCTGAGTTCAAATCTTAGCCTCAGACATTACCTAGCTGTGAGACAGTTAACCTGGGCAAGTCATTCAACCTCTCTCAGTCTCAGTTTTCCTTATCTGCAAAATGGAGATAATAATCTCACCTATCTCCTAGGGTTATAAAGATTAAATGAGATAATATATATAATTTTTAAAGCCTTAAAAACATTGATAAATGGTAGCTCCTTAACTACAAACTGTGTGGATAACATCTACTTTTGCTTCTAGACCTGGGTCACCCTTAACTAGTCTATAGGATGAGTTCTTAACCTAGGATTCATGGACTTAACTTTTTTTTGATGACTATACTTCAATATAATTTATTTCCTTTGTATTTTATGCATTTTTTTTCTGAGAGGGGGTCCATCTGCTGTTGTATGGTCATTTAATCACGTCCAAATCCTTGTGTCTCTGTGGACCATATTATCCGTGGAGTTTTCTTGGCAAAGATACTAGAGTAATTTGACGTGTCCTATTCCAGCTCATTTTACAGATGAGGAAACTGAAGCAAATAGGGTTAAGTGACTTGCTCAGAGTCACACAGTTAGGATGTGTTTAAGACCAGATTTGAATTCTGGTCTTCCAGACTCTAGGCCCAGCTCATCAGATAGGGCATAAATATAACCCCTATTACATATACATATACACTCACAAAGGAACACATGGAAAGAGTTATCAATCATTTTCTTAATGTGAAGGATCTGTGGGTATATGCAAGTGAGACACAGAACATAATTTGCTCTAAAAATTAAGAATGGTTACCATACAGAGGACAATAAAGACATATGTGGTGTGTATGAGCAAGCTACACAGAACCAAAGCAGAACAGGAGTAAAAGACATTTCCAAGGAATTAAAGATCTTGTGTCAAGAATGAGGAACACCAGGTGGAAGAGTTCCAGGAGAATCCTTCCAATGTAAGGAAGAATGCTTAGTATGTGAGGCAAGCCCTCTGTAGCTAACTTTGGGGAGGCTCTAGATAAGAGTCACAGACTTAAGTGGGCCTGAATCAGTAGCAGTGTTCATCATTAGAGGGAACACCTGAATTAATGAGCTCACAGATCCATTTGAATTTGAAGGTATTTTCAAAGGGGAAGGAGGAAAATGTATGAGGGCACTGGGCATCATGGAAAGGAGGTATCATTGAGGAAAACAAACAGCACAGAACCAGGAGTCTAGGGATGCAACATCCACCTTTGTCTGCTTCACAGTTCTGCCCAAGGGATAGCCCTATAGACCCCTCACCTCTGCCCCTTAGATTTAACTTAATGCCTGGAAAAGATGGGCCATTGGGACAGATTATTAAGCAGGTGGATTTGGTTATTTTCTTTTCCCTTATTAGAACACAGTAGTAAAGGGAAGCATGAGCCACCAGTAAGTTCTTTCCCACCCCTACCCCCCTTTTTTTGGTCTCTCAGATTCTTTTCAGGAGCCACTATTTATAGTCAATGAAAACAAAATGCCCCAAATTACACTGCCCCCATGTTGCTAGGAAACTGACTCAAAAGATTCACTTGCCTGTATTCCTGTCTCAGTTGTGTAAGAACTTGTGTGTATGGGCTTTCAGACTCCCACAGTGCTCTCTCCGCCTCCTAAGGAGTGGCTTTGCCAGGGGTTCATGTTTCCTCCCCAGGAGTTCCCATACTCCTCTTCATTGCCTGACAGTAATAATTTTCTGTTTTCCTCTTCTCAGAGCTCAATCCTGACATTAACTCTCTCTCTGCCACTTAGTGCGTACATTGACTGCCTTTTAATACATCCCAGGTCAGCTTAAGTACTGCCCTGAGAAAAGAAGCCAGCTGTCCCTAAAATGTCAGGGGATGCTGTTAGTTTGAGCCCCAGAGTGTCCTTTTACTTTGGTGACTTTGTTTGTTCCCACTTGAGGGTGTATGATCTGTTACCAGGGTAAAATGGCTCTCTAGCAGAGCTCTTTGGGAAGGTGCTGGCAACTTTACAAGTCAGCATTCTTTTTTCTCATAGGTCATTTTTTGCTCCTGGGGAATATAGTTCCCTATTTAAAATCCCACCCCAGAAATTCTGTCTATTAGCATGAAAGAGATAATTTTGTGGAGAACTGTAAGGAAACGGGGTCAGACAAGTCTAGGGAGGAGAAAGAAGGATTAAGGCCTATACTAAAAAGAATTAAAAGCCTGCCGTGTAACCAGAATGGGGAAAAAAGAGAATACTGAAATCTTCTTTCTTCTTCAAACCAATAATGATCTTCCTTCTTTCCACCTTTTCTTCTCTCTCCTCAGAAAGAGAAGCAAGAAGGAAAAAACAAAACAAAAAAGATTAGGCATGGAGAGAAGAAAGAAAGGCAGGAGGTCCAGCTTTTACAGACTGACAAAGATTTATAGACTTCCCAGGTGGAGACCCTTCAATCTAAATTATACTTGAACAGGAATTCTCTTTAGGACATCTCTGACAAAGGAATCATCCAGCTTCCACTTGAAAATTTCTAGTGATTAGATTTACAATTCCAATGCAGCAACACCATTCCACTTTGGGGGAAGTTTTCCTTTATATTAAATGGTCTTCGGCTGTCAAGGACAAGTCTAATCATTCTTCCACATGAAAGGCCTTCAGATACTTGAATGTAGCTATCATGGCCTCTGCCTTCTCTTTTCTAAGCTCAACAGCCCCAGTGCTTTCAAGTAACACAGCGTGGTCTTGATCTGACAGTCCTCCTTATCATCCCTGCTACAATCATTTGGATACATTCCAGTTAATCAAGTTCTTCTTTTAAAGAAAAATTAATATTTTATTTTCCCCGTTTAAATGTAAAAACCATTAACAATTTTTTTTTCAAATTTTGAGTTCCAAATTCTCTCCCTCTCTTTCTCCCCTCTCCTCCTCATTGAGAAGGCAAACAATTTGACAGGTTATATATGTGCAGCCATGTAAAACATATCAAGTAAGTCATGTTGTGAAAGAAAATAAAGACAAAAAACACAAGAAAAATAAGGTAAAGAAACAGTATGCTTTGATCAGTATTCAAACTCCAGTTCTTTCTCTGGAGATGGATAGCATTTTTGTCATAAGCCCTTCAGAATTGTCTTGGATCGTTGTATGGCTGAGAAGAGCTAAGGTATTCATATGGATCATCATACAATATTGCTGTTACTATATACAATGTTTTCCTAGTTCTGCTAATTTCACTTTGCATCAGTTCATGTAAGTCTTTCTAGGTTTTTCTGAGAGCATCTTGCTTGTTATTTATTATAGCACAACTTATTCAATCATAATCATATACCACAACTTGTTTAATTCCCTAATTGATGGATGTCCTCTCAATTTCCAATTTTTTTGCCACAACTAAAAGAGTTGCTATAAATATTTTTGTACATATAGGTCCTTTTCTTTTTTTATGTCCTTGTAATACAGAACTAGTCGTGGTATTGCTTAGTTCAAGGGTTTAATATGGTTATTTAACCCTTTGGGCATAGTTGCGAATTGCTCTCCAGAATGGTTGAGTCAGTGTGGAACTCCACCAACAGTGCATTAGTGTCTCAATTTTTCCACTTCTCTGCCAACATTTGTCATTTTCACTTTCTGTCCTATTAGTTGATCTGATAGGTGTGAAGTGGTGGCTCAGAGTTATTTTAAATTGTATTTCTCTATTAATAGTGATTTAGAGCATTTTTTTCATACAAGTATAGATAGCTTTGTTTACTTCATCTGATTACTTCAATTGAGAAATGGCTCTTATTTCCATAAATTTGACTTGGTTCTCTACATATTTGAGAAATGAGGTCTTTACCAGAGAAAGTTGCTGCAATTTTTTTTCACAGTAATGATTACTAATTATGTATTTATCTCCATACTGTTTTCCCTATTTATCCTACTTTCTCTCTCCTTTCACCCTGTCCATTCTCAAAGTGTCTACTTCTGACTTTTATCTCCTCCAATTTACCTTCTCTTCTATTAGCTCTACTCCCTTCTCTTTTCCCTTTTCCTTCCTATTTTCCTGTATGGTAAGATAAATTTCTACACCCAACTGAGTATGTATATCATTCCCTCTTTGAGGCAATTCCAATGAGAGTGAGGTTCACACATTCTACTTCCTCTTTCTCCCATCTTCCCCTCTACTATCAAAGCTCTTTCGTGCCTATTTTATGTCAGATAATTTACCCTGTTTCTACCAATCTCTTTGCCTGTCTCCTATTGCATTCTTCTTTCTCACCTCTAATTTTATTTTTTTTTTTAGATAATCATCACATCATATTCCACTCATACCTGTATCCTCTGTCTGTGTATGCTCCTTCTAACTGCTGTAATAGTGAAAAAGTTTTTAGGAGTTACAAATACCATTTTCCCATATCATTTAAACTTATTGAATCCCTTATGATTTCTCTTTCCTGTCTACCTTTTTATGCTTCTCTTGAGTCTTGTATTTGAAAGTCAAATTTTCTATTCAGCTCTGGTCTTTTCATCAGGAATGCTTGAAAGTTCTCTATTTCATTGAATATCCATTTTTCCCCCGAAGGCTTATACTCAGTTTTGCTGGGTAGGTAATTCTTGGTTGTAATCCTAGATCTTTTGCCCTCCATAATATCATATTCCAAGCCCTCTTATTCTTTAATGATGAAACTGCTAAGACTTGTGTTGTTCTGACTGTGGCTCCATGATATTTGAATTGTTTCTTCCTGGTTGCTTGCAATATATTCCCTTGACCCGGTAGTGCTGGAATTCAGGAATATTCCTAGGAGTTTTCATTTAGGGATCTCTTTCAGGAATTGATTGGTGGATTCTTTCAACTTCTATTTTGCCGTCTGGTTCTAGAATATCAGGGCAGTTTTCCTTGATAATTTCTTGAAAGGTGATATCTAGGCTTTTTTTTTTATCATGGCTTTTGGGTAATCTTACAATTCTTAAATTATGTTTCCTGGATCTATTTTCCAGGTCTGTTTTTTTCCAAAGAGATATTTTATATTATCTTCTATTTTTCATTCTTTTTGTTTTGTTTTATTGTTTCTTGATGTCTCATAAAGCCATTAGCTTCCCGTTGCCCAATTCTAATTTTTAAGGATTTTTTTCCAGTGGGCTTTTGTACTTTCTTTTCCATTTGGCCAATTGTGCTTTTCAAGGCAGTCTTCTTTTCATTGGATTTTTTGCCTCTTTTAACATTTGGCCTATTCTGAATGTACTGCAAGATTTATTTCTTGTTTGTCTGTACTGGCATGTCTTTTCTATGGGCAGTTAGGTAGCTCAGTGCATAGAGTGCCAGGCCTGGAGTCAGGAAGATTCATCTTCCTGAGTTCAGATTTGGCCTCAGATACTTGCTAGCTGTGTGACCCCCTAAGCAAGTCATTTAACTATGCTTGCATCTGTAAAATGAGCTGGAGAAGAACATGACAGACCACTTCAGTAACTTTGCCAAGAAAACCTCAAATGGGTAGATAGAGCACCAGACCTAGTCAGGAAGAACTGAGTTAAAATTTGGCCTAGTCGTGTGACTCTGGACAAGTCACTTAACCCTATTTGCCTCAGTTTTCTCATCTGTAAAAGGAACTAAAGAAGGAAAAGGCAAAACCAATCCAGCATCTTTGCCAAGAAAATCCCAAGTGGAGTCACAAAGAGCTGGACATAACTGAAATGACTGAACAACAACAAAAATGTTAGCAAGTTCTTCTTACACTGAACCTAAACTGCCTCCCTATAAATCAATCTATTGATCATATTTCAGCACTCTGTAGCTACAAAAATAAGTAAAATTTCTGTCCTACAACACAATCCTTCATATAACTGAAGGCAGCTATAATGGCCCCATAATTCTTCCCTTTTTCCAGTTAAATAACCACAATTTCTTCAACCATTCCAGAATACTCACCAGGCTGGTTGCCCTTCTCTATATGTATTCCATTTCGTCAATGTCTCACTTCAAATGGGCTATTCGGCCCTGGGTACAATACTCCAGATGTGGTCTGACCAGCGCAGAATGAAGGCTGCCTTCCCTGCTGTGAACATCGCACTTCTATTGATGCAGCCTAAGATTTGAATTAGCTTCATATTGAGATAGCAGTCAACTGAAATCCCCAGGTCTTTTTCACATAAAAATGCTGTCTGCCCATGCTTTATATCCCCCAAATACTCCTCATTCTGTTTTTATGAGGTTGTTTTAACTCTAAGTTCAGAACTACACATCTATCTCTAGTAGATTTCTTGTTAATTCTAGTGCATTAACCCTTTTGAAAGCTTGTTGAAACCTTATTTTACTATATACCACCTATTAGCTATCCAACCTAACTTTTGGTCAATTGCAAATTTAATCATCATGCTTCTATTTATTTGAGTCCTTTAGAGATCTTTTGAAAAAAAAAAGGAATGTTACCAGAGACTGTCCAGATGGAAATTGATCCATTAGTCAACCACCAGTAAATCCGCCTAAATGTATGTTTCTTACATTTACTGAACAAGCATTTATAAAGTGCTGCATATTCAAAAGTCTATACTAAGCAGGGAGGGAGACAACAATGGTGAGGAAACCTGACCTCAAGGAGTTTATGGCATGGTAAGAAAAATGGCATTTGTACAAGTAGCTATAATAGAAAATCTGTTGTAATAAGTGTGTAAGTTAGGTGTGAATAAGTTGTTATGAGGATTTTTACAGTGATGAGGTCACTTCTGGCTGAATTGATCATAGGATTTAGTCCTGGAGGGCCCCTTTGGTGATCATATTTTTTTAACTCCCTCATCTTAAAGATAAGAAAATGGAGACCCAGAGAAAATTTTAGTGATTTAACTGAGGTCAAATAGGTCTTAATTAGCAGATGCCAGATTTAAACCTCAGGTCCCCTGATCTCAGATCCAGGGCTCTTGTTTTAATCTTGTTGATCTAGAAAGATAATTAAATTTAATCGAATTTGACAAATATTAATTAAGTATTTGATACGTGAAACTCTAAGTGTGAAAAGGAAAACAACAAAATAGTTCCAAGCCTTCAAGAGGGTTCCATTCTCCTGGGAATCATGGATCAGGTGGTAGATGATATGGGCCTAGAAGAATGGGTAGGATTTTAGTAGTCATAGATGGGGTGAAAGCTATAGAAATAGGAGATAAGTTAAAAAAAACTTATTGGAGGCAAAAGACTTCAGACACGTTTGGAGTACACTGAGTTTTTGTATTTAACTGTAATACTAAAATACTGGAATAATTCTAAAGACTAGAGTGGGATAAAGCTGAAAATGGAGACCATAGGCAAAATGTGCAGATTTGTAGTGCCAGTCTGCTGTTCCAGGATCACAGGCTTTGTGTTGGCATTGACCTTATAGCTCATCTGAAAAGTTCTTTCTCATCTGGCTTCTTCCCTCCTCCCCAACCTTATACCTTACTCCCCTCCACAGACTCTACAATCCAGCTGCCCAGGCCTACTTGCTATTCCTTGCACACAACGCTCCATTTCCCATCACCGTGACTTTTCACTGGTCATTTCCCATCCCTGGAATGCTTCATTTATTTCCCAGGCCTCCTTGAGTACTCAGCTAAAATCCTTCATTCTGCAAGAAGCCTTTTCAGATCCTTCTCATTGCTCCTGCCTTCCCTCTGATATCACCTTCCATATACACTACATTTCTTGTATGTACATAGTTATTTGTGTGCTTTCACCCCCATTAGGGAGAGCTTCTTAAGCAGAAGGACCTTGTTTTTGCCTTTATCTGTATCCCCAGAACTTAGCAGAGCAAGCACTTAATCAATGTTTATTTTAAACTAACCTGCATTTAATCCAACTTCCTCATTTTACAGATGAGCAAACTGAGTTCAAGAGAGGTTAAGTAACCTGCCAAATGTCACACAAGGAATAAATGTCAGAACCGGGATTTGAAACAAGGTCCCTTGATTACAAATCTAGCACACTTTCTACCACACCGTGTTAACTCACAGAGTTTACCCTTTATTCTTAAGCAAAGAAGAAGTACTGAAAGTTTCTGAGCAGAAGAGTGACATGATTAAAAATATACATTAGGAAGATTAATCTAATTAATCTAATAATAACATGTAGGATTGGATTAAAGGACAGGAAGCTAATGGAAAGGAGACAAGTTAGGAGAATATTGCAATAGTTAGATGAGAGACAATAAGGACCTAAGCTAGGGAAGTCAACTTGTAGGAACAGTAAGGAGTAGATGAACACTAGTTATATTTCAGAGGTTTAATTGATAGGACTTTATGATTGATTGGACGTGATATAAAAAGTCCCAGATGGCTCTTAGGCTATGAACTTGAATGAGTGAAATGATAATTTAGCCTTTTGGATAACTGAGATATATAACGTTATTAGAATGACCAGTTAAGTTAACTATCAAAAAAGGAAATAAGATGATTTTGGTTTTACTAGACTTGAGTGAACCTATGCTGACTCCTTGGGCTTACTACTTCCTAAGAATCATTTCTGTTCTGGCCAGAAATTCTGAGGGTCTTCCCTTTCCTGATTGATCCTTTTGTGAAGGCAAAGTAGACCATCTTTTACCTCAATTCTTACCTAGCCTTTAACTACTGAATGGGTGTTGCCTCAGACAAACTGAGTCCTGGGAATGACCTTAGCTTAAAAAGACCAAGATCTCCCATTGAATCCTGGGTTATTGCCGGTCATCTGGATCTATGTTTTGCCTTTGGACTCTAATGACTGTGGAGGAGAGAGTAGCATTGATGACTTTGCACAGCTCTGTGCAGTTAAATCCAGTTCACTTAAACCCAGTTCACTTGAAACTTGAAATCACCCTCTTGATGTCATTGGTCCTCTTCAAGAACAAAGAATGAACAACTTCTTAAGTTATTACAAATCATCTATTTGATAATCTAGTCAATAATTGTCCCAGGATCCAACAACAAGTTTGCCAATTCATAGTTTCTAGAATACCCATTTTCCCCTTTAAAACATTGTATCATAAATACAAATATTTAGTCTTCTGATACCCTTTCAATAGTCACGATTCTTTAAAGAGACATGGTTCCATGACCAAATATAGACATTCTTTCAATACTCTTGAAACAAAATAGGATTTGGGTAGCTCTGTTTTATGTGGCGTTTGCTAACATTCTTACTTCATCTAAGCAACTTATGCCTTTATTTCTTCTTTCTTCTTCTCTCTCTGAGAATAGTTGTAAAAAGTCCTTTTCTGTTTTTGTTTTTGTTGGCACTTGTCTTTTTTCACACAAGTTAGCTCATTCTGGCCTTTAGCCTTTCTGTTCTTACAGTTCAGTGCTGCTCTTTTGTATTCATCCTGAGTTATGTGCCCTCCCTACATCTTTTGTTTGTGCCCTTTTAAAATATGAGCTCATCAGAGAAATTCCTATGAAGTCACATTGAAGGTTTTCTATGTCTCTTTTTCTGTACTCCTCATGCTTATTTGTCATTGTGTTGTTGAACTTTCATTTTTCTTAGAGCCTTCCTCTTGAATTGTCTTCCCTTTCTGAGTGATTATAGTTATCTTGACTATTTACCTTTAGAAATCTATTCTTTTAGAATAGCTAAGAAGCCCAGGATTCCTTTATCTGCCTATTCAGAATGTTAAACCCAAAGGGTTTTTAAACCCTTTAATTTAAACCCAAAGGGACCTTAGAAATCTGAGTCTGTCCACTTTGTTTTCCAGACTAGGAAAATGAGGCATAGAGATCTTAAGTGATTTACCAATGGACAAATAGCTAGAAAGTGTCCAAAGTGGGGTATAAACCTCAGATCCTCTTGACTCCAAGTCCAGTGGCCATCCCCTAGACCACATTACCTCACATGATATTCCCACTCTTATTCCAAGGTTCTGGTTGCTATTGATTCATAAACCAGTTCTCTGTTTCTTGGGACTGAGTTTGAAATAGTTTTCTTTATTCCTTTCTTAACCTTTAAAGAGATGAAATTTTTCAGCAAGCCCTACCAAAAATTTGTCAGAGGCTCTACTTTTTAGCAGAATAAAATTTCCATTGTCCTTCATAAACTAACTATGTGACCCTTGACCAAGTCCTTTTACCTCTTTGGGCTTCAGTGTATTCAGAAAAAATGGAGTTGACCTAAAAGATTTTTAAGCTTCCTTCCAGATCTGAGTCTAGCAACATCTGGATAGTTGAATTTCTCATTATTTCTCTTTTCTGTTCAAGCTATAAGATTTGCTTTAAGAAATGATGTCCAGAGGCAGAGCCAAAATGGCGGAGCAGAAGCAGCAAAGTTCCACAGCTCCCCCACTGCCACCCTAAGTACCCATAAAATATGACTCTAAACAAACTCAATGGCTCCCAAACTCACAAAAATACAGAAAACACATCTGTCACTGAAGGCAGCTTGGCAGGAGGGGCTCATCGCGACAGGCCGGGAGCTGAGACCAGCCCAGGCCGAAACTGAAGCGCAGCCAGGAGCTGAGCCTCCCAAGCCGCAGTGTGAGTCTTCTCCAGGGAGCAGATCTACAGCACCTGGAGCGATCTCCACATCTATCAAGTCAGGAACAATAAAATTAGAGAAAGGTCAGTGAAAGTGAAGCTTTCAAGCTAATTTTGGGGGACAAAAAGCAGTTTGGCCAATCTGCCCCCAAGGCAAAGAAGCAGTGGGGGAAGGGCAGGAACTGCTGTAACTGGCGGCTGCCCCCACTGGGCTGCTTCAGAGCTCCTGGCCTGTGGATCCCGCAGAGGGGCTGAGACAATTGATCAGGGCCAAGGGCTCTTGTGTTGAAGGGCCTGGATCCAGATTGTGGTCTTGGGTGGTGGTTCTGGGGTGCACTTTCAGCAAGCCAAAGCTGGTGGGGGCTGCAGCACCCCCCTAATAGCTCTGGCACCTGGGAAAACCCCAGTGATTTGGGACAGAGCTTTCCCCCCCTGGAAGAAGAGTTCCACAAAGCTAAAAAAAAAACCCAACCAATTAATTGACTGGCCAACATG
>CM053597.1:99998903-100046080 GCA_028646575.1 Pseudocheirus occidentalis | reverse complement strand
GACCCTCCCTGCCCTACCAGAAAGTAAGAGATCAGAGCAGGGGAGGGGCTTTACAGTGGGATAGCTGTTTTGGGATTGGGGTAGGGGAAAGATGGGGAGAAAATTTGTAATTCAAAAATCTCATGAAAATGAATGATGTAAACAAGACCCAAATAAAAAATTTATTAAAAAAAAAAAGAAATGATGTCCAGACTCTGTGAGTCTGGGTTGTCTCTCATAGGAACATCAGTCCTGATTCTCATTCTCTGAAATGCTTATTATCACTCTTCCACCTTCAGTTTATATATTCTTGATCTGTTTTTGCCTTTTTTTAACTTAAAGAGTCTTCTTTTAAATAAGATGTACCTTCAATTGCTGTATTCACTCTACAGCCATCTTTAAAGTACCTACTACATGGAAGATTCATCTTCCTTAGTTAAAATCTGGTCTCAGGTACTTACCAGCTGTGTGACCCTGGGCAAGTCACTTATTGCTCTTTGCCTCAGTTTCCTCATCTGTAAAAGGAGCTGGAGAAGGACATAGCTAGCCACTCTAGTGTCTTTAGAAAACCCCAAACAGGATGCTGAAGAGTAGGGCACAACTGAAACAGCTGAACAATAACAAATGTGACAACCACTGTGTTGGGTACTGGGGGCATGAGATTGACAGTTACACACTTTGCTCTTGAAGAACTTACAATAAAATAGGAGAGACAGATGTGTATAAAGCACAACTATGGGTATAAGGGAGAATGAGACAAGTTGAAAGGATCAGTACAGACTGAGAGCTCTAAGAAATCTAAGGAGAAATAGAAACAGAGATGGGGGACATCGTCATAGATGGATGAGCACGTGACCTGAACAATGAAGGAAGGGAGGTACTTCAACAGATGGGGATGAAGGGAATTCCAGTCTAGGCATGGCCTGTTATGTGAATAAAGGGGTAGATATGGGAGAATATAGTTTGAGAACAGGGGCTAGAGAGTAATCAATCAATGGTCTTTATTAAACTCTTAATACTTATCAGGTGCTGTGCTAAGCCCTAGGGAAAAATAAAAACCATTCCTGTCCTCAGAGGGTTTCCATTCTGATGATATGGGGGTAGGGAGGGTGTTTTGTTTTTGGTCTATTATGGGATGAGAAAGGTAAATCAGAACCACATTGTGGATGGCATTTAATGCTAACATCATCCCATTCACCCTCCTCTGCCCAAAACTCTACTCTGTTCCCCTGGTTGGTGTGCTTCCCCTTATCTGGTCCTGGTCTCAGGTCCTACACACACATTTCTGGTCATCTCCGTGCTGTCCTATATATGCATCATTCCCCATTTCCAACTTTAGCTACCTGTGTTATATTCCCATATTAAAACACAAACTTTCTGAGGACAATGTCTACCTCTCTTGCTTGGCCTTCTATCTCTAGTACTCAGAACAATGCCTGGCATATAGTAAATGATCAGTAAATGTTTTTTCATTCATTCATTCATTCATTCATTCATTCATTCATTCATTCATTCATCATCTCTCTTGGCATCCCTGCGAATCCTATCTTTCTTCAACCCACCTTCTACATACTTGTGAATTTGCTATTCTTAAAACATATTTGGTTTTGTCTTTCTCCTGCTCAAGATGCTCTGGTGATTTTCAATTGTTTTTAAGAGAAGGAGCCAAACAAAAGGAATGTTGAGCTCCGTTTGTTTGGCATTTCAACCTTTTCCAAATCTGGATCCTACCTAATTTTTTCCAGGTTTATTGCACATCAATCTCCTCTACACACTCCAGGCTCCAGCCAGCTGGCTTACTTTCTGTTCCTCGAACACAACATGGTGTCTCCCTTCTGGCTCCATTTCTGCACAATTAGCCACCTGCCTCAGGAGTGCAGAATGAGTGCAGGAAAGAGAACTCTCAATCGCCCTGTGGGAGCAGCATGGAGTACTGCATAGAACACTGTGTTTGGAATCAAGAAGTTCTGGTTCTGAATTCTGCTCAGATGCTAAGTAGTGAGGTGACCCTGGACATGCTGTTTAACCTGTTTCTGTCTCAGTTTCTTCTGAGCTTTGGACTTGATGAGTTCCAGCTCTAAATTTATTGCACTTTGGAAGTTTAAAAAAAATAACTATGGATGGAACTAGGGATGAGAAGACAAGAAGTAATGATATGGAAGTGTAAGTGGGTATTGTGGTAACAATTCAGCAAATTATGAACATTCCTTGAAACCTTCTGAAATATCCCAGGAATCTTTTCCCAAGATTTGAATGTTTTTTTCTCAAGTAGGACATTTCCTGTGAAGTGGTTTCATCTCTAGTTCTCCTATCAGCCCTGTTAGTTGCCACCTGACCTGTTATATTGGAAATTTATTAGAAATTTATGAAGTACTACAGCTTTATTAGACACATCACTAACCCACTGAGGTACCCAATTTTAAGAATGTTTCCTGAAACAAAACCTAAGAGCTACTGCTCTGCATGCAGAGAACACCCAGTAAAAATCTATCACTGTTGGGCATATGGAATAATGTCCCAGAAAAAAAGAAAAAGAAAGACATACAAAAATCCCCTCAACATTCCTAAAGAAAGACTACCTTCATCCTGTGAAAAATGAAATGCCCCCAATGTCCTCTTTGTTAACGGGTCTCATGTTGCTAGGAAACCAGCTTCAAATATCTCCCTGACTGTTTCCAGTTCCATCCTGTAAGGACTCAGGCTTCTTCACTAATTCCCCAAGAATTTCAGACTCCTTCCACTTTTGCCACTTGCCTGATTACTAATTTGGAGGTTCAAACCCTGGCATCCCAAGGGGGAATCTTAGCTCATAGCCCCCTACTGTGGGAATGGAGTCCCTGTGGCCAGCAGCCTGGGACCACACCCCGCAGGCTAACACATTGTTGGTCATTCCATTACCTAATACTGTCAGGAACACCAGAGTCTAAAAGCTGTATGGGATACCAACTGAGCCTTGTACAGGAGGGACATGGAAAGCACGCTGGGGCATAGAGTGCCATCTACTGCCAGGGTACAACTGTTTTCTGCTTTCTGTCTTTTAGGCAATGAAATATACATCTGTCTTTTTAGAGAATAAATTCCTAAAGTTGTTAATCCAATAACAGTCCTTGAAACTAGTTTTAAAAGCCCCGATAGTTCTTAGTTACATAATACTTTACATAATAACAACATGGAATCCTTGTGGAACACTGAAAAAATACACTGGATTTGGAGATGGAAGACATGCATTGGAGTCCAGGTTCTGCCACTTATTACCCGTGAGTCTTAAGCAAGTCAGTCTCTCTGTGCCTCAGTTTCCTCCTCTGCAAAAGTGGATCAGATTATATCTACTGTCTCTTCCAGCACTATTTTTATGGCCTTAAGAATAATAATAGAGGTGGCTAGGTGGTGCAGCGAATAGAGCACCAGCCCTGGAGTCAGGAAGACCTGAGTTCAAATCTGGCCTCAGACACTTAACACTTCCTAGTTATGTGACCTTGGGCAAGTCACTTAAGCCCAGTTGCCCTCCAAAAAGCCCCCCCACCAAAAGAATAATAATAATAGCATCAATAATAAGATAATAGTTCCTGTTTATATAATGTTTTACTGTTTACAGGATACTTCCCTTGTAATAATTTATGAGATAGTCAGAGTGATTCCTATTTGCCAGGAATTGCATGAAATGCTAGGGATAAAAAGGAAACCAAAAGTAGTGCCTGCCTCCAAGGAGGGGGAAGATAGGTATGGAGATAAATGCATGTATTTATACCTAAATATATTTGTATATTTATAAGCCTATAAATAGCTGAGTACAAACAGCATACACGCGCACACATGCAGAATAAATAGAAGGAGGTCTCGGAGGGGAAGGCTCTAGGTGCTGGCTTCTTGCAGATGCTGAGATCTGGATTAAGTCTTGAAGGAGGCCTGGGAAGTCAAGAATGATCATGTTCAGTTTAGAGGGGATCTCAGACGAGGTGAAATGACTGGCCCAAGGTCATACAGCTACCAGATGGCAGAATTGTGATCCAATACATTAATCAATCAGATCTTCACAACAATCCCAGAAGACAGACCGTGCAAAGAGTACTCTCCCTCTTCTACAGAGGAGGGAACCTGGGTGAAATATCTTGTTTAGTGTCAGGAAACTAGTTATGGCTGAAACTCAACCCCAGGCCCTCTGCCTCCAAGTCCAATGTTCTTTTCATGGCACTAGGCTCCCTCTGAGTTTGGGGGAGTGGGAAGAAGGGGGAAGGCAAGAAGAAGCACATTTCAGGTTATCTGTAAGGCACTCCCGAGGAGGGCAATCAATATATGCTAAATAGCGAGGCATTTCACTATTAGTTCTAGGTAATAATGCAAATGAAAGCAGAAGAAGACAGAATAATAATTAAGGCTACCTTGCATTGTGTCCATGCATACCAGTCTGCTCATCACTGCACCTGGAGAGAATCCAAAGGCTCAGCACTTTTCTCCAGCATTTCTCTGATATGAATAGATAAATTGGAATGGGACTGTAAATACAGACCACTCTAATTTAGCCAAACTTGTTTACCTGATGGAGTCATTTGGACTAGAACAAGGAGCACATTTTTCATTATTCAGTATTGATCCTAGAAAGCAATCCTGAATACATATGATTCAGGCCTTTGGTGTGTGTGTGTGTGTGTGTACGTGTGTATAAGTGTGTGCTTATATGTGTGCATATGTATGCAATACACGCATGTGTATATAAATATACAACACATGCCTGCATATGCACATACATACCTATACACATATACATGTGTGTATGTATATATGTGTATGCACATACTATATATATTTATATATATGATGAAAATGAAGATCAAAAGAAAGTAGAAGGATCCTATGTAACTTGTTTTTTTTTCTGTTGGGAGAGAAAAATGCAACCATGTTAGCTCTTACCCTCTCATGTACTCATGGCTATGTGGACAGAGAATTACTTGTGCATTTTAAGGTATGGGCATTTGGGTACAGCTTTATTCTTCACTCAGTACACGCTATCCAAGCCCAACTCAGGTCTTTGCATCCTTGCACAGACCTATATAACATTAAAGGCCACCCCTAGGACAATGCAGAGACATACCCTCATGTATTCCTCTGTCCCCGTTTCCTTTGTTCTAGGCCTTGACCAGATCCATTTCTTTTCATTGCCACCTTGATGGGCAGATTCCTTTGGATAGATTTTTCTTTGTAGAATACGTTCAAGTCTCTCTTTGGGTGGTTGCTAGATGAAGGTTCACTGCAAATATGCAACTCTACTGTTTAATATGCTTTCCAATGTACAATCTTTCTCATACCCTTAGTACACATGATCTCAGTCTTATCGCAACAAAAACGGATGCACAGCCCAATGCTGCAATCCTCCTAACAATGAAATGGTACCACTAGGAAACCTTTGTTAGTGCTTCCTTGACAATTCCCATTCTGGAACAGAAGGCTGTAGTCACTTGTGGAGTTTGAAAAATTAACAATACAATTAAAAGAATAAGAGCAAGGTTTTCCAATGCATTGGATAGATTATGAAAATACACAGATAAGAGTTGAATGGCTGAGAAGGCAAGGATGATTTGTGATGCACACAATAGTAGGTAAAAACTGTCGTACAGAATATTGACTCCATTGAGATCACAAATTAATTGATGAATCTGCATACATTTATTGACCGTTATACAAAAACACAAACAAAACGGTCTCTGCCCTCAAGGAATGTACATGCTATTGAGAGAAACTATATGCTCTGTACAACTAAGCAACAGTCTTAAAAAAGAAGTTTTTATTTTTAATAGCATTTTGTTCTTTCCAATTACAGACTAAGACAATTTCCAACATTCACTTTTTGAAAGATTTTGAATTCTAATTTTTCTTCCTCCTTCTTTCCCCTTTCTGCTCTCCAAGACGGCAAGCAATCTGATACAGGTCATACATTTAAGCAAAGGTCTTTACAAAAGCCTTCTCCACTATCCATGTGTGGGTCAGTGGGACAGTTGCTCAGTGTTTGGCTAAGGAACTTTCTTCTCACTTTCAAAGTTAAATGCCGGTGGGAGGGGGCTGAAATAGTGACTGGCTGTGCCAAGGTAACTAGGTGTGTCATCTCTGCTAATCTGTAAGCAGCTTTGAATCTTTCTGTGGTTGATACTTGAGCGTCTTTTCTGGGCTAAAAAGCATTAAAGATGTTCAAATTTCCTCTGCTACGGTAGGTAGCTCCTGGGAATAGATTCATCACATTGTACATCCCAGTTTTTTTGTGCTTATACATCAAAGCACTAAAGCTTTCAAGATAAATTATTCAGTGAGGATTTAGTTTGCATTTATTGCTTTTGAATACAAATGAGAAGCTAGGAGAATGATGATATCTTATTTCTACAGCCTATATTCCGGGGAAAAGGAAAGGTCAACTTAGCCCCCCTAAATGGTTGGCGCTAGAGTCAGTGAGAAATTGTCCTTAAAATAACAATAGCTCACATTTATATGGCGTTTTGTTTTTGAAGGGTTTTTCTTAAGAGAGCCCTGGGAGGAAGAGAACCATGGGATTGAGTCATTTTCCATTGCAAACAAGACCACTGGGGTGGGGGATGGGGGAGTAGAGGGTGGGGGGATGGGGGGAACAGAAGGCTGACTCTGGCATCAGGAAGGGTTCAGGGCTAAAGTGAGCCCTGGAGTGTGACAAGTGTGACAAATGTGAGCCTGCTTCTTATTGCCTTCTGGAAACTCTCCAAAGTTGCACAAGTTGTCCACTTGCACTGATGGAGGGAATTTCCTTACACTACCAGATTCCCTCTCCCCCTCACAAAATGTGTTAGTATCTTTTATTTTTGGAGGGGGGAAAGCAAGGCAGTTGAGGTTAAGTGACTTGCCCAAGGTCACACAGCTAGTTAAGGGTCAAGCGGCTAAGGCTGGATTTGAACTCAGGTCCTCCTGACTCCAGGGCTGGTGCTCTATTTGCTGTACCACCTAGCTGCCCTTCAGTGTCTTTTCTAAACTTTTATCCTCCCCAGCCTCAAGTATGGTGCTCTTGCAGAGTAAGTACTTAATAAATGTTTGTCACACAGCCAGGATGTGTCTGAGGCAGGATTTGAACTGAACTCTTTGAAATTCCAAGGTCAGTGGGTACTGGAGATAATGAATGTAACTAGAGCTCCTAGTGGTGAGAGTTCCTCGTAGGTGTGAATGGTGATGGTGACAATCATAGTAATAGGCAGTATTTAAATGACACTTTAGGCAGCTAGGTGGCGCCATAGTGGATCGAAGGCTGGGCCTGGAGTCAGGAAGACTTCTCCTCTTGAGTTCAAATTCAGCCTCAGACACTGAACTAGCTGTGTGACCCTGGGTAAGTCACTTACTCCTGTTTGCCTCAGTTTCTTTACCTGTAAAATGAGCTCAAAGAAGAAATGGCAAACCACTCCGGTATCTTTGCCAGGAAAACCCTCCAATGGGGTCACAAAGAATCGGACGTGACTGAAAATGATGAACGACATCATCAACAACAAAATAGCGCTTTAAAATTTGCAAAGCACTTTACACGTTTTACCTCTTTTGGCCCTCACAATAACAAGTGTAATTATCATCCCTCATTACACATAGGGAAAATGGCAGAGCTGGTAAATGTCTGTTCTAGGTTTGAACCAAGGTCTTGCTGACTCCAGACTCTGCACTCTGTCCCCTTGCTGCACCACCTGGTTGCTATGTTCTGCAGACACCATCACACTCCTTCCATTTACTACCGGTCGAGGAAGGAGTGAGGGGTTTGGAGGAGGAGAGGACCCAGACTTGTGACGGCAGCAGTGAAGTGGGCTCTGCGTGAAGAGATCCACAGTGTGTCTGAAATTTATAGTTTAGGGGCAATTAATTAATTAACTAATTAATTAACACTCAATTGATTTGCCAGTATGTGTCAAGCACAAATTTAATCTTAGTTGTCTCCAGTTCCAAAGTCAGCTCTCTATCCATTATGCTGTTTCTCAGGAACATGAGGCATGTTTTGGGGGGAGAGGAGTTTCAAAATCTGTGATTTTATCCCAGTGTGGATATTTACTCCTCTAACGCCTATTGGCGATTTCTCTGTCCCTAACTGGGGATGCTGGGGGGTTTAGAGGGGATCACAGACACAGGTGTATTATTGTCATTCTTATTGTTGCTTGGTTGAGTCCAAATCTTTGTGACCCCGTTTGGGGGCAAGGGCACTGGAGTGGTTTGTCATTTCCTTCTCCAGCTCATTTTAAAGATGAGGAAACTGAGGCAAATAGGGCTAAGTGACTTGCCCAGAGTCACACGGCTAGTTAAATGTCTGAGGTCAGATCTGAACTCAGGACACTGAGTCTTCTTGATTCCCGGCTTAGGACTATCTGTTGTGCCACCTAGCTGCTTGTGTTGCCAGTCTACTGGAATACTGGAAGATTTACTTTCACCTTCTTATAATATTTCTGGGGTTGTTATGGGGGATTGCTTGCAATTCTCTAGTGGTATTTGGCTAAGAGCAATAAAGAACAGCCAGGATTCTTGCCTATGATGTCTGGAGGGGGCTGGAAGCCAACCTGAGTGTGCTCTGAGTGTGAAAGGACAGGGAATGATTGAGTATGGAGCTTGGGAGCCTTGGCAAGGCACTTTGGGACTCCTCATGAGAAGAGAGAAAAGCTAAGAGTGATCAAGATAGAGAAGGCCTGGACCATGATGCTGCATTTCTGGCAAGAAAATAATAATAAAAACAAACAACATTGATAGTTATAATAACAGTAGGGATAATTAGTATTACAAATATTGTCTCATCTGATTCTTACAACCCTGGGAGGTAGCTGCTATTACTGTTATTATTATGTCCATTTTAGAGTTGAGGAAACTGAGACAGAGAAAGCTTAAGTGACTTGCCCAGGGTCACACAGCTATTATATGTCTGATGCTGGATTCTAACTCAATTCTCCTTGACTTTAAATCAAACTTTGTGTTTTGGAGAATGGCCTGAGAGAAGACACTGCACCAAGATAGGACTGGTAATATGGTTGATAGTACCTTCCTCTCCCTCCTTACATACACAGAACGTGCATAGACATAGGAAGCAAAAATGCTAAGTTGTCAGACTTTTGTACAGTAAAAATTATCTGAATCATGAGCACAGTGAAGTGCACCTCTAGGTCCCTGTTTAGGAAAGGGGGTGCTTAGAGGAGGGGGACTGGGTAGTTCAATCGTTATGCCAGTAACAGTGCAGAGGCAAACCCCCTCCCCCGTTTCCCCATTTGACCTAGAATGGATTGGTGGGGATGGTCAGCTGAGAAGCAGAAGTGCTCTGAGCCCCTGCAGCTGGAACGGCCAGCTTTCCCGGCATTGGCAGCACTAGAAGCTTCGTGACTTGTGCTTAACTCATAAAAATCTCAGGTATCTTCACGCCGGTGTGGTCACCTCTTCACATAGGATGAGAAGGGAAGACACAGATAGGCAGGAAGGGACAGAGATGAAGTGTAGAGCCTCATTCTTCAAGGTGTGATCAAAATGGGCCCAACAGGCGGCTTAGGATCACAGAGAACAGAGCTTGTGCATACCCAGCCTCAGTCACTGCTCTCTGTCTGACCTCAGGCAGTCATGTAACCTGTCTGCCTCAGTTTCCTCAACTGTAAAACAGCGACAATAATTGCACCTACCTCCTAGTGTTGTGAAGACCAAATGATCAAACATCTATAAGGCACACAGAGCTCCTAGTATCTAATAAATGCTTGTGTACTTCTTCTAACAGGTGGAGACCGGCTCTGACATGGGGGCCTGGGGCTCTGGGCCAGATGGTGCAGGAAGTACTTATCCAGGTCTGTGGAGACATCCAGGAAACACCCTTCCCCAAGGCTCAGAGAGGCGCATCTCAAGACTCCTCCCAAGATTCCACTCCATCAACAGGAGCTTAAATATGGAAAAAAGAAAAAAACAAAGCAAAACTAACCTGAAAGGCTGCTGGTGGACAAAAAATGCCAATGGGTGTGAAAGAACTGATCAGATCAACATTCTTCCAGCCCCACTGATGGGTCAGAGAGACCAGGTTGAGAACAAGGACAACAAAAAGACCTCTAAATTTAGGCCTCCACTTGGATTCTTTGGCCAGAAAGGGGGATTGAAGGAATGATTGAGTAGTCCATAGCATTACTCAGCCCTAACTGAAGTAAGGAGGATAAATTAAAATAGGAAATTGAGAAAAACTGGACAAGAAAGCTCTTGGGTAATTAATCAGCCTTTTGCTTTGCTTTCAGCCCAGGAAGAGACTGGGGAGCAGCAGCCCATTTACCTTAGCTCATAGGAATCCCTACAAAAGCTAGGTGGTTTGCTCTCTGTTATGGGAAAGATGGGGTTACCTATCCTTCCCCAGGAAGAGAAGGGAAAAGATGGCCTTCGGATTCCCCTGGTAGTCAACTTCACTTGACTCAAGGCTCTGGCCTTTTCCTCCTCTCCATCCACTTTGCCCTGTTGGTAAAGCCTATATACCAATAGGCCCTACTCTACCCAGTGGTGACTTTTTGCCCCAGCAGCTACAGGTGTTGCTCCTTTCATGGGAAAATTTCTTCTCCATCTTTCACTATTGCAGGGGTACCTACAAGGGAAAAGGGATTTCTCATGTTTCTAGTTGTTAGAGCACAGTATGTGTGGTTTGGAAATAATTGGAAGACAGCTTTAGCATTGTGAATAAGTGTAAGGAGACATGGTAGTTGAGTACAGACCTAGGGAACCTCAATAGCATAGTTTGAGATTTATCCTGAGAATGGAGAAAATACCTAAAAGTAAGTGACTGACTGAGTATATTGATTTAATCAGTATTACAAAGAAAAGATATTCCTTCCCTCCATTTCTTTAGAGAAACAATATGTATGCCCCAAGGGCAATCAAACTGTATACCCTTTGATCCACCCAAACCACTATTATGTCTATATGTCAAAGAGATCATAAAAAAGGGAAAAGGACCTACATGTGCAAAAATACTTGTAGCAAATCTTTCCATGCTGGCAAAGAATTGGAAATTGGAAACTGATGCCCATCAATTGGGGAATAGTTGAACAAGTTGTTATATATGATTGCGATGGAATACTATTGTGCTATAAGAAATGAAGACTCGGTAGATTTCAGAAAAACCTGGGAAGACTTACATGAACTGATGCAAAATGAAGTAAGTAGAACCAGGAGAATATTGTACACAGTAACAGCAACATTGTGTGATGATCAACTGTGACTGACAAAGCTCTTCTCAGCAATACAATGATCCAAGACAATTCCAAAGAACTCTTCTTGGGAAATGCCATCCACATCCAAAAAGAGAACTGATCAAGTCTGAATACAGATTACAGCATACTATTTTCACTTTTTTCATGTGTTTTTATTTTGTTCTGCTTCTTTCATATGGAAATATACTTATATGATTGCATATCTATATATAACATATATCAAATTGCTTGCCATCCTAGGGAAGGCAGCAAGGGAAAGAGAAAATTTGGGACTCAAAATTTTATTAAAAAAATGAATGTTAAAAAAATCATCTTTATGTGTAATTGGAAAAAAATAAAATACTATGAGAGAAAGAGAAAGGTGGAGAGAGAGAGAGAGAGAAAGAGAGAGAAAGAGAGAGAGAGAGAGAGAGAGAGAGAGAGAGAGAGAGAGAGAGAGAGAGAGAGAGAGATTGAGAGAGAAGTAGACCCAAACTGGTTCACAGGTGCTTTAAACATGTTTGAATTGATTTATTTTTTAGCCAAATTCATCTCACTCTTTCAAATATGTCCGATGCTTCTGTTTATGTTGACCTTCGTTCGTAATGCCTTTTTTTCCTTTATCTGCCCCTGTGAAAACTTGTCAAGGCCCAGTTCATTTGCTACCTTCTGCCTGAAGTCTTTTCTGATGTCCTCCCCTGCCCCCAACCAGATGTAATCAATTGCTCACTCAGTTAGTTCCCTCTTGCATTTTTGTGTCTGTATTAGAGCACTGATTATATTCTACCCTAAAACATGTTATTTATATTCCTGTCATATTGTCTCATATCTCCCCCCATAAAAGAGAGCAAAGAAAAACTTGGACCCTACTTATTTTTGTATCTCCAGAATAACACTCAGTATACATTTATTGAATTGAATTACCTGGCAATAGTTAGCAGTATGTATGTGTTTGTAAACAATATAGCTGTGCCTGAGCAGCGAGGTGGCACAGTGGGTCTAGAATCAGGAAGAAGTGATTTTGAATCCAACTTCAACATTTATTAGCCGTCTGACCTTGGGCAAATTACTTAATTTCTGCCTTTTAATAACAGCACTAATTCCCATAGTTGTGAGTATCAGAGGACATGATATTTGTAAAGTGCTCAATACAGCATCTGGTGCATAGTAGGTGATGATACTTCTTATTATTTTACTTTCATATCTCTTTTGTAGTGCCTGGTGCTTCATTCTTTACTCCAAGGTTAGTGGTATAAGTGAAAAGAGGGCTTGGCTTGAAGAAAGAAGGGTTCTCTATTTAAATCCCACCTCCCAACATTCACCATGTGACCCTGGGTAAGTCATTAAACCCTTCTGAGCCTGTGTTTCCTTATCTGTAGAATGAGTGTAATAATATTTGCAAAAATAGGTAGCATACACAGAGGGGTGGTCTCTGAGGAGAGTCAGGAAAACCTGCATTTAAATCTGACTTCTTAGCTGTGTAACCCAGAAAAATGTCATTGAACCCTTCAGTGCCCCAGACAATTCTCTAAAACAACAGTCCTGGTGTCAGAATAGTTGAGAATTTCTGTTGGTAGAGGGAGTTTCCTCACTGGGAGAGCCATACACCAGTGAAATAGGCTTAAAAATCTGACTGAAAAAAATAACAGTAGTAACAACAACTTTACAGGATTATTATATCTGGTGGTGTAGTAGAAAAAGTGTTGGGTCTGGAGTAAAGAAGAGTTCAAATCTGAGTTCAGATCCTGAATCCAACACTTATTAGCTAACTGCCCTGGGCAAGTTCCTTAACTTCTGTCTTCCTCATTTTCCCAACTGTAAAGTGGGGAAAATAATAACATCTACCTCCCCATGAGGATGAAATGAGGTAACATTTGTAAAGGCTTAGCACTGTGTCTGATACATTAGTTAGATCTTAATAAGTCCTTCCTTCCTTCCTTCCTTCCTTCCTTCCTTCCTTCCTTCCTTCCTTCCTTCCTTCCTTCCTTCCTTCCTTCCTTCTCTTTCTTCCTAATGTGAGAAAGCATCTAAAGTATAAGAGTACCTAATAAATGCTAGCTGATTAGCAGATGACTTTTTAAAAATTTCTTCTTTTTTGTTTAACATGTGGAATCACATTTGATTTGTAAAACTAGAAAGCTTTATTTGCTCCTTGTCCTTTTCTTTGATTTGTTCTGTTTAGCTTGTATGTACATGGCTCTACCTTTAGGTACCATCTGAAGGTCAGGACATCCACTAAAGGAATCAGAGAGACTTTGTAAGGTCCCAACTACACAGGTCAGACACTCTTTGCTTGCTTTCTATCTCCCTAAGCTTATTTGCTTCTTATCTTTCCCTTTCCCTTTTTGGTTGCTTAAATAATTTATGGCTCTGGCAATAGCCGCATGTGACTACGCATGTAAGCTATCAGAGTAACACTTGAGGGGTTTCTTGTTTTGATCGTGCTGTGGGCATCTGGTCTTGGCTCATCCCAAGAGGATGTCTGATGTTATGTTACTGACTAGTAAAGAACATTTATGGTCCAGCATTCCATTTCCACACTGTCTTGACAAGGCACCAAGTAACAAGCACCACCAGATCCCTTTCCATGCTGGTAATGAAATGGGTTCTTATGTATACCTTTTGTTCTATGGTTCTATTCAATGGACTCTGGGAGGCCACGGGCTATGCAGGGCGGCATTCATTTCCCCAGGAATCCTTTTATTCTTTCCTTCAGTCCTGGAACACTTTAAGTGAAAACAACAAAACATTTGGCGAAATAAGTTTCCTGTTTTCAAACAAATGGAAATAGATCAACACACATACAATTTGCTGAAAGCCTAGGATCTTACCTTCTCATTCCACAGATTTAGTTCAGCAGCATTTGTTAAGTGACTACTGTGTGCAAGGCTTTGGTAGGAACTGGGGACTCAAAGCCAGAAAGGGAAAAACAAAAATAACAGGGAACATCCCCTGTCCTCAGAAAGCTTAGAGTACTTGAAGGAGAATCTTAGTTAGAGCAGCTGTGTGGTGCAGTGGATAGAGCACTGGGCTTAGAAGCAGAAAGACTTCTCTTCCTGAGTTCAAATCTGGCCTTAGACACTTATTCGCTGTGTAACTCTAGGCTAGTCACTTAGCCCTATTTGCCTCAGTTTCTTCATCTGTAAAATGAGCTAGAGAAGGAAAAGGCAAACAACCATTTTGTTGCAGGAAAACTCCAAATGGGGTCACAAAGAGTTGGATACAACTGAACAAGAGTCTTAATTAAAATAGATTTGTGGGAATATGTTTTGATAAAAACCATAGATGAGGGGTGGCTAGGTGGCGCAGTGAATAGAGCACCAGCCCTGAAGTCAGGAGGATCTGAGTTCAAATCCAGTCTCAGATACTTGATGCACTTACTAGCTATGCGACCTTGGGCAAGTCACTTAACCCCAATTGCCCTACTTTCTCCCCTCCAAAAAGACAAAAAACAAAACAAAAACCATAGATGATACAATCATGGATTTAGGCTGGTAGGGACCAAAAGGTCATCTTGTTCAATGTTCTCATTTTGCTGGTGAGGAAACATTGGCCCAGAGATGGTGTGACTTTCTAAAAGTCTTACACACACACACACACACACACACACACACACACACTCACACACACACACACTCACACACACACACATTGCATAGCTGAGATTTAAGTCCCCCATCAACATGGAAAATTTGAAAACCATTTAATCTAAAAGAGCAAAGCAATTCCTAGTCTTTTAATTTTCCATTGGCATTGTGACTGTTTCTTTGTGGAGGGATGGGGGAGATGAAAGAAGGATAAAGGCTAGAAGGGAGGGATCAAACATTTTATGCCTTCCTTGAGATTCTTGCATCTTCCTGGCTATTAGACATTCCAGTTTGCGTCATTAAATAAATGTGCTTTTACTACAGTGTTTTCTAGTTAATTAGTGCATTAATGAGGTTTGTATAGCACCTTTCCTCTGAATAGCTCACATTGTGTTAAGATTCACAGTGCTCCATCACCATTACTTGTGGCTCTATTTGTGAAAATAAGTAACTTATTATTGCAAGTTAATTTCCATCTGCTAGGAAAAAAGGAAAGAACTTTAATCTACAGCCTCACAGTGGACTATTGAAAGCCCCAGGGAAGATTGGGTTATATTGTTAGTGCATGGATGGTGCTAGTGTGTTTTTCTCTTTTTAAAATGAGTATACAAAACTCTGATTTACATTTGAGGCTTATGGTGAAATCTCCAATTTAGGACAGACCTAGCTGAGATGATCGTTTTAATTTATATTTTTTTAAAAAACAAGTCAATGCCAAATCCAATTTCAGAATGAGAAAGCAGAATGGTTTCCAGACTTCTGCTCTCCATGAGATAAGTTGAAGGTGAAAGGTATGTAGCAAGATGCCCATTTATAATGTTTTAAAGTCCTTAAGATGAAAGAAATGAGCATTTATTAAGCACCTACTTATGCCAAGCACTTTACAAACATAATCTCATTTGAGTCTCACAATGACCTTGCAAGTTATAATTCTCATTTTACAGTTGAGGAAATTGAGGCAAACAGAAGTTAAGTGACTTACCCAGGGTTCATAGTGTCTGAGGCCAGATTTGAACTCAGGTCTTTCAGACTCCAGACCCACTGCTCTATCCACTGCATCACCTAGCTAACCTCTGTTTGCCTCAGTTTCCTCAATGGCAATAATAATAAAAATGATTTTTTTTAAAAAAGCTACCATTTATATGTGGAGAAGAAAATGGCAAACCACTCCAGTATCTTTGTCAAGAAAATCCCAGTGGAGTCACAAAGAGTTGGCTATGACTGAAACATCTAAATCATAACAGACATTTATATAGTACTTACTATGTGCTAGGCACACTGGATTATCTCATTTGATAGGTGCCAGTATTATTCTCTTTTACAGATAAAAAAGAATTGAGGTAAGCAGAGGTTAAATGACTTGTCCAGGGTCACACAACTAGTAAGTCTGAGGCCAGATTTGAACTTGGGTCTTCCTACCAGGTCTTTGATACCAGTATCCACTCTACCTCCTGCCTCCAGCTGTAAAGTGGGGATAACAACAGTACCAGCCTCCCAGATTTGTTGAGAGGATCAAATGAGATGACATTTGTTAAAAGCGTTTAGTACAGTGCTGACTCCTACTATTCTTTTTTTTCTTTTTGGAGGGAAATTGGGGTTAAGTGATTTGCCCAAGGTCCCACAGATAGTAAGTGTTAAGTGTCTGAGGCAGGATTTGAACTCAGGGCCAGTTCTCTATTCACTGTGCCACCTAGCCACCCCTGGCTCCTACTATTCACTTAATAAATACTTGTTCCCTTCCCTTCCCTTGCCCAGAGTCACAAAGCTAAAACTTTCTGGGGTTGGTTTTGAACTCAGGTCTTCCTGACTCCAGGCTCCCACACTATCCACAGCACCTGCTTTCTGCCTCTAGGGAGAAGATGATGATGCAGTGCTGAATTTGGGGACATGGCACCTAGCTCCAAATCCTGGCCTCTATGTGCTGGCAATTCAATTTCCTTACCCATAAATTAAGGGAATGGACTAGAGTTTTCCAGCTCTAAATTTAAGATGGTTTGTTACATTCTTAAGGAGGGAACTATGCATACCCATTCTGATCACATCAAGGCATTCCACTCTGGGAGTTATTGGAACCTCTTAGATTGGGAGACAATGTAACAATGAAGGCTTTCCAAAGAAAAAAGAAAACATGAGGCTCCCCATATATATCTCATTTAACCAAAGGCATTCATGGAAACCATAATGGGTTGCATTCTCTCACTTAGGATTAGTTGGAGGAGGAGGGCCTGTTTCTGTCCTCTTGTTTAACGCATAGAAGATTTTGGGAAGAGAATTTGGTATTTTTGTTATGTTACCAGAGACAATGCCTTTTCGTATTGTTTTTTTTCATGAATACGCTAGTGAACAGTTCTATCATACTTTTATATCGTCACCCTTAGAGTTAAGATGTTGCTGATGATACAGAATATGCCTTATAAAGCTAATGTTAGTGATAGCATGACCATCATCTTTGCCACATTAGCCTCATACTTACTGACTATGTGACCTTGGGGAAATCACTTAGCCCTGTTTGCCTCATTTTCCTCATCTATAAAAATGAAGTGGAGAAGAAAATAGCAAGCCACTCCAGTATCTTTGTTCAAGGACAAAAAAGAAAGCATCAGTGTGTATCACAGGGTATAGGGAGGTGAATACGGTATTAGAAGGACTTTAAAAACCAAACAATTTCATATTTGAACCTGGGTGCAGCAGGGAGCTATTGGAACCAGTCTGTTGAATAATGAGCAGAGGAGACAGGTGACATCATAATTTTTAGGAATGACAGCTAAGTGGAAGATGGACAAGAATGGGAAAAAGCTTGAAGCAGGAAGACCAACCAGAAGTTTAGATATGAGGTGATTGGGGCTTAGACCAGGGTGGGTCTATGGGAATGGAAAAAATGGACATATTGAAGATATTCTATGAAGGTAGAATTGATAACACTAGCGACAGATTAGATATGTGAGGTGAACATGAGAACGTAGTTGAGGATGATACCATGGTTACCAGCCTGGTTAATGGAGCTGAGGAGCTTACGTTCTATTGTGTGTATGGGGTAATGTGGGTGGAGCTGGCAAATATGTACTTTAGAAAAAGCAGCTAGAAGAGATATGGACTTAATGATAGTTGGGGACTACCAGGACCACCATTAGTTAAGGATGGATATTAAATCTGAAATGTTGAAAAAAGGACCATTTTTAAATGGACCCAAATACAAAGTTAAAAAAAAAAGTTTAAATCAGAGTTTAGGAAAAGATGAAGCTGTTTAAAAATACCTACTGAATATAGTTTTGAATGTAAGGAAGCATTTTTTAACTATTAGATTTTTTCTCTTTTTGGAGGTGGCGAATGTAGGGCAATTGGGCTATTAGATTTTAAGCTTCTTGAAGGCAGGTGCTATCATTTCAACTTTGTATAGCAGACAGCTACCACGATGTCTTGCACATGATCAGTCAATATTGTTTAATGGAATTATTTGGGTTTCAAACCACTGCTTTTAAATATACATACATACATACATACATACATGCATATATATATATATATATTTCTATATCTGAAAATATCTTGTTTTCCATCTCAGAATCTATTTTTCTTTGTTGATTTCTCATGGCAGACTCCAGGTGAGTTGATACATCTGCTAAAGGGACTGTTGAGACATTAATAAATAAATACTACTTATTTTTGATTAGTAATCTCCTGTTGCATGCAACATGCACGTGCTAAAGTACTCAAAAATTATTTGACTAGTTAAAAGATACTCTTTGCAATCTCGTGAAAACTATTTCTTTAGCATACTCTTTGGAGATGGTACAAAGGTAAATTCCTGTCTAATAAATTCTGAATAATAAGAATATTACCCAGAAGACAGAATGGTACTGTGGAAAGAGAATTGGATTTGGAGTCAGAAGAGTATGTAGAGAGAGAAAAAGGAAGAGTGCATAGAACAGAGGTTTGGGAAACGCTCACAGTCGATGGATATTACATGAATGAAGATACAGCCAAGGAGGTTGAGAAAGCTTAGTGAGATAACATGGAGAGAAGCAAGAAAAAGCATGCCATGAGAACCCAGAGAAGAGAGAGTATTTGGAAGGATAGCGTGGTCAACAGTGTCAGAAGTTCAAGTGTCAGATGTTCCAAAGAGGTTGAAAAAAGATGAGAATTGAGAAAAGTCCTTCAGTTTTGGAAATTAAGAATTGGATTAGGAGTCAGGAAGAAGGCATAGAGGGAGAAAGGAAAAGGAAAAAGACCCGGATGAAGCTCTGGAGAAGATCCATCATTAGGAGACATGGTGTAGATGAAGACCTGGCAAAGAAGACACATGGGGGAAACCAGAAGAAAGCAAGGACATGAAAACCAGAGAGGAGAGAATATACAAAAGATGATGATGATTAAGGCTACAGAGAGGTCAAAAAGAAGAAGGATTGAAAAGAGACTTTCTGATTTGGACATGAGATCATTGGCAATCTTGGAGAGAGCTTGTTTTTATTCAGTCGTGTCTTGATTCTTTGTGATCCCTTTTGGGGATTTTCTTGGAAAAGATACTAGATTAGTTTTGCCATTTCCTTCTAAAGTTCATTTTACAGATGAGGAAACTGAAGCAAATGAGCTCAAATGACTTGTCCAGGGTCACACAATCAGTAAGTATCTAAGGCTGGATTTGAATTCAGGTCTTCCTGACTCCAGACATGGCACTCTATCCACTGTATCCCCTAGCTGCCCTTAGAGAGAGCAGTTACACTTAAATTATGAGGTAAGAAGCTAGATTACAAAGGATTGAGAAATGAGTGAGAAGGGGCAGTGGATAGAGTATTGGCTCTGGACTCAGGAAGACCTGAGTTCAAATTTAGCCCCAGAAACTTACTAGATGTGTGACCCTGGGCAAGTCATTCAGTGTCAATTGCCTTCAAATAAAAGAAAAAAAACAAGTGAGAAGAGAAGTAGCAATTTTACTTGAAGTATGGTTGGAAAGAGAGAAGTGATGTCAAAAACAACAGCCCTTAAACTACTTTAATTGAAGTTCCCTTCCTTGCTTTTTACATTCTCCAGTATATTTTCTCTTTGAACACATGGGGTTGGACAGGTAAGAATTTTGATTAAAGACAGTTCAGTGTTTGAAAGATTTTCCCTTCCCTCTAGTCAAAATTAGCTGGTATTTTGACTGATTTGATTGACTTCACTAGATATTTTGATGCTATGCTATTACAGGTTCGATATCTATCACCTTTTCTTCCCCTAGAAGAATACGCAGAAGAGATACCAACCAAACAGACTTTTATTGGAATTTTGTTTACTTTTTAAAAGCTGCCCGCCCCCCCCCCCCAATCATAGGGAGAGCACAGAATTCTGCTGCACACCCTGAAAAGGAGAAATTGCCCTGAAAAGTATGATCCACTCATTTACCCACTATTTAGTACACACAAGTCTGTGAAGCACACTGTCTGTGCTAAGGACTGAAAGAAATAGAAAGGAATTAAAACATGGTTCTTGCTCTAGTCACATTTATAATCTTGTAGAGAGAATGTGACATAAATGTGAATGAATACACTGGTGAACAATTCATCCTTTCATTCATTCAACAAGCATTAATAAAGTATCTACTATTTGCAATACAAAAGCTTAACAGCCTCTACCCTTAAGAACTTGTATTCTACAATAACTGTTGTTGTTCATCCTTCTTTTTCAAAGAGGACCTATGACAATATGGTGATGTCTTGACTTGCTTGTGAATTGGATTTAAGTGAAGCCAAGTTTCACAAAGTCGTTATCCTCACTTTCTCTTCCAGATTCATCAAAGTTCAGCGGCAGGACAAAAGTAAAAATGGCTAGTGTGGTCCAGAACGCAGAGGATGACCTTGGCATCTTAGATGTCTGGCCAAGCTCTAAGGGCTCCACAGTACTTGCTTCAGCTGCCTTTGTGGCCATTGGAACAAATTGTTCTCATCTGCCCATTCTGCCAGGAGAAGTCTTTACATGCTTGGGATAGATATCTCCCTAACTCACCAACACATCTGAAGCCTGTGAGTTGTCCTCAACCTGGTTTAATTCCTATGTGGAGATGGTTTACCTGGGTGTAGCTGCTGTACATACCACAGCTTCTTGGAGGGAGCTACAGGTGAGTTTATGCCCTATAATAACAATAGTTATTAGTTAAATAGTTAATAGTTAAAACAAATATTTAGCATCTACTGTTTACCAAACGCTATTCTAGGTCATGTGTGTGTGTGTGGGGGGGCTGATTCAAAATTTAAATAATACCCATTCCCAGATGATGAAATCTAGGTAGTTAAGGAGATTAAAATAAGGGCATGATCAAGGCACAGAGTTCTTTGCAAGGAAGACTTCACTTTCTGGTAGTGAGACTGAAGCTTACAGATACTTGGAAGCTCTTTTCCTCCAGTGTTAAGTGATTTTTTTTTCCTAATGGTTGAGTAAGTACACCCCAAGACTGTATTTGTGGGGCTCTTCTGTTCTTCAGTCTCCTCTGCAAAATGAGGGAGTTTGACTTGATGACATTCTAAAGTCAGAGCTAAATCTGTGATCCTAAAAGCAAGACCTTTCTTTACGTTTTTACCGGTCACCATGAGCACTTGCCAAATGATCCCAGAAATTAAAGAGGAAAAAAACGAAGCAATTTCAGTCCATGCTTCCTTTTCACATGACAACCTATTCATCAACCACCACTATGTAGCCCTACATAAGTTATACATTTGACTAAAGGCAAACATCTGTCACAGTACATTTGGCATATCATTTCTCCTAAAGGATAACTACTCATTTGGGGAGAGTACCTCCCTCTGTGAGTCAGGAGGGAATGTGAGGGACCTTTTGTCTCTAACTTTCTCAGCCAAGGCATCTTAGATGCAGAGGAAATCACTCATCTTCCTCATTGAGCCAAAGCAAGATCAGAAATACCACTAACACAGTGATTCCAACCTGTCTAATATTTAAGGCCCCAGGGGAAAAGTGAAGAAGAAAGGCTAGAACTGTGCAAGCTTGCATGAGATGGGAGACTGGTGATTAATTGACTTCCATCAAATGTCTATGTCAAGTAATTTATCACTTTGCAAGGCAATGACTCAGTGAAAAGCAAGGCTGGACAGAATCATATCATTATGACTTTCATATCCGGATTTATTTTAGACTTTTATCTTTCACGGTAACCATCCACATTCTTTTTCTCATGACCCATGGGCATACTCCCCACAAAAAACACGTCCTTGTCTTAGAAGGTGAGTTTTCTCTCTTTGAACAACAGCTAAAACATACAAAGACTTTAAAGAAGATAAAACATTTAAATAATCTTCAGTCTTCTATTTTTCATCATAATTATTGAATGTGAAAAAAATCAATAGTATTTGAGTGAAAACTGAGTATAACACCATTTCTTTTAGTTTTTTTTTATAGAAAAAGAGGGGATTTAGAGAGGTAAAAAGAACTTAGAATGTGTTGTGGGAGGAAAGGGAGAGGCTGTCATGATTATCTTATTAGAATATCTTAATGATGGGGTAGTGGGGCCTGGACCCCAAAATGCAAAGACCATGACTCTGGAATCAACCCAGAATCCCAGCAAGACCCCTGTGAGAAAATCTCTCCTTGTTCCAGACACATGTATAATGCCAGGCATGAACAGCTTCCTAAAGGAATGCTATTGTGAACAGCTTTTAAGGTTCTGATTACAGAGTATAGTGAACATTCCATTTATTCCATAACAAATCAAGGCAAACATTCACAACAAATCACATTATAATATTCATAGCACTACATCTTATCACAGAAAATCACAATATAGTGTTCACAACAGCTTAACATTAGAATGACCACATAGTTTTCGCCAAAGTGGTCACAGTATTTAGAACAAAGAACAAAAGAATAATCATCTGATATCCCTAAGGGTGTTCGCCTCCTCACTCAGTCATTCAGTCATCTCACAATACAATAGTCAATCTTCCACTCATGGGGCAATCATAGGTTAACTTAATTAATTGCTTATCTATCAATCAGTCAGTAAGTATTGTTAATCACTAAATTCAATCATTAGAAATTACACAAACCCTCCACCCCTCGGTGTCCAGAAAACTTCAGTTTCATCACACATTCAATATCCAAGGGGAGGCCTTTTCTTCATCTTGACTCAGCGTGTTCTCTCAGATTCCCTGGATCCCCTTCCATGGTCCCAGCTCTGACCTGAATCCACCAAACAGTCACCTGGATTCAGAGGCAGACAGCTCCCAGGTTCTGGTCCAGTCCTCTAGGCAGCTCTTACTACACACTTACTATACACTGAAGTTCACAGGGTCCAGCACACCTCAAAATCTTCACCACTTCTGTAGCTGGGAACTCAAGGATCAGCCAAGCCACAAACAAACAAGGTCTTATCCTGGTCATGCTTCTTCAGTCCTCCAGCAATTCAGCTGGTCTTAGGACCCAGAAGAAATCTCAGCCTTCCAGGAAGCCTTCTTGGCAGCAATTTCAGCCTTCACCAGATTCTGGTCTCAAGAAAATTCCAACTCAGTCTCAGTCCAGCCAGTAGCAGCCCAGCTTCTAGACACTGTGAAAATTCTGCTTCTTCCACCAAGAGTAAAAATTCTTGATTCTGACTGTCTGTTTTCTGGACTCTTCTTGAACACACACACACACACACACACACACACACACATACAAATTGGCTTCCTGTCTCAGCCAGCCCCCTCCTGTTATGTCAGCAACAGGAGACAGAGTTCACACCTTCTGTTTCTTTCACAGAGGTATTTAGCCCCTAGTTACTTTATTTTAGTTACCAAGGGCTAAGTACCTGCTAAATTAATTACCATTACAACATGCAGAGTTGACCTTGTAATTCCGCAGACTAAAGCTATTTTAGGAGTGCTTGGCCATGGATTTTTGTCCCTGGTGCTTGATCCTCAAGGACCATGCTCTGGCAACCCTTCTATCTTGTCCCTCCAATAGATCTTACTCCCCAAATTTTCCCATACATTCTAGCAGACCAGCACCCATACTACTTGCATACACTGACCACTCCTTAATCCCACCCACATCCTTTCACTGTCCCTTTTCTATAAAAGCACCAGCATCAACCTCATTAGTTTGCAAGTTACCTAAGGAACTTCTGCCACTTCTATGGGCATCGCAATAAACTCTGCCACTTGACTGGAAGACAGTTTGAAGGTGTGAATCCATTCCAAGCAATGCTACCCTGTACGCTGACATTTTAGGGGTGCCAACACCCCTTAACCATGCCAGTATCCCCAAACTGTGTCATTAAGGTTTTTCATATTTTAATTTTTATAAAGTACTTTCACACATGTTGTTTTGTTAATAACAACAATAATAAACCACCTGTGATTTCTGACTCCTAGAAATGTGTTCTTTTAACTAGAATCAAGGATAAGACAGAAAAATCCAGATATATAGATGAGAATTAAAGACTCAACTCAGGGAAATTGAGTCAGAAACTAAATGCTCAGAACCAAGGCAAACTTAATAATAGGATTACTATTAGAAGAACTCAAGGGCATAGGTAGTATGAAGAGACTAATTTCAAACTGAGGATAAAGGGATTGGACCTAGTTCTCTGCTTTTTGAAGACCCAAATAAGCTCAAAGGAAGAGAGTTCAGCTTAAGTCTGGAGGTAGAAGCAGCTTATGAGATGCTTTTTAATTCATTTTTTCATCATGTTGGGTGGACCTTTTATGATGAACCCCATGGAGGATGGGCGTTGATTGCCAAGTACACATGAGTTGTAATCTTCATTGCTATAGAGATTATCTGTGAATTAGCATCTATGATATCATAGTTCCATCCAATGAGTATCTTATCCTTCAGTTAATGGCACTAGAAAATTATCCAAAATTGTTGAAGCCCAGCTGAGGTACCCCAATTCCATAATAAGAAATTCTGCCTTCGGAATTTCTTAACAAAAATTGTAAATTAGAGGTTTATTCATGACATCCACCAATACAAACTTTTATCAGTGTACTCTCTTTTGTAAATTCTCTCACCAGTTTTGGCAGCTAGGTGGCACAGTAGATTGAGGACTGGGCTTAGAATCTGGAAGACTCCTCTTCCTTAGTTCAAATCTGGCCTCAGACATTTAGTAGTTGTATGACCCTGCACAAGTCACTTAACACTGCTTGCCTCAGTTTCCTCATTGGGAAAATGAGCTGGACAATGAAATGTCAAAGCACTCCTGTATCTTTGCCCAGAAAATGACAAATAAGGTCACAAAGAGTTGGACGCTACTTAAGTGATTGAATAACAATAACAAGAAACCCATCAATTTCCCAGAATAATCATAATGCCTTCTAGTTTCTCTCTGCCCTGGGAACAAGAGAAGTGCTCTGGATGTAACAGTTATCTCTCAATATATACATACATAAAAATACACACACATATGTTTACACACATAAACATACATACCTACATACCTTTCTCTCTCTCTCTGAACTTACCAGACCTCATAGAGTCATGAAATCTGAGAACCTTAGAGTTAGAATAGACATTAAGAGATTAACACCAAGCTTACCTGCTTGAGTAAGCAACAAGGAGAGTTATAACTATAGGCTTGCTTTTGACCAACATGTGGGTCAAATACAGTGAAAACCATGAAAATTTTGCTTAATTCTGAGTATATTCAGATCTGAACTTTAGAGCAGCAAAGTTTCTAACATTCTGAGTGTAATGGGTATAAATCAGAGGAGCTTCCTGGACTTCTGGTCAGGGCCATCTCCTATGGAGCTGGGCATGTACTCCAGACCCTTTCTATAGGATGTCAACTCTGGCACTTAGGCCTCACCTGCAAGAGATGAATCAGACAGTGAGAGTTATGATTCCAAATGAATCTGCACCTATCCTGGAAATAGTGGAGTCCCTTATCCATCCTGAAGTTATACCGCTGCCTCCTCTTATCTATTTCTTGTTTCCTGTTAGTCTCAACCAGTCTAAGATCAAAGAGGCTGTTAGTATGGATAGTCAAATTGGCAGACCTGGGTTCACATTAATTTGCTTATTTTCTAGATGTCAGTTAGACTCTTTTAACAATCACAAAGCATATAGAGACCCTTGATTGAAATCCCTTACGCCTGTCCCTGTCTCTCAAATGGTGCCTATTAGACGATGGGTTTCTAGTTGGGCAGGAATTTTAAATCCTTTTGGTGACATGAGCCTCATTAGCCACCATTCTAGCCCCTCTCACACCCAATGAAATAACCTACTATAATGTACCTGACAAGTGATCATCCATCATCAGCTTGGACACCTCCAAGGAGGAAGAGCCCACTATCTCTTGAGGAAGCCAAGTCTACTTCTAGACAACTCCAATTGTTGGGAAGTTTTTTCAGGTCTAAATTCGCCTCTTTCTAACTTCCACCCAGGTTCTCCATTCTGCCATCTGGGGCCTAACAGAACAAATCTAATCCCTCTTCTACTAAGAGGGCTTCAGATACTTGCTGAGAACTGTCATGTCCCCTGCTCTCTGCCCCCAGCCCCAGATCTACTCTTCTCCATGCTAATCCTTCAACTGATCCTTTCTTTTTGTGACCTCCAAGCTCTTCAGTATTGGGGCTAGCCTCCTCTGGTTACTTTCCCCAGCCTACCAATGCTTTTCTTTCTTTTTCCTTTATTTACTACCCTATATCAATGACTTTCTCAAACTGTAATACCCAGAATTAAACACAGTACCACACATGAGCTCTGACAAAGAACAAATAAAATTAAATCATCACTTCTCTATTTTTAGAAACCAAGCCCCTTCTAATGCAGCCCAAAATTGATGTTTTTGTACACAACATTACATAGCTGACTCATAGTAAATTTGAAGTCCACTAAAACTCCCAGATCATTTTCAGAGAAACTATGGTCAATACATTCCTCCTACATCTTATACTTTTGAAATGGATTTTCTTTTAGCCAAGTATAAGACTTTACATTTATCCCTATTGAATTTCACCTTATTAGATTTAACCCAGTCCACTAGCTTGTCAAGATCTTTCTGTATCTAGATTCCATCATCCAATGTTAGCTATCTCTCCACGTTTTTTTGCCATCTGCAGATTGGATGAGAATACCATCTGTGCCTTTATCCAAGTCATTGATATTATGATAACAGAAGAAAAAAAAAAGAAAGGTAGGGTTTGTGGGGAAGCCGCCCACAATCTGGACCATAAATGGCCCTGAGGATTTGTAAATGTGTTTGGAATTAATGGTTCTTCATTCATTTTTTAAATACATATTTCTCCTTTTACTGAACTATTTATGGTATTGTGAAGAACTACTCTTTTGAAAGCATGAAGTCAGTCTCAGTATACTGACAAACACTACTCCCCAGGTTTTATAGATAGTAAGCTCCAGTGAAATGAATCTCTAAGATGGAACTGAGCCTTTTGGGTCATAAGAGTCTTAAGCACCAGGGTTATATATTCATCTCTGTCCATGACAAATAATTAAGAACTAAGAATCATAAGAAAGAATCACTGAATATTTAAGCCACATCAACCATCTTGGGTGTCAATGTCTCATTCATCATATTCATGTACTGATTCACATATTTGTTGGGAGATAGTACTGCTTAGTGAATAGAGCAATAAGCTTGGAGTTCAGAGAACTGTATTTAAATTCCTGAAGCTTTGTTGTGTGATCATAGGCAAGTTACTTAACCTCTCTAAGCCTATTTTTCATCATATATAAAATGGAGTGATAAAGGACCTATAATGTCTTCTTTACATGGTTATTGTAAGAATCAAATGAGATCACATGTGTAAAGTGCTTTACAAACTATAAAGTATTTTATCAATATGAGTTATGATTATTAATTACAGGCATGGATAATACAATGTGATATGAAATAGAAAAAGAACAAAGGTCAGATGGTAAGATGGCATAAATTTCACAGTTAGGAAGGGGAAGAAAGGATAGATTCTTGAAGGTAATGAATACAGTAAAAGCAATGATGATAATGGAAAAATAAAGGGTAAAGGCCAGAGGGTTTTAGAAAATACAGTAAAAAATAAAGTCAAGAAGTTAAAATGTGGGGTGACTAGGTGGTACAGTGAATAGAGCACCAGCCCTGGAGTCAAGAGGATCTGAGTTCAAATCCGGCCTCAGACACTTGACACACTTCCTAGCCGTGTGACTTTGGGCAAGTCACTTAACCCCAATTGCTCTCCACAAAGCAAAAAAAAAAAGAAGAAGTTAAAATGTAACTATACTATACCACAAACTGGATCTATTATATCCAGTTATAATATCCAGTACTGGATATTATTATATTTAGCTACATATAATAAACAGTAAACACTATTTACAATATTTTGTTATTATTGTTCAGTTGTTCAGTCAGGTCTGACTCTTCGTGAACCTGTGTGGATTTTTCTTGGCAAAGATACTGGAGTGTTTTGCCATTTCCTTTTCTATTGAAGCAGAGGTTAAGTGACTTGCCTAAGGTCAAACAGCTAGTTAATGTTTGAGGGCAGATTTGAACTCAGATCTTCCTGAGTTCATAAGATTTAAAAGTAGTTTTTAAAGGAATATATCTTAAATGCTAAATGTAATAAAAAAATTAATCACTCTATTTACAAGAATCTTTCTCTTCATAGGATTTAGAGGAACTGTTTTTTAAAGAAATTGTTAGTGTGACTCATATCTCTTTGAAAAGCTTTACAATGTCATTGGAGTTTATACTTGCTTTTTTCTTCTGATGAATTTCTTTGTAGAAAAGAGTATGTTCAGAATGTTGCAGAAGACATAATGATCAAATAAGATAGAGTCCCTGACCTGTATCTCAAATTCAATAGGGGACTGCTTCAAAGTACACAGTTAATATGTTTAGCATTATTGTTGCTGCAAGTGGTAGTGGTGTTTCTCCCTTTTACCATCTCCCATTTTCTTAGTTAATTCAAAGCCACTAAGGCAACAGTTTGGTATTAGGTTCCCTCCTTTTCATTTAATATTGTTGTTAAAAACCAAATCTTCTTGAAGGTAAGCATTGTTTTTTTTTTGTCATTCCTACCATGTAGCATGATGCCTGGCACATGGCAAGAGTTTAAGAAATGCTTATTGAATGAACAAATGTCTATTAACACATGCATGTTAAAGATATCAAAACAATTATTCAAAGCAGAAAAGAGAGCAACGAATGCTAGACTTGGATCAGGAAGCCATACGTTCCAATAGTGCCTCAGAGATGTAATAGCCATGAGACATGAGCAAATTAATAATGTATCCAAACTGCCATTTCTTCATCTTTAACATGGAGATAATAATACCTGTTGTACCCACTACCCTTACAGAGGCTGCTGAGAGGCTCAAAATGGAAAAAAATCATAAAAAAAGAACTTTGCACATCTTAAAGCCCTAAGGAAATGCCAGCTCTCACAAGTTATCCCAAAAGTCTGAGTGTAGAACTGCACTCAGACTTTTGCGACAACTTGTGATAGGTGGAGTTTATACAGGGCTTTTGACTTGCAAAATGCTTTATGAGGTTTAGTAAATTGGAACTTCAGTAAGACTTTTGAGAGACCCTGTATTAATAGGAATTTTTCAAAAGAACTTCACAATTTTCTTATAGAATAGCTAAAATAGGTATAAATTTGTACCATGACTACACATCAGTTGTTGCCTTCCTGTGTTGAATACTAGAAGAAATAAAGACATTCATAAAAATGACCTCAAAATGAATAGATGATGGCAGCAAACACTAAACTATTGGAATTAGAAACCATTTGTTTGGTGGGAAAGAAATATACCAAGCCAAAAATATTCAAGAAAGCTTATTATTATTAATAAAATTGGGGTGTAACCCAACATTAAAATAAAAATATAAACATTTAATGGATATACTTTTTATTCAAAGATAATAATGATATAAACATATTTATGATGTCATCTATTCTTCTGAATTATATCTCCAATCTTATTTGGGTATATCTGAGATTTTAAATTTATTTCTAAGGTTGATAGTATGAGATTCTCAGGTCAGAGCTGTGTCAAAATGTAACCTAATTTTTCTCAGAAAGGCTTTGTCTCCATGAACTGGCCTAACAACCAAAGACTGGTCCCTAGTCAATGGGAATGAACTAAACAGCCATATCACACAATATGCCCAGGGGAGGAGAAAATATGAATCTAACAAAGGCAACTCCCCAGGTGAGTCTCCTGGGACCTGGCATGCATCCCTGTTTTCTCCAAAATACTAGAGGATTATCTGGATCTAAGCTGTAAGGTTGGCAACTAGGTGGTATAAAGGACAGACTGCTGGACCTGGAGTCAGAAAGATTCACCTTTATGAGTTCAAATCTGGCTTCAGACATTTATTAGCTGTGTGACTCTGGACAGTTCCTCCTCTGTAAAACGGGAAGGAGAAAGAAATGGCAGACTGCTCCAGTATCTTTGCCAAGAAAAACCCCAAAAGGGGTCACAGTCACACATGACTGAAAAACAAGTTGTAAGATTCCATAGCACATCAAGACTTTTGCCAAAACAAAAAGGTTCACTTTTCCTTTTCCTTTTCCTTATATTCCCCATTACATGTTGCCCAAATCCATCCATAATAGTGACACAATGCCACTTATCTTGAAAAGCTTTTCACTGTATTTTGCTTCAGGGTATACTCAGGTCACTGCTTTCAGCATCATCTCTGTCCCTGGCCAGGGTGCTGACACATTTACCAAGCTGATAAGGCACTTGTAGCATTACTGCTCTTGTATCATTGAACTCTATCTAAACTTCTGTGTGTAAGAATGAATGGAGACTAAGGCAAAACTTCATGGCCATCCATCAAAATAAATCTCTAGTCCACTGTCTTTCCACAAATAATTACCCATATTTGGGTTCTTTCCTTTAAAAATCTCAAACCAGTAATATTAAGTTCCTTTCCATCCTCCCTCCCCCCTACAATGTTTGACCTTTGCATGTTTGTTTCTCAAATGACTCTAGATAAAATTTTAAATGATTACCTTGATTTCTGTCATTTTGGTTCCAAATTCTTGAATTAATAACAAATCCACAACCCTTATAAGAATGGTTTCTTAATTTAAATATGATTTAAGTTAAAAATGCAAATAATCATTATCATAAATTAAAAAACTAATTCCCTTTCAAGAGAAATCTGTTGCCCAAATCAGAGATCCAAGCTCAAATACAGAAAGGGAATAATAGTATGTAAAACCTAACTTGGCCCTTATCTAAAATTCACTGGATCAAAGGACAAATTCATCTATAAAAATAGTTGTTATCCTTTCCAATCTTTCCTGACAAAATTTCTGTATGGCCTCCCTTACAAAATCATTCTATTTTCTTTTCCTTCCAAGATTTTTTCTTTTACTTCTCAGACAGTAATATTTCCTCTTTTAATATTTCTACCGTTTTCATAATCTCCCTTTGCTCCAAAATTATTTTTAATATCAACTTTTCCTATAGTATCATGCCTAAAGCATTTTATTATAGTCAAATAGTGTTGTTGTGATTAAATCCCACTATGTAGAAATAATTCTTACATTGGTTTAGAGAAGAGTTTCTCTAAAGGATCTCTTAGACATCTATCAACTCTAAAATTCCATCTTTTTGCTTTCTCATACATTACGTGAAAAACTGGGCTGTGTTATCTAAGTTACCTTTCACTTGTGAAATTCTATGTCATCTCTTTCTCTTCACAGCAAAGGACAAAATGTGGAGGAAATAGATAAGCATATTAAAAAGAAAATTGACCCGAAATTAGGAGAATGACAGTTTGGTCATTTTTTTGGTCATTCTTTACTATCTCTTTGTCAAAGTCTGTTGCAATCAATTCAAGAAACTATTCACATTTTCGTAACTGAAATTTTGTTTTCCATAATATTACTTGAGAAAAGTACAACAAAAATCCTCTAGTAATGTTCTGCCACGTCTCTGAGGTGGTAACAAATTCTGAGAAGCTGTGTTAGGAGAGAACGGGATCCAAACAAGCTGAGAGAAATAAAGGATGATAGGTAGGGAGGGAGGAAAGAAGGGAGAAAGGAAAGAAGGGCTCATTGAGTATTTTCTATGTGTCAATTACTGTGCTAAGCACTTTACAAATATCTCATTTGATCCCTGCAGTAGCCCTGGGAGATAGATACGGTTTTTATCCCAATTTTATAATTGAAGAAATTGAGGCAAAGAGAAGTTAAATGACTTGTCCAGGATCACACACGTAGTATGTGCCGGAGGCCACGTTTAAACTCATATTGTTCTGATAATAGGCCCAGTGTGCCACTTAGCTGCCAAAGATTTCAAATACGAGTCCCATTATGGACCATTTTCCATCTTGAAATCTGCCTAGCTAAGTTCAGAGAGACTTATCAATAGCTTGACCTTCAGATTATGGTTGTTGGGTTTGGTTTTATTTATTTTTTTTTTTACCATGGCAACTTTCAAAGATAGCATTCTACATCACAGCAGAGTTTCAGTGCATATCATTGGAAGGAATTCCTACATGGATGAAACCTCCCATCCTCCAACTCAGGAGTATTGATGAAAACAACTTAGTCTTTGAAAACAGAAATTGGTGCTTAATGTGATGTGCTAGAATGGTATTTGAACTAATTATCCTTCAAATGAAACTGACTCTCGTGCAAATAAAAACGGTATTATTTTAGTTGCCTTGCCCTCATCTCATACAGTCTGAACATCCCCATCCTTTTGAAAATTTCTGCACTTTTTCTTTCCTAGAGCTTCTCTTTCCCTTAATCCTGGAAAATATTTGGATAATTGCTCTACATTGAGGAGAGATACTAAATTTGATAATGTCAGGATTTAGGGGACTTCAGAATTTCAGATATTCTTTGATTTTAAGTGAACAAAATATAAATAAATCTAGATCTTCACAAATGTACCAGAGAATGGGTAAATATGATTCCATTGACAAGAAATGTGGTTTAAATATGTGTCAAAACACAAGTAATACCAAAGAGAGGCAAAATGAATGATCAGGAAGATTTGGGTCCAAATCACCTCAGAAACAGATTAGTAGGTTCCTACTGGTTCATTTAACCTCAGTCAACTCTCTAAGATTTGCCTTCTTAATCATGCAATGATTATGCTTACACAATCACAGATTCTTCATGTATGTAGAAATTTACATTTAAATATTTTTAAAATTTCTAATGAAACTAGAAGTTAGACATCTTTAATAACTGATAGTGGTATTTGGGATTGCAATGTAGTATAGACATCATTGAGTGGAGATTGAAAAAATATAGGTCCCAGTGAGAGTTTTGTCAACATATGACAATGACAATGTCACACGTGACATTGGGTGTCTTAACTTCTTTGGGCCTTGTTTTTCTCATCTATATAATTAGAGGGTCGAATTAAATGCTCTCTGAAGTGGTTTCTAGTTCTAAAAGCCTATGAATACTATTGCTGCCATCAGAGTTTTGTCAGTTCTTTTTCCTAATAGTCAGATATCATCTTCTTTATAAGACATCTATATTGTTTTATATGTAGTCATTTGCACTTACTTGATAATTTTGGATATTGATTTGATAAACTTTTATAACAATGAAGGTGTTTCAGATAAAGGATAATGGAGAGTACTAATTGTGCTTTATCATGGTTCTCATCATTTATGCACATGAAGGTTTTATTTTTTTAATGATTACAGGACTTTTCTTATACTCAAGTATGCATATGGTCATTTCAGTAGCATTTGGAAATGCATAATTCATTAGACATAATTTGCAAATTATGTTTTTGTTGTGGTTTTTTAAAAAATAATAACTTGTGAAATGGAAATGCCTAGAAATTAATCTTGCCATTTTCCTAAAGGGGGGAAATAAAAAATATAAATGTAGAAGTTTAGTGCCTGATTTCTATGGGAGCAGGTTATTCAAGTGCCTTTAATTATTAACCTGTATCATTTATGCTTTCTTACTGGCTCTAGAAATCATGGAAGATTGTCAGGGTATAGATGGCATACATACTCTTTAAAATCCTAGGGAGCCACTTCTCCTAGGGTCAAAATATCACACTGACTAAAATGATAATGCTACTGCCACTGCCACTGATAGCAACAGCAATAGTGACCCCTCAAAGTCCAACCTGTCATCCCTTCCATTAGTAGGGGCGAGGAACCAAGCAGAACACCAGTCAGGAGGTTGCGCAGCAGGGATTTAATGTGTTCTTAGACTATTATAGTGGCTGAAATGCCTGGCAGAAACCTTGAAACACTGGTGAATTGAACTCTGGCAATACCACTGACAGGGTGAGAACATTTACTGTGATAAAATAATTCCCAAGAGTCAGAGGAATGGACAGGGAAGCACAGGGTTGTAAGATACCTCTCTTCAAAACTGTCATGATCACCTTGACGTGGAGGGTAGTAAAGTGAGTCAGGCCAAATCAACAAACATTATTAAGTTCCTACTATGTGCCAAGAACTGTGCTAAGTAGTGGGGATACAAAGAAAATCCTCTCCTTTATTAGCCTTCTCTCCTCCCTTTCCTGTCTCCTTGGTGAATCAGTTCATCTCTACACTGCTCTCCTGTGCTGCATTCTCTAGCCCCCTTATCACCAATTATTCCCAGCCCAATTTACCCCCACTATTCATCACCTCCACTTCTACACACATCCTACTGATCAAAGGTGGAGAAAATCATGGACTTGTTCTGATTGAGTCCTTCAGAAATTTATGTTATCCTCAACTGGACCCTCACTGCTGTTAGCTACCCTACCACACTTTCCCACTCTTTACAGGGACTCTTCCAAACCTTCCCATGACATTCCTGCCCCTCAGACTCTCTCAGCTGAGAAACTTGATTCATATTTTACAGAAAAAGTTGAGGGCATTGGTATGAATGCCCCTTCTCTCCTCTTCTCATCTCCCATCACTCAGATGCCTTCTGACATTTTCTCCTCTCTACCCCTCTTTCACATGATGAAGTGGCCTTCCTCCTTCCAAAGGCTAACCCCTCTACTTGTTTAAGGGATCCTATTCCTTCTCATCTCTTCCAACAGACTGCGACTTCTGTCATCCCCTCTCACTTAATTTCAATCTCTCCATCTACTGGCTCATTTCCTGCTGCCTACAAACACCTATATCTCCCCTACCCTTAACAAAAGCCCATCACTTGATCCTTCCATCCGTGCTAACTATTATCCTATTTCTTTTTTGCCCTTTGTAGTAGAACTCCTTGAAAAGGTAATCTACAACAGGTGCCTTCACTTCCTTTTTTTCTCAGACATCTTGTACTAGATGTCCAGTAGGTATCTTCAGGTAAATATGTCTACAAAGGAACTCATTGCCTTTCCCCTTAAACCTTTTCCTCCACTTATAATCCCTATTACTAGAGAGATCAATACCATTTTCCCAGACTCTCTGGCTCACAACCTAAAAATCATCTGGATTATTCACTATCTCTCACTCTCTCACATCTGATCTGTTGCTATGGTCTGCCAGTTTTACCTTTGCAACATCTCCTGAATATGCCCCCTTCTCTCCTCTGACATGATAACCACATCACTGTAGGCCCTCATCATCTTATACTGCAATAGTCTGTGGATTTGCATCCCTCAGGTGTCTCCCCACTTCAATCCATCCTATATTCAGCCATGAAAGTGATTTTCCTAAAATGCCGATCCGATCATTTCACCTCATGACTTCATGAATTCCAGTGACTTCCTTTTGCCTCCAAGAGTCAATAACAAAATGCTTTTTTGGTCATTCAATAGCCTTCCTAACTTAGCTCCCTCCTACCTTTCCAATCTTTTAATACCTTAATCCCAAGCCACCTATTCTCTGATCCAGTGACACTGGCCTCCTAGTTCTTCCATTAAAAAGACACATCTCTCAACTCTAGGCATTTTCTCTGGCTCTCACCCATGCCTGGAATGCTCTCCCTCCTTTGCTCAGACTACTGGCCTCCCTGGCTTCCTTTAAGTACCAACTAAAATCTCACTTTCAGCCAGAAGTCACAGCCCCTCTTAACTCTGGTGCCTTCCCCTGCTAATTATTTCCTACTTATCCTAGATTTCCTTAATGAGCAATGAAAAGTAAAATAAAAATGATAAGGTGATACATAAAGTCAATGTAGTTCAAAGAACAAAATGAACAATTCAATATCAATCAAAAACTTTACTATAGAGGCTTTATAAATAGTAATTGCCTTTTTATTTTCTTTATAAGTAATGAGCTAGTAGAGAGACCCCTCAAAGAAGAAGAATGTATAAAAAACCTTCTGATCTGCATGATCACAAGAAGTTGGATGCAATGAAAATGTAAATTGAATCAAACAAAATACCCAAAGTTTATACCATTAATATCGCTAATATAATGAATGAGAGAAAAGAAACATCAAGGGTGGTAATTAAAACTCTCCCTTCTCTGCAAACCTCAAGATTTAAGCAGCCAGAAGAGATCCAAATTATTGTCTTAAGTGCTTCCCAGTGGGATATGAATTACTACGAAGGCAGTTTAAAGATTTCCTTTCAGATGTAAGTCTAGTCTCTCCTTTCTTATCAAAAGGCTATTGCTAAAAGAGGAGAACACAAACAACCCCTTCAAACATAGGCCAATGATGTGTTTGTATATACTTTACATGAAACATTTACAGCTGGTATGACTAAAACAATATACTTACAAACATTTGTAAGAAAACATTATGTTGGCCAAGAAGCAAAAAGGGTGTGTCAGAAGTCTTAGAATTGCAAAGTACAACTTATTATCAACTTGATAAAAATTGAACAAGCTGCCCTCAGCATCAACCTTTATGTTGCCTTTATTGATTATTGCAAATCTATAAAATAGGTCCAAATACAGTGAGAGTACTAGAGTATTTGATTTCCACATGGAAAACATGTTATAAAAATATATACTGTATATGCAACACAATGACATCAAGAACAATTGATATAAAGCATGGAATTCTTCAGGGGAATGATTTAAGCCCATTGTGGTTCTTCTCAGCCTTACACTTCATCATCATCTCTCTTATAAAGAAAAGAACTAAGTCTTCCAAATGAGAAAGGTAGTTGAACAAAAATATCTTGTTGATTGATGAACATGAATGACATTTATTCATATGGCTCCACCAAAAAAATACATTGAACAGCTCACTTTTCTTATATGGAATTTTTCCCCAATGATATAAAATGTATGAATTAAAGTCCTTATTGTATGTTATGCAAATAAATTCTGAAGACTTCAAGTTTGAATCTAGAGGTTACATTGAACCATTTTGTGAAGGCAATACCTTGCTCTTTTGCAGGCAAGACATGTGAGGTATAAAGGTATCAAAGAGAAGGATATAGCGAAATCTCCTAAGATGCTTGCTGAAATCCTAGAATAAAAACTCAGTGTTTTATGGACACATTCAAAATAATTAACACCTATCCAATGTCAGTCTTAAATGCATACCTTTGTATAGTGGACTATAATAGATTTGAAAAATATATTAACAAAGCCTTAATAGCATTAATTAAACACAGGGCCCATCAACTTAAAGTAGCTGTAGAAAGGTCAACAGGAATTCTTAAAGTACTTGATAAAGAAATAAAAAACAGACATTTTTGGAAAAAGCAAGTATCACTTCACAGGTATCATGACCATTTTATAGATGACAAAAATAAGAGTCCCAGAGGTTAAATGTTTAGTTCCTGTTGATACAGCTAGTAAGTGCTGGAGGCAAAATTCAAAACCAAATTCTCTCCTGACTTCAAATCCTAAATTGTTGTTATGATACCTGAACAAGGATTGAAGCAACATTGGGTGAGATAGAAAAGGCAGTGACTCTAAATAAAGTGTCATTGTATTTAAAAACATAAAAACCATTTTTAGAGGTTGAACAGGACTTTCTTACATTTTTAAAAAATGTTGAGGACAAAAAAAAAGTAAAATAAAGTGCACAGCAGAAAACAAAAGAAAACTCATGAGGAAGTAAAAAAAAATAAAAAAGACGGACAACTCTCAACACAAGTATTATTTATCATACAGGCTTTCTTGAAATGAAAATCTTTGTTACATATTTTGAATCCTCTCATATTTTGTGATGCATACTGCATGTTTTTTTCTTTCTAGCTTTGCATTTAAATTCCAGTATTTAAGTTTATGATATGTTTTTATTTCTTTTCTCTATTTGGTATTTGTGTTCTAGCATTTTGAGTCTAAAATAAAATTTTGAAAGAGAAAAAAAAGAGAGGCAGCTAGTTGATGCAGTGAATAGAGCCCTGGTCCTGGAATGAAGAAGACTTGAGTTCAAATTCAGTCTTAGATACTTGACATGCTTAGTAGCTGTATGACCTTGGGCAAGTCACCTAAACCCAATTGCTTTATCTTCCCCCCTCCAAAAAAATGTTGAGTACACACCCCATACAACTTTTGTTTATGTGGGTCATATTTATCGATCCTGTACTAGAAATTAAAGCATCATTATTATTAAAATAGTTTTGACCTTGTAGTTCACCTTTAGCCCCACACCACACTTCCAGACCATTTTCTTGACCAGCAGTTAAGAAGAGGAAGTCTACAAGTAAAGTAAACCCATCTACCTTCTGCTAAAAAAGTGGAAATGATTGCTGGTAGAAGTGTGTTTTGCTATCATGTTTAAGAGACATATTGAAGTTTATCTTCAATAGATGGTAATGATAATGATAGTTTTGTAGGAAAATCTGCCAGTGACATGCATTTGTGAAAGCATTTTAAGGAAATAAAAACCAGGAAGCAATATGTTAATAGCTTCAACACATTTTAATTCAATAAATATTTATTAAATGCTTGCTATGAGCATAACCATTTTTCATCATTCAAAAAATTCACAATAATTTTTTCAGAAAAAAATTGCTAATAAAATGTTCCTATGGAATTGAAAAGACAAAAAAATGTTTCTTTTCTCCCCTCTTCTCAAAATATTCCCTTTCTAGCCTCTATCCTTTGTATCAGTATTCATTGTCTTTTCTTAATTTGACTTGTGCTTTGCATCTGAAAAATACCTGAAATTTGCATCTGAAATCACTAACTCCTTGAAATTCTCCATTTTTTGTTTTCATAACACTGTAACATTCTTGTGATCAGTCTTTCTTTTTATCCCTTGTTGCTTCCTCTAACTTCTGCTGAATAATTATGTTCTCTCCCAAGACTCACTCCTTGACTATTGACTCATCTCTTTCTCTCTTCCTCTACATTTAGTTGCTCACAAAGTTCATCCTACATTGTAGTTTCAGTTAATACCTCTGGGAAGATAACTTTCAAGAGGTCTGTTTTTAGCTTTAAATTCCATAAGCCTATGAAATCTAAAACACACACACATATGCAACTATCAAAGGACATCTCAATGTAGATGTTCTGCCAGCACCTGAAGCTTAGAAAGTCATAATAAAAAAATGACATCTATGTAGTGATTTATGAGTTGTAAATTGCTTTACATTTCAAATGAGACTCACAGAACCTTGCATGGTAGTTAATATGAGCATTGTCATCCTCGTTTTTCAGTTATGGAAAAAACTTGGGCTCAGAGAGATTATCAGAGACAAAAAGTAGTTTGTCCAGTCACACATCCTAATAGGAAGGACTTGAACTCAGATCTTCCATCTCCAAATTTGGTATTTTATCTACTATTCAAAATTGCTTTCATATAATTAATTCATTATCTTTACCCCCAATCTGAAAACTCATATCAATTTCCATCTTCATGGTGCCTGCATCTTTGAGGTTGTCAGACTCAAAAGTTTGGAGATGTTTATATTAGTAATGATGATGATTGGTGTTATAAAATCTTTCATTTCCTTCTTCTGAACCTATCTATAGACAATTAGCCATCAGATTCTTCCCCTGAAATGTTACTTAGACATATTTCTTTGTCTTCATTTCAACGGTAAAACAACCATAGTGCAAGTCACCACTTCCCCTTGGACTATGGTCAGTGTCATAGTTATTTTCAATGCTTCCAGTCTCTGCATCAGCCCATCCTACACATAGCTATCAAGCGCTCTTTTTATCATATCACTCTCTAGAGTGGCTTACTAGTGACTTTTATATCAAATATAAATTCCTGACTCTAACATTGAGATCCTTCTTCAATCACAATTCCTACACTTCTATACATTTCTCACCAATCTGTCACCTGAACTTGGTAGACATTTCAAAATTACCTTGTTTATTTCAGTTGGAAACCACTTCATACAGGCTCTCAAGTATCAAGTTTTACATTTTCATTGTTGGACATTTACACCAAAAGGGCAAATGATGCAAATCGGGTCTTGATTTTTTTAATTGTCTAGACTTAAGAGAGTGATAGAAAAAATAATGCAAAATATCCTTACAAGTGTGTAATCTGTATATTTTTTTCTCCAGAGAGCCATTTGTTAATCATACACCAACATAGTCTTGATTTTCATCTGTAAAATCAATTTTAGAGTGTATCCCAAAACTAAAATACTGAAGCATAGATCTAGAGATGCAAGAGGACTTGGTTGCCATCTAGTCCAATCCCCTCATTTTATAGATGAGTAAATATAAACCCAGAGAAGTTAAATGTCTTCTCCAAGATCAGAGACAGTAAACATCCAAGGTGGGATTTGAACCCAAGTCCAAAGTCAGAGCCTTTTCTACTATACCGCTCCTCCTCTCCCACCTATTCTGTCAGCTAGATCAATTATTTCTATCTATGACCAAATAGTAATGGGATTTCTAGAGCTGCCAAATCCCCCAAACTGCTTAGTAGTTATATTTTGGGGAATTGCTTGAGTTATACATGTTTATGTTATCCAAATATCCCATATGATACTCTTTTTACATATTTCAAAACTGTCAATACTTCAAGGAATCTGTTGTAGTTTGGGGACAACATGGGGACTTCTTCCATCACTGCCTTTGGGAGAGAGGATTGCCTAGTGAGTAGAATGCTGAACTCAGAATGAAGAATCCCTGGATTTAAATCCCGCCTCTGACAATAGCTGGGCAACAGTGGACAAGTGACTTAATCTCTCTGATCCTCAGTTTCTTCATCTGTAAAATAGGGATATTTATACACAGGAGGCCTGTCACACAGGATTGTCACACGGTTTTAGTAAAATAACATGTTATGGTTTGCAGTCCTTGAAGTATTATGTGATTGCCAGCCATTGTTGTGCTTTCTCGTATTGTGTGATTTTTGTTAATGTTTTCTCATAGATCCACCCCATAAGATCTACCCAGTGGAGTCTTGTCTTTTGTTTTCTTTTCTTTTTTCTTTATATTTTATAGCTAACATTACAATACTCATATTGTCCATCTGTTATCCCTCAGTCTCAATCTATGACCAAACTTACCTCCTTTTCCTTTCACGCATTTCCACAATGCTATCCCCCTATTCTTAAATATATCCTTAGCCATGTGACTCCCCCACTCAATAAACTCCAGTGGCTCCCTATTGTCTCCGGTATAAAATGTGAACTCTGTTAAGTTTTGCAAGTCCTGTACAACTTTTGTCGTCGGTTGGTCATTTCAGTTATGTTCAGTTCTTCGTTACCCCATTTGGAATTTTCATGGTAAAGATACTGAAGTAGTTTGCCATTTCTTTCTTCAACTCATTTTCTAGATGAGGAAACTGTGGCAAACAGGGTTAAGTGACTTGCCCAGGGTCACACAGCTAGTTAAGTGTCTGAGACCAGATTTGAACTCAGGAAGATAAGTCTTCCTGACTTTAGTTAGGTCCAGCGCTCTATCCACTGTACCACCTACCTGCCCTTTTACAGCTTTATCTATATTTCCAGTTTCATTAGATGTTAGTCTCTCTCCCATACTCATCCTCACTAGCTTTTCATCTTTCTTTTGTGTGTTGCTTTCTCCAATTAGACTGTAAGTTCCTTGAGCACAACCACTGTCTTTACTTTTTTTTATAATTGTATCTCTAGCACTTAGCCCAGGGCCTGACACATAGTCGGGGCTTAATAAATGTTTTTGGATCAATTGATTTTCTAGCCAAACAAGCCTTCTCTCAAACAAGCCTCAAATACCATACTCCATATCCCATTTCTGTCTTTTCCCTGGATCTCCCAAATGCCTGGAGTGCACTTCCTCCTTACCTCTGATCCCACAGAGTTGTTCTCTTCATTTAAGATGCAGCTCAAGCATCATATTCTGCATAAAGCCTGCGTGAATGCTAGTGCTCTCCCTCCCAGGCTATTGTATTTAACTAGTTTAAACATATTTGTATTTGTTCACTTCAGATTTGTGCTATATAAATTCATCTTCCTCTCTCCCCCCATTAAAATGTAAGGTCCTTTTGATTAATGATTATTTCTTTTTACTTGTGTTCCTAGTACCTAGCAGAGTTTTGGGCACATAGTAGGTCCTTAATAAATGCTTTCTAAATGATTTTTTTTTGTCATTTTATACTTTCCATCCTTGGAACTTCAACTTACCATGTATCTCTCTATTGTCTCCTGCAATTTTGCTGGGTCTCTATAGTGTTCCATCAGGCATCCCTAAGAAAGCATGATGACCGGGTATGCCAGGAAATATTTCTTTTTGCCCTTGGACATTTTTACCATCTCTTTTGTTCACCTCTCCATAGAGAATCTGTAAATCCATCCTTCCATTTAGTGGCAACATAATTTTTTGTCTTCTGGTTTGAGTTATCATGACGTTTTTAATACCGACATAGTTTAGTCCTTCCAACAGTATGTTAAATTACTTGGCTATTGTATGGTGTTCTCAAGTCTAGAAAATGGACAGTTAATATTTTTTTAAAATCTATAAACCCTTTCAGCACCCTATGCCTCATTTTCTAGGACTGCAGGGTAACCAACCACTAGGGAAACATAATGGGATTCCCATGGGAGAGAGGAACATTATTGTTCTTGGTTTCATGGTTTACCAGGACCAAAGAATTCATCACCTGATGGGATGGATCCCTGCATTTAGCTGCTCTGCTCTTCAGACAGCAGGTTCAGTCTTCCTGGGACAAGACTCAAAGCCTTTCATTACAGAGATTCTACTCCATTCATGCAGTTTTTGACAACCCAGGCTGACCTACTTAATGATAAGAAACTGGACTAGGATTTTATGAAGGAATGCTGACAATATCACATCACTACATAAAGGGAGAGAAGCAGTGTGGTTCAATGGATAGAGAGTGGGTCTTGGAGCTATGAATAGCTGGGTTCAAATCTTGCCCTTAACAGGGACTGTGCTACACTGAGTAAATCACTTACTTAGCCTCTCAGGTCTCTTAGGAACTCTCTGGGACTGTCAATCGCAGAGAAGGTATTGGTCTGCATTAGTAGAGGGAGATTTCTCATCTGGGAGCTCCCTAAACTGGTAAAATCACAGGTCTGCTCCCTATCCCTATGTAAAGGAAACATCCTCATCCTAACATAATGTAACAAATGATTCATCACTTTCATTGAATGGAAAGGTCCTTAAAATTCTTGCTTAATTGATATTAGCTGACTAATTAGTATAAAAAACACCATTTTAAAATTGTACCCTCTTTTCTAGAGAGATACATCATAACCCTCTCTCTGTGTAATGCTTTCAGGTTCTTTGTTTTGTTCATTTAAACATAGGGAAAGAAAATGGTTGTTACCCCCTGCACCCCTCCCCTCCTCCTGTCAGTGGCTGCTCTCCTAAATGAGCTGGTGAAGCTTGATAAGTCTACTTTTAGTTCTCGTGGTAGAATTTTTTAGTAGTCTTTGTTATCAAACAAATATTGCTTTGGTAAACAACAACAATAATATAAATATTTTTTACTCAAATATAAAGAAGTGCATGGTATACCTGTTGTTGTCAGCATAGAAACTCCCAAAAGAGGAAGGAAACTCCTTGTATTCATGCAAAGTAGCACCTGTTCTTCAACTTATATAGCCTTATAGAGTCACCATAGCTAGTATGTGTCAGAAGGGGACCTGAACCTAGTCCTGTTGATCCCGAGGGCAGTTCTCTACCCACTATAACTAGTTGTTCATCACATTAGAGCACTTAATTAGAGCTCTCAATACCATCCTCATAATGGACCCAAGAGGTCTAGGAATATAAATATTCATAATTTCCTCTTCATCTTCAGACCAAGGACTTTACCTTATACTTTCCCTGTATTTTCAGGTTCTCATTGTTGTTGTTCAGTCATTTCAGTTATGTTCCTCAGGAAATTAATTCTGTGATCCTTCTTTTTGAAAAAAGAAGTGATTTTTCAGTGCTATTTACCGTTTAAAAAATCCATCACTTTTATTATGTACTCTATATTAGGAATGGAATGAGTTTTTTCAGGATCTTCGAGGAGCCAGAAGCATCAGAGTATCTGAACTTCTTAGATTTCAAGACTAAGAGAGAATCTGAAACCAATGTTGGCATCAGAAGCACTAAAGGGAGATAGAGTCACCAGAATATATCTTCTGGGTAGGGTTCACAATTGCTTTTTCTTTTTCCCTACTGTAATCTTGGGATAGGACTATGGAATTGGTACCAAATGTGACCTCCTATTCTGGCCCCAAGTTCCTGATTATCACATACTTATTGATACAAATTCACACACTTAATACAATTCAGAATAATCAGAAGTTGGAAATTCTACCCTTCTTCCTTTCTCTTCTATAACTATTGGTTGCTTTAAAAATTTCTAGGAAAAAAAAAGGGAAAAATGAGTTATTTGAATCATTATTTCACCAAACCTCATAAATTGGAAATTTCATTTCATTGAATAGCTGTTGGATACAGAAGTTAACCTCAGAAAACAGCATAATGAATGATCAAGTCTTATTTTAAATTCAAATGCCTATGCATTGAATGTTAAAGGTAGACAACTACATGGAGCAAGGGTTGAGCTTTGTGAAGAGGCTATCAGAAGTTAGGGCTATTTGTAGTAACAAACCTTGGAAACTAATGCTAATGTTGCTGCCTCCTCCATACTGATTCTGTGTTCTGTCAGCACAGGACCATGGAGGGGTGGGGCAGGGCTGATCAGCTGGTACCTTCCCGATCCTACGGTGGACAAACTCCCACCTTCTGCTCCCTAATGCCTATAATTCATGGTTGCCATCTGCTTAGCTGAAAACTCTTTTTCTCTTTAACTTTTCATTACCCTCTTCTTCTTATTGTCCTCTGCCCTCCTGTTCCACAGCGAGTTTCGGAACCCCTGCTCTATTGCGATCAAATTCCCCTGAATCCAAGATATCAATCAAGTAACCAACAAACACTTATTAAATGACTACTATGTGGTAGATACTGTACCAGGAGCTAGGGATATGAGGGTAAAAACATCTTCATCCAACAATGCTTGTATCCTCTGACACTCATAGAAACTCGGTACTCTGCAGAAGACATTACTGTCCTGACCACCCTCCCCTGTATACGGTGGTCTGTTTCCCCTGCCCCAGACACACTGGGTCAGGAAGATTCTTTGTTCTTTGTTAAGTTTTCCCACTTCCTGTTCCACCATCACTTGAATTCTCTCCTTTGAGAGTCACTCCATTCATCTTTATCAATCAATTCTGATCATTTATTGATGTAATGTACCACCTTCTACATCACTTTTCCTTCATTCAAATTGTTCAGTACCTTGTTTATAGTCTTCTCCAATTTTACCCTTGCTCTTATAATGTGTGTGTGTGTGTGTGTGTGTGTGTTTGTGTGTGTTAGGGAAGAGAGGAATGAGAGGTTCCAGATATGTTATTAAACTCTCTTCATCAATGCAGTTTGGTAACCCAACTGTAACTTATACTCATCAAGGAATACCTGGAACGTTGGAATATTAAGTGACTTGCTGTGGTTGCACAGGTAATGCAAAGTAGGACTTGAACACAGATCTTCCTGATTCTAAGACCAGCTCACTATCCTGACATCCTCATCTAAATTGGCATGTGGTCATCCTGTTGAACAACTTAGCCTTCCCGCTCATTAACCACCTCAGCTCCGAGGAGGCTGTATATTTATCTGATATCAGCCACACACAAAGGTCAGATCTTAGTCTTTACCATCACCCATGATTATTCTACCTCCATGATCTTGAACTTTAACATTCTCCTCTGATCACAATCTCCTGCTATTCCAGCTCACCCTCATCTTCATTCGTTCTGAACCCGTTATCCAAAATCCTTTTAAGTTCCACTCGCTTGATTCCTCTCTGTTCTCCCAATTCATCCCAATCCGGCTTCGTTTCATTCTCTTTGTAACCTTTGTAATTCTTGATTTTTCATCCATATACTGTCTTTAGTCTTTGAATTCTTTGACTCCTTATCCTATCAATGCAGTCAATCAGCCCTGAGTTATCCCTACCATCTGTTTCTCTATTCCTTCTCTCTTGTTGCTGATAATGGCTTGAGAAATGATGTTAACTTTGAGAACTGGGCCCCTATAAATTATGTTATCTAATTTTAACCAACCTCTCACTGCTACACAGAAATCTTTTTATTCTCCCACGATTAGCTACCCTGGTCCCCAAAGTAACCATTCCAAATCTTTCCCTTTCTCCTCAAAGAGTCAAACTTTTGCCATCCCCTCTCTCTTGGCTGAAGATTGTAGCTTTTATTTTATTAAGAAAATCAAAACCATCAACTGGAAGGTTTCTCACTGCTGCTACTTCACATCTCAAACCCCCTCCCATTTCCATTTGAAACTTATTATGATATATTATATAAGATAGTGGTCTATGCCTAATGTATGCCAAACTACTTTCTACTTTTTCCAACAGTTTTTGGGAATACTTACTCCAGTATTTGAAGTCCTTAAATACCATGTTAGATTTCTTTGAAGTCCTGTTTACCACTTCTACTCCATTAATCAATGTTAAATATTTTAATCAATATAAAATAATTCTTTTTTTCTTTAAATAAATTTTATTTGTTTTCTTGTTTACATCATTCATTTTCATGAGATTTTTTTAATTACAAATTTTCTCTTCGTCTTTCCCCTACACCAACCCCAAAACAGCAATCCTACTGTAGAGCACCTCCCCTGGTCTGCTCTCTAACTTTCTGGTAGGGCAGGGAGGGTCTCCCCATCCCAGCCCCTGTATATCTTGATTCCTAGTTGCAGGTATTGCAGAGCTTTAAATTCTAGATTCGTTTGGTTCCTCCCTTGTCACCCACCCCCGCTGGAAGGACAACCAATTCAATACAGGCTGTGTAGGTGTGATTATACAGGACATCTTCATAGTGGACATATTGTGACAGTGATATGTCCCTCCTTCCTATCCCTTTCCCCCTTCTTTTCTCTACCCTGTCCCTGTCTCTTTATTGAAGTGTGCACATCCAGCATCCCTCCCACAGACCCTGCGCTCCCACTGTCATCTCGCCTTTCATCCCCATGCCTCCTACTCTCTTGTGTGGCATGATGCCCAGTTTAGAGTTTATGCCATTTCTTCCCTAAGCCAGATTCAATGAGAGTAAATGAAAGAAAAGTCGTAACAGTTATCCCTTGCCTCTTCCACACGGGATGATTAACCCCATTTTGTCTCTCCCTGTCTCCTCTCATTCTAGTCCTCTCCCACCTCAGAATTTGCCTTTTAAAGTATCATCCCTTCATATTCAATTGATCCTA